>OZ035958.1:5449351-6665647 GCA_964034955.1 Orchesella flavescens | reverse complement strand
GTCTTGTTTGTTTGTATTTTAGGGATGCTTTGTTAAAGCAAGCCATTGATTGGCAAACAGAAAGATGTCCTTATCATAACTCCAAACTCGAAAGTGAATTATCACTTGTCGTTGACCACGTTTGCACAAAGGATTCCTTCCCCTCTACAACGTTACAGGTGCTGAACGACCATTCAGACGAGGTTTGGTTCTGTCGCTTTTCCCCCGATGGTACCAAACTCGCTACCGGTTCAAAAGACCAAACAGTGATAATCTGGGATGTACATCCTGTAAGTAAAAAAACTTAATAATTTACAAATACTTGTAGCTTAATTTAGTTTTTGATCACGTATTCTTTGTTTGGTAGACTGAATTAAAGCTGACACATAGAAAGACAATAGATGGCCATCAATACGGTGCCTCCTACCTCACATGGAGCCCCGATTCCAACTACCTGTTAGTTTGTGGGCCTGAAGACACTCCAGAACTCTGGGTTTATAATTCTACTACGGGTGATCTTCAAATCAAAATTGCACCCGGTCCTGAAGATTCCTTAACTTCCGCCGCCTGGCATCCAGACTCTCGGCGCTTCGTCGCTGGTGGTACTAGAGGTCAATTTTACCTATGTGTAAGTCCTCAATTTTTATTAAAATATAAAAGTTAAAGTTCTTAACCTCAAACTGATACTTAAAAGGCTGTTTTGAAAAAAAAATGACATTGTTTAATGTTTAGGACTTGGATGGAAATGTTTTGGATTCTTGGGAAGGTGTGAGAGTGCAAAGTTTAGGCTATCGTCAAGATGGAAAAACTGTATTGGCCGCAGATACCCACAACCGAATCCGTGGTTATGTTTTTGCAACGCAAAACTCTGACCATAACATGTAATTACTAAAGTCAAGCAACTTTGATTTGGCATTTCCAGGATTAAATAATTTTAATGCGCAACAAATATTATTTGATTTATGTAGTTTGAAGGAAGAGTATGCGATTATGAGTTTCACGGTGGATACGTCTGATCGTCTAGCTCTGTTAAATGTAGCAACGCAGGGAGTCCATTTGTGGGATCTTGAAGACCGATGTCTCGTACGTAAATTTCAGGGAGTAACTCAAGGATTTTATACTATTCACTCTTGTTTTGGTGGTCTCAATCAAAATTTTATAGCTTCAGGCTCAGAAGGTTAGTACGACCATAGACCATAAAATGAAATATTCTTTTTAAACTTTAACCGCGTACAATTGAATTGAAAGGTTGGTTTATAGGCATTGAAAATTTAACAATCGTATATTTTATTTCTAGATAATAAAGTCTATATATGGCATATAAAGAAGGAGAGACCTATTGCCGTTTTATGCGGTCATTCCCGAACTGTGAATTGTGTTTCGTGGAACCCAACAAGGCCAGAAATGCTGGTGTCAGTCTCCGACGACGGAACAATACGACTTTGGGGTCCCGTCACTGCACCTCAATCACCGTCATCCCAGCACTCGAATGGAACGCGTAATTGACATTGGGATGGAAATTATCATTGTAAATTCTTTCGTATCCGTTTCCGCCGCGCACGTCGGTTATAACTATTTAGACTAAGCGTAATTGAAGATGAAAGTTTAAAAGTCTCATAACAAAAGAGTTGTTTGTAGGTTGGGCATACATGTGGTTGATGCATATTATGCATACGTAATGAGTGTACATACTATATAAGAAATCAGTGAAGTTGTAATTAATTATTTACATTCGGGATTGCGTAAATGTACATCGCTAATAAAAGCTGTTTGACACAAATAACAAAAGAGCATTGACATTGATAATGTCGTTTTCTTTATTCCTATATAATACGTAGTAGATAAGTAATTCTAGAATTTCAATATCCTGCTCCTCAGGAGTCATGATTTCCAGTCGAGGACTCCAGTTGTACTACTAAACTTGTCTCATGGTCAATGATGTACCATCAAAGTAATGATGGTGGTGGTTAGTGGAAACCACTACTTCGACTCATATAATTATGATCAGGATAATGATCGGGTACGACACTTCAACTGCTAGTAAGCATACTTTAATGTGTTTATAACAATGCATAAAAGGATGATATTTTCAAGCCATCCCAAAATATGCTTCCAAATAATCCCATAAATAGCATGGTAAATGGACACTGGGTTTTGTTTTTTGAAAAAATTATTATAATGTGCGGAGTACTGCATTTTAATATTTCTATTGTCGCAGCGGCACTGTGACGTATTATTTAATGAATAATATAAAGGTCATTTTATAGATGTCTAAAAATTTCATTGAGTTGGGTCCAGTGTCAAAAATAAATCTCCTTTTCTGGTATTAGAGGAAATACATTCAATAAAAAACCGACTAGACTTACATTTTTGCTGAATCAATTCAACTGGATGGTTACACATTCCGTTTCCATTTTTCCCTGGTATTCCTAGATAGTGATTCTAAAATACGAGAAACTACATTTTCAGTGTTCGCCTTACTCAAATACTTTAAAATGAAATCGATTGGAAATATAGGGCTAGCGTTTATAGCGCTTTCAATGATCCTCCAAGCATCTCTGGTAAAATAATCTACTCGATAGTGATCCACTTGAAATTTTCAAATATGGTTTGAAAGAAATTCATCATAGTTATTTACCAATTGGATTTTTAGGTGAGTTCTCAGCATAAAAAAGTTGAGTGTGCCGGACATGATATTAGCCTCTCGGAGCAGGAAGTTGAAGCTATGAATAAATGCTTCAAAAAGATTGGAATTAATGCAATGGAGGAATTGAAGGAAGATCACCTTCCATGTCTAGCCAAATGTATTATGGAAAACGAGGGCCTCGTAAGGAAATACAGTTATATTTTTTAAACATCGCAACGAGTACTTTCATATCATGCCTTTTTGGAAACTGACATTTTAAATTGCTATCAACTCAGCTTGACGCAGAAGGAAGGCCACATAAAGAGAACATCTTGCGTGACATTGAGACAGCCGTTCCAGAGAATATGAGGGATAAATACAAGGCATCTATCGAAAAATGCATTGATTTGCACGGTTTGGGACTTAAAATTCTAAATTCATTTCATTGTTTTATGAAAATAGAATAAATAGTAATTATTTTATTTCGAACAGATAAAGAACTATCTCCTGAGGATGAAATGTGCACTTCCTATCGCCCATTCATAATGTGTGTTTTACAAGCCGTCAATGATGTAAATGCTAATCATCCTCCGTTATATAAAGTCATTTAAACCTAAAACATGCAGCAGAAATATTAATGAGAATATATGCTTTTCTTTTATTTCAGATTTGTTATGTAGCAGACTTATAAACTTTCTTAAGAAAGCTTATAAACCAGAAATTTTAATGCTAATGTTAATGTATGTATATCTTTTGTCGTTTCAAGTGTTCTCAGGAAATATGAACACCTTGTTTGTATTTAATTAAAATAAAATCAATAAATTAAACTATTTTATTCATGACTTCTCCTCTGCGCTCTATTTTCATACATGCATATTCTATATACATTCCCACATTAAGTTGTATTGCACCGGAAGTGAGTGCATAAAATTTAACAAAGACAAGACTAAAAAATTAAATCTCTAGGGGGTTCGTCTCGTACAACAGTGAGATCAATAACACAGTTATCCAACATCGACTGAAATTTCATAATGGCAAATTAAGCATTTATGTCAAATTACTTTTTGGGGGTAATGCGAGATCAGGTATTCCTTTTGCAAAGATACGTAAGTTTAATGACATCAGAAGTTAAGCTGGCATAAAAATGAAAACTGCTAGGCTCTTTGCGAATTATATATTTAAAATTTAAAGTACTTTTTCAATGCTTTACACGTATAGGAAATAAGGTAGTGCAACGTAATTAGTAATATTGTCATTGCTGTTTTCAAAGTTGCAATGTGTAGGTTTTATAAATTTTAGTTGTCCCTGGTTGTCTTTAATATTTAGTAATTTATTCTGTTCCAGAAATGCATATGGCATGTGCATTGTACTTGAGCGTGACTCATGCTATATGGTATCTAATCAAATAATTTTGTAAATCATCACTTTAGCTCGTACTGCAGTTAATCATTCAAATCACCATCACCGTTCAGAAAGTTTAAGAATGACGCAATGACAAAATTGATGCAATATATGAATTGATTGGTGAATTTTTTATGCTAGTAATGGACGAATTTCTCAAACAATAATTTGATTTACAAGGGGAAGAACCCGCAAAGTCGGGCCACGGCTATCGAAAAGTCACACAATTATGCACGCGAGTCTATACTTATATATGATTCGTGGTGGCAAGCATAGCCTTATATTATATGTAGTTATGCATAGATTATGGATTCGTAATAGCCTAGATATAGTAACCCGAAAGCCCAATGCCAAATTCGCAAATTAAACTCTTTGAAAACTATATGATTATCGTATTTTCCGTCATAAACTAAAAGGTAGCTTAAAACCGATTATATATAATTTAAGCTGACGGTGTTTGCAATTGGAAGTATAAAACCTAACGCTTCTCTTCCCACACACAGTTATTCGCTGGTACAGCATTCGTATAGTATAACAAAGTTAAACGTGATTCCCCTCGGATTTAGTTTCCCATTAAAATTTCAAAAATCAAAAAATGAACACCTTAGGAAAACTCACTGGATTGGCCTTCGTTGCCACTTTTGTGATTCTTCAGGCGTCTCTGGTAAAAAAAACACTCAAAGTAGTTCAGCGGATAATGTGGATTTTTAAAAAAGCATATTCAAATTTCGTCTATATATATGTATTTAGGTAAGATCAGACGATAAAAAACTGCAATGCGATGGACATGAAATTACCATGTCTGAGAAGCAAGTTGAAGGCATGAAGGCATGCGCAGGGGCGATAGGCATTAAGTCTATGGAAGAAATGACGCCTGAGAAAATCCCGTGCTTTGCAAAGTGTATCATGGAAAAGGGTGAACTTGTAAGTTATTTAAAATACAACATTATTCATATCAGTTCCTTGTGTTCATGCAATATTACAGATGTATTCATGAAACATCTTGAAACTCCTACTTTCAGCTTGATGCCGAAGGAAAACCACACAAGGAAAACATTATGAAGCACATTGACGCAGCAGTACCAGACAATATGAAGGCAACATACAAATCAGGTAAGTTTTAACTTTAAACTTTACTCATTTAATTTAAAACTTACAATTTTATATCATATTTGTTATAATTGTTTTCATTAATTTTTTAGCAATGGAGAAATGCATTGACGATCACGGTTGGTAATCTAATTCATCCTTCTTAATTGAAGACTTAGAAAGTTACTAATTTGTGAAATTTTATACAGGCCACCATTTGTCTCCCAAGGATGAAACTTGCATGTCATACGGTCCAATGGCTATGTGTGGAGCAGCCGCTTTTAAGAACATTTGTAAAGGATAACCAAACTTTGGAGCTGAAAATGGAAAGCTTTTAAATATACTTTAAAAAGCTTTCATGAAATATGCTTGCTTGTGTCACCTGCAATAAAAGAATATAGTGGGTAGAATCAATTTTCTTCTCCTCTTTATCAATCATTCATTAACCTAAAATCGCAAATCGGAAATCAAACTGTAAACATCAAATATTCATACAGACAAGCATATTTAAGACCTGCCTGTGTCACTTCCGTTTCAGACTTGTCATTACACGGAAGCACTATATATGGCCGATGTTATATTATAAAAGAAGACAACAAAAAATATATAGCTCAATTCAGTCGTGTGTTTTTCCTAAATAGCATAGTACTATAAGCATCCATTAAAAGATGACAATGATGACAGGACCAGTAATACTATATCAATGACGTTCTTTGTATTGAATGTTTACCATTACGTGATTAACCATTAACCTGCAATGATGTGAATCTGTGAACAGACAGTGTAAAGAATAAACAGGAAGTCCTAAAATCATTATAAAAACGGTATTGACGCTGGCATCGCTGCCCATTAATCTTCATTGTCCTCGATCGTCATTGCATTAGAAAATCATATCATACAATATAATGATGACTCCTAACTAAACTCATTTAGTTCGGACCGTCTATTAATTATTTTGTTGCGTAATGATGTCAAACATACCTACGATAAAAGATTTTGTCAAATTTTAATGAACAAACATTTCGTCGGAAATCAATGTCGAGGACGCGGATATTTATGCTAGCTTTATATTTAGCTTATAGGGTTCCACTTTTTAGAGTATTATAGAATATACAATTTCAAAAGGTATCAACACTATATAACACCCATACTAAATGCTCGCACCTATTACGGTCCGTAATAAGTGCATTCACGTATATTGTATGTAACATGATTTTACAATTAAAATGTACCTGAATTTAAACCGTACTGAACTGAATCGCTATATAGTCTTCTTACTCATTGTACATTTCTATACACCAAAATTCCCAACGTTAATTTGATGAAATGATGAATCCAGAGTATTGTTCAAGGTTCAGTGAAACCTAAATTGACAATTTAGATGAGATGATGAGTTTGATAGGGAAAGACAAAACACGAATATTCCCATTTACTTAAAAAGGAAAACGTAAAGTATTTTTTGGATATTTCACTTTAACACTCGGATCTGTTTGGCAGCTACAGCTGCAAGAGTTTCATTAGGATTTTATTTTCGTAGGCCAGGTCAAGACTCATACTCCTGTTTTCATTTCAAGTACCAAAGATACATAGGTGAAAGGTGAAATTCCGCGACTGAGCAAAAATGGAGTCTAAACTATTGTCAACTTTGATTCTCGTCTTTACTTGTTTCTGTCTGATTCAGGTATGCAGCAGTAATTTTAAGTTTCGAATCGTCTAATGTGACAAATCTTTGATAATATTTAAGTTTGCAAAATTTCTGGCTTAGATTCAAGCATTCAGGCAACCAAAATGTAGAGGTAAGGATACCAAACTTACACCTGACGAGCTTAAGACTATGTCCGATTGCATGAAGCAATTAGGAGGAAAAACAAACATGTCTCAAATCCCCAAAGACGCCATGGGGGTGAGCATAAAAAATATTTACTAATAACATTAACTAATTTTACATTCATTGAATCAAATTTGTGGTACACTGACACATTGAATGCAAAATAGTGTGTAGGGAAATGCATTCTACAAAAACAAGGTTTAATAGACGATAAAGGGGTACCCGTCAAAGAAAACGTTTTCGCGATGGTCAATGCAACAATGGAACCCGACGTGGCTGCAGAGGCGGATGAAAAACTGGGGAAATGTATTGACGAAAAGTGTAAGTTATAGCATAATACATCTAATTCAACAAAGTTGAAAAAATTGTAGTTGTTCAATTTTACTCAATATTACTAAACCCACTAAATTATAGCTGTTGGACTTGACGTAAGCGAGAAGGAATGCAAAACGTACTGGCCACTAGTGCAGTGTGTAGCCACTGCATTCATGCAAGTATGTTTTATAAATGTGACTTATTGTAATTTTAGCACTTTTCCTTATGCATACATGACTCTGAATTTCATGTTTGTGATTTCATAGATTTGTATGATGAATGCCACCACGGACAGTAGTACGGAGTCTTAAATTATGATGATGTTTTCTTTTCATTAAATTTTTATGGAATTTTAACACAAATTCCAAGCTTGGTAATTTGGTATTTATTCTATTGTCTCGTTTCACCCCAAAAATCAACTAACCATGAAACCATACATATATAATAAACCCACATTATTTGTTAACTTTGCATTATAACTTTCACAAGCATGTAAATTTTACCTGGTGTAAACTTGAAAATAGTTACGCAATATTCTTGAATTGATAAATAAACTAAAATTCATTTTTATAGTCACCCTAAAATATGGTGCTTGAACCACTTTTTGTTTGCAAGACATTCAGCATATTACTGGAACTAAACAAATTATCTAAACAAATATATGAATTTTGTTTTACGATTGTATATTTTATTCCTTGCATTTTGCATTCAATCTATTCTGTCTGTCAGATCAAAACCTAGCCTTAAGTTGTGGAAAGTTCAAAATGGAAACTAAAACAAAGATTGGTTTTCAGCATTACAATCAGTGACAAAATTGCAGTTTTTGGTGCAAGTATCATTAAACTTTCAACAATCAGTACTTTTAGTATGGGTTCACCGTACCAAACAGTTGTGGTTGCACTGATTACTGCAGTAATTTTGCTAAACGAAACACACTTTAGCATGCCACAAGCAACATTTGATGGCGAGGATATTAGTCCTTCTGCAACAATTTTTGAGTCAAAAGTGTAAGATTGAAACTTTCGTCAGAATGTTTCATGAGATATCTTTGCTTTAATTAATCATCCATACTCCTCCTCACAGGTTGCCAGTATCTCCAGATGGGAAATTGTTGTATCGCTACTTTCCCACAGTTGGTAACGGTCACATTGCCACCGTGGTTTACACTGATACAGTATTCATGAATGGGTTGTTTAGTGGGTTTAAAGGCGAATCTCATCGAGCCAGGCTTCCAACACGAAACAACATTCAACTTGTCGATAAGAATGGATCACGTGCAAGCTTTAAGAACACCAGCTTCTTGTTGGATGTCACTAAAGGTTCGAGTTTGAAAACTAAACAGGATAATAAAGATACGCATACGGACTAATACATATTTATTGTATTAGGTATATTTATCGAAAAGTTTACATTGGGCGATTTTAGTATTGAAATCAAACTATTTGCACATCGATATTATCATAAAATTATGGTAAACCAAATTCATGCTATTCCCACCAAGTCAGGTAATGCAAAAGTAAAATTAGCTCATAAATAAAAGTTTCGAAGAAATATCAAAGTACATGAAAATAATGTTGCATGAGAATATTGCAGATCCATCCCCACTAACACTGAATCTTACGCAAGATTCTGGTCCCAGTTCACAAGATATAAATTTTGATGAAGGAGCTGTGTTTGAAGCACCAATTGACTCGAAATATCAGTGTGGAAAGGTTGCGCAAGTGGAGGATCCTTATTACCAACAGACTAGCCCAACGGCTTGTGTAATATTTATGGAAGTGAGATAAGTATTTGATTGTTTGAATCTAAAACTAGTTTTCCTACAGCTAATTTTTTTCTTGATACCGCCCCTTCAGCTTCCAGAGATCTTGGAAATAAAATCAGAAGTAATTCATACCTTCATAGCGTCATATGATACCGATTTATATGGGGCATCTATAGATTTCACTGCAGGTATTATTCCAAATCCCAATATATTTATCAGTCATTGATAAAATAAATAAACTGCTAGTAAGCAGGCCAGAGACGTAGCTGAAGAAGGCGTTGAGTGGTCACCTCCAAACCCCCTCCTCCCATGTCCACCAAATCTCCTCCACCACCCCTCTCTCTTAACCCACCTCTGAGATCCTCTTCCAACGTAAGAAACACATAATACCATTCTGGATTCTGCATTTATGCACAAGCTCATGATTCCGGATGTATGCACAAGCTCATCCACACGGATGCTATGCAATTCTTACGTATATGTATACGTTTCAGCCAAATCGATGAGTTTCTGAACTTTCGAGCCTATAACTTTCGAACCGTTTGACCGATTTGGCTGAAAAGTATTCCCGGAGGTCCTTTGGAGTAGTGCTACCTGTGTACCAAATTTCGTCCAAATCGGTCAATGTATGTGACCAGGAGAGTGCGCACAGACAGACAGACAGACAGTTTAAGTAAAACCATTACTTCGCTGAATGCTCTCGCTTCAGCTACGTAATAAACCTGACAACTGGCAAGGTATATAGGAACCTGCGATCTAGCATTTATACTGAATGAAGTAAACATAAGCTATGTGTCTGAGAATTGGTTTAAAAAAGATTTGAAAATTTTCATCATTGTGGCTGCTATTGAGAATTTTTTTTAAAAAAAATTGACATTTAAACGCTTATAGGTCACGCTGGGGTCATTGCTGAATCTTGATAATAGCATGGTTGAGTTTTTCTCGAGAAATAGCATCATTTTGATGTATCATAACCCATGTTTTGCTATTAAAAAATATTTGACCTTGACCTTTGACCCAGTTGCCGTTGACCGATTTTGCTCATCTTCGAACTCAGTCAAGGTCTTGACCTAAGGTGTCGTTTAGCAAAAAGAATTTTTGAAAATTTTCAACGGTGTAAAAGTTATCGTGCGAACAGACGGACAGACGGACGGACGGACGGACGGACGGACAGACAGACAGACTATGATCCATTCTAAAAAACCTGCTTTTGATCTGCGATCGCAGGTTAATAAGTATCACATGAAGGAAATCTACTAAATCTAGTTGCAAGCTTCATTTCAAAGAAGCAAGATATGAAGATACTCAACTCCCATGTTGATGCATGGAGTCAAGTATGGAACGATGGAAATATCGTTATTGAGGGCAATTTGGAGTTGGCCAAAGTCATTCATGGTTGTTTGTACTACATTATCAGCTCTTTACCTGTAACAACCGACACTTATTCTTACGTTAGCCAGTTTTATGGGTTAAGTCCAGGTGGTCTTGCAAATGGAGCATTATACATGGATTATCAAGGTACATACAACTTTTCTTTAGTGGTTCAATACAGTCCCATGACTTTACCAAAATTGGACAACAATTTGCATGTCTGATGAGTTAATATTATTATGTTTGCGTGCATGATTATTTTGAGTAGGTCACACATTTTGGGACATGGAAATCTGGATATTTCCTCCAATTCTCTATTTGTATCCTGAAATGGCTCGTGAGATTCTCAATTGCAGACTCCGACTACTTCAGCCAGCTCGAAAGAATGCCCAAGACTCTGGCTATAGAGGTGCACGCTACCCATGGGAAGGTGGCGTGAGTGGAAGGGATGTGACTCCAGATTGTTGTCCAGAAAATTATGCACTTCAAGTTCACATCACTGCAGACATTGCGTTTGCAATCAGACAGTATATTGGACTAACAAGGGATTTAGATTGGCTGAAGGTACCACAACCAAATTATCCAGCGAATGGTTGTGGATTCATCAAAGAATTGGCGGAGTTTTGGATCAGTCGTATCACCTATGATCCAGCTATTAAACAGCATGAAATTAATGGCAAGAAAATCCTTTTATTCTATAACAATTGCACGTGGTTTTTGAAAAAAAGAAATCCTAGTTTTTTATAATTGCTTCATAATGAACAAGAACAGAGGTGGTTGGTCCGAGTGATGACGCCAAATATGTTAGCAACAACGGCTTCACAAACGTTGCTGCAGCATATTCCATATTTTTCTCAAAGTATGTATATATGTATATTTCGCAATACAATAATATTCTTCAAACCAATAAGTTTCCTTCCTAGTTTATTTCTAAAATTTCCTTTATCCCTTTTAAATAGATATGCAGAATGCCTTTGCAATGGAAGTATGGACCAGATTCCAGAAAATTGGGTAAACATTGCCAAGTCATTGAAACTTGTATACGATTCCAATTTGGACTACCATCCCAATTTCGAAGGATTTCAACGTGATGAACTAATCAAACAGGCTGACTCAGTTCTCCTAGGATTCCCATTACTGTATGAGATGGATCCGAAAACACGAGAGAATGACTTGAATATTTATGAGAAGCTTACTAGAAAAACTGGTCCTGGAATGACATGGGCTATGCATACGATTGGTGTTTTGGAACTGGACGAAGTGCAGCGGGCTGATAAGCTTTTCGAAAGAAGCTACAAGTCATACGTAAGGCAACCATTTAAGGTATGTATTGATCTTGATCCTATTCAGCGCTCTCATAAAGTCAGCCAACACTGAAAGCAATGCTAATGATTTAGATTTGGACAGAGTCTGAGCCACCCGCTGTAAGTGCTCTCAACTACCTCACAGGAATGGGTGGATTTTTACAATCAATTATTTCCGGCTATGCTGGATTTCGGCTTTATCCTGAGAAAATATTTTTCTACAAACCAAGATTGCCTCCAAATTCAACAAAATTACAATTGACTGGTGAGACCTTTACTTTGAAGTAGAATGTTTGAATATTATTTGTTCTATATTACAAGTTTGTTCTCATACACTTCACAGGTTTGTCATACCTTGATAATGTTTTTGATGTCATAATTGAAGCGGATAAGGTGACAATCTCACTTCGACAATCATCTAATGTTCATTATGTTCAAGTAGTTAGCGGAAATTCAACTTACGAATTTGGTAAGAATACTTATAATTTCATACTTCTTACATATCATCATCTTCTAATCATGTTACACTTAATATATTTCCTAGGTTTGGGTCATGATAAAATTGAACTTCAAAGTGGTGAACCACCTATTACATTTTCTATATCTGCAGCGCCTTCCGGATGCCCCTTACCAGTGGATCGCATAAATTCAATTTACAACAAGAAAAATTCGTGCAGTGGACTAAATTCATTTTCATCAACAATTTTTATTGCAATATTCGTAACTTTAGAATTAGAACAAGGAATTTAGGTAGCCTTTTGGGGCTAAGAATTATTATGTACTAGGATCACGCACATTATGTTTCTGAAACATGCAGTCCACAATTCTGCCCCTAGACGCACAGGTAATGATTTCACTGAAAAGATCTTCAATTACGGCGTCATTCACCTCGTTCATAATGTAGCCAGCTGGCCGATCTACGTTGAATTGGTCGCAGGCTACCTTTGGTAACTGATCTTTAACCCAGCCACTGTTAACTACAAAATAAATAGAAATCAAACGCATTTTTGCAATAGAATCAATAGATACATACATATTAAATTGCGGTAACTCATTATGTACCATGTCTCCAGTTCATGCAGCGAAGACCTGATGCTTCATTCGTTGGGAGGGCCACAGTGTCAAATTCAATCATTGGAGATTTTGATATTTGACCCGCTGTTGAGCACAGAGTCAATGCCTCAGTTCCACTGAGAATCACAGAACCTAAATCTGCATTCCTTTTCTTTCGAGACTTTGCTCCACAACTGGCACTCGTAAAAGCCCAGTCAGGACTCCAGTAATGACACCGGTAATCAAATGGAGGTTTAGGAATCCCCACTATGGTGTTTATTAAAAGTATCCCATGAAATTAATATTTGAAATTGTCTAAGAATATAACGAATGAATAAGGTTTGTGGTGGTATATTTTCATACCGCATCTTTTACGCATCCAGTTAAAGCACGGAAATTTAAACATCGGCAAACTAAATCCACTCATTGGGTAAATGGGAACAAAATGGAATCCCTTTATTCCATATAAAGCTCTTTGTACATCTTCATCTTTTCCAAATGCTGCACACAAGCTGTTAGCATCTTCAATACTTAGCTTTGCCGGTGTGGTGAGAAGTGTGCTACTGTGTTGACTCAATTGATCTATGATAAGTGAGTTGATTTCTTCTGGGCTCAGTTTCTTTTTAACAAAAGGACTCTTTGTGATTGTCTCCATTTCATCTATAAAAATTATCAAATACAAAAATTGAAACTGATTTACCAATGGTAGTATAAAAAATATATACATTACATGAAAATACATATCAATATTTAAAATTTTCGAACATTGTAGAGATTGCTGAATAGCAAAAAGTAACAAAATGATCCGAATTATCAGTAGATCAGCCATGATGCTGGTTGTAGTGTTTGGTTGCTTGCTTATGTTGTTCAAATTTTTAAGCTGATTTCAGCGAAAATTAAACTTTGATGGTTTGCACTCCGCTACTAAATGTTAAATATTTTTAACTAGTTGTGTAAATATTAGGTCGGTTCAGATCATCCAATGAGTTGGTAGTAATTGTACGGTGAAGTAGTTTAATTGTAGATTATGCAATTCATAGTTATGCAAGATGCAATTTTCCTGTTTAAATCATTAAATTAAGCATCTTAATTGCTACTTTTTTTTATATATAAAATTCTTTTTTTTAAACGACTTGCGTAATGATGAATGACTCATCGGATCAGGTCAGTTTTTTTGTTTGTTTGCATATATACAGTCGCATACTTTTCAGATTAATTAATTACTCCATTTTATTACACAATATGCAACAAAATAAATTTATGTAATCAATTCCAGTAGCAAGATGCTAACATTTATGAAAATATGTAACCTAAATCATTAGTTTGGTAGAAAGTCGCACGCATCCATTCGAAATATGATACACGATTATTCATCGAAAATCATGCACACCACATGGTTCAATCTTAATCTAGCGTTCAGCAACTTATATTTTTTAAGCCTACAGTAAAAAAAAATGGATCGGATCAGAATAGACATATCAGTTTGCTCTCTCCTGCTTTGTGATATGTTGCCTGAAATAACGGCAGCTATGCCGGAGATTTATTATTTATCCCATCGTATTAGAAACGCATGCCCAACGACACGTCTTGTAATGCAAATTAGGTCATAATTCATATTCCATGCGCCGTTACGCAATGAGAAAAGTACGATAGGGGGATCGGATGAAATTATAAATAAAAATCCTATAAATTCAATTCGCTGTGGTAGGAAGGAGATTTGTATTTATATAAAATTACAATGTGCAGTCAGCAAAAGACGGATTTTTTTCCCAACATCAAAAAATTGAACACCATGAGCATACGTACACAACACAACCCCGAAGGGAGGGAGCAGATGGATGCAAACTCATGAGCATAAAAAGGGATCTCTGTTGGTTTATGATTGAAAGTAGAAAAAGAAATCATCTTTTGTTTTCATGCAGTCTAGCAGACTGACTGGTTTAATAATGGAAAATGCAAACAGCAGCAGGACAGACAGGATAGTGTTTTTATGCCATGCCATTCCAAATTACATTGGCAGGAATAGTTAAGGGAGATGCGATATGCGAACGCGAACGAAGGGATGATTTTTTTAGGTACTTTTGGTCGTCCGCAGAGAGATGAATTGAATACTTCAATTCTGTAGCAGAAAAATATGTGTTGATGTTGACGAAACCTTTGTGCTGATTGTGAGAGTGCACAGATTTCTTGTATTGAGAAAAATGGAAGAAGGGTGTTTACAAGGATAGCAATATGTGGGGTACATTATGGTTCCTTACATTCTATGATTCTATGTTGTTGCTAGGTCATATGCATCTGCTGCTGCCTGCACGACTGGGTAGACCTTGACAGTTGAATAAGTGTTGAAAGACCTTGTAAGATCTTTTGGTAGTTCCTGGAAGACGGAGTGTTGCAAAGAAAACAATAATGACTCTTTTTGAGACATTATCGTCATAATGGATTATTAGGTGGATTTATAATGTATCAGACCTCTAACAACTCAATTCATCTCACCTCCTTATATCTTCCTATAAGAAAAATGGAAAATTGAGTTCATATAAACAAAATTAGTATATGCCTTTGGCGAATAAAAGAAACGAGCTAAAATGAATGACTAAAACACATCTGCATTTTGCTAAAAGGTAATTTTAAACGAGGCATGTTCGCATACTCCATGAAAATATGAATGTTTGACAAAATTACGCATTACGCCGACGAATAAAGATGACTGAGATGTCACCCACCGAGTTGTTATTCTAGCCATCCTAATTGCTTCTTGCTTCCTATTCTTGGAAGACATCAATATTTACTATATTTAGGTTAAATTCATGAACTATAAACAATCATTTTCGAGAATTGCTCAAAAAGTATCAACTTATCAACAGCATTCGTCTTTTTAAAAAAAGTGCAGATGACACACCCCCATTTTGGAAGTTACGACTTATTTTGCTCGTTAATCCTTTAGCAAGTCATTTACCAACAGCAGTGTAAATTATCTAACGCAATTTGTATATGCATAAATAATGGCTGGTCTCTGCTTGCGTCATTGTCATTCACATTTTACATTGCTAAATCTGAGATTCTAAATTGTTTATAACTTCTTATTTTTTGTATAACTTTATCACACTGGCTGTCTGAGAATGCGAAAGAAAATCTGAAAGTTCGTTGGTGGCAAAATAAAACCACAAAAGACACGTGCAAGGAGTCGCTGGAACTTATTAGCAATAAAAATGGGTATATAAGCATAATCACAAATTGTTTCACCCTTGTAAATCACATCACCATTTAGTTGAACTACTTTTCGAGCAATTAAAATCATAAGCGGTTTGAGACATCCAGAGCTTAGCACTAGCACGAACAATAATGATGAGAATGAGAAAATATATCAGCGTGGAAATAACAAGCCTGCATTTCCCACAATGCAGTCTTTCTTTCAGACATGAAATTTTTAGCTATTGAAGGTTTCCCTAATTTCCAGTAATTCTCCTTCCAGAGAAGCAATTACATTGCCAGAAGTGGCTACAAAAGTCGAGGGAGATACACATAAATGCATTGAATACATCCATATTATATAGGGTAGAGGAGCCAGAAAGGAAAATCGATGCACTTTTGCTATATATTATACTCCTTTTCCTTCTTGTTTAAAACTTGCCCACCACAACATTTCGTCTCTATTTTCTACGTATTAGATTTAAATGTTTTAAACAATTTCTAAGAACCAAGAACATAATGAAGAAACTATAGTACTAAAAAAATAACAAAGAAAACAATTTCCTTTCTCTCTCAAAAAAATCTAGAAGGGAAAATACAAGCAAGCAAGACATGCGTCATGTCATTTCCATTTTCTTTCATTTACAAAAAAAAACGGAGAAAATTCAGTTGAAACATCGTTCCAGTTAACAGGAGCTTATAGCATTATGCAACTACGGCGTGGCAGTGGCAAGTGCATCTTTTACTGAAAGGAAACACCAAAAGACCACCACCATTTTCATGTATGAAACATGTAACACATCACACACGTTTCTACACAAAAAAATATTTGTGTAGTAAAATGCATGCAAACTTAAAACATGTAAAATAATAATATCTGTCTGAAACAAAGAAAATTCCAGGAAGGCTATTGACAAAGGAAAAGCAAGTTGAGAAAATAAACCATGCATGTTGTAATAGGCGAAGTAAGCTGTGACTGTAGCATATACATATTATAACGTGGTTTGGATGAAATAAATAGGAATAGCTTAAATTCTTGTGACGGACTACAGTAACCTAAGCTGCTCGTAGAATAAGCTATCATGCAGACTAGACCAGTTTATCGTTACGGAATAAATTTGTGATGATGAAAAAGAAGAAGAAGATGATGATGTTGATGACGATGACGATGTGAGTAAATTGGATAGTTTTTTGCGATAATATTTTGCTGAAGAAACAAAGAAAAGGCTTAGAGACAGACACACGCGTAAGTAATATACGTGTGCATTTGAACTCTTCTAATAATTTATAAAGTAGAGGAGGGAGTGTGTTTTACACATGGTGGTAGTGGTAGTGCCATTTGACTGTTTTCTGTGAACATGATGATGATGATCATCATCAGTAGTACATGCATGACAATATGATTGCGTGGCAAAGCATCCCGGTTGTTAGCTTATCGTTTTCAACCGACATTATCATCATCATCATCACACAAATCGGCCGACGGCTTTAATACCAGTTTCTTTTGTACAGGTACATTCATTTCATTGCTCTAAATGACTTGCTCACCACCGGTGCGGTAGCCATATGGAGACTTTAGACATGTAACAACGTAACGATTTTATGAATCAATAGCATATAGTTGATAGTTGATAGTCCAGCCGTAGCCAGGCCAGGTTCAGTAAGTCGCATGTTGGTAAAATTTGATGATGCATAAACGTGTTGCTCACTTTTTTGTAGTTGGATCAATCATGATAATGGTCACGCTTATTTGTACTACAAGATGGAAAATGTACGAAAAATTGTAGTAAATTAGCTATACACTGCGTACTCTGTGTGTAACGTTTCCGGTGATTGACTGTGTGATACAGGGACTGACGGCAGTTGGGACAACGCAGCAATCAGAAAAAGTTTTAAGGAAGTATAAAATTATTGTCTTACAAAATGTTTTGTCTCTTGTGATTCACAATATTATATTATCTCGTACAACTATATTATTATCAACGCCTTTGCGTTGGTAGATTGACTGTAACAAATACAAACTTATGTGAATATTTTGTAAGCATAATGTTTTCAAGAAAATTTAGCTCACAGTTTCAAGGAGGATGTGGAACAAAATTGCTAGACCAAACAAGACTTGAAATTGTGATCTTGACTGTCCTCCTGTCATTCTCCATCGATTATGTATATTTTTTTATCCTTTTGTTTTACTTGTAACTTCGCGTGATCCTCTCATCTCCTTACCACACCAAGATGTTCAAATATTCTACGTTCGAGATTTCCCTTTGTCACGGACTTCAGGACAATTATTGCTCACATTTAGGATTCCTAGAAGTTATTACTCGTTTTAGAGATCATGAAAGCCGTAATCTAATGCCCTATCATTTAAGGAGTGGAGACTCAAAAATTTTCATAAAGATCAGAAGGATCTCATTCATCCCATTTTCATATCCATACAATTTAATTACAATTATCAGCCATTTGTACAATTCATATTGTATTTGCATATAATTTTTTTACTACTCGATAATTTCTTGGCATTCATATTGATTGTTTTGCCTTGCTCATCTGGTCTTTTATTTTGATGCGGCAATAAGTAGCACATAATAATTAAATTTTAATTCTATGAAACATGAAATTGAAGTGCCAATAATTTATTCATTCAATTGATTGCATGTTACTCCAGCCACGTCTGACATTGGCATCATATCCTTTGCAGCAAAAGTATTCTTTACTAAACTAGGACAGTGTGGCTGTGCCTGTGATAATAACAGAGAAAAATAGAGATCTCCACACACCATCATGTCAACGGCTAGCATAAAATGCATTTTCAAAGTTTTCCTTGTCCTTCTTCCCAAAATTTCTTTTTTTGCCATGCTGCTGGTTGGTGGTGTGGTGGTTCCCCTCCCATTCTCATCTCATCTCTTTTTTCCCATAGATCCATAAATTCTCCAGTTGAGTTAAAAACAGCTATATTTACAACATAAGCAACACTTGTGTTCGTGCTTAATCTTTAGGTACTTGGGTTCCCACTCAGATAGGGTAGCGGTAGCACCAATATTGGTCTCAACTAAAAGGGACACGATTTCATAAAGTTTTAACAATGCGCAATATATATGTGTTCGTTCCCTTTTGCTCCATTGTATATTTTAGGAATGAAAGCAAACTCTGTTATCATCATCATCACAAATAGCATGATGAGTGGAGCAGCACCATCATACCACTTCCAATACCAATACAAAAGTATACTTATGCTTTTGCCTTGTAGACCTCTATCCAACTCATCATCATCTTCCTTCAGCAAACCCCTCTTTTTTCTGCTGATGATGATGATCATCATCATCACGATCGGTGATCCTATGATGCATGGAAATGGAAACAACAAGAAAAAGAAGGGAGGACGAAAAAATTCGGAAGGGAAGGGGAGAAAAAAAAGTTCGGATATGTGCGTATTTAGGTTTAGGTACTGCATATAATGCGTACGTACATTCATGTACACAGAATTCATATTAGGCATTTAGGAATGTAGTTAGTTGGTACGCATCTGCTTGGGTTTTACAGCATCTCATCTCATCATCATCGCATCACACAAGATTTTCCTTTAAAAAAGATGCGTGAGCCTTTCCAGTTAATTCCCTCCAAAAAATGAAGCCAGTAGTAATAGTCAACTTCAAAAAAGACTTTGATTCTTATTCCTTTTTGAAAGTGAAACTTGAAACCTTTTTTTACAAAATGCAATAGGAGAAACGGCCCTTTTTTGAGTAAGTAAAAGTTGATAATGGACTTCTTTATGAATACCAGTAATTATGGAAGAGCTAAGCCCGCCCTGGTTTTACTCTTAACCCGAGATGAGATTGTAGACAGCGTTTTCCCTTGTTAAGTTTTAAACAGCTAGGCCTTCCGGCAGTAACATACGACGGGGCGACTTCTCTTCTAATGATGCAAACACACAGAGAGAGGAAATGAGAGATTGTAAAAGATGAAATTTTTTTGAAGGTAAAGTGATTTTGGGTCAGGTTTTCTACCAAGTAGCCTTCAACCATACCAATGTCCTTGCTAGAAAAGGGCCGTTGCGTGTCACTTGAAATGCTGTAAACATATGATGCTATATGTTGATCAAGCAAGTTTAATAGAATGTCAGTATAGAACACATTGTTCACGTGTATGTACATATTTTCATGTAAGTAGTGTTTCTTGAATGTTTAAGGTCATGTAAAACGTCAGTATGATGATGATCAGATCAGACTCAACTGTGAAATCTTAATTCTTTGCAACAGCAAGGGAAAGCTAAACATCCATGTGACATCTTTGTCTTAACATGAAATTAGAGATTATGTTCGAATGGAATTTTATGATGGTAATACTATATGCACATACATAATCCGCAGTTATTTTCTTCTACTTGTGAGATCTCATATAGGTACGTCGAATTTTGTTTATATAATTGAACAGAACTAAAAAAATTATGTTGGGCAAAGGCACGTTCTGATGTCACCACCACCAAGAGGTAATGAGTCAGTGGCCAATAAAGTAAGGATTATCGTTCTCTAGACTTGTCAGTTTTTTTAGCGGAAGGTTGTTTTTGGTTTTGTCACTTGAGAACAACTTAACCTTGAGTTGATACTATGTTTTAAATTGGATTTATGCACTGCAAAAGTTTTCGCAGCTTGGGTGTTCCTTTCTTTGTAAAATTCGTCGACGATATGATGTCTGGAGTCCTATTTAAATGTTTTCTATCTAACAGTAAAAGTGTCTTTTGAATCTTCGGTTGATTGTTGGGATGTCGATAACCGGCCAGGTATTTCATACAAATATTACCTGATTGCGTCTTCGGACGATTGACATTGCTCAGAAGAACGTGCTTGTTTTTCATTTCAAATTTTGAAGATATGCACCTTTTCCAAATTACATGAAGAATAGAATGAACTATAGATCAGATGTATTGTCTGGGATTTGGTTGGTTAATGAAATGGTTGAGGACATTCACATTCACATACAAAAAGGATGCTAATAAGGTCACCAGCCACTATACAACACCACCAAAATCCCAAACAAAGAAAATTCAAGAGTTTGCAGTAAACAAGTTGACGCTGCGATACGAACCTATAGTTGATACGCTTTGTGAGAGTGGAAGCTAATGAGCAGAGTATATCTCTCATTTGCATAGGTAGGTAGCATTGTCGCTAGTCGTCGTAGCTTTGATATTTTTAACACTTTGTCAGCATATTGTTTTGCTAAGTCTTTTCCATGCCATGCCATGTCGTTATCATATGTTATCAAATTATATAATTTGTGCTTTTTGCTGCTCAAGATGACCTTCTATACTTTGAGATTTGTACCAAGCCTATAAATGCTCCATTTCTTACCTCTCCTGATTATAATAATCCTATATATATGCACTATACAGATCTGTTGTGTACTTATAGGCTGAAATCATCATCGTTCTTCAAAAAATATTTAGTCTAAAAAACTCATAGATAAGATACGCATTTGACATTGCGACGCGCCTTGAATATCCGCTCATGGTCTTTTGGAATCTTCACACACTATAATATATGCATGCATACGTATATGCTTCTGAGATATTGATATAACATGCAAGTTTAATAAAATAAAATGTTATCCCTGGAGCACAAATTACGAGCGACTGCTAAAGATTTGCTACTTATTGTGTACAGTAGCAGTAGCGATCCAATATAACGTGTTCATGCTTTCCATTCCAGAAAACTTGTGATGTGATCGAATCTTGAGAAGAATTCTTGAGATGAATGAGATAATTGTAATTTTTATATGATAATTTAGAATTACTAATTGTAGGGTCCACTTGTCTACTTGTCTCCTATTTTTATGACTACCTGTCTCGCATTGGGATTACCTAATTGCCCTGACTTGGTTTGATGTTGATGTTATGTCTGCTGAACTGATGACTGGCCATGTTTTATGCACTTTTTGTTGCTTGTGATATTTTTGTATTAATATCAATACTCGACTCGACTCGACTCATGAGCCCCTGCTTCTTGCATTGCATTATTAGGCATGCATGCATGTTTCTTTGATGTTGTTTACTTACAACTTTATCCTTTGTTCATCATCAGATCCCCATCAGATCCAATCCAATGCTTCATCTGAGATTTTATACTTTACTTCATCATTATCATTAATATTCCATTATCCTATCGAATTTTATATATTTGCTTGGTTGTTGGTGGCTTTTAAGGAAGATGTGTTGCACTTGTGATTGACATGATGATGTAGCGACTGTATAATAGAGGATTTCTAATTTTACACGTTTTGTGTTTGGCGTCTCTCCTGCAGGAAAATTATTTCTTGATATTATTGCATACAAATGAGAGAGTCAAGAGGAGTCGGCCTGCTGATTATTTTCCCTAAAACGATTCACTTTTTTTCAAGAGAATACGATACGCACTCATGTCATCATATCATTTCTTTTCTTACATAATAATAGTCGTCTTCTCTTCTCTCTCAAAAAAACTAAGACTATGTCACATAGTCTATGTGTACTACCTAATATCTGTAACGAGTTATGTAATTTATTTATTCCCGTGCAAATTCTCATTATCGAATCAGCATAACATGTGGTTTTTTATTATACGTTGCATATTATTACACACTATACTATACTGCCGACTGCTGCTGGTGTGCCAATGGGTTGTCTTCTAATAAAAAACATGACAAGTTGCTTTTTGTTTGTCTCCTTCTTTAGTGCAGATGCTATGCATATATACATAAGTACAAGAATAGCCTGTATGATACACACATGCGAGCATCATATATAGGGATTGCTGTTACAGACAAAACCTTAATTATTGTTTTTACGGTACAAAATATTCGGTATTGCTATATATTATATTATGTTATGTACTCAAGGAAAACAACAAAGAGCGAGGGAAAACGTGCTTCTTCTTTTCTTTCTTCGTCATTCCGTCATTCGTTCTTATGCGTGTTTCAATACTTTCAATAATACAGTTTATATATGTACATATACGGAGGCTTATATTGTCAATAACAAAATAAAACTTTGTTGAATTACGACCATCACATCACGGTAAAGTAGAAAAGATGCAAAACAAAACCTTGTTGCAACTTTCGGTTGCACAAATACCAAAATGAGAGAGTTGTATATATATTATTTACGAGCTTGTAACTGTACTACAAAGTACAAAGTGTGTTGTTTTGTGAGTTGTGAAATAGGGCAAAATATATGTATGTATGTACATAAAATGTATGAATATACTTAATTGTTTAAAGAAGGTTTTCGTATGCAACGTCGTCGGGACAAAACGCATGTATATGCATAATATAATGTAGGTATATACCACTGACGGTTCTTTGTTGTTGCAGACTGAAATTTGTGTAGGTACATTCATTTATACATTTGTACATGTGTACATACATTTGATATTTGAACCCCATCCGTTCTACCCTAAACTATTCCCATGCATTTGAGTAGTTGTGGAGTTGGAATTGGAATTGAGAACGGGATGGAGAACAAAGACACGATGAGTTTTGCCTGGCTTTTGTTCGCCCTAGATTTCACAAATAGTACCCAGTACCCTCCTCTCACTTACCCTTATTGTCCTCATGCTCTCTTCGTCCGTTCAGTTCAGTGTATGTATTCAGCATTATAGAAGACTCATTATATTATGTATGGATTGCATGTGTGCATGCAAGAAAAATGCAATCCCCTTCCTTTTTCCCTTCCGCGAGCATTCAGCAAAACAGTTATATTATACATGTATATAATACCCCGTCACTCGGCTCAGAATGCAGGGGATGATGCACTTTCATATTTTTGTACTCGCTGACTGTTTTGTACATCTTTCTTCTTGGAATTCGTTGGCTATTGAATTGTGTGGAGTAAACGTGTTTGGATTATTTAATAAAAGTACACATACTTTGTTCAGCATGGTGGTGGTGGTGGTGGTTGAGGATAAGGATGATGATGATGATGAAAATGCCTACTTTTCTATAGTACCTTTGGCTCTCAGTCAGACGTTTCCATTTCACCGTTGCATTCCCCACTTTATCAGCTATACCTTCTGGCAACCGCCACATATTGACATTGCACGTACGTACTCAAAGGAGGGGGCTCCTATGCAAAAGGTATCCAGTAGTCCCGTTTTGTACAAAGAAACCATTTTTAATCTTTTTAATGATGAACCCTCTCTCTGGAAATTTCAGTTTCTGCGGGGTATGTACAATATCAATACTTCTATTCTGTGTATAAAAAAATTCTCTCTCTTTTTTTCGTAGAATTAGGATCGCAAAAGAAGCGGTGGGAAAGCTGCTGATGGAGTATTTCACGCTTGTTTAGTACAATATGTATCCCAAAAATTCAGTCCCCATACCACTTACTCTTCTTTCTAAAATATTTTCCTGTGAGTCGCATTTATGTAAGCTTTTTTCATTTAGCCCCTTTGTAGAATATGATTGTGATGAAGCGTTCCATTGAATTCCTGGTACTAAACCATATTTATGCAGAATGCTTACTTTAGGCTGTAGATAGAGTTTTACAAAAAAAATCTTACACAGCCCTTTATGCATATAGCCCTCATATCGGTTTCTTCTTTAAACAATATTTATCAACCGGATGTCGGTGGCAGTCGTGTTTGAGCTATGGTAAAAATGAAATAAAAATGATGGGGCATGTTGTACACGCATTTACCTAACAAAGATACATGATCTTAGATATGACAACCCCATACTGTCATCATGGGCCATTTTCGTTTCTGTTGAACATTGTTGTTGAAAAATCGTGTCATTTTACAATGTTTTAAGAATGAATTTACTTTAATCTGTGAGTGCATCGGCCACATTCAAATAAAATTCATGATTATGATGTCATCACTGGCTTGCTCTCAGTGTTCGGCAGAAATATCGTAGAGAACTCCCAACTTGTTTATTTTATTATAAATTCATTAAGAAAGCTCAAAAGTCCGTCTGTCTTCAAAAGTTTATCTACTGCCAGCAACACATAGCTGTTATACTAGACCTACAATTCTTTATCATCGTCGTATTCATTTCATCCTCATTTTTCTTGAGTATATGCCATGTTTTATAAAGGAAATTGTATGTACAGAGAGTGGTTATCATATCATGTCTTGTTGTTTGATGTTAATCAACCTGATTACTCCCCGATTCCAGAGAAAATTCAATACGAAGAAAGACAAGTGGACTCCCTTATCATCAAATTCTTTACCGACATGCTATTATGTTACATACTTTAACATGCACGCTCTATATGCGTACTGTTATTACTCATCACATCACATCAATATCACTATCGTCTTCATCCTCATATCTCATCTCTTCTTGCATGCCTCTCATTTTTATTTTTTTGTCTAAATCATATAAAAAAGATTTTTTTAATATAAAAACTGACTACCACATGCACATGTGGAAACAAGAAAGTGGCACTTGATACGAAAAGACAAGGTAACAAGATGCAAAGAAATATGGTGGTACCTACTCTTTCTCATCATCGCATCGCCTGTATTTTTAGTAGTTCAACGGAAAGACAACGCATCCACATCCACATCATCCAGCTTTTAGCTTGTAGTATACAATACACCCATATGTAGCAAAAAATCATCTTTCCAACAGTTTTGTGGGGAGTGTGTAATAATATAATTGTAATGAAGAAGAGAGCATTCAGAGAGCTCAAGAAGAGAGCTGAATGTATGATGTAGTTTTCATTTAGCTTCCTTCCATGCTTTAATGAACGCACATGTTTCCAAGTTGTTTTTTCCATGTCTTTCTCACAAGAGCAAGTAGGTATTACTTATAATAAGAAATTTTGATGATGATGATTATGATGACTGAGGAGAAAAAGCGGTCTTTTGTTGTAACATGTTTTACTGTATGTAACAGTCTAAGGTATCACCATATCATATCATAAGGCTCAACAAGAAGTGATAAGTAAAAGACGAAGTACAAGGCAGAATGATGTGATATCATTTATACATTACGTTGTGTTAGATATTTAGTGTGTTAAGTAATGTTCCTACCTAAGATCATTGTGCGATCATCATATCATCATAACATAACATAACATACAGCGTTACATTCACAATAAGTGCAGCAAAATGGTTTTGGCTGTTTGTGGACTAAAAAAGAGAAGAAAGAAAATGAGAGGGGGTTCGTTTTTTCCACGTTTTTCCATTCCACTTTTTAAGCAGAATATGAGGATGCGTAGAATACGTACGTACGGTGATACATACATACATGCATACATACAATCTAGTTCTAGATGAAGACGACGACATATGTGTACTATGCATCAAAATAATTCTCATCATCATGAAGCGTCTTTGGTACTTGCATGATATGATATGGTATAAATGTACTTAGTATGTAGGCTTTTTTCTTTGGGTTCCTTTTTTTCTTTCTTTCCATGATAATATGTATGTATGTATTTTCATAATCTCCAACATGATCATTTCATAGAGGATATTATTTGCCTAGTTAGCTAAACTGCCTCTGTCTCTCCATGGATTGGATTTTTGGCTTGGCTTGGCGTGGGTAAACCCTAACACTAAAACAGCATGCTTTGAGAGCTAAAAAAGCTTTGTTTAACTTGGGAGATGTGGCACGCTAATGCTTTTCTGTGCTAGCCCATAAATACACCTAACTAGTAAATATCAGATCTCATCTTTTCTCATCTCCATCTCTTTTTTACTCCACCTCACATTTGACCCATGCCTCATTTCTTTCCGAGACATCGAATGTGAAGTACAAACAGCAAAATAGTGACCGTTAGTTCCTTTTCGGAAGCTGGATTTTATTCGTTTTTTTATTACTTTCCGATTTGTCAACTACCGTTTGTACTTTGCTAGATTGATCGAGTTTTTTTTAGAGTATAGAGCTGGACAGGAAGAGGCTTTTATCCTTTAGGTGTCGTTGTTGAAACGAATAGTCTCACGTTGACCCAACTAAAACTAAGCTCAGTTTTGTACATTTGTACCTACTCTTATAGAAAATCCAATTGTTTTTTGTTTGATCATTGGGTAAGATTTGAGCTGACCCACTCTCAATTCTCCATTTCCAGTTTAGATAAGTACTAAATTTTATTTCCCAAGGCAGAAAAGTATAGAAAGTAGAGTATTATTGCAAGAAGGGAGAGAGCTCCAAATAATTATTACCGTCAAAAGGAAACCAGCTTCCTTGGAAAGGATGAGCGTGTACTGAAATGTGCATGTTTTGCCATCTCATCTCAACACCTTTCTTTGTTCCACATATGAAGGAAAGGAAGGATGTGAGGAAGGACAATTTTGAAGAAAAGCAAGCACCACCACCATCATCAGCAGCAGCATCAGCCCAGCTTGAGAGGAACTCGAACAGAAAATTCTCTTTTCAAAATAGTGCTATTTTTGGCCAAGTTGTTCCTATTCATTATTTCCAAAGAGATGTACCTACGTAATAAGCTTTCTGGATGGTAAGGAAAAACTCTCTTTTTTATTCCTTCTTTTGTAGAGCTTTTCCTGTTAGCACAAGTCACAACTGATCATCATAAACATTCCCTTTATGGTAAGAAAAATCCTTACATGCAATAAGATGAGTCTTCTGGCTTTTGTCAATACTTTTCTTTTTCTCCATCTTGTTTTTTTTCTCCTGGAATTAGGTTTCCACGCATTACACTAAAAACCTACATGTATTGAATTGAAATAGTTTGAGTGTGTGTGTAATGGGAAGGAAAGAAATAGAATCTATAGATAGTAGTCAACTAAAAAAGTTATACCCGCTTTGTAACACTTTATGGATGGAAATTGTGAGGTTTCAAAACTCATCAAATCCTCTTGCTGATTTACGTTCTTATTTTAGAACTTGCCCCATGCGTCATTTCATGTCTTCCCTTTCATTATATTACTTGAAACGTACGTAATTTTGGAAAAACTGTTGAATTCAAATCGAATTATGGTATCATATATACAAGTATACAACTGATTCCATATTCCATCCAATCCAAGACAAGTACATAAATACATAATATCTCTTTTTCGTGTAGTACAGTTAGACTTGGCTAAGAATACATTTATTTTACTTTTATTGCTTAAATTTTCACTTTTCTTCACGGCATAAACATCTTCTTCATACTTATACGCATAAAAGGTAGAACTAATGCAGTTGGCATTAGCAGAAGTCAGATTTAGCATCTATTTTTGTCATAGCTCTTGAAAGGAATAATAATGATGGACATTTGAAGGATACGGGCTGAAACTATAAGAGCATTAAGTACCGTAACGTAACGTTGTGTATGTTTTGTCGAGTATACCCTTTTCCTCTCATTTCCCTTTGTTTATGCACAACATAACATGAAGTAGTAGTACAAGAGGAGAATATCTAACACTATAGACCAGCATTAGCATAAGGGTAGAATTGAACAATGCCAAAGAAATTCAAGGTGCATTATGAGAAAACAACAAGGGATTAAAGGGGATCCTTCTTCTCTTTCCATCGTCTTGTTTTCCCAATTTCCCGTTCTCCTGCTCCTGCTGCATATCATTTTAGATCTGCAAGTCCAGTTAGCTAAAATGTAAGAGAGTATTAGGTAGGAGAATATGAGAGAGAGACTCTTTTAATTTTTACATTACAAGATAAACATGGCCTTCCCTTTTGTTGCCATCCTCTATTCACTGTTATTCAGGGTCAGTTTTTGTCACAGCGAAAGCAAGCAAAAGCCGGATAGGAGCAGCAAGTAGTTCAATCAAGCTTGAGATTATTTACAGAAGAGTAGAGCATCACCAATATCAGCAAGCATCATCACAAGACAACATCACATATCACATCATATATAGATAAGTATATAGAGCTAAACCCTCTCGGATGGGATTGTTTGTTAATACCCTAATGTTTATACATGGGAAGATACAGAACAAGATATTATTTCCGTACCTCTCTCTCAACAACCTTCCAGGCAGGGGAAAATGAAAGAGAGAGAGAAAAGGGGAAGATAGATGCATTATTCTCTCATATTTTATATAGAGCTCTGCACTCTTCAGAAGCTGACTCATTTTGTGTTGTTTGGTCGAGTGGAGGAGAGGGGAGAAGAAGAAGAGAAGCTAAAAGCTACCGACGCCAAGCCAAGCTCAGTCAGGAGCTTTCCTTATTCCCTACTCTTCATCATCCAAGAAAAAAAAGGAATAGTGCTGGAGTTGGAGTGAGCGAGTGAGTAGCTCTCGGCTGTAAATCCGGCTTGTGCCATCATCATCATATCGTCCAATAGTCCAGCAAAATATCCATCGTATCGTCACACAGTTCTCCCGTTTACTCATAACATAACAAGTCACCCCTCCGTTTTTGGCTTTGGCTTATATACCGTGCAGCAGCAGCAGCAACAGGACTACATCATGGGTATTGTACGACACGTAACGTACTTTTTTGTGCGTTGTCCGGGAGCAGCCACAGCAGCAATAGTCATCATCATCATCATCATTCTGGTAGCGTTACTCACACCGCTCTACTCGTGGACTCAGTCAGTCAGTCACGTCACCCTCCTCAAGGCATCAACATCAACACACTTCCTACTTGTTTCTCGTGAAATACTCTGTATTTTCTCCGTATTTTTGCAGCCATCGCTTTCTCATCTGAATACATGGAGGTCTTTCGGTTTGCGGTGGAATTATAGCAGAACAGGTTGATTGACTGGGTTTTCCTTTTCCTGGAACAACCCAGCACCAGCTCATTTCACTCCTTCAGCATTTTGCAGAATTTTGCTTCGTGCGGTGGTCGCAATAAAAGCAAGGCACAGTGAACTTTGAGTCTTCAGTTATTTCGCTACTCATCCCGAGTTGTCATCTCATTCATCTTCCTGCTTTCTCTTCACCACATCCCTGGTTCATGGAATTGACAATTTCAAGTGACAGCATCGCAACTCAGCCCCTTCCTCATCATTCTACCTAATCATCAGTAAAGTTCAGGCAATCCGCTGATTTCTTTGCGTGGATAGAGTGCAAAAAATATACAAAGACCCTGGGATAGAAAAGACGTCATATCATTGCAGGTGTGTGCGTCCTTCTGTCTCGGTGGTTTAGTATATGAAAAAAATCTAGCACCAAATGAAATCAGTGCTTGGCCTAACAAAGAGTCAACATTTACATGAAGATTACTAGAAAAAGGTTTCCTTATTCAATCAATTCCTGAATCAAGGGAAGACAATGATGGCTGGAGTTTGAAAAAGGAAGTTGAAGGTATGTATTGATAAGGTATGGTTTTTTTGTTTGTGTCCTTTGAATTCGATTTAAATTTTGATTTGTTGATTTATCATCCCTTTTACTTCACAAATGCCTTTATCTTTATCATAAACATATATATTGATAGCATATTGTGATTGTGACAACTCCTACTGGGATCATAAAAGGTATGATGTATACGCACATTTATTGATGAAGGATGGGTTGTAGACAGCATTTTTATTTCTTTCAATTCAATCTTCACTTACTTTTCCCTTCCAACATCATCATTTAGATTCAGGATGCGTAGCATATAGCTCAATCTAGAATTACCATATATAGCTATTTACTATTATGTATTACATTACATACGATACACGCTTCCTCAAAAGTATCAAGTCAATACCAAAGAATGAGACTAGCCCCGAGACGGAGACAACATAACACGACATGACATTCATTCCGCATCCGACACAATTCCTGTTGTTTTCTTCCTTTCTTCATCATTCATATTTGTATCCATGCACAAACATCATCAACTTCAACATCCAACGAACGAGACATTAAAAGCATAAAGAAAAACATGAAAATGCAACCAATAACATGACAATAATACTTTTCTCTTCTCGCAGTAAAAACGGTCTAGTCACCGTATCTAAAGTTAGTACCAGTAGTAGTAGTGCCAGGCAAATAATAAGGCATATACCCATTTCCCTTGAGTTGTTTTCGTGTTTTTGACAAGGATGAGGGATAGACTTGGTGGTGTGGTGTGGTGGTGGGGATATCCGTAGACATAGGTATAAAATATGAAGCATTTTGTTTTGCAGAAAAGTGACTATATATCATATATCCTGGTTCTGGCTGGTTTTGGTTTACGTCTGTCTCACTAGTCTTGACACGACTGTCCTATCTTTTCCCCCTTTTGAGAAGAAGCCCTTGGTTTAAAAACGCTTTGTCTCATCTCATCCATCTCTTTCTCATTCCATAAAACTCACTCAGTTTTATTAAGCCATTGCCACTACGCTCTGGAGAATAAAAAAGGGTCTGAGAAAAAGGTACATCATATAGACACATACATATATTTCCTTTGTTTAGCATCATCATAACTGACTATACCCGAGTTTACGGCTATGGGAAGGAAGCCCACCTCATTGGCTATTTGGGGTAAAGGTTGGAGTTGGCTAGTGAGAAACGAGTCATCTAAAACTCTTCGGTTAATTTCCCACTCTTCCCGTAGAAATGACGCTATGTATGAAATGATGATGCTCTTCTGTGTTGTTGGTAAGTAAAAGCACGAGGCAATAAAAAAAATGTTGGTAAGAGTGTTATCCTTGATGTTGCTTTCATTTAATGTGGTTCCATCCGCCCATGGCCAAAAACTCAATTCCGATAAACTTTTCTCGCATTCTTTCACTGTCACCGCAACTCAAATGCGTACAGACAAAATAAAAAAAATGCCACGTTGCCAATAATGCAATACCTAATGCAAATACCGATACAGTCTCATGCAAAAATGGGAGCGTTCAAGTTCAAAGGAACTCAAAAATTTCAATCGATTTTCTAAAGCTCTCCCTGTTACTTAACCCGATTTTACATCTCATCTCGCACAAAAAATAAAAAGCTATGAACTTTTTTTTTGTTAATTTTATGTGGCGTTGCTAGTTGGTTGCAGCTTGTGCTTTTTTTTCGAAACGCGTCCCTTTTTTCAAACCTGAACAAAAGCTTATATAATAAAACGGATTATACGCGGACCTACATAGATATTGTGCATCTGCTTCCAGCTCATATTATTATTATTATCTTTTACACACTTACTCAACCTTTTTTAACTTGATTTTTGAGTAAGGTTGTGTTTTGTTGTGTTAGATTTTCTAAAGCATGCATGCATGCATACATGCTGTTCATCCCTGGAGTTTCCTTCATGATCGTTCTACTTGTATTTCTGTCACTTTCAATTCTTCTCACTAAAGCCAGAGGGGATGCTGAAACGAAATGCGTCGCGTCCTTTTCAACCCTCAGAGCACCGTACGCACGCATCATCGGTTCAATATCATCATCATCATCATCATCTTTAGCATCATGACGCTAAAAAATCTTTTTTTTGGGTAACGCATTTTACCTACTTACGTCCGTCCATCTAAAAAGCATGGATTGTTATATTTCGTTTGTCTTTTTCTTTGTGAATAGATGAGAGATGGATGGATGATATGATGTACGACGGACGGAAGGACGGATGCAGTGAGCGTTCGTACGTACTTATGTACAATGTACACAAGCACACACACACACATGCATGAATCTTACATCATTTTTTGAACCTTCTTTGTTCTTTTCTCTCTCTCTCCCTTTCTCACTATTATTATTATTTTCGAGGTCTCAAACCCAGACGCTTTGGGTTTTTTTTTGCTTGGATTGGATTGGATTGGATTGATAGCTGTAATACACAGATGGACGGAGGGTGATATGTTGTTTTCTTTTCTGTTGCATTGCACCCCTTCAAAAATTGAACAACAACGCGTAATATATTTATACATGATGGAATAGATGCGGAGTAGAGAAGAACCATGGGCATATAGGGCTTGGCTTGGCTTGGCTAGACCAGACTAGGCACAAAAACACTCTCTTTTTCCTTCCTTTGTCTGTGAAATTTACTGACTTGGGTTAACATTATGTACAATTCTTATAGTGCCTTGTCTATCCACTTATTCTACTGACAAAGTTAAGTGTGTAGAAAAAAAAATTGAGACAGGCTGAAACTGAATGGGAAATGCTCATAATATATATTATTCCTTTGCCACCGCACCACATTCTGTAATGTACGAAAGTGTGTGTGTGTTGTGTACCCTTTTCTCGCATGGGATTTGTAGTTGTGTTGTGGGCTGCATGGTGAAATATTGCTTAGCCCTTGTGTACACACAGGTTGAACTGAGAGAGAGAGAGAGAGAAGTTCCAGGAATGAGTCAGCCTCCTTTTTCCAGAAGTAGTTAATATAACTTACAACCAAGTTTTGCAATGTCTTTGTCGGAGTAGCAATCCCAATATGGAAGTAAGCAACCACCATTTATTACCCACCGAATGAATCGTATAAGTTCCGCTAGCTCATGACAACAGGGAAAATAACCTGGAGAAGCAAAGTAGCAAAGCAATGCAACATATACATTCCCTTTCTCCATGTAGTATGCCGCCGCCGAGCCGCGTCCCACAACAACTACTAGGACTCTCTACACGACATATTGCTTTCATAATGAAATTCGGATTTTACACTGTATTTATTAGCGTCACTTCATCTACTACTACTACTACTACTATACGCTCTCCTTGCTTTCTCGCTACTAGTTGGTTGTTGGATGGAATGGGATAGAAATCTGGGGGTTTAAAACCGTACACACGCACAAAACTAAACTGCGTAGTATGTACAATTTACATGCATACATGTGCATTGGATTTTGGTGATATTCTCATGACACTTAATTTCCCTTCTCTTTCTCACAGTTTCATCTCTTCCGTGTAGATATGAGGAACTGGAGAAAGAAGCGAGAATAAGGGATAAAGATGAGCAACGTACGCTACGTACGTATGCTAGTTTTATGATGAGATGCAATTTGATTTAAAACTCTACTAGTTTGTATTCGCAACAGACAAATACAGTCATTCTCCCAATAACAATTTATTGTTGAGCTTCTGTATTTTGAGATAAGTGGAAAGGAACACTTGTTGTGAACGAGTGAGACACTGACTCATAGACTCTAAGCTGAACACCAGCCTCTTCCACCACCACCACCACCATACTTCCATTGCTTCATTTATGTGTTAAAGTTAATGCTCGCTCAATGCTCATATTCATATGTACTAAAAGGATCTATGAGAGTCGTGTGCTGGTGACAAGGGGAGGATTACGCAACTTTTATTATAACTTTTTTGAGAGACGCGTTCCTCTCAGAAGGATTGAAAAGTATATTATGCATGTAATTAAATTCCTTCCGTCGTCGTTACTGAAAATTACTTATTAGAGGAGAGCAGCGCTCCAGACACGCCATGTAAATATATGACACGGTAAGTTTGTACGTTATGGGGAAGGGTGGGTGTGCTACTAATTAAGTAAATGTATTAGCTTGTAATTTCTTGAGTCATTAGGGGGTATTTGAATTTGAAGATGTGAGTAAGCATATTTCTATTGCTGGTGGTTAATCAGTTTGCATATTAACAGGAAATGGTTTAATATGATTTTCCTTTACTTCAGTTTTTATACACTTCCTAGTATTTACCAAACACGCACAAATGATGAAGCTCATCATAAACTTGTGTGCTTAAATGATGAAAAGAAAAATATATGCTTATGAAATAAACAAGTCAATTCTGTTTAGAGTTTCGAGGGACAGCCAAATAAATTTTTATGACCTTTGGAATTCTTTTCGTAGAACCAGAACATGATTAGAAATATGTTGTATGTAATTACAGTGTATTAGTAAAGTGGTTGATTTAGTGAATCATTCAATAATATTTCTTGGAAGGTCATCATGCATGGGGGCGTATATAAAATTAATTAAATCATAACTCTAATTTTATCCAGCTCCACAAAGCTTTCTCCATGCTTAAAGATAACAGCATTATTACCCCTCAGCAATGGGATCCTAAGCGTGACATATGTATTGGAGTCAAATTGACCCCATCCGTTGACAGTTGGAGGAAACGTGGATTCTTGAGTGTTAACATTATTTGCACTAATGGTCATCGTTGCTTCGTTTTGAATTCCGTTGGAATAGTAAACTCTAACCTCATATTCCTTTGACTCTTCAACCCAAACGCCAGTGAACTCAACTGAACTATCAGCTAAATCAATTTCCCCTACGTAGGAACCCCCTGATGCCGATTGACTGGCTTCTATTTTAGCATTTGTTACGTATCCATCTTCAGCTTCATATGTTCCTTCCTCTGAGACTTGGGGCCATGCGGCCCATATCTCCACTTCAGTCATTCCAACAAACCAATTATCCTCTGTGTTTCGGGAGAAGACAAGCCTAATCTTTTGAGTTTTCACGGGATCAAAGTGAATTGTGAGCACATCATTTGGGATGCAGACAGGTGGTACGGAAACTTGGTTCTGTGCTTGTTCCCAGTTTCCGGAAGCGGATTGGATTTCAACGGTAACGCGTGTTGGACAGTCTTTCAAATTGGATTTTGACACAGTAATTAATTATTAGAAATATGATATTTTGAAAAGGTCATGTCATCATCATCGTGTGTACGAGGTTATATTATATAATTAAATTTGCTTACCAACTTCGCCTTCCCCAGTGGCGACATCCGAATATATGTAAATTTTAACTTGATCAACAGTTTTCATCCTTCCAGGGCCAAAATCAACTGAAAACCAATCTTGCTCGTTTCTAGATTGAAAGTTTGTCCATCTATTTGATGGAATGTGGTCATAGATTATGCGTCCATCTACCACTTGCCAGATGGATGCGTCAATGCTGGTAAAGCTGGTGTCAGCCATGGGGTACCCAAAGCCATTAACGTTTGCAGCATAATTTTCAACTTTCTTTCGGGCATAAGATTCATCTACTATTGGTGATGGGATGTTGACTGACATTCTTCCAAGTTGTGGCTGAGACGCTACTTGTTCCCCATTTAGGTAGATTTTCATCCCCGCTCCGGTGTTGTACTTTGAGCCATTAGCGTCATATAAAACGGTTATGTTATGACCGTGATATAAAAGGTTTTCAACAATCATATATGGCCAATTGGATGGAATTAGAGGGTTGATAACAAATGAATTATCTGGTTGAGGTTCAATTCCTAGCAAGTCTCCAAGAACGTTATCTACATACGTTGAGTGGGCATAATGCTCTGAATGATTGAACCCATCGCAAACCCATAATTTCCTAGAAAAATTAGAATTTCCAGCATCAATCATTATAAAATATCCATAGAATACACCAATAGATACGCTATGCTCAATGCACTACATGCAATTTTTTTTGTGTCCATATAAAAAATCCTACGGACACTGTTTCCTGAGCTACTACAGTTATGTTATGAAAATCACATAAAAATATTTTTTGGACAGAAGATCAATTTTTTTTGAAACTACACCAAAATCAAAGTAGTCAGGGATATATGGTCCGTGGATCATTTTATATGGATTCAAAATAAAGTCGGCATGTCCAATCTAGTTAAGTTTATATCTATGAAAATATCTAGTTTTTTCATATTCTAATAAACTCTATCTGTACCTGTGAGGAGAATGGCACTCTGCAACGTAAGGCTTATCATTTTTGAATTGAGTCTCGGCATACTTATGTAAAACTTCCAAGAATGTGTTCACATTTACCACGTTGGTGGACCCGTAATTTCTGAGCTGAGCACCTAAAGAGTTAATGACCATTCCAGTGGAATATGGCCAGGAGTTTCCATTCCTAAAAAAACATTATAATTATTTTGTCGAATGTATACAACCCAAAATATAGCATTATTATTTGGATAACCTACCACCAGCAGCACTGCGCCGTTTGGTTTCCATCATACCAACGTGATCTCTGCTCGCATGTAGTTGGACCATAAGCGGAATCGAAACCTTGAGGGTCAAATAAATGTTCCCATGCACGAGCATACTTTGGGTCTTGAGGATCAGGAACCCCAAATCTCCAGGGAAAAAGACCAATTTCCTCTCTAGTGTCCAGTAACTCATTGTTTGGATTGTCTTCCCTAGAATTAAAAGTTCAAATTGCTTTTGCTTGTAATTTGTAATGTAACTTGAAAAAAAAACGAATTTAAAAGTATTCATTTTAATTACCGGAACATGTGGTAAAAGAAGGTTCTATTGTCATCCCACAAATGATCTAAAATCCCCTTCCTAATAGCAGCAGCTCTTCTCTCGAATTCCTCCGCAGTTCGTGTATCATTGTTCATCCTCGCTATTTTAGAAATTGCAATGGCATTTGCATACATTTCTGAATTGAAACTAGGCCTGTAGCCCAATCCACCGTGGTATGGATCATCAGTCTGCTCTGAACTTGCAGAGTGCTCCATCGCGTCATCATGAGGTGAAAGGAAATACATATCCAATGCTGGCTCATATCTGTTATTCCATCCATTAAAGTTGGTGACGAGTCCTGCTTGTTGAGACGAAATAAAATCCTTGTTTCCAGTGAGCAAGTACGTTGAATATGCAGCGTCAGCAATCCATTCAGAATACTGTTGGTTGGCTGCACCTTCTCTTGACCAGAAATTAATATAATCTTCAGCGTATCTTGGGTTCCTTAGCCATCTTGACTCGTAAATGTGATGACCAGCTGCGGCATTGATTGTGTCAAATTTTTGACTGTAGCCAACTTTGTGAACAAACTCCGTCACGGTGTACCCGACCCCAGGAACCGAATATCTTAAATGTCTCTTGTGGGACGAAAATCGGTAGTAGTAAACCTGCTCAATTTCTGTGTCTGGTACTTCCACAAATGGGATGTTATCTTTGTACCATTGTGGCTCAGCGTAGCCTACTAGTTTACTGTCTTTATTTATAAAATTTGTGGTTTGAGCAAAGGCTAACCCTACGAAGTACCCCAACAACATAATAACTTTCAGATCCATGTCGACGCAATTCAAACCAAATGCTTTTTAAATTAAGAACTCAACTACTGGTAAAGTGGCTTGGTCATCACAAACCCAGTTACTGAAGAAGATCTATCAAACTTTCCAGTTGAGGGCTATGCCAATTGTCAATGTAATGGCATATCATTTTTTTTACGTAAGACTGGGTACATTTCAATTGGTTATGATTATTGTAAGTAGGTGCTAAAATGACAGGTAACGCTCAAACTTGATTGATTGCATTCTTCAAAAACATGTGTTATCTAACTAGAATGATTTTTGCAAATTGACAGAGCTGTCAATTATGTTTTTCTCCAGTACTACTTCATCCAAATTTTCTTATCAACAGACATGGGGCAACATGATCTAATGATTTTCTTCCCATACTCGGTGTACAGTTAAATTTTTTGATTGTCTAATGATCCATCAATCCTGCCAAATTATTGACACCACAGCTTCACTTCACAGATTAGATATCCACATTATGTATATTGATCGTCGTAAACTACTCTTATCATTCTCATCTTGGTGTTTGTGTAGTCATCAAATTACTGAAACTCTCTGTATTGTACATTTTATGTTTTGGCATCTTTTGGCCATCTGTCAATGTAAAGATGCATGTCGATGGTGGCTGCTGTTAACAGAGGAGAAAGATCTTTGTTGCATGCTGTTTGCTGTTCTTCGGGAAATGTAGTATGTATGTGACGCTGTAGTCTCATGAGGTTGAAGTTTGTGTTCAAGAGAGTCGCTGGTGGTCATTTTAAAGAAGAGCTTGGATTTCTTGGACATTAAACTATGAAGGAAGTCTGTACTTATATATTTTTTTTAAATTATTCAGTGCCTCATGTCTTTTTGTTAATGTGATACTTTCAATGTGATGCCACCTATAACAATGGCATAATATAATGTAAATGAATTATATACCATAAGACACCCATCCATTTGGATATTTTCGCAATGGATTTAGAGTGAATTCTTCATCATTTTAGGCTTCCTGTCCAAAGCCAGTCATCTTTTGCTTGCTGTGCAAAAGGAGTCATTTTATCATATCTGACTTCCGATGCACAATATTACTGTTGAATGCGATTTTACAACTAAAGAAATTCATGCATGTACCCATATTCTTTTATTCTGCAACACAGGCCAATAAAAACTAACATTTTGTTCAACATATAGGAAGTATATTGTATATAACCTAAATCATCATCATTCCGGAACTTGTTTTATACTCAATTCACCCACTCATTCATTCTGTTCCTTAAAAAAGCTCAACTGCTAATGATTCAGACTCCAGACGTAGGTATAATCAAAAATCTTCTTTTTTTGCAGGATTGTTTATCCACAGTTTTGCAAAATGTGTAAATGTGTTAGTTGTTATAAGATTGAATGTTGAAGTTGTTCATTCATCTTTCTATCCAATGATTAGTAAAAAGCTTTGACCCACATTTCTTCATTCAATGAGACGACTTTGACCTTAGATAAGCTCAGGTCATACCTCGTCCACGTCTATATGTTTGTGTGAAAATACGTCAGGCTTGTTTATGCTTTCACACCGTACAAAATCCTTCACGATTATGTGGTTTGTCCGTGGTAACTTTTATGTCCCATTTCAATTTTAGGTTTTGAGTTTTTATAAAAAAGATATTTAATGAACATATAACTTTATTATTTTTAACCGGTGATTGTTGTATATAAAATGCGTAACTTGATACATGATATAGTCCTGATCTTTTATCATGGTATCGTTTTCCTGTTTTAATACCCACACATTTGTATCTGTGTTGATTTCCTACACCCACACAAGATTAGCTCATCGCAGAAGATTCTTTCATTTTCATTGACTCTGTCTATGCATTTGTAACAGAACACCAACGCTATAGCTATATTATACACCTTTGGCAAAGATCATATGCCATCCCAATATCTTGAAGGTATGATAGAACAGCGACCCCAAAACCCTCAAGTAAATATGGAGTGTAAAGTAAAGAGACTGTTATTTGACTTCCAATTAGAGGCAGGGTGCATACTTATAGCATAATGCATTTTTTGTCATCTATTAACGTTGTAAAGATAGTTGAATGCATCTCATCCGAATAATAATACTCATTTTTATGCACTTGTGTCTTGAGAGATTTAATGCTTTCAAATGTGCCAGCCACCAAAGCATTTGCTTTCATAAGTGTGGAAGATATATTTTGATTTCTCTTTGTGAGCCTTTTTGGGATAATGCAACCTACATGCTGACTATATACGAAGGATAGGGATGGAAGTACAATGAATTTTTAAAACTTTTCAGAAAGCATGATTGACTAGAACTGACTGATACGATCCACATAAGCACTGTTTTGAGTATAAGCAAGGAAGATTGATAGTAGAAAAAATGGTATTTAGATTAATCGCTCACGAAATTACATGCGCCAGGGCTTTATCGGCATAACCCAGAAATGCCGGAGGAGCAAAAGACCAGCATTATTATAGTTATGTGGAACTTTAATATCTGAAGTTCCTTCCCAGGTGTTAAAAATACGGAGCTAAATTTTACATGGTTGAGATAACCAAAAGTGTTTGAAATGTGGGGGAGGCGGTGACTGCATTACTAAAATTGCATTTGTACCCAAAATGATTTGTGAATATTGGCTATGTAGAAAGTTATTTCAATAGGTTCAAGCTTACAGACATAGTGAACTGTCTTCATTCATATATATCTTACATTATTCTGTGTATGAAAAGTTGAAGATTATTATAATAAATAAAATATTTCACACATGACACATGATTTAACAGCAGTATTCATTTATAAATGTGTAATCATTTTGCAGTTTTGTCTCTCTCACATGAATAGCCAGTCCGCATAAAAGAGCGAACAAGAAGTAAAATCGTTCCATCCAAGAACTTTAATGATTATGATTAGAAATAGTTGTGAAGTGTATATTACTTATTATTGGGTGATGGTACATAAAAAAATCCTTCCTGTAAGTTTTTTTCTGCTCATTCAGCACCATGTATATCTGCCCTTATACGTAATATCTCATAAAATTCTGGAATGAAGGAAGGATGCAAGGATTATTGGAAGGGGACGTTTGTTAAAAAAGTACACCAGTGAATTCTTCTTATAGCCTCAAGACGCAAGAATTAAGCTATCGTTTTTGTGTGCTCACTCACACTTTTACTTCATCTTCGTTGACTCGGCTGAATGGGTCTCCAGTTGTTGGCCCATTCAAAAAAACAAATCTTGCTTACATGGCAAAGTGACTGCCTCTGAAGTTTTGAACTGACGTATTCTTACATCGCATCGCCTTGCTTGGTTTAAGATTACACACAATATCATCATCTTGTTCTCGTCTTGAAAGTAAAAATGCATTAGAAGCAATACACTTTCCGTGCTGAATATAGCTTATGAGCATTTGTGATTTCATCGTAAGGAAGAAGGACCATGGCATAACTTCCTTTTCTCTCTCTCACTCTGCCTTTTTTTCTGGATAGTGGAATGGAATAATATGTTGCGTTAAAATAAACTTTTGGTTCTGGACGTGATCCTCCTTGCTGTATACAAAATTACATGGGACCTGGATAAAAAAAATGTGAGCACATCTCATCATCATCTTCGTGTGCGTATGTAATGTGTTGCATGCATTGGCAGTAGTATTGTTAAGTGCTTACATACGCATGCAAGTTTGTATGCATAATAATATATTTTTAAAACTTGTCATCTGTGATTTTTAAAAGTATATTTTCCATATAACTGGAAATGCTGTAACAGAAAAATGTGAAAAAGGAAGCTTAATTGTTGAAAAGTTCCTTTTGAGATATACAGTTTTGAAAGGGACACTTATTTCCCAGTGATTACAGTTGAGTACAGTGGGTTTGTGATATTAAATATACATCGACTTCCGGTATTGGTATATGAGGATGTGATTGAATGTGCAATTCTGTAAAATGTGATTTCGTTAAAAAAAACGAAACCAGTGAATCCTTGTGAATACAATGGTGGAGAAGGAGTGGACAAGAAGAGTTCCCATGATTAATGCCAAAGTTTTTAAAATGTGGAGATGGAGGAATAGGCTATATGCATTTGGAGTAACGTTATGCCTGATAGCATTGTTAGGTTCTACTTCTGCAAAGGTAAGAGAAAATATTTATGATTAGCTTGACTGTGTCAAAAAAAGATGATGTTTATAATTGCATAAATGGAAATAGGTGATAGATATCTAGGGTATGGATCTGTAAATGTATTCGGGTGTACTCTTTCGTAACATCTCATTTCATGAAAAATATGCAGCTTCAACTTTGCATTTGCTTTACTAATTTGTCATCTCAAGATTACTTAAAGTCAAATACAAAATGTTTCTAGTTTGAAATCTGTCATTACATTGGCACTTTATAGCTTATAGAATAAATAAATTTTGCAAAATAATAATTTTATTTGAAATTACAAACTCATTATTGGTGAGTGGATGGAACTGAAAGAATTAAAGTGGAACTTTTTCTTTCCAAACAGGCCACGAAAAAGTGGTTTAGGAATTTTAGGATACAAGAATCCGTTCTAAAGAAAGCTAATTTCAATTCATTAAAGAAATTAACGATGTTTGGCAAACGCATTCTTAAATTATGCAAAGGCGATGCTGAGTATTAAATTGGCTGCTCAGAAAGTGCAAATAGCACAAAAAAATTATCATAAAGCATGAAAGTCGCATCTTGCGACTCGTCAAGATATTTGAGTGCATATAGCATTTAGTGAGTGATGATGACATAAAAGTTTGCATGAGCTTAAATAAATACACATGCATACAACGCGAAGAAGCAGCCAAAGCCAACAATAAGCATTTAACATCTTGAATCAACATATCGAAACCTTTAGCTGAAAGGGTTTGCATAATGATGCAGTATTTGGGAGAGGGACAAAATTCACAGTTAATTGAATTGATGTATTTGAAAGAGTTTTGTTACACCAGAATCAACTCGTATATATCTAATATGATTGATTCCGTTAATAAAACCATAGGAAAAATGTGAGGGATGTCAGGTGCAGCCTTGCTTCTGTAAAGGAGATAAAGGATACAATGGTGAATCTGGTATTCCAGGTCTTCAAGGTCCGGAGGGTTTTCCAGGAGACATTGGTAAATCAAGATTTTTTTTACACTAAAAATTATTCGGTGGCATTACTTAGTTTTTACATATTATTTTCGTGTGTTGTGTAGGTCCTGAGGGTCCTTATGGGCCTTTGGGGGAGAAAGGAGACATAGGTTACACAGGTGCTCATGGGGAAAAAGGTTATCGAGGAGACTCGGGAGTTCCAGGCTTCCAGGGAGTTGCAGGACGACCAGGTATAGTAAATATTATGCGATGCTGTAGCTAAAAAATGGCTTAGTTTTGGGGTAACGTGCGACATTGCGTATTATTTGCTGCGTAGGATTACCTGGTGGAGACGGTGCATCTGGTCCTGATGGAACACCTGGTTGTAACGGTAAGACGATTTACCAATACTTATTTGACGGGTGAGGGTGAAACTAATGCGTGAATTGCATTTTTCTTAACAACAACAGGAACGAACGGTCAGTCAGGCTTAGGAGGAATACCTGGAATAAATGGTATAAGAGGGTTACCAGGTGCATCTGGCGGTAGAGGACCTCCAGGAGATGCTGGAGATGGAGGAATAAATTCTGAGGGATATAAGGGTGATCGTGGTATTCCTGGAGGCCCAGGTCCACTAGGATTTCCTGGTTATGCTGGAATTCCTGGACATGCTGGTCACAGGGGAGATACAGGAGATCCGGTAAGCTCAGCTTAAAGTTGGATTAAAGTTGTATAAAATTTGCAGTTTGTATACTTACACGCTTTTCTTTACTAAAGGGTATCCCTGGATTGTCTGGTATACATGGAAGAAAGGGTCCGCCTGGAGATCAAAAATATCTTCCACCAGGTATGATAATGAATTGGCGGTAGTAATTTTATAAAAACTATTCACACTAACTAAGAAAACATAAAAAGCTCTAACTGCTTGTTGTTTCAGGCCACAACGGAGACCAAGGAGAATCTGGAGATGCCGGCCCACCTGGACCAGGTGGACAAACTTTACCTCCAGAAATCATTTCATTGAAAGGACCAAAGGGAGAATTCGGTGTGAAAGGAGAAAAGGGATCTCACGGTCCTAGAGGCCCACATGGAACAGCAGGTCTAGCTGGTGGAAATGGAATCCCTGGTGATAAAGGTCCTCCTGGAGATCTAGGAGAAGATGGGGCACGAGGGAAGCAAGGAAGATCTGGTCCGGAAGGACCTTCTGGACCAAAAGGATCAAAGGGCGCTCCAGGATATGAAGGTAGCCCTGGATTTAATGGAGACTTGGTAATTAACATTAAATGTCAAAACCTATTAAAAAAATTAAATGCCCTTCTTCTTTGTACGTATATCGCAAAACTTTGATTTGTTTTTTGTAGGGTGACTCTGGTGAAGCTGGACGACAAGGACAACCAGGAGGTCAAGGTTTTGTTGGAATACCTGGCATTTTTAGAGAGGGTGATGGGATTGGATCCATAGGAGTGCCAGGATTTCAGGTATTTATTTATCCAACTTTATCCATATCCAGAGTAAAACGAATACTGATTTTTATAATATTTTCTTGACAGGGTCCATCTGGATATTCAGGCGCAAAAGGAGAAAAGGGTATGGCAGGATTTAATGGGATAATGGGAAATCGAGGGCCTGCTGGTCCTCCTGGACCCGAAGGCTATCCTGGGCAGCCGGGGAAACCTGGATATTCTATCAATGGAGAACCTGGAGATAGAGGTAAGTTTTGCCCAAATAAACTACCTCTTTGTTTTATAAAATGTTCTTTCTGATTTTTGTTTTTCTTGAAGGATTATCGGGGCTTCGAGGTATTGCTGGATATCCTGGGCAGTCAGGTTTATCTGGACCTCCAGGAGCAAAGGTAATGGAAGCTATATAACATATTATAAAAGATACATATTTTGATCTAGATTATCACGTTTAATTTCATCTTGTGTACCTTTAAAGGGCCTGCCTGGGTTAACGATTCTTGGACCAGCGGGACCAGATGGAATGGGTACGATATTATTTCCTGAAAGCTTATGGAATGAATCCGTTCTTAATTTGTATTTAAGTATTAAAACGCTCTTTTGTTCCACTTCTTTTTGAAGCTGGTAGGGACGGCATTTCTGGACTTCCAGGAGATCGTGGAGAGGGAGGAGATGAGGGTCCTAAAGGTTATCCAGGTGTTGCAAGTATCCGAACGGGACCGCCTGGACCTGCTGGTTTGCATGGAGTAGACGGAGATCCGGTAAGTAATTAGTTAATGGCGTTTGTCATTTATTTGTATATTATTTATGAAGCATTAAATTAAACGTATTTGTTTTTCACTACCACAGGGTTTGCCAGGAATTGACGGATTTCCAGGTAAATAATAATAATGTGCACTATTGTACTTGATTAAAAGTTCCGCCAATGAGAATGGAAGGCTTATGAAATTTTGTGATTCATTCACACTATAATTGTAGGTCTGGATGGCCAGAAAGGATTTTTGGGAGACCATTGTGGGCCTTGTTTTGACGGTTTTCCTGGAATACCAGGGGACAAGGGCGAGGGAGGTATCCCTGGATTTTCGGGACTGCTGGGAGGAAGAGGTTTGCCTGGTGAGCGTGGATATCATGGTCAGCGGGGCAAAGGTGGACAACCAGGTTTTCCTGGAATTCCTGGTAGACCAGGTGTGTATGATTACGATTTTGCATAAAATAATGAAGAGTCTTGAACAAATGTTAATAATATAGAAATGTAAATGCAATTTAGGGTCGTTTGGTTTGGCTGGAGCAAGTGGTCCTAAAGGTTTTCCTGGTGAAGTTATTATGCCAGAAATTGATCTGATTGTTGGACAGACAGGATACAAGGGTGACATTGGATTCCCGGGTATTGATGGCCCACGGGGTCAACCAGGTATGTTATTATTTTTCATCATTCAAAAGTTTCGTCTTAATTTTAATGATGTTTTTATGTACACTATGAATACCAATAATTTTCCTTTGCACTTAGGTCCACCGGGTAGACCTGGGGATTCGGGACCATCGGGTAATCAAGGGGAAAAGGGCGCTTCTGGAGAGTTTGGCACTCCAGGATTTGATGCACCACCAGGGTCACCCGGTTACAATGGACAGAAAGGAGAAGCCGCAGATTTCTTGTTTAATAGAGAAGCTCTTCGTGGAGATGCTGGCCTTGATGGAATAAGGTGGGATTGACTTTAATCAATTACAACAAATGCTTTCAAATTGTGCAACCGATGACTGTTTCTAATTCAACAGAGGTCCAGATGGGCCATTGGGAGATCTGGGCTTAGTTGGAGAGCCAGGTGACAGTGCAAATAATCTTGCAGTTGGAGATCCTGGATATCCCGGATTTCCAGGATTGAGAGGGCCATATGGAGATGCAGGCCCAAGGGGGACTCCAGGCTATGATGGTATTCCAGGAGATAAGGTAATGATTTTTACATTACATGCATAGTTTACATGCACCGACAAGGTATCTCACAGTACCCCATTTTTATTTATAGGGTGCACAAGGTGATTCTTTCCCTGGAATAGTTGGAGATCCAGGCTTCAAGGGATATCGAGGAATACAGGGTGATATGGGGCCTAGAGGACCGAAAGGACGGCGTGGACTTGATGGAACGGACGGAATTCCAGTAATTTTATTAAAAATAGCAATTCATAATACGGATTTTTTTTAACATGAATACTATCCTCAACGTCATTTGATTAGGGTCGACCTGGGACAAAAGGAGAATTGGGAGATCAAGGGTTAGGCATTCTTGCTGGCGAGGTATGTCTATATACAACCTACTTTTTTATAAAAAAAATAATTGCTATCAAGATGTCACACTGTCATAAATTGTAATATTTTATTAGGTTGGTTATCCAGGGCCACCAGGTCCCAAAGGAGACCAAGGTAAAACTAAATTTACGTCTCACAATTTCAGTGAAACAAACGCTTTACGCTTTCATGCAGGTTTATTGATATGAATTTTCAATTTTAGGTCTCGAAGGACCTGCTGGTCTAGATGGAACCATTGGAACACCTGGAGATCTTGGGTTTAGAGGTAAGTCTGTAAAAACAATAATTTGTATTTAGGAATAAAGTTTTCTGTCTGCTAACAATATATTTGTTTCCATCAAAGGTCCGAAGGGTGCTCCAGGTGACGCTGGCTTTCCTGGACTTCCGGTATGTAAATTTTGAAGTGACATAATATGTAACTTGCTAATTTATTTAAATCAAAATAAATCTCAAACTGACATTCTTTTTAGGGTGATAGAGGTGACATGGTACCCGGACTTCCTGGTTTACGAGGCTTACCAGGACCTTCTGGCATTCCTGGTCTACCTGGAATTTTTGGACCACCAGGACCTCCTGGATTTGCTGGTATTCCGGGACAAGATGGGTTCCCTGGCCCACGAGGAGACCGTGGAAGAAATGGATTGCGGGGTCCTGATGGTGATCTTGGAATGGATGGCTCTCCTGGTCGACCTGGCCGTCACGGACTCACAGGTAATAATTTTCTATAATTTATGTAAGTAAAGTGTTGAAAACATTGAATTTTAATGTGATTTTGATTCAAATAGGACCTTTCGGAGAGAAGGGAGAGCAAGGCGAACAAGGGGGTCCAGGTACGTGTACAAGACTTTGTTTAAATTCATAAGTGTTATTTTAGTTTTAGTATAATATCTATTAATATTGCGTTTCATTTAGGTCGCGTTGGAGTTCGTGGAATGCCTGGCTTTGATGGATATTTTGGTAGGAAGGGAGAGATTGGAGACAATGGAATTTCGGGTCCAGATGGTATTCAAGGTCCTCCAGGAGTATCTGTAAGTTGGCAGCAATTGTTGATTGTTGAACAGTTGAATTTCGTTCTTATTGAAGAATTTGGATGCAAATTGGGTCAATGTACGACATTTTGTTGTATAGGGCATTCCTGGTGATCCTGGATATCCCGGATTTCCTGGATTACGCGGTGAAGACGCTCTTTTTGGAAGCCAGGGGGATGTTGGTGAAGCAGGTATTCCTGGTGATGGTGGATACGAAGGTCGAAGAGGTTTTAACGGACTCAAGGGAGAAAGAGGTAATCCTGGTGCATCGATTCCCGGAATACCAGGCGAGAAAGGACAATATGGTGAAGCTGGCTACCCAGGTATCCCTGGATCACCAGGACTGAAAGGACCTGATGGAGTTGCTGGACAACCAGGTCCAAATGGCATTCAAGGAGATCGAGGATTTCCTGGCAGAAATGGAATACCATCTTTACCTGGAAGGAAAGGTGGCAATGGCATGCAAGGATTTACTGGACTTCCTGGGGATATTGGTCCACGGGGACAGCTAGGAATGGAAGGGGACCCTGGTTTATTTGGAAGGCCGGGTAAGATGATTTTGATATAAATAATATACGTACGAGTCTGCACTACTAGCAGGCAGTAAACTTTATGTAAATCATTCTTTCCTTTTCTAGGAATACCTGGAGAAAGAGGACGACCTGGTCAAGTGGGTGAACGTGGATTTGAAGGAATTCCAGGAGATGCTGGTGACCCAGGCTTTATGCAACCAGGATTAATTGGTGATCCGGGTTTCCCTGGGCTGAAAGGGAAATTCGGGGAGTCTGGCATCTCAGGTGTTCCGGGTCGAAAAGGACCTATAGGAGAGTCAGGTTATGATGGCATGCCAGGAAATCCAGGTAGACCTGGTCAGGGAGGACGTCCTGGTGATGAAGGTCCAATGGGAATGCCAGGTGCGGATAATAACTGATTATAGTCTACTTTCCATAAAAAACCTTTCAATCGATTTCTGTTTCCAAAAAAAGTTTTAATGTTTTGATGTTGTGATTAAATAGGCCCACAGAATCTTGTTAAAGGAGATCCAGGAATACCTGGAAGGCCTGGTAAGTGGGGTAGACCTGGATTTCCAGGTCAGAAAGGACAACCGGGAGAATATGGTCTTGATGGCCCTTCAGGAATCGCTGGAAAACCTGGAATTAGTATTGGGGGACGTAAGTAGTGATTGACTACATATTATTTTGACAAATTATAGGGGCTGCTCAAATATACGTATTTGATAACTACCATTTTTTTTAATAACAGCGAAAGGACAGGCCGGAGATCCTGGTCTTCAAGGTTTGAATGGAACGCCAGGAAAAGAAGGGCGACCAGGAGCTTCAGGGCGTCCAGGCTTTCCTGGCAGGAAAGGAGGGATGGGAGACGTAGGATTACCAGGAACTTCGTAAGTTGATGCTTATATTTTAAAGAGCAATGCGTGATTGCAGCAATACCATAACTTTGCATTTCAACAGAGCCCCAGGATACGCAGGCGATCGCGGTAATCCTGGAACGCCTGGCTTTTCAGGTTTAAAGGGAATGCAAGGTGATTCTGGAGTGAATGGTGGCGCTGGGTTCCAGGGACAAAAAGGAGGGCTTGGAGACAGAGGAATGCCCGGAAGAGATGGATTATCTGGACTTATAGGAGAACAGGTATATAAACCTATTCGCTTATATGCTTAAGGGTGTTTCAGAAACAAAATGAGCTAAAAAAATATTATTAGGGAGACAAAGGGGATCGTGGATCGCCTGGCACATCTCCATCGTATGTTAAGGGACCGATGGGAAATCCTGGATTTAATGGACTTAAAGGTTTGTTTGCAGTGTTAGAATAAAAATACAGATTAAGATTTTCATTTAGATAAAGTTAAAAAGATGTAAACCATTTATTTATTCACAAATAGGTCAATCTGGAACTCCAGGCTATGTTGGAGATCCTGGCATTCCAGGTACCCCTGGGCAAGTTGGTACGGATGGATATTCAGGCAGACCAGGTTTGCCTGGTTTAGCAGGATCAAAGGGAACAAGAGGTGAGTATGGTACTCCAGGGCGACAAGGTGCTGCGGGCCGACCAGGAACTGCTGGAGGAAGAGGAGATCCAGCACCCCCAGGTCCTCCTCCTAAATCTCGTGGTTACTTTTTCACAAGACATTCGCAGTCTACACTTGATCCTCAATGCCCTACTGGTAGCACTCAATTATGGACTGGATACTCATTACTTCACTTGATGGGAGATGGAAAGGCTCGAGGACAAGATTTGGGTAGGAATTAAAATACGATCAGAGTGTTGGAGTAAAGGACTGAGTTTAGTGTCCTGTTAGGGGAAATGTCATATAATAATACATGACATTTTAAATGACTAGGTGCACCTGGAAGCTGTCTTCAGAAATTCTCAACCATGCCATTCATTTTCTGCAACTTGAATAACGTTTGTAATTACGCCTCTCGCAACGACTACAGCTACTGGCTCAGCTCATTTGAACCTTTACCAATGATGATGATGCCAATCACTGGACTTGAAATTAAGAAATATGTTTCCAGATGTGCTGTTTGTGAAGCACCTACTACCGTTATTGCAGTTCACAGTCAAACAATCGACGTTCCAGAATGCCCGTATGGTTGGTATTCTTTATGGAATGGATACAGTTTTATGATGGTAAGTAATGATTTTTTAAGAAAAAAACCATGTATGTGTAATATTTCAAGCATGAGTGAATCTTTAATGTGTATGCTTTTAACTCATAGCACACCGACGCCGGTGCCGAAGGTGGAGGTCAGCCGTTGGCGTCACCAGGTTCTTGCTTGGAATTTTTCAAACCATTGCCATTTATTGAGTGCGTTGGACAAGGAAGATGCAATTTGTTCACCACTGCCTTCTCTTACTGGCTGGCAACTGTACCTGAGAATAAGCAGTTTATGAGACCAGAGCAAGCGACCCTGAAAGCGGGTAATCACGAGGATCGAGTTAGTAGATGTGCAGTGTGTGCTAGACGAAGGCCTGACATAAGGATACCAGGCTCATCCCGCCCAGGTCCAAGTCCAAACGAACCAAATTATGACCTTGACGATACAAAAGAACCCGTCTGGGGATAATCATTTTTAAACGTACTTAATTTTTTTTGAAACTGGCGTACTTTCGAGAAAAAAATGAGCTTTAGTTTGATAATAAGTTCTAGATATAGATGAACCTTAACTCTGTATATAAATATAATTATTATGTACTTAACGTGATTTTTTATATTTTGATGTAAATCCAATCATTGCTTTTTAAAGGATAAGCTGATCCGATGTGCCAAATTATTATAATAGTTACCTACATATTCAAGCTATTCTACCTATGCATTCGCTCATTGAAATTCACTGCCATTAAACTTTGTAACATTGTTTTGAAACGTTGGTAAATGTAATAGTAACAGAAGTGAACAGATTAAATTTATGCTTCGTAGGTTAACAATATTATGAATAGTCAACCCAATGGACACTGCCAATTTATATAGTAATTTTTAAATAAATTGTATTGATTTTGTAAAAAAATATATATAGCTTTAACCGTTCAACCAGCGTTTATTTCATCAATACTCCAGGCCAGGTAATCCAGTTACCATTCATCACACATACTTTATAATTATGTACCACACAATTAAATATTATCCTATTATAAGTACAGATCTTACATCTATACGAAAAATAGTTGATAGATATCGACTACGGCCACCGTTCTGCTTTACGAATCAGAGATACAAAGATTATCCGAATTCAGTCACGAAGGATAATCTCTGACTCTGGAGTGCGCGTACGTACGATTAGTCAAAGTTACACAATCAACGATGACCAATGGGACTCACTAGTAAGAAAATATACAACGCTGAAAAGAGAATATACGAGCATGTCTTACGACAATTAGTACAAAGATTTAGGACTTTCAAATACTCATCAATTGACAATACCATGTATGTTGTAATTTCACGCGCTGATGCAACTCCATTCGCAATAAAAATTTGCTTCACCGAAAAGCAATCGAAATCCTCATTTGACTCATTTGTATAAACTATATATCTACTTTCACTGTGAGATTTGAACAACTACGATATTACTACACGTATTAACAATTCGGAAGTTTGACTATCGACAGGAAAAACTTAATCATGCGTTTTCTAATTTGCGGTTGCTGGGAATAATCGTTGTGTCGGGTCGCTTAATTAAAAGTGAGGTAGTTTCCTTTACTTTATGTTTCCTTCCTCATGGTTTGAGGTTTGTCTCCTAAAAAGTATTCTCTATACATTTGAATACCAACTCCAATTGTTAATGCTGCTACAACGGCGCCCTATAAATATTAATATATACCGTTTTTAATTAACAAAATGTATGAATGCAAAGTTTCCAAATTGGTTCTCATTTGGGCAATTTACCTGGGCAGCAACTCGGGTGTGAATGAGATACACAGAAAGTTTCTGGTCCCCCCTGTTTTTAAACTTGTATGCACTGTAAAGCAATGCACTCACAGCTCCAAAAATACCTAAACAAATTAGCAATATTTCAAATAATGAGCATGCGTCAAAGATTAAAAATACGGCAAATAAAAATCACATCATTGAGTTATTATTAGCAATAGGTTCTAACCAGCAGGTACAAATGGATTGGCCTTTGCCTTTGCTAAAAACTTGCTCTCCTTCCCTTCATCGTATGAGGACTGGAACCCCAACTATTTACAACAAAAAAAATACACTGATAAATTATATTCAATATAAGGACTAAGAGCTATTAAAATAAAGTAAAGAGGATTTTGTCCGATTTTACCTACCTTACTCTTATCATCCGCCATTTCGGTTTAAAAGTATAAACTCTGAGAAGGTCCAGCAACAGTTAACTACTCAGTTCAGAATCCCAGGCCAAAAGAATGATGTAATATGAGGGCCGGCAACTGAAAGAAAAATGTTGCAAAAGTTTAGTGAGGAGTAATATAGGAGATACACCATACAGTTTCTAGTCACAAGGTATACACATGGTAAGAGGCACGTACACTCTATTCTACACAATATATGTAGAAGGTATTAATGTACATGAAGTTGATGTGAATCATGTGCCATATTATATGCCCAAGCACTCACCAACTGGACTTGAAGTGTAAAGCTTGAGATTGAGAACTCCTATCGTTTTCCCTTTCTTCTTGTACTTCAGAAAGTAATCTTATTCGTATGAAACGCAAATTTGGAATGAAGTCAAACTAAAACTATAATGTAACGCATCCGAAACAAAACTGCAACTAAGGATTTTACGCACAAATCTCTCCTTTTCCAAGGACAAGGGCAGCGTAAAAAGCCTGTTGACAAACATGAAACAAGTAAATACACACTTGTGTTTTTAAAAATGCATGAAAAATCTACGCAGTAAATATATATATAGCGCTTATGTAATTGAGTATCCAACAAATGACAAAAAGATCATCACACAACTTACTTCTTCTTGACTTTTTGTCCAACTTGAAATCAGCGAATCCTTGAGCCTTGATCAGTGTCAGAAAGTTTTAAAATTGCACAATACATGTAAAGACACAATGCACCAGAGTTGGGCAGGGCACTGGGCACTGGTACACCTGGGCACTGGGCACACTTAATTAAGTGGGCACATGGCCACATGGGCACTGGGCACACTAAAATCAGTGGGCACATGGCCACCTGGGCACTGGGCACACTAAAATCGGTGGGCACATGGCCACCTGGGCACTGGGCACACCAAAATCATTGGGCACATGGCCACCTGGGCACTGGGCACACTAAAATCGGTGGGCACATGGCCACTTGGGCACTGGGCACACCAAATTCAGTGGGCACATGGCCACCTGGGCACACCAAATTAAGTGGGCACATGGCCACCTGGGCACTGGGCACACCAAATTCAGTGGGCACATGGCCACTTGGGCACTGGGCACAGTGCCCAAGTGTACAAGTGGGCCAGTGCCCACCTTAAATGGGCACTTGGGCACTGTGCCCATAGCTAAAGTGGGCCATTTTTGGCCCACTGGACACTGGGCACACCAAAATCAATGGGCACATGGCCACATGGGCACTGGGCACACTAAAATCAGTGGGCACATGGCCACTTGGGCACTGGGCACACCAAAATTAATGGGCACATGGCCACTTGGGCACTGGGCACACCAAATTCAGTGGGCACATGGCCACCTGGGCACTGGGCACACCAAATTCAGTGGGCACATGGCCACATGGGCACTGGGCACACCAAAATCATTGGGCACATGGCCACATGGGCACTGGGCACACTAAAATCGGTGGGCACATGGCCACCTGGGCACTGGGCACACCAAAATCATTGGGCACATGGCCACATGGGCACTGGGCACTGTGCCCTGTGCCCAAGTGCCCAGGTGCCCACTGAAAATGGGCACTGGGCACTGTGCCCTGCCCAACTCTGCAATGCACAAGGTCAATTCGAATAGAAGAAATGACAAAGATAAGCAACCATATAGTCAAAATTATTAATAGGAACTTGGCAATGAAAATCCGACTGATCCAAAATGTGCATCTCTTGTTGAACGTGAGCCGTGCGAGCACTCTTTGGATACCGGATATTCGGACAATAAGCATGTTTTGATGATTGAGAAAAATATACCTAAGATTTTGTTATGCATGTGTTTTTGACAACTTTTATGTACACATCGTTGTGCACATTTGTTTTTGACTTATGGATATTATCAGCTGCTTTTACTTTTTGATTTGCGTGTTATGACACAGCATGAATCTAAATGCATCCTTACACGGAAATTTAAGGGAAAGTACATTTACTAGGCATCATCAGATTCATCAGTGACAAGATAAGCAACCAGTTTCGGCAGGGTTCCATACAGATCAGTAGTGACTTTCATATAAAGTAAAATTGGTCTAAAATGACGGCAGCAAGTAGTGCCCATTTAACAGGAACAGCAGAAAGTTCAAAGCCATCGGTTTTCGAAATCCTTTCTCATGAAGGCTTTGCAAAAGCTTTAAAGCCGGCTGCATTTCATGTCCTTAAGGTACAACTTTAATTTTTGAAATGCTCTATGTTTGATGATATATGAAACGAAGCATAATCATTTGTTAGATTTTACAATCATTAATAGGTGATCGTAGAACGAAACCCTGAGGGTAGATGTGCATTTGGATATCAGTACTTTGACGAATTATACTTAATGTTCGATGCAGTGGTTCAGTGGCACTATATATTAACCAGAGGTAAGTTTGAAGACCTTGCCTGTTTTGAAACGTAATATAACTACGTAACAGTTGACAGTAAACGCTAATCACTGATTGGTTTGGTGCCTGTTTTTTTTAACTAGGTGCTACTCTGAGCGAAACATTTTATGGATTGGAAAGAAAACTTACTACGTCAAAGCACAAACTGACGAGTCTTAGACTTTCCTATGTGGCTTCAGTTATATTACCATATTTATCAAGTAAATTGGAAAGTATGTACAAAAGTCGTCTTGAAGAAGAAGCTAATGTAGATGGACAGGATTCACGAACGGTAAAAAAACCTTAGCTCATAAACATAAATTTTAAAAACATATCGGTTACCTAGAATTTGAAACGATTTACCTATGCTGTTTTAGACACAACGCGTGAAAGCTACTTCAAATTTTCTCACCTTTTATCCATATTTCAAAGCATTGGTGCGAGCAGTTAATCTATACTACTTGCTGTCCTTCACATTTGGCTACTCCCAGCACCATAGTTTGACTTTCAAACTTCTAAAAATGAAACTAGGATACATGTCAGAAGATAGAAACAAATTTATGGAGGCGAAGAATGCGGAACTCTGGATGGCATCTAATTGGCAGTAATACTATTAAAGTTATGATGAACGATATTTACGAATATTTTACAATTCTAATGGAACTCTTTCTCTTGTACTTGAACTGTTGCAGAAATCCAAGAATGATACCGCAGCTATTGATGAGGGGACTTGGTGAAAGTGTTCTTTATGCTGTAGAAATGGGAACGTTTTTTATCCAGTTTTTGGAATGGTGGTACAATGATGATAGCAGGGCTAGGATTACTCTTACTTCCGTTCCAGTTCCACCAGCTCCACACAAGACGAAAAATGTTCAAAATGTTGTTAAAGTACGCCCTGAAGAGATGGACAAGTGTCCACTTTGTCGCAAACAGTTTAAAAACCCTACTGCAATTTCTGTTAGCGGGTAAGACAATCATATAGCTTCAACACATACTGTGTAACTTTTCTGTTAGTCTGTCTGGGAATGAAAATGTTGATGCATAATGCTTACTTTTTTTACTATATTTTAGGGTGGTGTACTGTTATGGCTGCATTCTTCCATACTTACGGAAGGACAGTAGGTGTCCTTTAACAAAACTTGCTTGCAACAGCAATCATCTAATACGAATTTATCAATCTTAGTAAACTATATTGATTATTTTATTTGGAACACGTGCTCAGAGAGATGTGATAAAAGCAAAAACACACAAGTCAAAAGTACAAGATAAATATTTATTTTGTAAATTACATAATGTAATACTTAAAACAGATAGTAATACAAAGACTTAAGTAAACGAAAGTACTGAACAAAAGTATTTTTATATCAAGAAGCTTCAATTTTCTGGTGTTTCATCTTTTTCTGTTTCTAGTGCGTCGGTGAATTCCTTTGCAAGTTTCACAGCTTTTTTTACATTATTAATTTTATTGACCTTAGCCTGGTATACATTTCCCCTGACATTGCCTTTGCCCTCTAAAATTTCACAAAGGCTTTCTCCAAGACTAGAAAGTTTCTCCTTTTCTAAAGTTCCACCTACCAACATCATATGGCCGGAAGTATCTTCCGTCTTTACAGTAATCAGAAGTACGCAGTTACTCTGTCAAAAATCAGAGTTGTTAGAATACAGATTTCAAAATGCCTAATTTAAAATTTTCCAAGTAAAACCAAGGGATAATGTGATTACAACTTTGCTAAAACGTACCACAATATCTTTCCCTAGTTCTCTGAGCAAAGCGTTCGCAAAATCCAAATCTACATTGTCTCTATGATAAGCCCAGAACTTGGAAACACCATTTTCAGAGAAGGCCTTTGCTTCAAGAGCAGCGAGATCTTTGCTAAGAACTTGACAGCTCTAAAACATAATTTTTGTAATGCATAAATACTATTATATTGGCCATTAGTAATTTAGACTCAATTATTAGCAATTTTTTTCCTTTCTTACCTTCCTTGAGTTTTTCAAGGCCACGTTTATTTTCTCGGCTGCCTGCGGCAAATCTGATACATTTGATCTATATGAAAAAAAATCACACTCGGTCATAATGATTAAATCATCAACTAAGGATCCAACTTTTTAGCCTTTTACTCAGGAATAGTCAGGAACTCACTTTAAAACGCCCACAAGTTGTTGCTCCCTTCGGAACTGTTGAGCAAACCTGTCGATAACCCTTCCACCACTTAAAAAGTGTAGCAAACATTTACCCTTTTTCTTGATTACGTGAAGCAGTTTAATAACCTACAAGGAGAAATTCAAAATATTATGAATTTAAAGTAGTAACTTCAGGACCTTAGTTATTATTGTCTTCATATAACGGTTGTTTTTCCTTACTTGAAGCTGGGATAGATTTGTGACATGCGTACCGCAGCAAACATTTGACTCAACATCAACCATTGTAACAATGCGAATCTGTCCTTTGACATCGTCCGGAAGATTTCTTCCTCTTGCCTAATTAAAAAACTTAATGGGTAAAAAAAGTGTCTCAACTTTGTAATTTGCTTTCGAAAACCCATCTTCGTATGTATTATTACAATCTTCAGCTTCGGGTCATCAAGCTCGACTACATCCACCGACACGGGAACGGCAGCACGGATTTTGGAGTTTGCTTCCTCCTCAATTTTATTCAACTGTTCATCAGTTATATCCTTAGTATCTATTATAATATTTTTATTTAAACATCTTAATATTGATAGATTATGATTTGATTTTTTTATTCATAAAAACTGTGGTTTATGACTATACCCATCTCAATGTATGACTCTTCAGAACCAAGCCACCAAGAAGTAGTTGCAAATCCATACAGAGTATCAGCAATAGCAGTGATGAGATGCTGACCTAAAAGTAACAAAATATTGTAAATCGTCAAAAATGAAGTTTAGCTTTTATTTTTATTTTGGAAAAAGTAATGTATGAATGTTTAAGCACACTCATTCATTTCATGAATTACGGACACGCTTGCGAATTAGACAAAGAACAAATTATATGAGCACGAGGTATTTTATCGGAGCAGAAAAGTGTACATAAAATATTTCAATACGATGAACGCATGCATGTGTATATAAAAGTGTATGCATAAAACTTGGATTGGGTATAATGTGCTTTATGAAGCTTGTAGCTTTTATACCTTAAAATTATCCTTAATTTCCGTTTCCGTTAGTTAATTTTCCTTTCAATTTATCATCTCTAATTGACTCGATAAGGTCGGAAAATAGTGTTTCTTTCTCATATTAAAATGGAATGAAAATACAGATAAATATTCAATAGCTATCCACAAGTGCTTGTTTCATGGTGCATTTGCATTGTTCTTAAATATTATATCCAGGGAAAAGGCAAATCGGAGCAAACGCATAAAATGTAACCCTCATATCTACATACAGTTTATGTTCATATCCTCCGAATCATTTCAAAAGCATCATTCTTGTCATCATGCATTTACATGAAGAATTTTATCTGTCGTACGAGTCAAGGTTGGGATTTAAGAAAATGAGAAGAGAGATGCCGCATGTATTGTACGAAAATTGTTCACTAACAAATCTCAGTCCGACATTATACGAGCAACAGCGTGTTCTTTTCACATTGCTCTGTTGGTAAATGGAGTTTTATACATAAGAATCAGAATGTAATGCGTGTCTCATCCAACAACTTCATTCGTTCGTTTCCAATCTCTAAGAAACAAATTGGATTTTATTGGATTTTGAAAATAAACTAGTTAATTCACGGCCAAAGTGACTTTAGGTGGTAAGTTAATTGTTTGGATTGTTGGTAGTTTTTGTTTGTTTGGAACACACATGTGCGTAAAAGTGACAATAAAAGAAAATATTATTACCGGTTTCATCATGGTGCATATATGGTGTATAATTGAAAAAACTTGAATCGCTTTTACAGTAAACAAGCGGAGAGAGCATGGCTGACTCTACATCAGGAGAAGGCTCAAGTAACAACAACAACCCAGAGAGAGTCAATCAACCTTTGACAATCCCTCCATTTCAAGAACGTTTGGGAGGCAGCAATTCCGATACTGATGACGTACAGGAATCAGGCTCAAATGTGGAGCCGGCACAGGAGCAAGATAGTCCAGCATCTCCCCCTCCTGCTACTAGTAATGGTTTGCAGTTACAGCCAGTTGCTGCTGTTGAAAGTGGAAACGTTGGAGAAGAGGTTCATGACGACGACGTTGCTGATGACGGGGAGAACGTAGACGTAGACGTAGATGAACGTTATCCAATGTCTTGTAAGCAGTTACAATATAACAAGAACAAGACTGAATTGCCTGGATTTTTAAGCTTACTCAATTGAATCTGAATATTATGTATATTTCTTATTCAATATTTTATAGTTGCTCGTCTCCGAAGGTTAGCAGAAGTACCTCCAGATCCCCTTGTAGCACCATACGTTAATGTTGGTGATGGTGCAGCTCATGCTCATAGTAGTAGTAGTAAACGTAGGTTTGAGTCGGACAGTTCGAGCTCGGGTGACGAAATATCAAATGTTCATTTATTTGAGAGAGACCAATACGTGACGCTGTCATCGGATTCAGAGGATTCTGACGAGGACGACAGACGTGCAACAGAGCTATTCGCCGCCTTGAGAGAGAGAAAAGAAGCTGAATCGTCCTTAAACGTCCCTGCTGTCACGTCAGCTTCTAAACCAATTGTAAATCCAGCAATGGTTTTTGACTATTTTAAAAAGAAAGGTATGGTCAACACCTTTGAGTTTTGATTTTTTTTTTTTACAATGTGCATATTTTTTCTCTCACATTGAGTTTCTAGTTTTCGGTTTGTTTCGGTTCATTACAGACAATCTTACGCCAACGATTCCACCTTACAAAAAACAAAAGATGGAAACTGAAATTAAGAAACTGCAACGTCCTTCCCATTTGGAGCTGTGCCAAAAGTGCTCAAAGCCGGGAGACTACGTGTGCAAAGGCTGCTACAGAGTTTCATATTGCACTAAAGAGCATCAGAATGATGACTGGAGCTTACATCAGCGTTCTTGTTTGCACTTTGGATTAGAATTCAGTCCTGCTGTACTGTATCGCGGACCATTCAAAATTCATTCAGATATTGAGACGCCTTCCTCACCGTTCCAAAATTACACAATGAAAGCAAAAGTGACCATTCCGGAGAAAAACCAAGTCATTGTGGAAGAAAAACCATTTTTATTATGCCCTTGGCCAAGAAGTAAAATCAGACAAGATGAACAAGCTCCCACTCGAGGGCTTCTCGTTAGAAATCTTTCCTGTTTCGGATGTGGCAAAGTTCTTGGATTTTCATCAGTTCGATGTTCAGAATGCGACCTGTTCCTATGCTCAGATAACTGCCCATTTCTCGAATGTCACCGGGAATGTGAATGCAAATTCATTCAGCAGCAACTAGAAACTGGAAAAACTGCTAAAAGCAACGACTCTAGACTGAACGCCAAGAATATATTTGCGAATGATCAGAATCGCGAATGGATTTATCTTGATGTCATGATTTTAAGACTGCTGAAAAAAATTTCAGACATGCAAAAATCAATGTCACAGGAAAAGTTTCAACTGGAATGGGCAACTTTAAATGCGGTTTGGAAATGTTGTGATGCCATGGTGGACACAGATCGCAGAGAAAACGTCCGAAAAAATTTGGAATCCTATCTAAAGTTTAGCTACACAGCTACTAATGGAAACTTTGATATGGTCTGGAATTTATTTTGCATACTGGATATGAACTCATTTGTTCTTGAGCTTCCATTTAAAAGATTCAAGGTGCTGTGTTCAGTTGTTGGAATGGCAGCCCACAGTTGCAACCCAAATTCAGTTGCTTTGCTAAAAGAATCTGATATGGACAACATCGATATTAGTCAACCGGAAACACATCCTGACGATCTTACCATTGTTTTGAAATCAGGACAAACCATAGCCAGTGGAGTGACCATAACTTTTCCTTACATTCCATTAGTAATGGCGACCGAAGAAAGAAGGACTGCTTTGTACAATAATTACTTGTTCTTTTGCACTTGCGCTCGGTGTATGGATCCCACTGAACTTGGAACATATTCATCTCATGTAAGATGTCTGACTTGCAATACTGGAGTGCTCACGCCTTCCAAGGAAGCTGTCAATGTATATTCGATGTCAACTTATAAGCAGAAGTGGTCCGATTGGGAATGCAGGCTCCCAAACTCTTCAGGCAAAATGGGATGCCGTCGTGGAAGGTACTATCGACTTATTAACTATCGTAAATTATTACATATAACAATAGCTTAGTTTTGCTTTTCTCTTTGAAAATATTAATATTATTTTTCCTATTGTAGTCCCATAATTGCTCATCAGGATATGATGGCAAAAATAAGAAGCACGGAGGCGAATTCAATCCGCTATTTAGTGAATCCTTCTAAAGCTAAATCACACCTTTCTCACAGACCAGATAATATGGGCTGTTACAGCAGCGTTACGCTAAAAGTGTGCGAAGACATTTTACGTGGAACATTTTATCCTTTGCCGGATGTACTTGCAGACGACTTGAAAGACTTTTCAGACGATGCTTTACTGTGTATAGTATTGGCCAGAAATATGTACCGTGATTTTATGAAGAAAATTCATCCAGGATTTAACTTTGAAGGTAAGTTTTATTAAAGTTATCACCGTGACCTGATCCGTGTATAGCTTAGTTGGCTTAATATATGATTGGTACACGACCAACCTCTAATTTTCCAGGCTATCCAGTGGCTAACCATGAACTTGCTGAAAATGAATTACGAGGAAGAGAAACTGGCCAGGCTACTTTAAGGGAAGTCGACCGGTACGAACGGAGACCCCCTGCACCTCCTCGAGCATACCTCAGTTCAATGTCGATGGCAGGCTCACTCAGAGAGCAGTATCAGTAGTAAGAAAAATATGATTGAATAACAAACAAATTGCTTACCAGAATGTTGCTGCATATGATCAAAACGACGTTGCCAATCAATTTCTGTTTTTACTATTTGTCCGGATTGAAATGGACACAGCTTGCGAGCAAGGTCAGCCGCCCTATCCTTTGCAGCTTCTTCTGTAGTATCTGGAGCCGACTCAACCAATACATAATGATGTGCTAGTGTACCTTTACGTACGCTTCTTATCGTTTGTATTCCATTGATTGTACCTCTGTCATCCGGCTATTTAAATCAATATATTTTAAAATTTTCTAAATTAGTTAATAATTTATTATAACATTTTTTTTCTTCAAATGTATGCATATTGATGAACTTTATATTGGTATACATGAATGAATGTATCTAATTAAGCTTGAAATAATTGTTAATCGTAGTTAGTTACGTAAAAGTTTACCTGTCCTCCACCTTCAGGAAATATAACAGAATCAGCTAAAACCACTCTGTAAACATCTTTTCCTAAATATTTAGAAACTTCGATCCCTGCGCTTGTGAGCTCGGATTTGTCTTCGACTAGATCACAGGAAACAACTTTTGTTTCAGTCTGAAATTTAAAGTTTATTTAGTTAAGATCAAGATTGTTGATTACAAGCCTTGTCGTTGAGCACGTCTGTGACTTATGATTTATATCCCAGTGTAGTAGTTAAAATCTTAAACAATATATATAATTGTACATTATTGGATTGAAACTCTTTACGTCCTTGTATGTAATAGTCAATATTAATTCATAGAAACTTTAGGTAACATGTTTGTAACTGTTGAATGTAATGGTTAGTAAATTAAATAAACTGTTATTATTACTCATATTCCGCGTAAAAGGTTATTATTATTATTTGTACTGTCTTAAATCGAAATCATGCATTACTGACTGACCTGACGTAAAAACGAATCTGTTTGACACATGAAAACCATTTTGACTTTCACCTATGGCTTTCCTGCACCGACTATTTAATTGTTAATAAAGTCAAAAGTCAACTTGCTTGCATCAATCATCAATCAGTCAGCCAAAAAATATATTATCAACATCAACATGCTTTTAAAGGCAAAGAACAGCTGCGGAATCAAAAGCATCGGAAGAGTCCTACATCTGTGTACAGAAGAAACGCATTTTTACCCCATGGAGCTTGTAAATGCACCCCGCGAATACGGCGTTTTAGCACTATGATACCTCCTCTGTTTGTGTCTTGTGTTGTGGTAGTGGAAGGAATTTGACACGAGTTTGAGACCTTTGATTACTAAATAATTTATTATTGCCACAGAGAAAGTTGAAAGTTAAGGTTGAAAATCGTTGGCCAATAAACACGACACAAATCGCATAACTTTTACTTTGTTGTTTGGCAGTGTCCTTTCCGTATCAATTACCTATATAGGTGTATAGGTCATTAGGTTGAGTTGAAGGTGACTCCGAACGAAGTAACGAATCGAACACCACCAACCACTGACAACAACTGATCATTAAAGTCATCAATCAATAGAAATGGCTGCTGTTACTGATAGCTCTTCTGATTCCCTGGAATATGTGGTAGATGATGAAAGAAATTACGAGGACGGTATGTATAACATTCATTTTTGAAACTGTATTGGTTAACATTAGAATTAGACTGCGATATTTCTTTGTACTTTAATGTTTATTGCTTTGACTTTTGTTATTAGGTGGTGACGAAGCCTCTAAGCAGTCAACCAATAATAGCACAAGTCAAAGCCAAGAATCGTCTAGATCAAGTATTAGTAATGGCTCTGGCACTGCCAGTGGAGATAAACCTGAGCAGAGACCTCCTTGTCAACCGATGAAACGAAGACCAGATAAGGATTTAAACCATGATAATTGGGATCAAGAAGAAGAAGCTGAAGACAAAGGCGAATTCAGGAAGGCCAATGAAGAGCAATTGAAAGAGAGAAAGATTTTGACAGCAAAACGGAAGGTATTCATACTATGGCTACTATCCCATATTGTAATGTGATGTGAAACTCTTTATCATTATTATGTCAATAGTTTGATCTCGTTTCAATCATTGTATCTAATTTTTCAAAATTTTTGTGTTTCAGCAAAAGTTAGGTACTGAAGCTTCCAGTAACCCTTTTGCCTCGTTAAATTTGCCGTCAGCCCCAGCAAACACGGGAGCAAAGCCTGCATTCTCGTTCAACTTTTCTCGTGATTCTACTCCTCAGGCACCTGTGCCATCCTTTGACTTCAGTTGTGTTGGCTCAAGTGAGTTTTTTTAATTGTATTATTTTATTGGATAAACGTTTGCTAATTGCTTGAGTACTAAACTAAACTTTTCTAATGACATTTTTAGACCAAACGGAAAAATCAAACGGACCCTCATCAAATTCAGCATCACCACCAACTGTTACGAAAGAAAAAGAGAATCCGATGGACAATGATGGAGATGGTACTGCTGTTAAACCTGTCCCAACTAAACGCAGACCAGCTACCGATTTAAATCATGATAATTGGGATCAGGAGGAGGAGCCGGAAGAGAAGGGAGAGTTCAAGAAGGCTAGTGAAGATCAGTTGAAGGATCGAAAAATTTTAACAGCAAAAAGAAAAGTAACATTCATAAAACAATATTTGATCTCCAAAAAATTTGTGACAGTTTCTAAGAATCATGATTGTTCGTTTCCCTTTAGCAAAAACCGTCAGAAACTTCCAACAATCCCTTTGGTTCACTGAGCTTGGCATCATCGTTTGGCACTAGCACTGGCGGCCCTGCATCTATGTTTAATTTTGGTGCTCCTACTTCTACTTCCGTACCATCGTTTGATTTTAGTTCGACTTCTGCAGCAGTTAATAAGGCTTCCTCTGACACGAAAGACGATAAAACCAATCCTTAAGAAAATATTACATGTAAATAAGCATAGAGAAAGGTAAGGTTCTTAAACTGAAATTATTGTTTATTGATTGTATCATATATATTTATTTTTTTGAAAATTAATTCTCTGAAGCTAGCTTTTTCATTGCTTCATTAACAAATCTGTAAGAGTGCCAATGTTCGTTTATCGTGATATCTTCTGCCCCGTGTTTTCTGTAAAACTTCATGGCAAGCTCATTCCAGTCTATGCATTCAAATGAAACACGTGCAAAATTTCCTTCCTTGGCAATCTAAAAGTTTAAACGAAAGTTTAATTGTTAATTTCTAATTTGTTCTGTACAAGATAATTTTTCTCAGTATGTGATATTGTATTCAATACCTGAGCTAATTTTGCAATTAGTTTCTCCCCGACTCCTTTGAACCTATATTGTGGTTGTACAAAAAGATCCTCCAGGTGTAACGCTTTTCCTTGCCTAGTTGAGTATGTTTGGTAGTAAAGAGCGTAGCCAATAATTATTTTGTTCTTTTCAGATTCAGTCGGCTGTTCTGGAGTTGACAACTCGGCTACCAAAATGTGTACCACTGGTGGAGTTGTATGATAAGCATCTCGTTTTAAATCTGAAAGGACAAAAAGCTTGAAGACTTTTTAAATTTATTTTTAGTGTTTGAAATTCGAATCGACATCAATCAGCCTTAGCTGTAAAATTAATTCTTTACTATCAATTAACAAAATATATTGTTTATAGACGACATACCCACACTGTCAATTTTTACTTGGTCCAACATCCCTTCGTAAATTGCTAATTCCTTGATTAAACACATTATTTTATCGCAGTCTGATTCAAGACCTGATCGAATACTTATTTCCATCTTGAATCCAGTTAATTGGACAGATCTATAATTAATTTGTAGTTATTATTATTAGTAGTAGTATTGGGTATGTCTACTTCTGATCCTTTGGATTAGTGAACTTTAAATGTGCTTAGAGGCTAGAGTATTATTCATATGGATAGAATAGGCAATGTGTGAATGCACCAATACCATGAAGTGATCTGATGTGGTGTATACTTCTTATGTATTACTTTAGTGGAACTTGTGCTTGGCACAATTAGGAATACTTATGTACTAGTAATGTTGCTGCACTCGTACTTACTTTACGATGCGAAGGAAAGAAAGTTTTTAGTATGTTCCATTCAAGTACATGGAAAAAAGTGTTATTAGATTTGTATGATTTTAATGGGAAATTGTATTTACCTTGCCGGAAGTGTTATATGCGTTATACGATACAGGGTAATTGATGTTTATGATTTCAAATTTGGCAATAATATGCAATGCAGACGTCCCCTTCAATATATTATATGAAATAATATAATACCCTGTTAACTGCTGATTCTTTGTACTTTATTTGTTTGGAGTGCGTACGTACATTTTAAAACGTTAATTTAAATCTCGGCTGGACAAGTAATTTTAAACTTAATTTAACAACAACAACAACTATAAATATACTTTTTAAGAAGCAATAACAAACTAATCAACACTTAATTTTAGCATTTTTGTTGGTTCGGATTTTTATTGTTGAATCTGTAAATTATTAGCTTTTTGCTTGTCTTCTAAATCTACAACAATGCAGTGTCAATTGATAATAAGATTCATTTACTGCCTAATGTATGTAGGCTGTCATCAAAGAATCTGTATGATTGTTGTCCTTCGGTTTTGGTCACGTTCTCGCCACCCCGTTTTTCATAAAACTTTATAGCCTCCACGTTCCAGTTCAAGCATTCCAAAGTGAAGCCGTAAAATCGGTTTTCTTTGCAGTACTGCAGTAAGTAAGGAAAGATCACTTTAACCCACGTCTAGTGTTAAAAAAATAATAATAATTAAGAATACTAAAGTTTGAAAATTACCTTTGCCAATGCATTGAAAATGGATGTAGCTACTCCACGGGATCGGTAACGTGGGTCAACATACACATCTTCAAGATGAATTCGTTTTCCATAGTATGGACTGTATGTAGGGAAGTAAATAGAATATCCAATAATCTCTTTCTCTCCAGTGTCAGGATCTGTTACCAGAAAACAGTGTCAGTATCACCCTTCAATTGATTAGTTGAAAACAAGTTCATGTAAATAAGAGAACATTACCTATCCTCTCAGCAACATGGGATAAATATAGAGGGAACAGTTTGTAAAAACCATCCCTTTGTAAATCTAGGGAAGAAACAAAATGTTGTATTATGTTATGCTTAAGAATTTCACACAGATTTAATCACAGTGAGTAATGTTCATCATCTGAGTTTTGGCAATATCATTTACTTGCGACGGAGAGCTTGGGTCCCTCTGGCATCTTTTCGAATGTCGCAAGGTCCGTTATAAAAGCAAGGATTGACTGACAGTCCTTTGGCTCGGTACGACGTACTACAATATCGTCCGGCATAGGTTCTGAAGCTGACTGAATAATCTTATCAAGGATTTCAGGCGTGAAGGAGTAATTTAACCATCCTTCCTCCTTTGTAAGATTTTTGGCCCGGATTTTGTCAAATAGTTGAATTGCTGCTTTACTCCGGTCGCTTACTTCAAAAGAGATGCGAGGAAATTTGTTCTCTATAGCCATCTTTTGAATCAACACAACACACATTATATAGTAGCTTTGTATGTTTGAATGCATGTTAGGGTGTATATTTATCCTGTTTGCATCTCAATCTCACCCTTCCCAAATACTGCATAATTTTTGTGGCTACTCCTTTTCTTTGATAACCTTGATCCACAGCTAAACCACCCAAGTGAATTACTTGTCCAACCCATGTTGAGTACTTAAAATGATATGTGGCTGCCCCAACAATAAGCTTTCTCCCTTTACTTTGGGCATCCTTTGTTTCAGCGACCACCGCTTGGAAATAAGCTGCTCGATCCCGTGTATCAAAACCATCTCTATCCATTACTGTAAGTAAAGAGGACATTTTCAAAGTTTTTTTCTTGAAAAATCTTAGCTCAAATAAAAATGATGATCCAAAGATCCATTTTATTGGAACTTAAGATAATTCATACCGTTGGCCGTCAGTTTAGGCCGGTTAGGATCCAAAGGAACCGCTTCCGGTTGGGATTTTGCAGCATTTTCGAAAATTTCCAGAATCCTTGCCACATCATCCCTGCTCGCTGCACGGATGGAAATATCAAGTTTATCCATGCTACAATTTGTTCCTCTCATCCAGAAATATCACACAAATACCCTTTTTGGACAATATCACAACTGAGCACCACCACCAGACTAGGTCTCCAGAAATGACTAGGGATTTTACATTCGCTAATTAAATTAAACTTCAAATAAATCGTACCAGGCTGGTTGGCTGCCCCTTTTTTCATTGGAAATCAAACTAACAATATTGCACAAAAAAGATTGGAAACTACGCAAATGATGAAAGCTTCTATATACTAATTCAGTCAGTTACATTCCATGACGTTGTTTTCTGCTCTACTTTCACTCTATAGTGAGATGGTGATGCTGAAGCTGTTGCGTGAATAGCTGGATCGGGGTTTGGATGAAGTGTATATGTGTGTTTCCCCTTAAACCTTCATTTCATTTCATGAGCCTTTAAATGTCAAAGTTTGTCAATTCCTCCTTCCACTCGGAGGAGTCTCAGCTGAATCCACTCACTTTGCACATGAATGAGCAGAACCAGCCTCCCTATCGTATAGTTTAGCTCTGTGCAACAAAAAAATAGGAGAAAATCAATTATAAATTATACACAGTCCTACATGTTTTCTTTTACTATTTCAATTCACAAGTATCGAGTTTTTCCGTTCCAGTCAGTGGGCCTTGTTCTGTTCTCAACAACGGGTTCCCACAACTCCACTCCATAACTACACATCCATGCATACAAGACCAGACAGGTCTCCTTTCATCTTGTGCCAAGCACAAATTCTCATCTTTATGTAGTTCACGTATCACTCTGTGGTGAATGTGTGTTCTTGTGTTGAGTACATAATGATGATGTTGCTCACATATCATGTTAAGCATTACGGCTCATCAAGAGAGAGAGGGTTTTCCATATTATTATCAAGAAGAAGACGTAACATGATGGTGGTCCTGGAAGCTTGTTGCATACTACAGTTTACGTGCTTTCACATAGCGAGAGGATGACATGTAGTCGTCGTATGGTCGTCGTATAATGTATTTTACATTAACTTTGTTAGTGTCAAAAAACATGTTGCATGCTCTACTCATCTTTATACTATGCACATCTCACAACCAGCAAAAGTTCGGCTCTTGTTCTTATTCCTTCTTTTTCGCAACCAGAAACCCAAGAAATGTCAGATGTATGTTTATATGTATAGAATCATCTTAACCGAGTAAGTTGTATGTATGTATGTACCTTTCTCAATTATAGCGCAATTAGAATTATTCTGGAGTTTTTTAAATGTTATTTTATTAATGGGTGTCTATTTTTAAAAGTTTATACAAACGGATTTGCTTAGAAAAACTAAAACCAAACCCAAGGCAAGTTAAAAAATGATGTATCAATTTACCCCAGTTATTTTTCCTTTTGTAAATAATCTGCTTCTTGACTTGACTAAGTTCAGACATGCTAATTTAGTATGTTATTTTGCAAAAAGGTGTAGTTAAGTTGCACTTGAGAATCCCTCTATACTTTTCCCAAACTGAAGCTGAAACAAAGTGAAAGTGATCACGATTCCAATTGTCTAACAGCAGAAAATATGAATTTTTAATTACATCACGATTTAAAATTCCATGAGACGAATTGCAAGATGCGTGCAGAGAATCATGTACATTTATAAGTTATTACCGTTCCAAGGAAGGTGTATGAAATATTGAAAAAAGGACCACCCTGAAAACAAATATCCTTGAGTTGGTGCTTTACATACTTGCACAATACAATGCATTTCATTTGAGAAGTGTGCACGGCTGTCCAGTTACAAATTTCATTTTCAATAATTCTGGAAATGATCCTGTCCCGAATCACATCTACCTTTATTCCAAATAAGTTTATTTGACCTTACGTGATTAATTGAAATCTGTAATAAAATGATTTAGAACTAGAACCAACCCCTCGTTTAGCTTCAGCCGCGAGGCACAGAAGGACAGAGTTATAAATGAAGACAATCCAATAAAATCCTATTCGGACTATCGTCTCACTACGCCCACCACTAATGCCAACTCCAGGTAAAGTGTTCATAAGTCTAAAAGAAGCCCACGGGATGATGGCACAATACACAGCTAAAAACGACTCACATCCAACATAATTTAGATCCTTGAAATACTGCTTGACATGGTTAACTATTTGGAGTAAAGATCCCATGTTGTATTTCGTACTAGCGGCTGGAAACATTTTGCAAACCAATTTCGTATCCTCAACACATTGCTTTGCAACTCTGTAACCTGTGATTGACAACACAAAGACAAAGTACCAAGTGCCGCAATACAATATTTCACCTTGTACCATCAAAACAGTTTTCAAAATGGATAGAAACATGTCATCCTTCAAGTCTGTCCTTTCCAACGGTTTAATAAATGGGGGTAAATACTCCAACTGCCACATGCTCCATTGAGTGCCCACTGCTAAAGTCACAATGAAAGGTGGCATAACCTGGCAGAGCATCAGTGGGAGGAGTTGACATTTACTCTACAAAATCAATTAGTTTTGAGATTAGAAAATGATTTTGTTTTTAGATTTTACTTAGCTTTATAAAAGCTGTATCAGCAGCTAACCGGGATGAGTTTAGAATGAATGCAATAATCTCGTTTTCTCAATAAACGTTTGAAAAGGTCTTCCCTCATCCAAAATTTGTGGACAAAAATTAAAATGTAGCCATACTGGAGCAACTGGCTTACAAGAGAAAAGACAATAGGGGGACTAGCAAACACGCTTTGACGGGGATATGTGCTGATTAATTCAAGTGTAGTCCAAATCAATCCTCCGATGTAGTTGAGGATGCAAAGACTCTATCCCAAACAACAATGCTTGTTAAAAGTGTTGATTAGAAGTTGCAATTTGTGATTAATCAATACAAAATTTCCTAACCTGTTGGAAACGATTCTTCTCAAATATTATTGCATCGTATTGGATAATCGGTTTGAAAGGGATGATGCAGACATAATACAAGTATTGCAAATAGCGTTCTATGTAGATATTGGAGGAGCTGTATATTATGTTAAGGTGCAGAGTGCCCATTTTTGGTTTTATGGAATGCATGTATATGGCTTTTAACATTGAATTGTGTTTTTATTTTAATGATATCAAAACTACGTGAGGTTTTATTGCAACGAGTCTGTACGGGTCAGCTCTTTAACGGAAACTGAAACTTTTACTTTTCAAGTTTTCATTGATGACTAGCCATCTTTTGATGATTTTATTTAATGGTTTACATTATATAAACGAATAATTGAGACATATTTTTAATACCATTAACCTTTAATTTTTCTAAATGACTCCCTCATGGCAAAATGTTTCGATTACCTTGATAGTTTAGCTGTAGAGCGAATAATGTGTAGGTGATGACAATGCCAACAACCTTAAAAGAGGAGTAAATTATCAGAGCCTTTACATTAAATACATATATTTATGTAAAACTTTTAAGTTATTACCGATCCTAGGAATCCATAAGAGATATTAAAAAATGATCCACCCTTTAGACAAACATCCTTAAGCGCGTGTTGAATGTATACTGATACAACTGTTGGATTCAGTTGCGCCAATCTCTCACTTTTACAATTCCAATTAATCGCATTTCTATAAAGTACTGTGATAATGTTATCTGTGAAAATGTCTCCCTGTTACAAATGCACATTAAAATTATTATTATTAACATGCTTTCATATGCATTAAAGAGAAAGCATGCAATGCCCATTGCGTGTAGTTTACCTGTTTCTTAATTTCTGCAGCAAAAATCATGATACTTCCATACAACAAGAAATATACCCAATTGTAGATTACATCTGCAAGCACACTATTTGTTACTCCAGGTAAACTATCTAAAAGACGGTAGGATATCCAAGGAACCAGTAAACAGAAGACACGTAGGAAAAATCCACTCCCAAACTGATTCAGTTCGCTGAAAAAGTCATGTAATTCTTGGACTACGTTCAGGATGCATTTCAAATGGGACACTGACAAGGCCTCAGGAGTATGAATGACAGCTTTCAATGTGGTCTCGGAATATACGGCAAGGCTCTTGGTTAGTTCATAGCCACTAACGATAAATAAAAGTACTAAAACTTCAAAGCAGTTAACTGATAAGGCCCCACAGGTCAGAATAGTAATATGTCCCACAGATTTCAATAGACGAAAAATGTTACAAGATTGGGATGTAGTGTGGTTAGCTACAGTTTCTCCTTCAAATGCTGACTCTATACAGGTTCCAATGTACTTGGTTGCAACACCAATTTCACCTGAAGAACCTCTGATTAGTCGCCAGAATATTGAAATGATAGTGAGAAATATGAAGAGCGTTGGAAAAAAGATTGATTTCGCTTTGGTCTGATGGAAAATTATAAACTGTGTTTTATATTATCTCTCCTGCCTTTCAACCACACATTATTAAAATGTTTCTACTTTTACCTTAAAATCAACGGTTGCCGGTCGCTTACGACTCAACAGTTTCCTTAAAATATCTTCTTTAAACCAAAATGAGTAGGTAAGCCACACTATGTAACCTGTTTGGGTAAATAATCCAACGATTGCAAATATGACGGTGGGGTTCTCGTATATATTATCTGGGTAAGTGTTATTAAATCGTTGAAGAAGCCTGGTGATCCCTCCAGCTTTAATGCTGATCCAAATTATCTAATAATTATGAGAATTCAATAGTCTTTGTAAATTATTACACTAATTCTAAATGTTTCATTCATCATCCAGTAAGAATTTAAAATGAGATTTGTTGGACAGACCTGCTGTACGCGATTTTTCTTGAAGATAACAATGTCTCCTTGTCTTTCAGGCAGATAAGGAACTAACCCCATGTAATAAAGTACCGTTAAAAATGGTTCGAAATAAAAAATGTTGTAACCTTCCAGTTTCTTGATTACTGGTTTTGTCTGTTCCGTGGCTTCCTGTTCGGAATTGAAACGTCCATACCGGCTAACCTGTCGCTGTATAACATTATTACTATCTAGACAAGAAAATATGTCCTCTGAAGTGCTCAAAAATAATCTAGATTTGGTCATTTTAAACTGTTTCCAATAATTGTAGTTGGTTATACGTTATTGAAAGAATAAGTACGAGAAAAATATGTCGTTCTCAACTAAGGAAAATTGATGTTACCTATGATCATTTGATAGTTATTTTGTCAATTTAAGTTTTTGGGAAATGCGTCGAAATTAAATTGCACATTTTCATTACTAAGCCAAACATTTATCCTGAACGAGATGTGATATGCGATAAACTGATAACTTAAAGTAATAGCACAGATCAAAGCCTTACTTTACATCGTTGCATTTCGATAACATATGAAATAGTCATCGAAATGAATACTTCAATTTGGTAGAGAAAGAACATATCATTCATCAAAGTTATGGATATTTCCACAAACGCAAATATTTTCGACAAAGTGAACCTTAAAATGAATTGACTTTATACTACTATATACTTCAAAGTCAAAGCCAGGTAAACAAATATTATTTTGTATACAATTTCTGATAAGTTATTGTGTCATATTGTCATTTTTTATCCGGCAAGTGTCAACTCATTGGCATAACCATTTTAACTGTAATGCACTATGAATTATAAGCTTTTGAATAATTTAATTGACTTAAATTCCTTGCATTTTGCTTTCTAGAGTGTAACTGTGAGATAAACTGGTTTATATATTTTATAATGTAGAAAGAAATACGAATCTCACATAGCCCCTCCATTTTTAATCCATTTGACTTGTATATTGACACTAACATTTGTACACCTATATACCTACCTGATAACCACTCACTGATATCGCAGTCGCGAAAAAGTGTTGGTAATTGAAAAATGTTATTCGCCTTTTGCAAATCTTGGTCTACAATCTTCATATAAATCTACATGTAAATAAACTTCGTATTAGTTAGTATTACGACACCCATATATATCGAATAGGGATGGCGATGCGCGATGGTATTATTGGAACTGTAATATCGCTTTGTCCATTCCATTCTATAGTACATGATGAGGAAGAAAAGGATAAAAATTCCAAATGAACCATCTACGCAACTGAATGTGTTTATGTAAGAATGTGTTGCTCATCACCACATCAATGTCAAGTTAAAATCTAGGAATATCCCTAATGTTTGAAATTTACTAGTTCAACTCGCTGTATCTTGCGCTTACAATATCTTGTAACTTGGTTTTTCATTCCTCAGTATCATCACTTTGATAATATAATCATATGTATATTAATATATGAGTTTAGTTCATTGAATCTTTGTATCAATCTGAAGTTGAGCGATTTACAAAAAACAAGCATCCTTTCAAGACAACTTTGTGCAATATTGAATTACATTGAACTGAAAATCGTGAAATTCTCCACAATTTGCGAGCTAAAGTGTTACTGATTTAGTTGCTCATATTTTTATAAATGTCCATGTTCTGATCTTGAGTATATGTAAAATGTATTTCCTTTAAAAAATCCAATCTCAAAGCTGAATTACATGCATACTCATTGGACTGGATGGATTACATAAATTACTTGCATGAACAAATTGTCAAGCCTGTACTTTTTTCCTTTAATCGTATTTTTAGCAGCTTGATTAACTTCCGAGAATTTAGTCCATGTTCATACTTACATGCGTCAACACGAATTCAATTTCATATCGTTGAGAATTTAACTACACGAGCGTTTGTGTTTTTGTGTTTGAACAGAAATAATAATGCGTAATAAGAACATAATTGTCTTTTGCCTATCTCATTGGCATTGTTCATAGCTTCTTCCTTACTCATCTCATAGTATGAAATACATTCAAAAATCCTTCCACCAGATTGAACTAAACTGTTGATGTTGATTATATATGAAATTTTTTATACATATTATGCCATCCGTACTAACTCATTTGGTTATGAATACGTGTATATACATTATTAAAAATCCGAACTATGGATCGGTCATGAGGTTTAATACTTTAACCTTTGAACCTGAACCTAATATCTTGAGCTACATAGGAAAGGAATACTCAGCTCAAATGAGAAGTGGCATTGGCATTCGTATAGTATAGGCCTTCAAGTCACGTATAATTACCATCATTGGTAATTTGAGTTGTACTAATTACTAATTTTGATAAGAAGTCGCTTTACTTATAGGAGGGTATGCTTTAAGATACAACCACTAACCCAAGAATTTTTTGACGATGCCTTTGCCATCAACCAGCTTCTTACATACTCACATCCAGTAATATAGCAGATAGCAGCATCGCTCCTATGCGATTTGTGATCTAACAAAGCGGCTTGTGTTTTAACGCTGCAGTCGTTTTACTTAAGTTCTTATGTATCTATATACATACATATTATTTGGTTCGTTGCGGTACTCATATCATATTCCTTGCCTGGAAAAAAGTGGCATGACTTCTGATATGTATGTATATATTTATAGGGTACAAACAATAATGCATGATATGTATGAAGATGACATGTGAAGCATGAATACACTATCCCGTCCAGATATCCCATATCCAGAAAGTTCAGCCTTCAGCTGCTGCTTCTACTTGTTCCGGACGGACCTTAAAGTAAGTACAAAACTACAAAGCTCTTTACTGTTCAAATTGATATAATTATTCACATTTCTTCAAGCTATCATATCATCATATATAGTCATTCCTTCTTGGCATTTTGTTTGGCTTCCATTCAACATGTAAAGATAGCAGTATTAAACAGCTCTAAGAGTTCTCCGTCGTTGTGTTGTCCGTGAGAAGAAGAAACGAAATAAAAAAACGCAGTATCCATCTCGTTTAAACATCCAAATCCAACATTTGACTTGTGACCGACCACCAACCGTATGACTTTGACGTGTATGTAAATGCACTACTTTTTAGCTATTGACTTGATCTGGATCTCTTGTATGGTTTATGGATGATGATCTCTTTAGGCCAGGCCGTGTACATAACGCCATACCTTTGTTAGCTAAATAGAATCATAGTGATATATAGTGATCAGCATAATATCAGGGACCACTTTATATGTACAGGGATTTAGTTGTCATCTTGTTTAGAGCATGACTCCGTCTTTTCTGACTGATGACAACCTAAACTAACCAGCTATTTATCTTGAATATTATTTTGGAGAGGAGTGAACCACCATTGAAAAACAGTGACTCATATCAGTAAAAGCAGAGTCACAGTCATAAAGTTGAAAGTTATCATATCATATCGCATCGTGTGTAAATACACAACGACAACCTTAAAGCTGACTTGGCTGTATTAAAGTTATCTGTGTTTAAATTCAATGCACTATTCACAGTGCAGCAACTGGCTGTAGATGAACTAAGGTTATTTTGCGCAATAAAGAAGAGTCACAAAGAAATCTTCAGACTAGGAGGTACGCAGATAATTTAGTATTAAATGTGTAGCAAAATTCTTGATAAACTGAATTTTTTGTAGGGTGTGTAATTACTTTGGAATGTTTCCTAATTTCGTGTGACTGTTATATTTTTTAGTAATTTCTTCCGGACCATTACAAAAAAAGGCTGGAAGATGGCAGACAACAAGGTGTACCTGATTTTACTTGTCGCGGTGACCTTCGGGGGGTGGGCCAATGCTTATCCGAATAGGGGAGCTTATGTTGTAACATTAACTGGGGATGACGAAGCTGCCAGTTATCAGGAGCAGGGTTTGTTGGGAAGGAATATGTGCACCCGAGGACCAGCTTATTGGTGTCACAATATCACGTAAGCCAAAGCTGAATTGTGATTTTTGAGAATTATAAATATGCATTCGATATCTTTTAATTTACTTGATTCCTGCAATATAGACAAGCTGCTGAATGTAATGCTGTGAAACATTGCATAAAGAAGGTTTGGGAAAAGCCTAAAGAACAACTTCCAGAAGACAATGATAGCGTTTGTGAGGTCTGTTTGGACATGGTGAAGCAAGCAAGGGACCAACTTCTTTCCAATGAGACTCAGGTTGGATAAATTTTATAAAAAATACCACCCATTTAAATCCTTGGTTTTTTGGTAAAATTTGTTGTAAATGGGCATAAATATCTTTATTAATGTTCCGTAGGATGAGCTCCGTCAAGTTTTGGAAGGTTCCTGCAACCTTATCCCACTGAAACTCGTGGCGAAAGAATGTTGTGATTTGGCTGATGACTTCATTCCGGAACTCATTGACGCCTTAACATCTCGAATGGACCCCCAAATGGTTTGTCACGTTTCTGGCTTATGCAACTCTGTCCGGATTGATGAGATGTTGGCTGAAATGAAGGAGATAGATGGACCCAAAAAAGTCAAAGCACTCGACCCCGACAATTTGGATACATGTCCAATGTGCGAACACTACATTGGCAATACTGTCGACTTTTTGAAAGGGTTGACTAAGGACGGGCTCAGGATTCGACTTTTGGATATTTGTGGATTTTTGGGATCGTATTCCGACTCTTGCAAAATGCAGGTCAATCAAGACTTGGATAAAATTTATGACTATTTGCAGAACAACGCTGATCCAAAAGAATTGTGCACTCTTCTTGCACTCTGTCCTGCTTCATCATCTCTTCACCGCGTGCAATTACTTGGAAGCGGTCAGCAAGTAGAGTCAACAAATGTTCGAGTTTGGCAACCACCTCAAGGAAACGACGATGACTTGGAATGCGACTTTTGCAAACAATTGGCTGAATCTCTTCGTCAATTCCTTGTAGCAAACCAGACAAAGGACGAATTTAAGCAAGTTATTGAAGGTCTCTGCAAACAAACAGGCAAATTTAAAAACGAGTGCTTGAACTTGGCATACCAATACGCTGAATCCCTTTACGTGCTTCTGAATAACGATTTCAATCCAGATCAAGTTTGCCAAAGAATTGGAGTTTGTAAAAGTAGCTTGCAACATATCCAGGTATGATTTAGCTTAGCTAGAATTGCCTTAGATGGAATTGAAATGCACATTTGTTGAGATGATAATTTGTATACTTAGTTGGCCAGAGATAACGCCCCAATTTGGACAATGTTGCCCATTGAAGATAATTCAAGGAAATTTGAAACCTCTTCGAGCTCTGAGGAAGACGACGATGACTCACTTGTCATGATGGAATTACTTCCTGCTGAACGTCTTGCTGGTGACGATGAAATTAAACCAAAATCATCCAAGGCTGAGTGCCAGTTCTGCGAATATGCTCTTCACTATGTCCAGCAGTATTTGGATGACGCTGAAACTGAAGCAGAAATTAAACAGAAAGTTGACAGGTTATGCGATACATACTTGCCCAAAGAATTTGCCCAACAATGTGAGACATTTGTTCAAGAATATGGTGATGCATTGGTTACCCTTCTTGCCCAGGAAGTCGACCCTAGTCAGGTATTAAAGTTGTTACTGACTTTTTAATAGATTCTGTAAAATGTAAACTCAATTATATGTCTGTAAAATGTTGAAATGGTATTTTACGCGGATTTATAGATTTGCCCAAAACTAAAGCTATGCCCTCCCCCTAAACCAAACGCTGTTACTGCAGTGGGACACCCTGTAAAAAACATTCTTCCAACTTGTGCTCTCTGTACCTTTACTGTGGAAAAACTAATTGAATTGGTTGGCAAGAATATGACAAAAGTAAGCAATTGACATACTTGCCATTAGTTGAATTCAAAATGTGGTAAAATGTATAAAATTACTAATAAGTTGTTTGAACTGTGGCATTAAGGAACGAATTGATGATGCTGTTGAGCAAGTATGTAGGTACATGCCTAAAAACATTCAAGATGATTGCCTATCCTTCATGAAAAATTATGGGGATCAAGTTGCTGAAATGATATTGATTACCGGAACTGCTCATGGTGCTTGTACAGCAATTGGTCTTTGCTTATTCAGTCCACCACCACAGAAAATTGTGATAGAATCTCAACTACCACTGGATCGTTATGTGCCACAAGCTGTCACTCTTGATAGAGTTAACCAAATGAATAATGTGAATGACTCACCTGGTTGCGTCATTTGCGAATTTGTCATCACTACTTTGGACCAGCGTTTGCAGGATAATGCGACAGAGGTACTTGTTTTGAACTTTGAGTTTAGTTACTTAACTAAACACATCTCATGTATACAAAATGATAAAATATGGTATTTATGTGTTTAGGAGGAAATTAAGGATGAAGTTGAGCATGCTTGTAAATATTTGCCAAAGACGGTTCAAGGAAGGTGCGCAAAGCTTATTGATTTATATGGAGAACAAATAATTCAATACTTATCACAGGAAGTTGACCCAGCCGAAATATGTTCTCAGATTCGCTTATGTATGGCCCAAGAGAAGAAAAACAATGGTAAATTAGGATGAGCAGACTATACAATTTACACTCATGATGATTGATGATTATTAACTTTTTTCATGTAACATCGTATTATATATTCAGTAGCGATCCGAGATCTTGACATGGACAGATGCGAGCTTTGCATGCTTGTTTCGGACTACCTCAGTACGATGATAGAGGACGGAGAGGTGGACAAGAAAATTGATGAGTATGCTGAAAAAACATGTGCCTTGATTCCCAGATCATATCGCCAAGAGGTGAGAAGCCGTTTATTACAACTGTTTATTTTGACTTCAATAAGATTCTTATGACTGATTTATTCGAAAGTGAACGTCTCGAAAGTTGTTTGACATGATGTTTATTATTTTCTAGTGCAATGCATTGATTGAAGATTATGGTGCATACCTTTTGAACGTGTTAACTGAGGAGACTGACAAAGGAAAGGCTTGTGCCCAGGTTCAGTTGTGTCCCACCGTGAGCACTGTCAGCCCTGTGACGGCTATTATTGAAAACAATAGTCTTGACGAGTTTGAATATTAGTTAGATGTTATATATGCTCACTATTTTAGTTTAATGTTTTTGTTTCTAAATTCCCGTTTTCCTGTTTAATTTACATTCGTTGGATTGTACCTTATGAAGAGTTTATTGACAATCAATTTTTAGAAGTTATTTGTTTCGTGGAATTTGATCTGATGAAGTGATGTGATGATGATATTAGAAAATATTCCAGTAAACATGACACATTTTTAATTTCACGGTAGCCCTACCACATCGAATAATGTCAGTAAATTGCATCTACTTACCATATTTTATAGAAGGAAATATATTCGTATATGTTAGTTTGGTATTGTAAATTAATAAAAATTTATTGTTATACAACACTGTATAAACGCGATGTAAAATCTTTATTTATATTGTTAATTAAATGTCAATTTTCGCCAACTTTTCTAGTGCATTCTTATCTAATCTAAAATTATGCCATCCTTCTGCAACGGTTGTATCCCTGCCTCCGTGGCTATCGTAAAACTTCAAAGCTGTTTCATTCCAGTTTAAAACTTCCAACTGTATTCTTGCACATTTTTCTTCAACACCAACCTGTGTGCTCATAAAAACAAGTATGCGAAAACTTTCCAAAAGCCATAAACATTCTTTTCTTATCACTCGTCTGTAGTTGTAGTGCTGTGTCCAAATTACCTTTGCTATTTGCTTCAATAGTTTCGAGCCAATGCCTTTACCTCTTCCGCTTATTGAAACGCATAGGTCTTCCAGTTGCAGTGTTTTTCCTTCCCAAGCAGCGTATGCAAAAAAGTAGAGTGCATATCCAACCACTATTCCTTGTTGAGTTTCCACTTCCACGTTTTCACTGTCGCATCTATCTTTAGAATTCGGTGGAATTTCTGCCACAATGCACTGAAAGCATGGAGGACTTGTATCAAATCCATCTCGTTGCAGATCTGGAATTCAACATATACTAGTGGTAGCTATACTTCTCGCTAATGAAATGCATTTGGCGTGTTTGTTAATAAACCTTCTGCCGAAAGTATTGGAACATTTTCCATCTTTGAATGTGCAGCAAGTTCCTTCCTCAGTTCCAGTATTGCGGGACAATCTTCCCTTTTTGCATGCCGGATAATAACAGTGTCACTTTCACAGAAAGATGCCATTATTGTTGCTTCGGTTGGAGTAAACTTTAAAATTGAGATTCGTATAATGATAGTAAAAGGATATAAATGAATCAATAATACTGGCTAAATATGTTGACAATTAACACGTGCTGTGTATGTGTGCTTTGCATTTGGTAGTCAATTGTCAGTCTCAGTTGGATGCTCATAGAAAGACCTTGATTTTATCAGAGTGACTAAACACACATACTGTGGTATATGCGTATATGTATCTTGCCTGATGATGACATGATGAGTGTATAATTCCATGTAAACCGGAGGTGCATTTGCTATACGCTACTCCATCGAAGTAATATACAATCTACACTCTCGTGCATTTTCCCAACCAACCTAATACTGCATTTAAGTTGGGATACTTGATATTGAGTTGTGATGGGATATTGGACAACTTTCTAATAGATCCATTGGGCTTCATAGCATTCATTAGTAAATGAGTTGAAAGTATGAACATGCAGTTTCATGCAACATTCTCATGAGATAAGTCTATAAACTCTGAATCAAGAAATAATAAGGTTTCATAATTTGAAAACACATTCAACATTTTTTCATTTCTATATTGTCCCATTTGGAATAGTTGTCCCACTCATTTTATTTGGTTTTAAGGAAAATTAAGAATCTCAGTTACGCATTCAGTAAAATATATTAAATCTCTGACTGACAGCTACAAGTTGACTTTTCGAGTGAGTGATAGTCGCGGTTATAGTTTTACGATATTTTTTTAGTGAGCAATGCAACATGGTCTGTAGTTTAACAATTTAAAATGATGTCGTTCCTTCAAAATGAATAGTAAATTAGAAAAGGGTTACACATGAAGTACGACCTACGTTCAACCTTATATATACACAAATATACACATATTATATGATACACAAGTCTTCTTACACAATTTTACTGCTTTTTCTTTACATAAAACCATATAACCGTAGCTACATTCTGCTCTAACCTTCGTTCCCATCTTCTCCTCATGCATTTTACTTCTTGAAGAACGACCTAGGTTTGAAAATGGTGCAGTTAAGATGAACTTGACTCTTTCCTCCTTTCACCGCATCTCCTGCTGTGATTGCCAAAGCACCATCAGAATTCAGATTCCACTCAATGTTGTCCGTCTTGAGTCCTTTGGGCACAGTAAATTTCCGGACGTATTGATGCGTCTTAAAGGCACCGCCTTCAAGTTGCTCTTCATGCGTTCCATAGACGGTAATCACATCGCCGACAATTTTCACTGTTAATTCTTTTGGACTGAAATGAGGTAAATCAGCTAACGTAACCTGTTTAAAGAGGAGATTGGGGTTCATTCATTATCTCATCTCATCTACGTATTCTAAATATGGATGGATTTGAAGCATCAGTAATTTATGTCCAATAATCATAATTTCAGTTTTTGCGTGTCGATATTCCCACGCCCGCATGAGTTAACAAATTGAACAAAGTTTTCATGGACAAAAGACAAGACAAAGTCGTGGACATGTATGTATGAATATATTATGTTCTATATATAGTATGATCAAACGTTTTTGTTTAAAAAAAATTTCATGTCTCAAAAAGTTATAAGAATAATGAAGCTGCGAATTATGTTTGCAGGTTGGATTAAAGCATACATATAAGGAAACTAAACCGATCCCTGATTAATCATGAAAAGACCACCCACAAGAAAAATGTAAGACAGAACAAAAATTTTCATGTGAAAATTTGATTTATTAATACAACATCTATACACTACATTATGTAAGTTAAAGCGTGACAATCAGCGCACTTTCTCAACATATTGTGCATGTTGTGTTGTGTCGTGTCGTGTGTATGATATGTAAATTCATCATTGCTCAGTTGATGATACAATAAATGATTGAGTATTAACCAAAAGAAAACGTGTGTTCCTGAAAACTAGTTGAGGGTTTGCTTATAATTAATGATGATAATGTATTTTCGTAATAAATTAAATTAGTATTTGGGTAAAGATGGACATAGATGGGATGCAAAATTGGCTTCTACTTCTTTACCTCAAAGAGACTCTTGTCTTTATCATAATTGAGTGCCTCCACAGGCTTTCCAGTAATTGCAGCGTCTTGTTGAAAGAAGGCATCTAACTCTCCTTGGCTCATTTCTTTGGTTGCTCTCAATTTACCAGCGCTAGAGGTTTCAGAACTGGATCCAGTATCAACCAAAACTTGTCCGTCTTGGACAACCTTCTCCTTTTGACTTTGTTGGGCGAGGCTGGCCTTCTCCGCAACTGTTTCTGCTTTTATTAGCTGTCCATCCACAATCTTTTGCTCGGAAACTAAGCTCGCTGATGAGGCTGAGCTGGCACTGGACTGCTTTACGCTGGAGGTTACAGATGGACCAGATCCACCGTCTTCAATTTCCAAGCTGGATTGAGTAATTGAAGACATTTTTGTCATTTTGCTGCTGCTGCTCACGCTACTGCTGGAGACACTGGATGAGCTCTTGTTGTTACTACCAAGGGAAGTTCCAGCGAGTAGTTCATCAATTTCTAGATCGGCAGATCTTAAAGCGCCACCAATTCTGTCGGAGAGAGCTCCTCGACCTCCAGTTGCGGCGGCCAATAGCTCGTCCATTTCTGAGGAAATATCACTAGCTGCTGAAACAAGGGAAGAGGACAACTTTGAGGAGGAAGAAATTGAGCTGCTGGAAATTTTTTTGGAGGATACGCTGCTACTCTCCTTAACGGAGGAGGAAATAGATGATGAGAGATCCATTGTTGCCGATAATGTGCAAATTCCTTGAGAAATCTGTAATACACAAAAAAAAATGGGGCAACGTGAGATTCCTGCAAATATGTTCTGCTTTTCGTTCTCTTAATTTATCCGAATAAATAACTGTTTTTCAAAATGAATCTAAAGTACAATACACTAAAATCTTCTTTCCTCGCAAAAATAGTCTTAAACTTACAAGAGTCTAGAACAAAAGCCAAGAACTTCCTTCTTGTCAGCAACGATATCTGATCCAAGCCACGACACAAGAGTGAGTGTAGTAAAATGTGCTGATGGGATTTGAAAGCAACAAAGATAAAGTGATGGGATATACTCCACTGATACTTTTGACTTTATTCCGAGAGTAATGGTCTCACTGTCTGTGTGAAACTGATATGTTCGGGAAAAGTGATTATACAACTTTATATTGTTTGGCAGATAGAAGTACCGAAATGAGCTGCTGGCACAAATTAAAAAATATTTCCACTCTTTGTCAGCTCAGAAAAAGAAAATCTTAACAAGATTCTTTTGGCTTATACGAAACTCGTCGTCTTTGGAAATTTGCTTGTTGACTCTTTCTCTCTCTGTCTTGTCGGAGAACTTTTGTTGAAGTGAATAACTTTTTTGGAACTGTGGCCAATTCTCATGCTCAATCCCAATTTTATATAAGAGGAATCGCACAATTTACACCGTTGTAAAAGCAAGTAAATGAAGTATACAAAAGCGTAGTTGTAAAGTGTAGATGCGCTAACCCCTAACGTCAACTTGTATATAGTGGCTATATAGAAATTGATGCAGACACCACATTTCGTTACACAATGCTAATAATAAGGAATTCCAAATATTGTCTATGAGTGCATAGCAAAAACTAAGTGAAAGGGTTGTATAGTTGATAATGGATGAGTAGCGTATATGTATTTTTTGTGCTGACTTCACTTCACGGTTCCCTTCCTCGTATTCGTTCCACAACTTTGTTCTTACTCACGTTTATGACTCATCTATTTCAATTCAATTCTATCTCGAGCAGAGCATCATCATCATCTTCATCATAGGATCAACATCGTCTTTTTTACATCGTGACACTAAAACCAGTTGCCTTTGTTCGTGGAGGAAGAAGATTGTGGAGGATGAGCACAAATGCATGAATGCAGTAATAAAAATCGTAGTTTTTGGAGACAAGTCAAGTAATTGTGTAAACTCGATGTGAGCACTTGTTCTTCATCCATTTCAAAACTTAAACAACTCTAACAAAAAAGAAATTGTGTTTTGAAAAACAAGTCACATCACATATCACAAATACTGTGAGTGACTTAATCTGTAGCAATGAGGACTTAAATGAATATAAAATAAAAAGATTTTTATATTGTTTCTCAACCTACGTTATGATACTATGCTGCATTGAAGATGTGCACATTCTATTACTGAGGAAAGGTTATAAACGGCCAGGGCACTCTGTTCACTTCCTAATTAGTTTTTACTAAAACTGAGATTTTATAGTTTTTGTTTTATATAAAAATACGGTACACATGGTCGTTACTGATAAAAACGTAGCCAGTCGCCTACTCTAAATTTTCATAGCGTCATTTTGAAGAAAAAAATTAAGTAGCGAAATCGCATTTGGAGGGATTGACGATTGACAATGCTGAATGTCTGTCTTTTTGTAGGCTTAATTAAAATCATTTTTATGAATTCCTTTTCATTAAGTACCACATACATGACGCAGTATTACGCAAGGATTGGCATTGAACAATTATTTAGGCCTAATTATAGGCAAGACTCTCGTCAGTGACATTGCATAATTGTATTAAAGCAGAAATCACAGCAATACGTGTCAGAAAGGAACGGTGCATATTCCATATAAAACAGTCTCATCCCAGGTCGTCTAGCTTGAATTATTTACATATTGTAATAGATTCGAAGCAAATTGCATCTGCAACTTTGCTACATATTACTTTGAAAGTTTTAGCTACTTCTACTTAATCCCACATCCTACGTAACTCACGAATTCTCCCTATTGTTTTCGTCATCCGGGAATAAAAATGTGGGGTGAACGAGTAAAAGTTGTAAATAAATCGGAGTCAAGGGAGAAAACGCCTGTGAATTCAATGAGATGTCCAAAATTTCAGTCATTAATCAAGCCGGCTTCATTTACACTGCCTAAACTTTACATTAAGCCTCCAACACGTAGGTTTGGCACACACACGTACGATGTGATATTGATGATCACTTTATAAGTATTATGTATATTTTCATCATGATTCAATACTTGATAGTTGAGTAAAGTGGGGTTGAAAATTTGTTGTTGTTAACATCATTTGTATTGTATCAGAGCCGCCCACGACTAAATTTTTACTTGTATATCGTTGGATTTGGAGCATGATCATCATGTATGTTTTTTAGTGACGACGTTTTAACAAGAATCCTGCATTTTTGTTACCAGCAATCGAGTGGGTGGCATAATAATGAAGGAATCAGTGTGAATTGCAGTAGAGCAAGTTCATGATTGTTCAATTCAGTTCGTGAACTTCAATGATCTGATCTGACCTTCGAAGCCGAAGCTAACTGGCGTCCCAACTGATTTCCCGTATGAAAATGAACTTGTTTATTTTCGTACTATGCACATTCCAATCCAATGAAATCCCAGAAAAAGTCATAAAATCGTATGGTATTCCATTGCAAACGCAAACGAAAGGACATTACGGCACCTTTAATTGCGTATCTAATTAATAGCTAATGAATCCTGAAGCGTTGGGCGTTTCCTGGCACTAGGTCGTTGTTTTTTTGTCAAGCCCACGCTACTACCGAGATAAAAGTTTTTTTTCACTACTATACTATTACCTTACGTTGGGAGGAAGAAAAGGAGCATCTTGCATTGCATTGTGTCTATATATCCTTATCCATTTTAAGTCATCAAATCCCATAAGGAAATGCATTGTAAACGGAGCAAAGCAAATATTCGTGATTAGCGGTAATAACCACGTATTTGCACATGTAATTAAAGTATATTTTCACATCATGAATAATGTAAAAGATACATCACATCTCATCTCTCCCGTAAGGAAATTAAAAAGCCATATTTCATTACTGGTCGGTCCATATAAATCATGTAAAAGCGTATACAGCCATTTGGAAGTATACTCTTTCAATGCTCTTTTCCTCAATTTTTTTTGTTACGGTTAATCCATCCTTGGGCTTATAGCTCTTGGCAAAAATTCTTAAAAATCTTCCTACAGTGCAGAAGAACTCTACTGTCTTGGATAGTTGGATGCATTTGTGCAACAGCACAGAGGAAAGTATCATGATGTCACCACCGTCATGTCAAAACACAGAACAAAATATAATGTAACAAAGTTCATTCTAGAAATTCATCTCACTCAAGCAACTTCATTTCACTACAGCGGAAGACAAATCCCACGACGAGATGCTATATGGCTTTTTACACATTTTGTCTGCACGTATGAATGCCAAACCAATGGATTGCAAATTATGAGTCCCCATTGGCAAATATTTCCCTAATGATTCATCATCTATTCAGTGTAGATTGTCTAGGCGGATGACATCATGAATGTTGTTTTTTTTGTTTCCGCAACCTTATTACAGATTACAGTGTCCAATAGGATTTTTGTCTTGTCAATGATTCGCAAGATTTTATGGTGTTTTTTTTGCATGCAGAAGAAAGAAACAGAAGGAGGGTGGATAATCGTTAATTAGATGATGATGATGATGATGGTGACGCATGCATACTTTACTTTTCGAATGATCTCGAGATTAAGAACAGAGCAACTGCTGTGTGTTCAAATTTAACAAGTGATGATGACTTTATCCCTGTTCAAGAAATATATTCAGGCAACTCTAAATCAATAAAGTAAAATGCCAAAATAAACAGTACTACTGGGATTTGGTCATGGACATGTGGCCACAAGACAAAATATAGATGATTTAAAAAAAAGGAAAAAATGTATTGAAAGTTTAAAGGTTTTGTACAATTTATTTTTTTATTTGCATTTTGCGTACGTATCGTCATAAACCAATTTCGAGTCCGACATTCTAATGTTGGCTGTCAATGTATCTTGAAAAATTATTTTGCTCATCAATTTATGTAAATACTCTGGAAATGGTCACTAAATCGTTACACTTGCATAATTTCAATATATATCCTATTTGTTACTCTGTAAATCACGATCACGGCTAAATATCTATTATGTATTTACACGAGATATGAAGTTAATGGTTTTGTGTGCTTTTGGCCAATTGTTACATACATTAATCTGCGAACTAATCTTATATAATGCTTCCAACAAGCCTAGTGTAAATAAACAGATAAATATTGATAATTAATTAATTAAATACTTGACTATTACTATTACACAAAAGCAATGAAACGTATTAGATATTAAATTCTAAATTCTAAATTCTATACAAACATAACAATGTAATAATTCCATTCTTTTCAATTATAATCTCCACTCAACCTAGCTAACCGAGCTATCATGAATTAAATATAACCAAACTACATCTTTAATCTTCAGTATTGGCACGTCACACACGTTATAAATTAATATTGATTGTATTGTTGCTTGTGAAAGAGTTGGTTATGGCATATTCTTTTAAAGCGCACAGTTTTGATAATAGCTACTGGATAGCTCCAGTGCTTTATCCTCCGAGAAGATTGGACTATATTCCAAAATATCTGTTGCTTTCACCCTGTTAAAGGTATGTGATTTGTGAACAAGACGGAAAGCATTGGGCGTTGGAAGGATTGGTTTATTATTCAACCAATTTCTCCATGATCCTGGCAGGATTTGAATCACGTAGCTAAATGTTACAATCCACATCATCATGAAAAAGAAGGGTATTGGTAACTGGATTGTGGAATAGCCTTTCAGGGCTAAAAATGGCTTCATGAAATCGTAAAAGGTTCCTGGCCTTGTGTCATCATTAATATAAATCGATTTTCCATCCACTTCCTGCCAATCCTCGATAGTTTCTCCACTTTTTACTTCTTGATTCAGCTTCATTGCAGCGAGAATGTGGGCCCATGCGGCATTACCTGAGATTATAAAAAAATTGAGGACATTTTTAGAAAAATATTAATCGAAATAATAATTATTAGGCATTGCTAGAACTTCCGAATGAAATCTTACCAACATAAGTTGATTGAACGGCTGGATCTTTGCTCATCACCATTGGTTGAGGCAGAAATCCGAAAGACATTTTGGCAACTCTGAGGGCTTGTGGAACATAATAAGGATCCTCTTCCCCGTAAAGTACGGTTGGCCTTAGAATGGCAGTCTTAATCTTTTTTCCGTTATGCATCTTTTGATTCCGTGAACAAATTACTAAAGCTTCCGCTTGTGCTTTAGTAAATGCGTAATATCCCATAAGAAACTTTTTTTCTTTAAGAGGAAGTGCCGTTTGCTCCTCCTGGACATCATTAAATTCTGAATCATGTTGAATTACTGCATCCGTGGTGCTTGTCAATATCAATTTGGGAACGTCCCATTGACGAGCCTTGAAGACAACGTTGGTTGTGCCTGTTCATAAAAGCACGTGGTGTTCGAATTACAAAGTGCTCGAATGGTATTATATTATACAGCAAAAAAATTACGTAGAACAGGTGGACACAGCATTAACTTACCAATTATGTTAACACTTCGCATTCTATCCCTATCCACACAATGCCGAACATCTACAACTGCGGCACAATGGATTATGCATGTTGCTCCATTAAATGGCTCATCTAATTGGTCTTCGATAGCAATGTCGCAATTATAGTGTTTGAGTGGAACAATTTCATCATAATCTACAGAAAACAATGTTATAATGTTACCAGACACAGACTATTTCAGCATTCTGAATAAGTAAATGTTGAATATGTTCATGGTTTTTCCTTGGGGTGGTACTCACCTAATCTCCTGACAAACGGCTTAATGTCTATTACACGAATTTCACGAACTCCATCCGTTCTCTCATTCAATAGCTTGATGATATGTTGTCCAAGAAAACCACTTCCACCTACAAGAAAAACCGATCCATTCTTAGAATTTGGATAAAGAACCAATAGATGCAATAAAATGTCTCAAAATCAATCCACCTTACCTGTTATAATAATCACCTCATCCGGGCCTAGTGAGACCCGCTGAAGTATTTTAGGGGCTAAGGCAGGACTTAGGGACATTTTTTCCAATTTTTATATTGTACAAACTGTAATATATGAAAACAAAACGAGGTAGTTAGTGTAAATTGGTAAAATTATTTTTCTTAATTTAACCTTGATATTTCTTTTCCTGTGCGTGTTTTCAGAAGGTAAAAAAATATTGCAGTATGTATAAGTATAATACAAATCAGGAAACCTTACATGTGAACTGTTCAGCGTTTATTTCTCAAACTCTCAAATGCTCAACTGAATGTGAGAAAAAATTATCTCAGAGTGGTCCAGGCTTTTGCTATCCAATCACAAGCAGTTTTTAATTAAAAATGTTATTAGAACTTTCGCAATTCACTCCAATCTTTTATCTATATACTTATTTACGATCAAATATCGCACCGCTGGAATGCAGTATAATGCAAAATATGAAATTTTTGTGTTACTTTCCAATCAACTCGAGAAGGGTATTTTAACGGGAATCGCAATCGCAAGCTTACCAAATCTGTGACGAAAAATTATATTATTGCAAACCACGACGTACTTGAACTGTGAACTATGCAGATTGGTATCGAGATTGAGAGTAAGTGAAATAAGGCTGTCAATTCATGATTAAATATGATGATATGCATTAACACTTAAATCTCCATGAAGTGACATGGTAGATAACTACATACAAAGTTTTTCATAGCTAAAGCCAGCCATATCACTCTTCCTCATCATTGTCATCATACTTGTTGTTGATCACATCCGAATTTGTACTTTTACCTATGTACTATATAAGACTATGCTTTGCTCACCTTATTGTCCCAAAAAGTGCATGCATAGTGCATGTGATCTGTTGTGTATCTTGCATAGAATATGTACCTACCACTGTATGTATATGTATAACAAATCATGACGGACATCAGTCAGTCAGACATCACAAATATGACTAATGACAAAACGCACAAATGACCTTTGATATTTGAGCTTCGGACAGTGTAAATATGTACTGTCATGAAAATCACAGTTTTTTATTTCTTCTTTTATCTCCACCTTTTGTTATCTTCATCCGCACTCTTTATATTATTTAGAGAGAATCTCAATTATATAAAGTTTTATCAGGGGAAAATATTTGAAGCGAGCATGTACGTAGTATATTGTTCTTATACCCAATGATCTCCCCTTCAATTTTTTTAGCTGTAAATGAATTCTACTAAACCTCATTTTCTTTTCCGGCTATTGCCGATATATCGGTAATGTACTTTACCTTCATATGCTTCAATGTCCGTTTGATACAAAATATTTACAATTACAATGAGAAATGGTAGCTACGATCAATCTAGCTTCAAAAACACTTTACAGTCTGAACCCAGAAACTTGTTCAGTCAAACCAGTTCACCAGCCACCAGCTTGTCTCTCCGCTTCAGTTTACATATTATTATACCCTTACACGTGCGCTTTGCATGTATGATACATCCGTAAAAAAATATTACATTCTAAAAGTGCAGTGTAGTAAGGTATAGCCATATAGCCCTCTTGAGAACTACCTATGCATGCATGTGATGCTCGAATCGTATACACATAAAATCACACATTGCCAAAAGCACAGAAAGCAACTGCTTAAAAATTGTAGGTATTTATCGATTCCCAAAGAGCTATTCAACAATTAATTAATGTGCCTTAGCTAAAAATACAATGCTAACACATACTTACTTACGGAGGTCTTATTATCTCTTTGACTTGCTATTGCAACTGTCACTAAACACAAACCCAGGTTGAGGTCTGCAGTCTGGGCTTTAATATCTTATCTTAACAACTCTGGTTTATAAAATGTTACCTACCTGTTTTGGATGTAAATTAATATAATTTTTTTATATTTAAAGTGGGCACTTTAAATCTAAAAAATTCTCAAGAAAATTTTAAAATTTCACTATTGGTTTTTGTTTTTAGTCTCCATTCTCTATCCAGTCAACACTTAAACTGGATTGTCTCATTTTCCGTATGGCTTAAAGCGAAGGTTTTCTTGTGTGCATGAAGTCTTCCAGTGATGTTTATTTATTCAATTTATCACTAACATCACATATCAAAGGACGAGAGCAGACACATGTACATTGTCTATGCAGCACATATTATAATTTTAACGCAAATATTAATTCAATGTGTTTGTAATGGACTGCGTTTAGTGCTTGGCATGATATTTTGTGTTTCTCGCCTCCTTATACATAGAAGCTCTTCGCTTTCCAACTGTTTTTTTATCATAATGTCAACACATGCCTGCTCCGAGTACATGAAATGAACGGATGTGTAAAAACACTTTTGACTTTCAAACCTATTTTTTTACCATTTGTTGCATGTGTTCTTACCTATACCTATTTGTATGCGACGACATGGCTTTATGGTTTCACGCAGCCTGTTCCACACACCATATATTACATCATCATTACACGGATATGGATGGATGTAATGTAGGCAGTGGAGGATGGAGTTTCCTCTCAACAACAAAATGCGGTTACAGTCCCAACCTAAATGGTAAAACTCCCAAAATTCCAAACATTTTGCATATGAGCGAATTGATAATACGAATGGTTCAGCATGTCATTTGTGTAAATACAAAGGCACAAGGCAAATGGAAGGTAAACAACATTTTCTGATGATTTTATTTACCAAAATGCGACATTATGCGATGCGAGCCCATCAATTTATGAGTACGAGTTTTTCATGTCTAATACGTTTTACATTTGTGTGCATTTTATCTGTAAAATTGTTTTGCAAGCAAATGATACCTATCAACCTTCAAAAGTACATAAAGTCTGCAGATTACAAAAAATATTCTCATATAATAATGGAACTCCACTACTAGACACTAGCCATAAATGACATAACTGCGAACTTGCCAACTACATTTTTTAGCAAGCCCACAAATCATTTGTGTCCATCCACGCTTTTCATCTCTTTCATCTCTTTTGTATCAACAAAACTCTAAATTTTAATGATCCGACCCAATCCACGACGGTTCCAGACCAAGATCAGGTCTGACTGTGTGATTTTGGTAAAATCATGAAGAGTGGAGAGTGGCTTTCAAGAGTTATGCACAGAATTCTCAGCATGCATAAAATGAAACCATTTCTCATTTTTAGGCATATAGAAACATATAGGCAGATAGCCCAAATGCACCTTATATACATGGCTTTGCTTGAAATCAGCAGGTTGCAGAATGCATTTGTGCGGGTTCGTATTCAAACCATTACTAAAGCCAGCTGAAGAGAATGAAATGAATGGGTTACCGCAATGCAAGCAAAGCCAAAAATCCGTCAAAGAAAGGCAAAAAGAGTTTTTTGTAAGCTCGCAAACTCGCAATCTGCATGTTTTACAATGGTTTTAATAAGGAAACGGAGAAAGTAACAGAAATGTCAGATTTTGTTTGATACCTTCCAAAACCAAAGTTGAATAGAAATGGCTGTTGCAAAACAAGTAAGAGCTGAGCTTTTATCTCTTCTGAAATCTGAAGATTGGTTTACGGAAGAGTTGGTCAAGGAGCTTCCTCTAAAATGGGAAAAGCATGGGGATTTAGTGCTTTTACCAGAGAAAACTTTTGCATCTACAAATATTTGGTTACAACATCGTAGCATTTTAGAAGCTGCGTGTAAACTCCTTCGGTGTAATCGGTTAGCAAGGTAAGCCGATGGAAATTAAGCTAAGAAAGTTCACTCTTTCGCATTCGTCAAATGTCAAACCTTTTGTAAAATTGGACTGCAATTTCTAATGATTCCATAAACTTTACATTTACAGAAGAGTGGGACCAACTCAAAATGATGACTTTCGTAGCCCAAAAGTACAAATGTTACTCGGAAACTCGACCTGGGTAACCAAAAAGGAAAACGGGATTTTATACAGTTGGGACCTGAGCAAATGTATGTTTAGCAGTGGAAATATATCCGAAAAGCAGAGAATAGCTTCGTGGGATCTCAGAGGGAAAGTGGTAGTGGATATGTATGCAGGCATAGGCTACTTCACGTTGACCTACCTTATCCATTCCAAATGTGAGTTGGTGTATGCCTGTGAATGGAATCCGGCTTCGGTAGAAGCCCTTCAAAGTAACTTGACATTGAATAAAATCTCCTCAGATCGGTACGTTGTCCTTGCTGGTGATAACAGAGAAACTTGCCCAAAGAATGTAGCGGATCATGTCAATCTAGGGTTAATTCCATCCTCAGAAAATGGATGGAAAGCGGCTTGTGCTGCGATAAAGAAAAGTACTGGTGGAACCTTACATGTGCATGGAAATGTGGATTTAAAACCAGTGGAAGTTTGTGGAGTTCAAGTAGAAAATAGTGACTTCTCAGACCAACCTTCTTGGGGTTGTTATGTGGGGAAAAGAATCAAAGAAATATTCTGTAATCTGTACCCAAATGAAGAGTGGAAAGTTAGCGTTGAAAATGTAGTGAAAGTCAAGTCCTATGCTCCACATGTGGATCATCTTGTTGCGGATATTTTATGTTGTCCAGTTTTATAAACTTGAAATATACTGAATATTATTTTGTAATTTTGTACAATATATTTTTATTTCGACAAATAAATGTTGAATACTTATGTAACGCATATGACTATGAAAAATGATTGTCAAAGCTTAATTGTAATTGTAAGTCTTGAAACAATTCGAAATGCTTAGCTTAGCTACTTTTGTCTATAAAAAATATCAATGCTCCAATTACTACTACTACACCTACATCCAACAATATAGCTACTACACAGCAACGTTATTAGATAAACTGCCATTTTGAGTTTTTTCCTCCAAGCGACAAGTTATGATTTGAACAGCATTCCTCAAAATAGTTTCCATTGAATCGTGTCCTTCAAACACGGTTAAACCTGGTCTTTTATTAATGAAATTGTCCAAGTGCTTTTCATACTCTGGCCATACTATTTTCTCAAAATAGGAGGGGGAATCGGGAGGAAAGTAGTTTCGTTCGGAACGTCGTTTTTTGCAAGTCTCTTTATCAAGAGAGAAGAAAAATCTAGCGTGACACTTATCAAACAGGAATTGTGAGGCGAAGACTGTGAATCCTTCGATAATTAAGATCGGCACGTGGTCGTATTTAGACACATTCACATCTGTAAGAAAACAGAGACAATACTATGAAATGGTTTTCACAAAACAACTAATGCAGTTGTGTATTGTTGTTATCAACTCACTTATAGGTGGAATCTGTTGCACAAATTTTTCAGTTGCAGCATCAAAATTTGGTATCTCTGCCTTATCCCCTACCACTTCATTCTCATCTGAATCTAATTGCTTTTCAGTTCTCGTGAACTTGGGTGGTCCATCCAAAATATGCTGTACATCTTTGTACATTTTCTCCATATTTAAGGCATTGTGAATTTCATAGTTTACATGATTCTCCGCCTCTGGTACGCGTTTGTGGTGCGGCCAGTCATCATCATAAAAGTAGTGGTCCTATGAGTTTGAAATCATGGCATTATTATTTTTCCTTTATAATCTTCAACAAGTTGCAAAAGCTTTTTTGAAATTTAATAAACGTACCTGGTGAACTATTTGGGCCCATGGAAAAGTTCTTTGAATCAGCTTGGTAAAACTGGTCTTTCCCCCACATGTAACACCACTTACTCCAATAACAAACCAACTCATTTCGGGTGATCTAGTACCAGAAGATTTCTTGTAGAGATCAGGTATGGCTGAGTTTAAATTTTTGCCTTCAGTCCTGGAATGTTGGAAGCGGAATATGAAGTTACCTAAAAATCAAACAGAACATTATTGTTGAGGTGCCTAAAAACATCACGGGAATGATACTGACAAAATTTCTCTTCACAGTTTACCAATTATAAGAACTTTATTGATTGACTACGTAAAGTTTTATAACTGTTCAAAAGGATTTCTTAGAATTCCTGGAACTCCCCCTTCCTTGTGATTTTATTTGTACTCTCAAGAGATTAATATATTATGATTTGATATACTATACACAGTGTAGTGCTATGTTTCTTCAGCTGAAATATCCTCCTAAATCTTCCTAGTCAATGTGTGCATGAATACATTTCTTACTTTATTTTAAGGTGCATATCATATCACAATCATAGACATAATACTGGTGAGCACATGTACCATGACGCAATCCAGAAAATCCAGAACCAGATTGATAAATTCACACAATGCAAAAAAAAGTAGTATAAGCATTCAGCTTGGTAGATAAAAAAATAAAAGATAGTATTGTGTGATACGAAATGGAATCTGAAGTAAGTGCAAGCTCAAAAGCTCACGTCCATTTAAATACTTTCACGAGCAAACAATTTAATTTGTTCCCGAAGATGATACTATGCAAATTTCAGTAGAAAGTAATTTCCTTGCTCCATTTAATGCATTTTACAATTATTATTATGCATTACTAAAAACTTGATAATTGTTTCTTACCCTCGTGGTTGGTATTACATCTATAGATTTCTCGTAAACTCGAGCGTGGGTGAGGTTGTCTTTGAAACCGGTGAAAAACACTTGCCCACTCTATTCTCAACGCTTTCATTTTTGAATTATAAAATGTCTACGCTGGGCTATATGGGACTACAACTGCATCACTGTTCTTTCGTTATCGTACCACATTTCTCACAAAATTTCTTGCCACTACTATTCATATCCATGAATTTAAATCGGTTTCTGATGATAACTACTATATATGGAATATGTGGTTTTTATGTTGTGCATAGCAGAGTCATTGTAAAGATGTGGATGCTCACAAGTCACAGTCATTATCAAAATAATTATGAGAATACGAATGAACTTGTCATATCAACGTGCATGACTGTGTATGTTTATGCACGCATCAAATATTGCCCACCACCCAGTAAAAGGTGTAATAAGAGTTGGAATGAAACTTGGAACTGGAACTAGCGATCTAAGTTTATTTAGGTATACTTAGTTTTGAACCTTTGAACAGCTCTTTGAGTGGAAGTGTCATGTGGTATGCTAAACCAACTCATCGTCAGTTCGAGATATTCCGAACCAATGTAAATATTGATGTTTGGAATATTACAGGTGATGCGGCCAAAAAACCGGGAGCTATTCTGCGGAACCCCATTTTGTTGAAAAATTCAACCACATACACATGTACTCTAGTTGGTTTAGTCTGCATTGTGTAAATGCATTTCTCGTGATACAATGTTTAGCTAAAAATGTATTGGAAGAGTTCCGAAAATCGACGAGTTCGGCTTCCCTTCTCTACATAAATAAAACATTCTGTTCCATTTCGTAACTTTCTTTACGTTGCTGCTCCTGCATTCAATGCATACATTCTATACACATCTGCAATATTGGAAGTCTCTTGAAGATGCTACAACACGACATGTACTCCCGATTCCACCTACAACAGCAAAAAGCAGTAATAAATGTTTCATGTTGGTCTAGGTATGTGTATGCATGACCTATGCATATCCGGTTCGCTTTCTCTTTCCTGAAAATCGGGTGGTAATACTTAGTAATGTGCTATTTTTCACCATTGCTTTAGCATTTTTCATCTTTCATGATATTTGAGAACCAGAACCAGCCCATGTGTACCAATTTACTCCAACCACCCATATCACACATCCTTTTCGGATTACTCTGCAAACATTCCTTTCACATAAACACAAACAGACAAGCAATTACCCTGTGCATCTCCTTTGATCTGCTGCTCAATTGCTCATCAAGATAAAACAAATAAACAAAGATGATATAAAGACTTCCTCAGAGAATACAATCTTTCCTTCTTTTTTTTTGTGAATAAAACAAAGTTAATTTCAAGCAATAATACAATGTCTTCTACAATTTCAAGTGTCCGATCCTCCCCGATCCCAGATCTTGCATACGACTCATACCGAAGCATGTCTTTGCGAGATCAAACTTTAGTAAAAAGACACTTGACAACTAGCAGTGGCTCAGGCAGTTACATAGGTCATCCTATTGAATCTTCAGCCACTTTGGGTCACCCTTCATCATCCTATGTTCATCATAATGTGACGGATCATAACGGATTTGGTTCTAATGGTCAAGGGCCATCCTCATCAGCTGCATATAGTCAAGGAAGAGTTATGCAAACTCAAGACATGAGGACGGGGAAAGTATCAACGTCATTAGCGAGTCGACGGCCTTCCAATTTTGTGGTGTCTCATGGAATGGCCTACTCACTGGAAAAGTATTGGGGAGAATCCTTAGCGTTTTGGATACTCCTTGGTGTCCTAACTTTGCTCGTTATTGCCAATTCCATTCTCACCTTTGTTATTTATGGGGTGCTCCGTCTTGGAATTGGAATGGAGAGTATTGAAGTAAGTAGACAAATGTACCTCGTGCTCTTTTATGTTATGAGGTTAAATCTTGAAATCAAAACAAATTGTTCATTGCTTTTCGATTCGTTGATATATTTCTTCCATGTAGTTCCTTCCAAAGCATCTCAAATTCTTTGGAAATACAGACTTGGATGAAATTTACAAGAGGGATGGAATAATCCAAGGGTTTCATAACAAGCCAATTGAAATATCTGGGGAAAATGGAGGAGAAGTCCACCTTTGGGTGCGGGAAGGCTCACAACCATCTCTATCCGTGGAGAGAAATGTAATCAATATCACTAAAGTAAATGGAGTTCGCGTTGTGGACAAACGTGGTCGAGAAATGTTCTCCACAAACACGCCCACGCTTGGACTTCCACGTGGAGTGCAAAAGTTGGATGTGCGCGTTGCGAAAACCAATAGAATCACGTCGGCCGTAAATGCTACGCTGCAGCTAGAATCAACATCTTTTACATATCTGAGAGGAAGTGAAGGGACACATATCGAGGGAAAGCAATTCATTTGGAAAGCAGACCAAGACATTGTTTTAAAGGTACTTTTATAATAATACAATGGATTCAACTACCGAATACAAGTACATTTCCCATAGTGCCCCAAATTTGAGTTGACTGACTCTTTACTTTTATATTTTCATTAATTGCAGAGTGTCAACGGAAGTATCTTTATGCAAGGGAAAGAAGGGATTTATTTGAACGTTCATGACTTACCCTTGGTAAGAGAAACAGGAGTCACCAGACAAAGTTACACTTACACAACTCATGGTAAAAAGGAGCCCCAATATCAACTCTGTATTTGCATGCCAGAGGGAAAGCTTTTTCGGATTGAGATTCCTGTCAATAATATGAATCGTCCTGCTCATCAACGTATTGGGTGTCATCATGCAAAAAATCCATGTTAAGATCAAAATCAACGCGTGGATAGTCAACCAATTTTTAGTGATGCTAGGCGAACGCATGCACGTTATATTCCTAGCAGTTAGAGATTACTACAATTTTGCATTATCTTGTAAGATCATTTAATGAGTGAGTGTGAGTGTTTTAGTAGAATAATATATACTTGTGTCAGATCTATGCAATGCAGGAATGTTTTAAAATGAAACGTAGTGCAATATGGTATTCGTGTTTGTTTACAATGTCAAATGTTAACAATGCTGTAGCAAAGAAAATCATGGACATAAAAATATTAACCATTTCAATAACATTATGCAATAATAATTATGTACATGTATTGCTGTTAAGAATGCTAAAAGTCTGGATTAAAATTCAATCTACATAATTTAAATATTCCAAATGCTCACTTATTTCCTGATTGATAAAAGTCAGAATGCCCATTGCAAACCTGCGTGATACACAAAAATACACATACATTCATATGAGGTCATCATATCTCAACTAGCTAAAAGTTTGTATGCAAACTGACACTAATCGTCTCTGATTCACAAACTAGCAGTATATTTCATGTTTGTCATTTGTCCAAATACGTGATGCACATATAATGACACTTACATTAGTATTTATGGATTTATAGCATCTTGACGTGTAAGCGGATTGAAAAATTAAAATTAATGCATAAAATGACAAATCATAAATTAAAAGCAACAAATTGGATGTATAAAAACATTAATAAGAGTACTATAACTTCCGTAAGAATCTGAATTAAAAAATCGCATTTACCTGCACAATTATTTTTTTTATTATTGAGTCCACACACAAAGTAATACACAAAAGGTGAACAAGATTGAATTTTGACTTTGAAGTTTTAATTATTATGTACAAGTAGTTTTGCGTTGCAATACGCATACATATTATAAACACCCACCCACGTAGAACAACTTTATAATTCACCTAGGACAATGTTGATATCCTACATAAAAATTATATGTATAAAAGGTTGATTTGTTTCGAATCTTTGGTTCTAGTCGATTTTCAAAGTGATGTTTTTTATCTTGATAATACTTTTCGGTAAATACCTATTTTTCATTTCCGTTTGTTCTATAAGTGTACTTTACGAAGTAGTTTTTAAACTTAGGCTCCATGGGCCAATGGCCTAAACATCCTAACTAAATATCTTATCTTATCTACTTTTCGAAGTAGGATATATTAGTTTTATTTCAACCTGAAATTAGCATTACCCATCGTAGATTAACTTTAGTCACAAGGTTTTTATATCGTTTTGAGATCAATCCATGAAAGTTATTTCGGGACACACAGCTTAATGATTATGATGAGGTCAAGCAAGATCATCTTGCTCCTTTTCGAATTAATGGCACTACTAAAAATGTATAACTTAATTGGCTTCCATGATTCAAGTAAATACATTTTTACTTTTCACTCAAGTACATCGATGATCAATACAACAATAATCTTTTGATGGTTTAGGTTTTTATTATGAAGGTCTTACGAAAGGGGATAACGAATTTAAGAAGTCAAGGCATTCAACCATAATCGGCTTGTTCCTCTCCAATAAAAATTGAATGCGAAGGCAGACGCTGGCTGTTTTAAAATAGTGAATACCTTTTCACTCGTTGGTCCACTTCTTGATGCTTTTATAGTTGAAACCTCTCAATCATAAAAGTTGACGAAAAATTCGTAAATTTAATTCAATCTTAAAATCTATCAGTGTTTTGCTTGACGAACACTAACAATATACCATCGTTAGTGGTCGACTGGTTTTGCACCACTGCTATTTTCCAACATTTCAGCCCGCACCAAAATGTTAACAGTATTCGAAACAAATTTCTTCCAGAAATTTTTCGACGTTTGTGGACCAAAAATATCATCTTTTACCTAGACTACTTGCGTCAAATCTCAGTTTCATGCAAATTGTCAAATTAGACGATTCCTACCACATCGTTGAAATCGTTGATACGTAAACATACAGATTACTCCATATTATGCCGAGTATTACATCGGGTTAATATTACCCCCATTGAAAATTCAGGCACACTGATTTACATTATTGAAGGTCGGGTAAATAAGTATTTCTGATGCCATTGACTTGTTTTCATTAAATCGTAATGGTGATGACCCATTCGTTGATTCGTACAAACGAGTATTCATCTGCATCTCGAAATCGACCAAGCATTTAATATTATTTCATCCTACTTAAATACTTCGAGTTTTTCATTGGAATCAATAAACATTGCCCATTTTCTAGTCCTTTCAGTTTGTTCCGTTAACATCCATTTAACTTCATTAGATCCTAAAATCATTGGAATCCAGTACTCGAAATTCCTTTAGCATTGCCCAATCCTAAAAATCCTTGTGACGAGACCATTTTACCCGAAAACCCTCGCACTTTGCACCGTCGACCATCTGCATCTCAAAGTGCTTAGAATCTTAAGCCCTTTCACGTTGCCCCAACTTATAAACCTTTCGACTCCATATCGACTGTATAGCATTGCCCCAAACTAGGTAGCCGTGTGTTATCCTAACCGCAGTTCTTACATTACCCCTTCTTGCCCTTTTAGGCTCTGTCTTAACGTAATTGCATTCTTCAGTTCTAGTTCGTCTGAAACCATTTTCAAATCGACGAAACCCAATCAGAAACAAAGTGAATTTGTCTAAGGTTCAATTTCTAAGTTCATTTTCTTCACGATATAAGACGCTCTAACATCAACTTATAGTTTTGAATTACTATCCTGATTTTATAACAACAAATTCATTTATGAGATTAGTAAACTCTAGATTGTGAATTAGCTACATAAGGTGACTAAGAAGAGTCAGTATTTATATTAACATGAATTCGCAACGCGATTGAGAGCAGTTGACCATCTCAGCTTAATCCGTAACGCGAGCACCTTCATGGTCCAAATTTTCTGCACATGCTTGCTGACTAGGACTGTCTGCTGAAAATATACAATATTTCAAAAGTTAAGAACTGAACTGACCAAATTATTTTAAAACAGCCTATTACTGTTCCACTTCCTTGGTTATGGATACATACCTTGTTTTTTTCATAGCTGCCCTGAATGAAGCCAGAGATTGAACTCGGATCAATATCCTGCCACGTCACCCTGTCAAATGACACAAATATACAAAATATGAGCATAAATTTGATCAATAATAATACATGCATTGAATGAATCCGAATTGTAAAGATTAATGTTAAATATTAATGAGCATTGAATAGAATATCTACCTACCTCGTCGTGACGTAAGAATGTACTGGAATTTCAGCTACCAAGATTTCTGCCGAATTTTGTGTTATATAATAACTTTTACTAAGGTTTTATTAAGACAATGTAATTTGAGTTCAAGAGATGATGGTTATTTCCAAATACATATTTAATTGAAATATCGAGTTGTTAAAGACAAATCTTGCAGCCAGCGGGCAAAGCTGGCTGCTCACGCGTCAAACTCTGCAACCAAAATGCATGGTATGACTTTCATTTCATATCCAACTCACATAAGATGAAATAGCATTTTCCTCAAACCCATAATATATATACAGATCCAAGCAAACATAGGATACTAACCCCAACGAATTTAATAATCCTTTTTTACTAGTATACACTATACACTTTTATGTACCTAAATCGGGTTATAGGTACATAGAATGGTATGGAGTATGGACTAGGTTAAATGTGGTAAGAAAAAAATGTTTGCCTTTTATACATACATATAATATATATGTATATATATATATGCATATCCGTTCCAGCTAGAGATTACGTGCAAAGCAAACATGCTGATAAGGATATGTGGTCTTTAGATACATGAAATGAAACGGTGTAGAATGAGGTTACATGCTGCTTGAACAAGTTTTTTGTCTGTTTTCCAATGCATATACAAGGCACATTCTAAACCCATAATTAAAGTTAGGATTCATTTGAAGCCTCTGTCAATCGCCTCAAACAAAGAGACCCTTTGGATTGAAGTGAACTGGACCAGGCATTCATTCATCTTCGTAGAATTTTTTATGTTCACAGACAACGATGGGAAAAGACTTTAACGACTACTTTTACACATGCACCGCAGATGTACCAAAGAAAAGATAATATGCTTTTGTAAGTTCCCTTCAAAGCAAAGCACATCTGCTAAAAGCTGCATACCCTTCAAAGCATGGAATCAATACACCTCATTCGTCCATTCTTGGAATCTGTTTTTGTTCATTTCTTTGGGGAAGGGCCACTGTAAAGAAATTTACAAAACATCCCTCGATCGGCTCAATCCAATTTATTTATTCTCAGGCATTTATTGAAACCCAGACATTTACGATCGTTGAATGAGCTTCCTTTGTTGTCTTCCTTTATCTTATCAGGACAAGGAAAATTCCCAATACCCACCTTTATTAACTTTTTGGTATTCAAGTAAGTGGGATACTAACTACATCAGGATAAAGTCGAATTCACACTTCATTCATACACGCATGCTGCGACTGCGATGGTCGAAAACAGGATGCAAATTTTCATAAACATCCTATGTAAATTAATGTAGGAAAGCTTATCTGGCTTGTTGCCTTTCCTCTACCCTGAAAACGGCGAGGTGCATGAAAGGAACTATATCGAAAAAAGTTAATACTGACGGAATTCCATTAAACTAATTACTTCAACAAATATATGTAAGTGGGCAAGAGTGATGACCGAAGTTTACCAGAGTATAGCTGGAATTATTTTCAAGCTTTCAAATTTTTCATGCGAAGTACACTGTACATGAAATTTACTCATTTACTTTTATTACGCATTTTTATGGTTCTTTTAACTTTCATACTCACGATTCCTATGTAGTATACGACATGGGACAGACCTAAAAATGGAAAATGGGACTTGGATATATTGCTACAGCGTTGTAGGGAAAGGAAAAGAAGGCAAGGCTCAGGTCCAGGTCCAAGTCACAAACTAAGCATTTGAAGAACTGTCAAGAAGCTGTAGCTTTATAGGAGGATTGAAAATGCAGTTCCAATCCAACAAAGGTGAGAGTGAGGATCTATATGCTCGCAGCATTCATTCTACTATGTATGTACAGAATTCCTTCCTGAAATGTAAAGTGAACATGCATAGCCAGCATCTATCATCAGTGTGTGTAGTATTGGTAAGGTACTTAAAATCTTGAAAGGATGATTGCGTGCATGTGAGATATTATAAAGTAAGTAGAGGACAGAGACAGATTAGGATAATATGTACTTTTGGTGTGTAACTACAAGTGAATACGAACATGCACAAACTTCTTGTTCGAGGTCATGCAATGCAACAATATCAACACACAATCCACAGTCCTTGAATACTACTAATATCACTAATACGTATATATACACATTTCCACATTAGCCGTACTGCTACTGTATGATATTTTGTTAGATTCTCTTACTGCAATCCAGCAATCTCATTTTCATTTGACTACCCACCCATTTAAAACACTCGTTGTCTTCGTAAATATGATCTAATTACATTAGCATTAGAGTGACAAAGTTCAGGGGGAGGTTCCGATCTGCTGAAAGAATATCACAGTCATCTCATTATCCCCATACCTTAACACAGAAACTTTATTTTTCGTTTTATTCATGAGTCATTCTATATTATTAACGTTTTATGTACTGGAGTCAAACCCAAATTCGTCATCATCCCATTTCAGATAAAGGCATTGGTTTAGGTTGGTTTAAACTCAACTGCTACTCAAATATACAACAAAATATACGTATCTCTCGTGACGTGATTGTGATCTCACTATCCATGCCCATGCATTTATACATAAAGATCCAAACTCATTCTTGCATTTGAGAGCTTCCAGTTCGGTGTTCATAGCCAAAAGTTCCAGTCATACATCTTTTTAACTAGCAACTTTACAGGAATCGGGAGTAAACCCGTGCTACTTTGTGACTTGCCTTTACCTCCACCTCTACTAAACTAATCTCCGGATTTATACGAAAGTGTTGTTTGGGAACTACTGAAAAAAGGTAAGAATATTAATAATATAATACAATGCACGAATGCACCGTTCAAAGTCTTTGTGATGCATTCTTTTTGTTTGTCTTTTGTGTGTGTAAATGGTTGATGTTGATATACCAATGTCTATATATTATTATTAGCGTTTTCATTTTCAGACCTTTCAAAATGACTTGTGCCGACTGTTGCATGTTTTTGTGCGCCTTGTTGTTCCCACCACTTGGCGTCTTCTGCGCGAGAGGTTGCGGCTGTGACCTGTTGATCAATATTGGGCTTACAATTTTGGGATTTATTCCGGGGGTACTGCACGCTTGCTATGTCATCATTAAGCGAGATGAGTTGGCGATGCGGGGTCAACCTGTGACGGTCATTGTGCAGAACCCTTAAACAAAACGACTTCACTCTGATTGTAATAAACATCTTGTCATTATTAGGTAATTATAATTATAATTATTGTAGAATTCCTAAATGCCCTTTGCCTATGTAGCTCAAACCTCAAATCTAACTTAATTTTGTTTAAAAACTTTTTTCAACAGGAGGAGAAGGGACCATGAATTTCAAAGAATTCAACTATGTATAATCATGCATTGTGCTTTCGCACGTGCCATATCGTATATTTATTATTATTATTATATTTTTCACCGAATGCCTTCCGCTAAACTGATATCTACAGTGCAGCAAATATGAGTTTTTGATACTTCCGTCCACACTGTTAGTTACTTAAGTTTTCTTATCTTTTGTCAAAAAGGTACTTGTCTTCCGTTCAAGTTTAGAAAAGTTTCAATTTTTTGACTGTAGAGGTTATGCTTCCATATTAACTTTTTATATGTGACATAGACATGTTTCAAGTTTATATTAAATCTAATAGTAATTGATTGGATGAGTTTGTTCAAGTATGAGTTTTCAGATAAGGTAATTTGGAACTATGTATGTAAGTATGGTTTAGAAGGTAATCCGTAAGATGAAATTTCGGAAAGTACGCCGCACTGGCTAATTTAACTTGACACTTTAAATCTATTTATATATTATTGAGATTTGAGTTTGTATGACATTATTATTGCAAGCAATAAAATGAATTCATAAAAGTTGCCACAAGATTATCTAGTGTTTCGTGTTTCGTTCGTCCCTGGTTTTATGAAATTACATTAAAGTATAAACTAATTTAATATTTAATTAATGCCATCAACTCCAAACCATATAATTGGTTAATATGCAATTGTGAAATGATTTGATGATTTTTTTTAAGTCTGACATTTATTTTTAATGAATTTTTTCGATCAGAAATCGCAACTTAACCTATTTCGAATGTATATATGTACATGTCATCAGGGTTTCTAAATTTAAAAAATCACACTTAGTCCAATTGGGTTATCGGCCGACTCTATCAGCTCCTAGAAAATAAACAAGAACAGAAAAAATGAAATATTTAAATGTAATGTAAGCCAATGTACATATTTAATTGTGCATACTAATAAGCATTATAAATTAACTGTATTTACTGTAGCTTCAAGCATACCTATAAGTTTCCATTAATGTCGGATCCAAGTCTATTGTTTTATTCTTTCTTCCCCCAAAACGATTCTACCAATCTATCATAGAACGCCAACACCTGTTCCTTCTCCTCCGGGGGTGCAACTGCATCAAGAATAATCTGTCTAAGGGGTTTGCGCCGGTACCCAAGATATTTCGGTGCCATAGTGGGTTGCGGACAGTTATTGGTGAGGATGAGGCTGTAAAATAAAATACGAAAAAATGTAAGCTGCAAGAGAAAACTTGATACTTAATTTATTTAAGTAAAAAATGGGAATGTATCTTCTCTTACTTTATATCTGTATTGGTTCCTACATCTGTCCTTTCCGCATTTTCCTGTATCGGTTCCATATCCCAAGTTGATTCATTGTGAAGGCGCATGCGTTCTCGAGCTAACGGTGAATTTTGCGCAGGAATTTTTGTAAAGTGAGTCCGCTTTCCACTTTCACTACCAGCAGAACGTTGCAGGTCCCAGTGAGAAGCTGCTTTTCTCAGTATACCTCTTTTCGGGGTGTTGTCCCTCAAGTTTTCAATGCTTTGATGCCTGGTTTTGATACTGAGGTCCGTATCTTCTGTAGTCTTCCTGGGCGTCCGGTCCGGGCGTCCGTCCGGGCGTGGGGTTTCAAAAAAGGTCGGGTTCATAACTGAGTCCTCTCTGAGTGACTCATCGAAAATAACAAAGTCATCATATACCCTTTCCCGAGGACCCCTCTGTAAGCACATGGCTGAACTGAGAATTACACATCTTTTAGGCTTCTCGACCAATGTTTCACAGCTTTTTTGATGAACGGATGGTGTAGTGGTTAATAAGGAGTGTGAGTGTGACTTAGATCGGGAAGATTTAGTAGGAGTGAAGGCTTGCCGAGGGGAGGACAAAATTTCAGTGCTGATGCTCGGACCCATCGAACCATTTCCAGAAAGGTCGATTGTGCTACGGGACACGAAGCTGAATTTTTTCTGTGGCCGAAATCGGAGACTCATTTTGCAAGATGTAATAATGGGACAGGAATTTTGTTTTAAAAGGCTTTAGTTTTAGTTTTGAATTTTTAAAACGTTGAAAACTTGTAAAATAGAAACGTTTGACTATAAAGATATGGGAGATGAGTTAACTCCAGAGAAAAGTCTGCGGTCAGCTAACACTTGCCCTTCAAAAAGCAGAATGGCTTCTTTGACAATTTTGTTCATAACTTAAGTACTAACTAAGATAAATTCTATTCCTCCCTTCTTAAACTCAACAAAGGAAACCCAAAATCCTGAAGTAGCAAGCTAGCTCGCTCACATGAGTACATTTACAACTTATGCAGAACTTCACCATTTATCAGGCATGTATGAGAACACCGTAAAACGGTCACCGACCATTGGTGACCATTCTTGTTTCCGATTCTATAACCTCTGTATGAAATCACACATACCATCATCATCATCACATTACCACCATATCTTCATCCAACCGGAGCACACAAGTTTATGAACACAGCAAGTCGAATACAGACGCAGACTACTAGATTGTACTTCACTTCATGGTAATTAATCTTCGTGGTAAAGTACAGCAGCAGAGGAATATGCTAATAATTATGTTTCAATTACCAATACAATATATGACTCTCATTTCATTTACTACGTAGGCATGTAGTAAAATATTGATAATGATTTCATTCCATTTACTTTGTGTAGGCGGAACTCACATTGACTATTGGAAAAGGATGGATTTTATAGTCATTGAATGTCTCGTCATTCCTTATTCTACAAATCCATAAACTGTACTCAAAACAAAACCATAAAGACCAGAAGTTGATAATGGAAAAATTGTGAAGGTGTATTGTATTGTATTGTCTAGCTTCATTTCAATTACATGTCATATGTCGTCGCTCATTCAACACTTTTGTGTCTTTGTGTGCCATACTGTTTTGTTACTGATAGATAAGTATCATCATAACATCAAATATCTACTATAAAAATTATGTAGGATGCAACCAAAACCAAACCATACCACAAAAGTCTCTAGACTGTGCAGACAAAAAAATACAACTTTCTCAAAGTAAACAAAACGAAATTTTGTGAAGAAAATAGCAAACGATTATATTATTTAAGTTGTCAATAGGTTGCTGTGATGTTGCGTAATTGATTGACCATGTAGTATTGATCATGTCTATCTGAACCAATAAGAATAGCAATTCTTCATATTTTGGTGATGAGATGATGGTCAATTTACCATTTACGTGGGGCACTCACATATTTCTCTGCAGAGTTTCAAGGATGATGAGGATGATGATGCGATGTGATCCTCACCATATAGTAACTAGTAGTATGAAGTGACACATAATATGCGAAATGCAAATAAAACACATTGTCAACTGTGCACATATTATATAGTTTCATTTTAAATGAAGATGAATATTTCATTATTTCTGCACAAAATGAAAGGAACAGAAAAAAAATATCTAAGGTATGTAGTCATCAATATTTACTACGAATGGAACCTCAAGGGTAAAAAAAAGTGTAACTTGGGGGTAAAATATCCACACACGCATGTATACATTTTGCTTTTCTTTAGGATGTTTGGTTATGTAAATTTTACCCGTGGGTGGGGTGGAATATAAATATATTTACTTACCAACACTTTGTCAAGAGTGACATTCGTTGAACTTTAACTTTAATGCCCACAACACAAAGGTACCTAAATATGGATAGATGAAATTTTTGGTCTAAACTATTCTAATTAGCCGGTAATATGGAACTACATAAAACTTTATAGGTAGATTCATATGCATAACATAACGCACAACCTGCATGATTTCCTTATATCTTTGGAAATTTTGTTGGAAAATGTTTTACGAATAAAAAGCCAATAAAAATGCACAACGTTGACAAGTCCATCACAATCACGCCACTGAACTGTTCGTTACTCAATGTGTTGTAATGTCACGACCTTGTCCATCAAATAGTTTCAAACGCATCGAAAGAAAGTGTTTGCTGGCTGAAATGTGTGTTCATATATGGTAGTAGCAACCCCAAACATCAATCAAAGATTGACAATTAACTAGTCAATGCGATATTTATGTTCATAATATCCATCAGCAGCATCAGCCACATCCTTTTGCCTATGTCAGAATAGTATTATTAATGGGTTTGTTAAAAGATGCCTTCGATAGTCAGAAATGTAAATAGTAAAAAATGATGAGCATTGTGCTCTTGTGAAAAAAAGGATGATTTGAATTGTGGACCACTCTCGCTCTTTGCCTTATGCTTGGAGTTGGAGAGAACATGAGTATAGCCTTGTATGCTTTCCTAATCAATGCCTTGTGCATGAACTGAAAGGATACCTTTGCTATGTGTGAAAATGATATGATAAAAATGAAGTGAATGGGGAAAAGTGAGATTTGCTTGTCAGAAGGACCAAGACACAGTCCTGTGGTTTTAATGAGAAAAGATAAGAGAAGGAACACTCTAAAGACGTGTAAAAAGAGTGAGCAAGAGTATATTGGTTGTGTTGCCTTTTATAGGCGCAAGAGAACAAGAAATCATAGCAGAGCAATGGCATGGCATTAACCTTTAGAATATTCATAACAAATCATGGCTTAAATCTATTAACATGATTTTAGTCCTCATCGGACAGTCAAACAAATGAATTAGGATTGTGGGGATTTCCCGAAGATACGATTATACAAATTAGTAACAGGTCAAGAAACGAAGAACAAGAACTTATTTTAACATACAAGTGTTCTTTCATCACTACAAAATATGAACTAAAGTAAACCCAATCATTTCAACCATCTAAAATACATACAATAGCTTACACACTTACAAACACACCCGGGCCCTGCAAGAATCTGCAGCAATTACTCTACATGAGACTCAAACAATGAAACAAACTACTGAATACTTTACTGCAACAAAAAATAGGTATCTGGAGGGCTCTGGATCAGTCATGCTTTATCCTCACAGGGGGATTTCAGGGGTACGGGACGGATCAGTTTAGCTTTTTACGGCCGCGTCCGAAGGTGATGATAAGCATGACTTCCCACAGGATACCCTCCACCTATGCATAAATATTTATACGAACGTTTACTCAGAAATTTGTAAAGGGAAGAAATAATCTCATGTCATTTCATTGCTACCAATCAAGGGACTTAACTTTTGGATGGGTCTGTGAAGAATACCATATTTTACTGGGGTTGAATTTGAATTAATGATGACACGAACTGCTGCTTTCCGAACCAGTCCGTCAGCTCCTGGGGTAACGTCGATAATGCGACCAAGCTTCCATTGAGTAGGGGGTTGATTGTCTTCACGAACAACGACCAGATCTCCAACGGCTGCGTTGGCTTCCTTCCTCCTCCACTTGTGACGCTGCTGCAAAGTGGTTAGATACTCATGGTGCCACCTCTTCCAAAAATGTTGACTCCGTTGCTGGACTACTTGCCAATGGTTGAGACGATTCTGCTTTATCTCTGCAAGGTCAGGCTCCGGAATCGCTGTAAGAGGGGATCCAATTAGAAAATGTCCTGGGGTGAGGGCTCCAAAGTCCAACGGGTCATCGGACAACGGGCACAAAGGACGGCTGTTGAGACAGGCCTCGATGCTGCAGAGCAATGTCTGAAATTGCTCCAGGGTGAATGTATTGCTTCCCATCGTCCTTCTCATGTGATACTTTACACTTTTCACTCCGGCTTCCCACAGTCCTCCTTGATGGGGTGCTGCTGGGGGATTGAAATGGAATGTCGTGCCCAGATGGGCTAATTGCTGTTGAGTTTGTTGTTCCATCTGCTTCAAACTTATCTGCAGCTCCCTGTCGGCTCCTACAAAGTTCGTGCCACAGTCACTGTAGAGGTGATTGCACAAACCTCGTCTCGCACTGAATCTCCGGAAGGCAGCGATGAAGGCATCAGTGGTCATGGACGTCACTGCTTCTAAATGGATTGCCTTTGTTGATAGACACACGAAAATTGCAAAGTAGCACTTGTCTGCTGGGGATCCTCTTCCTCTCCTCATGTTGATGCTGAATGGTCCAGCAAAGTCCACGCCAGTGTGGAGAAATGGGCGATGAGCAGTCACTCGGTTGACTGGAAGTTGTCCCATTAGCTGGTTCATTGTGGTGGCCTTTACCTTTCTGCACTTTATGCACTTACGGATGAGATAACGTGTGACCTCCTTCCCTCCCAGTATCCAAAACCTTTGACGTATGGCTGCATGGGTGAGGGTTGTTCCGCTGTGCAGGTGACGGATGTGGTAATCTTCAATGACCAGCTTCGTCAAATGATGATGCTTGGGTAGAATAATCGGGTGTTTTGAATTTTCACTGACTGATGAGTGCATTAGTCGTCCACCAACCCGAACAAGTTCACTAGCATCAATGAATGGGGTGAGAGACAGTAACTTGCTGTTGCCTTTGACTTCCTCCTTCTTTTTCAAGGTCTCGATATCGGTAGAAAATTCTTCCTTCTGGACATGGCGAATAATTGTGTGGATGGCTTCCTGTTGGAGGAGAGGGTTGGCCACCTTGGTTGGTGGGGATTTCCGCTTCTCACGTAAATACTTTATGTATAGTTGTAAATACGCTGTTGTTGATATTAGCTTACGGAGTGACGAGAATTTTGATATATATGATGTAATCCAACTTGCTTCTGTACTGCCAGTTCCAAAATGAACGAGAATGGATTTTCTTTGCTCCTCCACGACAGCTTCCGTGTTGAGCTTATCACTGGTGATGGGGAAGTTGGTGCTGCATAACCATGCTGGTCCATGCCACCACAACGATGATGAAACAAGTTCATCGACTGGAACTCCACGACTGGGGAGGTCAGCAGGGTTGTCTTCTCCACGCACATGATGCCATAACTCACTGGGAATTATTTCCTGCACGGCAGCCACTCTGTTGGCTACATAAGTCTTCCACCTCCGGGATGATGATGATAACCATTTGAGTGCTATCATTGAGTCAGTGTAGCAGGAGACAGAGCACTTGAATGATAAGGCTTCTGTGACTGCTTCTACAAGTTCCGAAAGCAGAACAGTTCCACAAAGCTCCAACCTTGGAATGGAGGTGAAATTTACAGGTGCAACTCGGGTTCGGGCTGCAATAAGATGACACTTGATTTGTCCACTGGATAATGTTGATCTGAGGTAGAGAGCTGCCGCATACGCCTTCTCCGACGCATCACAAAATCCTACGAGCTCCTGCTTCACTGGATTTGGGTAGACAATGCATCTTGGAATTTGGAGGGATGACAATTTGCATAGCTGCTGTTGATAATCCTTCCAATTGGTTTGGAATGAAATGTTGATGGCTTCATCCCAATCTCGTGAAACTTGCCATAGCTGTTGAAATAGGATTTTTGCAGTTATGGTGAGAGGGGATAGCCATCCTAGTGGATCAAACGTCTTCGAAATCTCCGACAATAGTTCTCTCTTTGTAGAGACTACTGACTTCGTCTTGGTGTAGAATGTAAAGTTATCAGAGGCCGGTTGCCAACTGATTCCTAGAGCCTTTATAGCTGCATCTTCGTCGAATGTTAGGGAAGTACTGGTGTCGCGCAGTTCCTCGGGGATTGATTTCATGACCTCCGGGTCATTGGAGCACCACTTTCTAATGCGCATGGCGCCTGCGTCAATCAAAGAGATAACCTCATGTGTGAGATTGATTGCTGACGATGTTGATGCTTCTCCACTCATGAGGTCATCAACATACATATCCTGTTTTACCACTTTGGCTGCCTTTGGGAATCGCTCCTCCTCATCCTCTGCAAGTTTCTGGAGACAACGGGTTGCTTGACCAGGGGCACTGTTGAAACCATATGTAATCGTGGTTAGCCGATACTCTAGAATGGGATCTGTTGGCTCTTCCCTCCATAAAATACGCTGGTAATCACGATCTGCGGGATCCATCTCAAACTTTCTGTACATCATTTCGATGTCTCCCTTGATGGCGATGAGATTACATCTGAATCGAACGAAAATGGAAAACAGGTCGTCTTGGACGGTGGCTCCCACCATCAGCAAGTCATTTAGTGACACACCATCAACGGACTTCATGGATGCGTCAAAGACTACCCTTAGCTTGGTTGTGGTGCTGTCTTCCTTCAGAACAAAATGATGAGGGATATAAAATGCATTTGTTGTTGAGGTCAGTGGTGGTGCCAGTTCCATATGTCCTAGTGCAAGATAATCTCTCATGAACTTTTTGTATTCTTCATGATGTGATGGGTAGCGCATGAAACGCTTCTCCAGCTGAGACAGTCTTCTTTTAGCTAGTTCTCGAGTCTCGCCTATATTGATATTGTTGGGGTTGCGGAATGGCAACCGCACCACATAGCCTCCATCGGCTTTCCTTTGAACGGTTGTTCCAAAGTGGGCTTCACATAATGCTTCATCCTTTGTCATCGGCTTACGCTTGGGTAGATCCTCCACTTCCCAGAATTTTTGGACTAATGTTTCCAAATTAACGAGAGCAATATTAGACCTTATGAATTGTGTTTGTTGTGTACTAACCCTTCCGGATAGTACCCAACCAAAGATTGAATTTTGTCCAATGGGGGAGTTAGCAGGTCCTTGCTTTCTTCCTTCCCTCATGATGGAGGCAACGACGTCAGCTCCAAGAAGGATGTCAATGTCGCCAGGTTGACAGTAGCTAGGATCAGCGAGTTTTAGATTGCTCAAGTGATCCCAATTGGACGGATCCACTTCCACACGGGGCAGAGTTCCGGTTACCTTGGGGAGGTGGAGAAGCTCAACATCGACTGATGCATCATGGACACAGGAAAAGATCCTTGCTGTTGACTTCCACCGCACTCTGGCTGCTTCATTGGCTGATATTCCGTTGATTGTAATGTTTGTTGTTGTCTTGTGCAAACCAAGGGCATTTGCACAAGCTTCAGTAATGAATGAGGCTTCTGATCCGTCATCCAATACTGCTCTGCACGGCTGCTTTATCCCGTTCATGTCATTGAGATCTACAATAGCCGTCTTCAATAACACTTGAGCTGATCCTGGCATGGTTGAGCTAGCAGTGTTTGCATTAATTGGAGGTGGTGGAGGAACTCCACTTGAGCTTCCATCCACTTGATTATCATTGTTGTATATATGTAGAAATGAATGATGTTTCTGTTTACACACCTTACATGTATGCTTGCTGCTACAATTTTTGGATAAGTGACCCTCTCGGAGGCAGTTAATGCACGCTGAGGTCCTCCTAACTGCTGTCATCCGCTGAGGGGGTTGCATGTCTCTCAATTTGGAACATTGATAGAGATGATGAGGCTCCTTGCACAGGCTGCATTTGGCTGCTATTCCTACAAGGTGGCTTCTGAACTGTTGACGGGGCTGAGTAGTATGACGAGGATTATGATTCCTACTTGATGCTGGGATGCTGACCTTGGCGGTCATTCCTCCTTTCGCAATGAGCGATCTGATGTGCCGCTCAAGGAAATCTTCTACTTCCTTGAGCGTGGATGGTGCTGTTCCTGATAAGGATTTTGCCCATTCCGCCTTTGTATCAGGATCCAATTTCTCCACAATCGAAACTACAACCAGGTCATCCCAAAGTTGGACAGGTCGTCCCAGGACACGAAGGGAGCGGATGCATTCCATTGTGGTGTTGAGAAGTTGCTGAAGTGAAGTAACTGATTCGGATTTAATATGCTGCTGATATAAAATCTTCTTGCAAAGAGAATGGATTATCTCTCTTCTATTGTTGAAACGGTTTGACAACAGAGTCCAAGCTTCTTGATAGTTGGAGTCTGTTACTGTAAATGATTTGATAAGGGTACTTGCCTCTCCCTTGATGCAAGTCTTTAGGTACTGGAGCCTTTGAGCATCGGAGAGGGAAGTGTTGTTGCCAATGGTGGCTGAGAAGAGGTCTTCAAATGATGGCCAGTCTTCGTACCTGCCGTCAAAGGAAGGGAGTTGAATCTGGGGGAGTTTGACGTTGTTGTGATGATGAGGGGCTGGAGGTGGTACTGCTGCTGCTGCCGCCGCTGCTAATTCTAAAGAAATGTCAGCAAGTGATGTCGCTGCATTGTCCAATCTCTCTGCCCAGTCCATAAAGACAATGACATGGTCGTCAAGATCTGGTGGAGCAAGATGAGCAATCCTGAGGTGGATCTCATTAAGAGTTTTGGTGGCAGCTTCAGTCTTCCTGAGGAAGAGTTCAGTGGTTCCACTAGACAGTGGGTTGTTTGCGTGACTTGCCACCTTCCTCTCAATCATAACAATGTTCGTCTCCAGCGCCGTCCGGTCGATCACTGCTTTTTGAAGTGGAGTAGTCATTGTGATGATTGCTTTAAGCTAAGCATGCACTCACAACTGATTTTTAATTTTAACGCTTCAGTTAAACGATAAAATGTGATTTTAAAACTTGATTGAAACTGTCACTAGTTCATATCCAATGTTAAAAACATCACGGTTCGGAAAAAGGACCAAGAATATTAATGGGTTTGTTAAAAGATGCCTTCGATAGTCAGAAATGTAAATAGTAAAAAATGATGAGCATTGTGCTCTTGTGAAAAAAAGGATGATTTGAATTGTGGACCACTCTCGCTCTTTGCCTTATGCTTGGAGTTGGAGAGAACATGAGTATAGCCTTGTATGCTTTCCTAATCAATGCCTTGTGCATGAACTGAAAGGATACCTTTGCTATGTGTGAAAATGATATGATAAAAATGAAGTGAATGGGGAAAAGTGAGATTTGCTTGTCAGAAGGACCAAGACACAGTCCTGTGGTTTTAATGAGAAAAGATAAGAGAAGGAACACTCTAAAGACGTGTAAAAAGAGTGAGCAAGAGTATATTGGTTGTGTTGCCTTTTATAGGCGCAAGAGAACAAGAAATCATAGCAGAGCAATGGCATGGCATTAACCTTTAGAATATTCATAACAAATCATGGCTTAAATCTATTAACATGATTTTAGTCCTCATCGGACAGTCAAACAAATGAATTAGGATTGTGGGGATTTCCCGAAGATACGATTATACAAATTAGTAACAGGTCAAGAAACGAAGAACAAGAACTTATTTTAACATACAAGTGTTCTTTCATCACTACAAAATATGAACTAAAGTAAACCCAATCATTTCAACCATCTAAAATACATACAATAGCTTACACACTTACAAACAAGTATGCTGCGACAACGTTGATTTCACCTTGTTAAAAAAACTGGAATGAATGAAAAATATGAAATTTAATTATAATCACAATCCCATTACTGGCTATAATCAAAAGATTGCGCACAGTAAAGATGGCATTTACAAATAGATGAGCATTTATGTTGCCATATACAAAGGTATTTTTTTTGCTAGAGGGCAGTCAGACGAACTTGACAGTTCCATCAAATTACTCACTCAATTTAAACTTAAACCCAAGCCTAGTAGGTGCATCAACTTATTCATTCATATTCCTGTGCATGGTGGTGTATAGCATTGTTACTAAATGCAAAATTATGTTGAAAATTTATTTGCATTATGGAAGTTTGGTACTTTTGGTCAGCGTAAGTAATCAATTTGCTACAACCAGTGTCTAGCCTGGGAGAAGTATCAAAGCCTCATTCATTGTATTTTTTTTGTATTCCATTGTATGCTCTATCGACTATATAAACGTTGCTGCAATTTTCACCAAATATGTATCTAGCACTGAAAAGAATCCTCGAGATGAGGATGCTGGTATTTGGTTTTGGTATTGATGTATCCCTAAAAATAAAGAAAAACGCCATTTGTCATTAAGCACGTATGAAAATAGTTCACGGTTCGTCCATCTTCAAGAAGAACACAGCAAACCATGTAATTTGCATTTTATGTAGCATTATAGCATAGCAGTGGCATATTATTTTTCACGGGAGACCTTCTGTTGACATACCTTTATGGAAACTTATGATATAATGATGCTATAAATAAAAGTAAAGCGATTCTCAAAGTTAAAGTACGTGTTTAGTAGAAAAAGAAGTCTGTTCCTTTTTGTAGGCTCACATTTTCGCATGAATGCACTTCATACTTACTTTTTGGACAGTAGTAAATCAAACATTTAACAAAGGCAACATCTCTTGAGACAAGAAGAGCATTCATTTCCACATGCTACATTTCACATACATACATTAATTTGCCTTCACGAGTCACTTCCTTTTATGGGAGGTAGGTATACTATTATGCAGCAAAAAAGCAGAATTGTCAAAAGAATGATAATAAATGTGGCTCTTGTTGTGTATGAGCTTCTTGGCAGATCATTCACTCACTCAGTCAGTCAGTCATAGTCACCAAGAAAATTTTTTCGTATTAACCTTTTTGGCGTCATTATTATTACCTTCACTATCTGCATAACTCGAGAGTTTGGGTTCCTGAAGGTAATATCTGTGTATAGTAGAAAGGTCTTGTCAAATACTTCCACAGTTTGTGTGTGTGGAGCTGATTGACTGACTGTAAAATTTATTGTAATTCTTGAAAGAAGTATATAGTCGAAGAAAATTTCAAAGTTTGTAAATTGCACTCCATTCTTTGCCATTTTTTTTAAACAGAGAGTGTGACTGTCCTTTAAAGGACAAAGAATAGACCCTTCTTTTGTGACATTATGCTTATCATGAATCACGGAATCAAGAACGGTGATATAAGTACATATATGTATGAAAACACAAGTGAGTACAAACATGTCTTTTAAATGAGGTCAGGTAATTATGTGGATATTATTGAAAATATGAGATGGAATGGGATGAAGATGGGAGTCCTTTTCGGCATCCTTAGAAAAGAAACCCACATTTCATATTTTGACTGTTACGACTTAAACATGGCTGACTAGACAAAAAGTACGGGGATGACATGAATCGAGCAACAACCTTTCATTTCAGATTTTGAAAAGTTGACAAAACCGACCAACAACGTTGACAAATTGCCTCTCCAATTCTGACCAAAGACAACCAGAAAAAGAGTGTTCCGCCAAGGTCCACATATTCTTGGTGCTTGTGTGTATATATGTAGAAGATATTTTTTATGTATGTGTATTATGATCATGATCATTTTTATATAGAAGAATATCATGTTCCTTTTGAATTTCAAAATGACATGCATTTTTGAATAGTTCTTCATTAGCATGCAAACATGCCTGCTCATTCAGGCTCAAACAATTTTGTATGATATATGTCTGGCTAATGTCCATCGTAGCTCATAATTCTTTCCTCTTTATTTATCTCATTTGCCTGCAATGCAAATGCATAATATTTACCATATGAGATGTAAATAGTTGAAATGTGAAAACAAAACAAGAGAAAACCGCAATATGCATATTAATATGCTTCGTTATAACTGCCGACTTTTAATGGTCAAGAGCAGGTCACTTCAAGTTATTGCGGTTCCCTGACCCTTTGCATATTAAGAGGAAGACGACGACGACGACGACCCGACCAAAACTATGCACCAAATGGTTATGTGACTCATATTTCATTCATTTTAGCTGTTTTTTTGGGATTAGAACTACAGTCGCTTTTTTCTCGTAAAGTGTCACTGCGCCAATCTGCTGACAATGAGGGACGCATTCCAATCCAACTTGACTTTATAGTAAAAATCTTTTCGCCCCAACAACAACAACGCAGATGAAAAAATTAAGAAACTGTCACCTATACGTACCATATATATGCTTTTTAAGCCTACATTTTTCTCGTTAATAGAAACACTCTTTTTCAGAAGTGCAAATATTATGCTTTATGTCACATGACATTATACTATTGTTAGATTAATATGGAATGAAAGTTTACGATTTCATGCAAATTTATTGTCAAGATCATTACCGAATATGGGCTTTCTCAAAACTACAACCGGAGTAAAAAAAAAGTTTAATTTGAGAATGGTGCAGTCAACTCAAATCTTTTTAGACGTAACGACCATCATATCGCCACCATTTATTAGGAAAAATGGATCATAGGCCAACATTATGGCAAGAGTGTGCTTGTTCCTTTGTACATAAAAAAAATCTTGTCACCAGAGTGGGCAGGTATTAAAATGATGGTTGTTGATGAATTGATAGTTTCATCGTAAATGTACTTACACGCGTGTATATAGGTATTAGCCAAATTTCCTCAAATAAGGGCATTATGAAGAGGATTTTAAATAACTGTAACAAAACACAAATGTACTAATCCATTTACCTAAATGAGTAGTACCTACTACGTGAGCCAACTGTGTGTGCATAAAAATGACCTATTATTCCTCCTAGTATGGATATGGATGTTATATCGAGTTATAACAGAATTTGTGATTGTTAAGCATTAAATGCCCTCACCGTAATAATTTAATTAGAATCAATTAAAATAAATTTGAGCCTAGCTGGTTTTCATCCAACCAACGAACCAACTCAAAGTCAAGCAAGTGGGTGTTCGTTTGATTTGATATAAATGGAAACTATGGCATGTTTTTGTGGTATGAACCTAAAGTACACTTTCTGCACGGATACGGCTTCTTTTGGGTAAATGAAACCAAGTTATGGATATTTTACATTTGTCACAGCAGGAAATATATTGATATGATCATTTATAGCACACACTTGCAATTTTTAATACCAAAAAATAACATTAGTTGTTAGTGGTGTATGAAAAATGGAGAGGTTTCGTCATAAAAATTTCCATAAACAGGCAGCGAAACAACGAAAAAGTCATATCCAAATCCTAAATCGGGATTTTGCACTGTGAATGATTATTCTGTGGTCTTAATTTATTTGCAGAGGGCAAAATTAAGTACTGCTTGCTCGTTCAAAGGCAGGTATAGCATAGCATTTGAGAAAAAATATGGCGACTGAAATTAAAGAAACGTCGGCCTGTAAAAATCAAGATATTAGCCTTAATCTTTCCACAAAAAAAACTTTTTTGTTCTTTGATTTACTAAAACAACACAATTTACATATTATATTCTGTGTGTATTTTAACATTTAGGCATATTTCATGACAAATGATCTCAAAATCTCCTGACTAACGCTGCCGCAATAAATAATATTTTTTGTTGCATACAGATGAAGTAAAATGAATACATATATGAGCTTGAAAGGTGTGAAAGAAATATTATGCAAATGTTATGGCTTGTCACTTGACGCCATGATAGACATTTGACGAAGTTTACTTAACGCGTAGTTATTAAAGCAGTCTAAATAACAGACACACTTTCAACTTTCATTACGTTGGTTTTGTAATGTAATCGGTTATAGTACAAAGTACACATACTTATATTATGCATTTCTTACTACTATACCACATACCTAACACCTAATAAAAAGTATCTTTACCTCAGCCTCACAAAGATGTGGACGTCATTTATATAGCGTAATGGTTTATGAATGAGAATGGACAATTCCAAATTTGAAGATGTTTACAATGGTGACAGGTTTGTCTACTTATGGAAATTTGGGAATAGAGCTAAAGTAAAGCCGTTACTATATAAGTAAATAACACTATTGAAGCCTTATGTATTATATGGACTATAAAGACATTAATTGAAATTCATATAAATTGATCTTAACGCGTTTCACTGAATAGCTAATTGTCGTATATAATCCAGCAGAATCTTTTAAAAACCGAATTACCTTATTACATCATTGAATTGTGTTTGTATCGTATCATATTACGTACAACAGTGAGTAAAGATTTCGCATCTTAACAACACCAATCACATTTGCGTCAGAGTGTAGATACATTTACCATTATGAAAGTTGTGATTGCCAACAATAAAACTAGTTTTTTTCTTCCAGCACCATTCTAAACTTGAGTAATTGAGAAAGTCAATAATATGGCCATGGGCCCATGTTTTGTTTACGAACGTATCAAATTTTTCACGGATGTGGTTGTCGTACATTCAAAATATAACACCTTCTCCATACCTATATAGCTGTACGCTGGGTGGTGTGTGCATAAAGTTACTGAAAAATGACTCACCTGACAGAATGATATATATTGACGTGATGTGAAGGTTGAAGGTGGAACACGTAGTAGTAACATTTCTACATTTCGAATACTTTGAGATTGAGTGAGGGACCATTCCCAAAGTATATATGTCACGCTTATGTACCTGCGCTGATGAATCGGACAACTTTGTTGAAAACTAATTCGTCAGCACTACATGTCCACATATGTCCATGTGGCTTGGATTTACTGGAATCCTTACTTTACCTAACATGGAAGGACAGAAAAGCTGAACCAAAACCTTAGCTTGGTCTCTTCTAGAAGAGAAATACAGTATAAGCTTTGGGTGCGTGTTGAAATTGTATATTATTATTCAATTTACTTTTGTAATTTTTTCATCGGTTTTATCAAATACTCGAGCATCTAATCAAGGAAGTAAGATTCCAGCATAAATTATGAGCTTGCAACAACGCAGTAGCAGATTCGATCAGCATCAATCGTCAATCGTGATATGCTAATACAAATACATTTAAAACAAGAACAACTACGACTGCAATATCTAAACGATGAGATGGAACTGATATGATTTGCCTAATTATGGTCATTTTAAATCCTTTTCTATATTGAACCGTCGTCCCTTTTGACTTTATCACAAAACAGGTCATGTAACAAATAAAACATCCAAATACTCAAGTTCCAATACTAATAATTGCCTTAATTGTCTTTTACTTTCTTTGTTTTGATTGTTTGTTTGCTAGTAAGTTGCAACCATGAAGCTACCTCACTGCACGATTTCTAAACCTACTACGCACACTTGCATAACATGTTTGGCATTGACTATAGATATAGAATGTGCCTAAAGTTTCATAAAAATGGCTATCAAAATCTTCAATTGATTGATTTGATTGATTGATACTGCATCCCTTCCATGTACATTTTAAAAATGGTCATGAAATTCTTTGACATGACTGGACCGGCCTACAGTTAAAAATCAATCACAGGAGTCGTGGTGTGGTGTGATGCCGCTTTTGCTACGCAAATGATTGTGATTTGTGATATATCATCTCACCTTTACACATTATGCCATTTACATTTACACTGCATGTATTCGTGATGTACTTACGGGTCTCTGAATAACATAATTGTCTCTGTATGTCCGCTCGTTATAACCAAATATAAAGTATCTTCTTAAAATCTTAACTTTATCAAATCTTTGTTCACCAAAATGAATTTTCATTGGATTACAACTGAGTTTACAAATTTGGAATGAGATTTCTTGTTGTACAATGTATGTATGTATGTACACGAGACACAGGGAGTAAAAGGTAAAAGTTATAGTGACGACGACGTAGATCACATAGCAGAGCTAACGCTAAGGAGTCGTATAGCAAATTCGCGATGGCTATAGCAGCGTATACAGATGCACTAGTATACTATGGAGAACGCGTCACGTCACCAAACTAGAGAGACGCAACAAAGGACCATTATTGATGATCACTGCAAAACCAACTTTTTGGGCATGTAGAGAACCATCGTCCACAGTTCACAACTTTAACACAACACAACAAACTCTGTTTTGCCAAAATCATTTAATATTCAGTCCTTCCATGGGAACAATGTGTGAGCTAAGATGGTAGTGTCTTCTGCACTGGGTTTCAGAGTGACTGACTAGATTTTCATTCACTATCAAGTAATTATCCGTGTATTCAATTTATGGAACACGACTCTCGATTAAGAAGGTAAGCGTACGTACTACACTACGTAATCTTATAAGATTAAGACATTAAGATTCGGTCAAAGCAGAGAGAAAAAACCTGCCAATTTTAGAAATTTGGGTGGGCCATCTCAATCACCTGGTTTGACACATGGTTAATTAATTGGGGACAATTAAAATAGTATATTTATAGCTTTGTCTCGTTACTCACTCTTATTTGGAGTGGGATAATAGCTAGATGGTTTAAAATAGCTTTGGTAGTTTAAGTTTGTGACGTGCAACTCAAGAATATAATGTAGTAATATTGAGACATTTTAATGTGTGTAACTTGAAGAATCAATTATTTCTTTCCTTGTTTGTTTAATTTGGGTCTTGTTTTGTGTTACGGTTTTGATTTGACAGCAAGCAGCTGGCTGGCTGGTTGGTTGGTTGTAAGAAACAAGTGAATCCACAACTGTACTTTTTTAAGAATGGATGCGGATGCACAGTTTTCACCAAAGAATATCAATATTGAATAAATTGGTTTTGGGTTGACGAGTCCCATTAAAGAGTTTGACATGGGAGTGACATGAAACATTTGAAGTTTACTCTTGAGTATTCTAAGTGTGCAAACTCATCAACGGAACGAACGTAAAGTTATTAACCCAGCTATAAATTACTGTGCAGACCAACGTGGGGCAAAGTGAGAAACGAAGAGTTGGCTGTGCTGTAAAGGATATTAAAATACGGATTTTTCTCTTTCAACAGGTAATATTTTGAGATTTAATTGATTATTATTTAAAACTTGTTCATTTACTATCCAATGACTCCAACTTTTCAGTGAAAGCAGCATTAAATTGTAGATCATTCATACAATGCCAGATTAAGTCATGAAAATACACTCTTATACAGTCCAGCCAAAGTATCTAGTAGAAGTAATTATTATTCTCAAATTTAAATAGCTTCGGGGATAAGCAATAAAAAATCCCTTATTAGGCTTCCCTGATGATGGTATTGATTTTACTAAAGAACAATAATTAACGTTCTTGCTTCTTGCATTAATGCAAGCAATCACCGATCCCTGCTCGTAAATCCTTAGAGAATAGAGACGCAGTTAACAGTAGGCCAGTGAATGTTCCCCATCTCAAATTTATGCATATATTTGTTGAAGGAAGTCATAAAAGGTTTTTGCATTGGGTGACGCGACAGCACAATTTATTTTATTCCTATATTTCAACACTCTCCTCCCCATTCCGTCATATAATTCAGTTTCAAGTTCATAAATGGAATCAAAAGGGTCACGCTGTGAGAACCCATATCTTACAAAACATGCTCCTTTCTGAATTCTGCCAGTGGGAATGATTCAGTCCATATTTCATGCACTTTGGTTTGAGAGTTTACACCGGATAAATCTTTTTTAGTCACATTGTAACAATGCGCTTACCAAACCAACGCAATGCCAAAAGTCTTTTAAAGTAGATAATTTAGCACTTATTCATTTAATGGTCTTTGAGAAAGAATTAAAATGCATCTCAGCTACACTCAACAACACTTTCATATCATAAGTAATGCAAAAAGTTATCAAAATGTAATTCAATATTAAAAGACCCACTTTCGCTTAAGTAGATTATACTTAATGTATTAGTCAGTGCCAATAATATTAAATCCTCTCATATTGTCATACATTCCGTCCACCACTTTACCTACTTATCAGGCAGGTCACAGATGAAACAATGGCCAAGGATAATAAATACCAAGGCTTAAGAATGATGAGGTCCTCGTAGTCCTCTCATACAATAAAATTACAATGGACTGCTGTTATCTTTGTAGAAGAGTGTGGTAATAAAAACATCATTATAATATATACTCTCTTATGTATATAAAGTTAGTAGTAGAAGAAGTATACAAGTCTTCCTTTTATCCAAACTCCAACAATGAGTTTCACGGAGAGTTACATTGTTGTTTTGAAAAGTAGTAAATGAGCATCATCGATGTTGCATCCATTTAATTTTTACGTCAAGACCTATCTCCAACCATCAAAAGGCTCTTTTTAATATGATCAGACTGGACTTTTTGATTGATTTATCATGAATCATGAATGAAAGTAATTTCTGAGCCAATCATTTTTTGCAACGTCACTCTTCTGTCAGTCGCATTGTAACTACTATGTATAGTACATTAACGATACAATGCATTATCCTTTGCCATTTTTATTTATTTCTTTCTTCCTCGCATATCTGTGTGTGTGTAGTCTCAAACTAGGAGTGGAAGGCACGCATTATCATAACATAACGAAGCTGTTTTTGTGTATTGGATTAAACTCGGCTTTGGAAATTTTGTGCTAGAGATCCCGATCCCAAGATGCATTTTGTAAACATATCGCATCAGGTAACATGTAACTTACATGGCTCATTTAAATAGCAATTTATTTATCTGGTTATTCCTATTACGAGTAATGATGCGCTCATGCTTGAAACTGCCAAGCAAGCAGATGCCTTTTGATCATTGATATTGATGCCACATTTTAAATGTCAGTCTATCTCATATCTATTTAAGATCTTGAGAGAGCTAATGGAAGAACATGGCAATCATGTAAAATGTTGTGGCGTTCCACAGAAGTAATAAATGCATGACCATATTTATACTGAACTCGAACTCACTTGCTGCTCATTGCTGAAGAAAAAAAATGCTACGTGATACATGCATACTTGACACAACCATTAAAGGAAATGGAAATATTATGTAGAGTGTTGAATCTGAATTAAGACATGCATAATATATATGCAATATGCACATATTTGCTTTTTATAAGCTTGAAAGAGGATATTGTTTCGATTTTCGTATGTGTTTTAAAGTCGGTTATTGATACACGTGCAATAAGGAAAGAAAATTAAAAGATTTAACTGTTCTTAAGGGTACAGTCATCACAGTTTTATAAGAAAATACTTGAGGCTAAAATGGTGATTCTAGTAATTCAGTAATTATAACAGGATAATTAAATTGTGGGCAGGTTGATTTGATGATTTGGAAAAAGACGCACAGCCCATTTGCGAATTCCAAAAGTAGAGCCGTAAAGGGAACATCACTGTCAAATGTCAAATTCTGCATTTCAACAGCAAAAAATTTTTTTATAATATTATTCTTATTAAATCTTATGGTTGACCGGTACAATAAAAATCACATGAAACGAATAACGAACGAATTCAAAAGCGGATCTCTCTGCCTTTTTTAGTTTGCTGGTATATTTTCAATTATTACTTTAAAACGAAAACACAGGAAGATAATTAATGCACATTCAAACTAAACATTCCCTCAAACTAAATTGTTGGGACAAGTTCTTGTCAACCATAAAATCTTTAAATTCCTGTTTCAAACTTGTTTACTATAATAGAAAACCCAAATAGAAGAGGACATTGTTTTTCTCACCTTCGTTAATTAGACACGCTCATTCAAAATAAATTTTTCATGCATTTTGATTAAAGCCCAAAACTTAATGCAGATGTCTCACCAGGAAAAAAAACCAAGCCTGTGATGTGATGATCACAAATAATGTAGTATGTAAATATTTTAAGTATTTCTTATTTTCAGAGGTCATCCTCCTATTTATATGGACATGCATATGCTCACGCGTAATGGACAAAGGAGTAGTGAATGAAATGATGTTATCATTTACATAGTTCAAATTCCATTTCTGTTGTGACATTTGGTTAAGTTAGTTAAGTCCAATTGGTTGAGCTTTGGGCGGTTTGTCTGACTCTACGTCGAGGTGTCAATTATTTAAAGTGTTTGCTTCAACTGATGGAGTACAATGAACTATTATGTTTGCTTGTTTCCAATTTTGTTGATTTGATTCCTCCAAATTGACGTGGCTGCTTCAAGAGGAAATGTACAAGTCTATCATCAGTCCACACAATTAAGTTTCTTTTTATCCTTCTTCCTGTCATTCGAAGAAGTGGCGAGCTGATTAGCATGAGCTGACATTGTTCTATATCATTTGGTTGCATCCTTTTTAGCAAACTTGGCAATATACCTGTATTTGAGCATTTACAACATCCCAAACCTAATAGACATAATAACATTTCACAGCAGGGGAATCCATTGGTACTTTACTTTGAACAATTTAGCAAAACATGTCAAGAAATGAAAGAGCGTAGGGACACCAAAAGGGATTAAGAACATTATTATTTTGGTTATGAGCATAACAGTGAAACTCATGTGTAGTGTCAATGTATTGACATTGATTTTGAAACATTATGTAAAACAGGGTGATTTTTTTTATATTCACAGCATAGCTCAAACTATGACTTTTGTGTAGGATGAGTCATTGAATGTTAATTTAAATTGTTACACTTTTTTTCCTTGCAAAGAAAGAGAACGCACTTAAACTGAACTGGCATAAAACAGATATAAAGTTCGATGTCAAAAGTAAAGTAGTCATGAGCTATAAGACTATAGGTAATCAAATCAAATGGATGGATGAATGTGATTTGATCACTCACTCACCCTACACTAATTCCCTTGGATTTTTCATTTATAGAAACGAGATCATGTTGATTATGTCATATTTAAGCACTTATGACAGTTATGTTGTGTTATGATTAAGCAGTTTCTTCTCACTCAACGTCAGTGCCTTCTATTCTGTACTTTACGTATGTCAATTGTCAATATATACCATGCATCCGTTAATATTACGAAAATTGAGGGTTTCTTACTTGAGGAACAAGGTCTTCTAAGGCTTTAACGTTGATTCATAAGGACCGGTGCTTATCATTAAATTTTAAGTTAATTTATGAGGTAGACTCACTAACGAATGGCATTTACTTTAATAAATCTTATAAAACAGTGTTGACAAACGAAAACTCTAATCGACTTTTGCAATTGTGATACATTTGAGAAACTTTTAAGCAAGACGTTCTAGCCTTTGATAGTTTGCTGCGTATTTTAAATATTTTAAGATTTCGTAGATCAAAATGAAAACACTGGCTGCGTAGAAAGCAAGAAGCTCGATGTAAATATTATTATGATGAAAAGTTGAGCAGTGACAAGGAGAAAAAACATTAATATGCATCTTCACTCATCAACATATCCGAATCTGTTGATTTGGGTGTATCCACCTTTTGTAGAAACACAGGCAGACAGACTGCAGACTATTTTAGGCAGGCTTCAAACTGCACATCTGCTGCTGATGGTGATTTGATAAATGAACCAGATTTAGACATGCGTCGACGAAAACATTTGATTGATTGTCATCAATTGCATTGCATTATCAAATTATCATCACATCGTTCAATTTTACGCTTTGACAAAAGTATGAATAGAAAAAGAGCGAGCATTAAAACAATGCATTTATAGAAACAGATGAACTTATAACTGTCATTGCCATTTGAGTGTTGGGTTAAACAAAAATATTTTTGTGTTATTATGATTACAGGCAGAGGTTACATTTTTCGCAATGTCAACCTAATAAATCTGATGAAAAGATGAAGGTGTCTGACACGGTCATTGTTAAGAAAAGGGAGCGTGGGTCTGGGACGCAGTCAAGTAGAAACAAAGATGGAGGTTTGGATGGGGTTAAAGATGACTCTAACAAAGGAAAGGGTAAAAACGCCTTAAAGGCAGCCCCTGCAGCGAATAGGGAGATTGGTATGTAGTCAGTTATGTTTCTGCCTCTTTTCATGAAAAATATTTCACAACTGAAAGCTATAGTAATCGCACGATGTACACATTGCCCCATGGAATATAAAATATTTTAATTTTATACTTCAAAAGCTGCCGATTCGAAATCAAAACCGGAAGTCAGTGGATCCAGCAAAGGAAAGACAAACAGTAGCAGCCCAACTAACATAAAGAAGCCTTGGATCCCATGCACACGCCGGTCTTCTAAACCAAAGCCACCTCCTGCTATAATCGAAATGGAGTTGTCTTTTGTAGACCCCAACACAATTTGCAAGAAATATCATATTCCCAAGTCTCCATCACCAGATTTGACTGATACCGACCGGAGTAAGAATGCCACAACTGCCATCGCCGCCAGGCCAGTATCATCACGCACCTCTTCTCCTTCACCAGATAAGAGAACAAAGGTCATTCTAAAAAGACAGTTTGCCCTTGACAAGGCTACATCCAACTCTAAAGAATCCATTTCGGACGAGAGCTTAAATTCTATAAATTCCGTTACACAACTACTAAAAATAGAAAGGTCAGCAATTGTCTTGAATAACAGCAAGTCAAATAAAAACAACGAAGACGACAAGGAGGAAGAGATATTTGGTGGCGTCAAGTTGTTGGCTGCCAGACTGCAAGCGAAGAATGCTAATTTGAGCACGAGTCAAAATGGAAAACGTAGTAGTAGTAGCAATGAAACTAATCAGACGAGCAAATCAAACATTCAGCAGGATAATTTACATTCCAAAATAAGAGCGTTTCAACTTGCTAATCAAAATGAATCCAACAAGTCTAATGCAGGAAATACTTCCACCATTTCAATAGCAGCAGCAGCGGTTTCCAAACCACAGGAAGATTTGGGTGTAAAATGTATTCCAGCGTCTACTCCAACAATAAAATCTGGCTCATCATCATCATCATCATCAGTAGTTGCTGCTGCTGCGACAGTTTTTTCGTCGGTGGAGAGAAAAATGTATGTACCCTATTTTTTTTTATTGCCATTAAAGCTTCCTTCATTTCATAACTTGGTTGAAGTAGGAAGTAGGCACATATACTACTTACACCTACCTATACTTGCTTTCCTCATACTATTATTCACAAAATTCTATGAATGCCAACCAAAAAAACCCAAATTTGCATTCCACTTCCATTCAACCCAAAAGCTACATGAAACCATTTTTAATCTGAGAATTTTACAGGATGTATGAAGTATTATAAAAGCTTTAATTTGTCTATAAATACTTTGTTATTAAGCAATATATTTTGCAATGGCATATATATGTGTAGTATGTAAAACACTGGATTCGATTCGTGAAACAATTTTTACATGCCGAGGCTTTTGTCTACGCATACGCATACTAATACCAATATTTAATATTCATAAACTAGTATAGCTGTTCATGTACCTTAATGCTGAAAAAGTGTTTTATGACATCATGACGAGAGCTAAAAGTACTTGAGCCACACATTCGTTACATTATACAGACACAGTATTTTGGTACTTGTGCATATGGTAAATTGCTTTAGTTGAATAGTAGTTATATACATAAATATGTGCAGCATGAAACACACGTTGACAAAATGAACTATATCTTTGTTTAATAACAATAAAGTGCATCGTAAATCACTCAATTAGTTGACATTTTACACACTGCTCATTTGTTATCAACACACTCCATAATATCTGTAATTTGTTTTTATACTCATTAAATTGACGCTCGTTTCACATTATCTTTCATCTCTATCATTTTATTAGAGTGCACACCAAGGAATCATCTTCAAACAAGGCATTAAGAGCAGCAGCAGTAGTAGTGTCTACAGTGGTCGAAGAGGCTTCGGTATTACCATCCGCATCAGAAAGGAAGAATAAAGCATCCACATTAAATTCTAAAAAGGCCAGTACTATTCCAATAAAATCCTCTACTACGTCAACAGCACCACCAGGATCGACCTCCATAATCTCAAAATCAGAAAGGAGGATTGAAGTAAAAGCAAGCAATAAAAAACGGGAGCAAAACTTGCTTCAATCCCTATCTACTAACAAAAGCAGCACGACTACGACCACCAGTTCAACAGAAATAGCAAGCTCATTAGCAAAACAAACTAATCAAATTAAGGATCAACAACAGCAAGAATCCAGGGTCAACCAAACCCAATCCCATTCTGTTGGTGGTGGTCACAATGACAAAGTAGGGAATAGGATTAGTTCGACGAAGCATTCACATAGAAAAAATGTGTGTGTGGATGAACCTACTCCATCATCATCATCATCATCTCCTCTTGTTCTGAAGCAAACACAAGATAACACTCAGCAACCTAGAGCTAATAATTCTTCTGGTACCCATTATGAAGGTAGTAGAAAGAAAGGTGGCAACAAAGAAAGAGCAGTGATTTCTCATTCTAATGATAAAAAATTAGGCAAAGCGGATACTCAGAATACCAAATCCAAGAAGAAGAAAGAAATAGAGGGAAGATCTTCGTCATTGTCGTCATCTTCCTCAACATCGTCATCACCACTACTACCTACTTGGAGGTCGAGGCAACAAGAGCAGCAACAGAAGCGGATTATTCCGTCTATAATCATGAGTGAATATGTAGAAGGAGATGAGGATGGGAAAGCCATTGTGGTTGCAACCAGTCAGAGTCTATTCATTCCTCTACAGTTTATTGAACCGTTGGAACCAACCTGTGATATCTTGGAGGGATCATGTCTTGAGCTGAAAGTCCGAATTAGAGGTATGATCATTTTACATTTACCTTATGTTTCCCGATATTAAATTTGAATATTTGATATTTAGGCTAAATTGTAGGTTCTTTTGTTAGAAACACAATGGAGCATAAAAAAACATTTTTGCCACCCAGGAAAAATAAACATTAAATTCTCAATTCATGTTTCACTTGAACACGTAACGGTTTACTGTTCTTGGAAAGTAGAAGGCAAGAATAGTGTCTTGTATGACATTGTGTAACTACACAAAAGCAACTCTACAGAAAAAAATGACAAAGTTTCATGCGGTTCCTGGATATCTTATACTAGATCGCTTAAGCATATTATAATATGCATTCACGCACACCATACACGGCTGCTTGTAAATCGTACTATAAGGATATAGGATGATTAATGACATTTCTTTCTCAGATGACATGTATTCGTCAACTGCGTTTTAAATGAGATATACATCCCTTGGCGATTTGATAATTTATTCAATAGTTGTTTTGAAATGCGATACATCCCATGCATTTGTCCGCTGGCTCTATTTTGATGTTTTCATCATTCATTGAAAAACTTGGCCTATTATATCCAGATTTACCCAGTGTACCAAACATGAAACACTACAAAAATTACATTTGATATTTACAGAAGAAACTGGTCACTGCGTTGTGACAAGAAGTTGAACTGTAAAAATATAAGAATATGTTGAAAATATTTAGGAAGCTGAATTAGCAACAGGCAACAGTAGAGTCTTCTTCCGTATTGGATATCATTTTAAGCAAAAGAAGGTTACACGTTACAGATTGTAATTTGTAATACATCGTGAGGTGTATGATGTGGTGTATGTAAATCATGTAAATGCATGGTTGGTTAGCTTCTTCGAGGAAACATGACGTTTGGGAAGCACTAGCTACTTATAATAGGTATACACACACGTACAGCTCCCGTAACATGATGATGACTTTCATGAAATAAAACAATTCAATTTGGGATATTAAAATTAGAAAATCAGCAAAATCATAAGAAGCTTAGAAAGTATCATGTTTCCATTGTTCTTACGTTTTAGCTTTTTCTTACACACTGTTAGATTTTATATTATATTACATCACCTCTGCATCATGACACCAAACCATGCAATACAAGGAGTTGTTGGATGGAAACTTACACACCTGAACTTCGTGAGCTTGCATTAATACTTTCCAACAACACGATCCTATAAGTACATCATATATTCGTATTCATACAAAGTATCACAAAACTTTTTGCATGAGGCTTCGTTTTCGTTCTTTTAAGCTTTCATTCTTCAATAAACTTATAAATTAAAATGCTTTGATGATGATTTAAAAAAATCTACATATATGAATGATTGCCTTTGAGAAAGAGAGGATCGATGGAGGTGAATAGGTCTAAGCACGTACTTAAACACATGTGTGAAGTTATTACATTCTTTATGAATTATGCTACATTCATCATTATCGCCATCAACAGGATGTCTGTTGCGTGAATAAAGATATACAAAACCCTTTTTATTTCCAGCCATTTCACAGATGCAAATCTTATCTTAATAGATTCACTACTCTACTCAGTTTTATGAATACAGCGTTTGTTGTCCTTTCAATTCAACAGACCTTGCAATATATATATATATATATTGCCACTTTGGCGTGTGCTATATTGGCTCTGCATTTGTTAAAACCAATCATTCATATAATCACCTCATCACACATTAAGTAAAACACTTTAGTTTCGACTTTATATATGCCAAAATTCATAACGTTTCGTTACAAATAGATCCCCAACTATTGGAATTTTCCAATAAAGTTAAAATTATTTACAGCAGATAGATTTTTTTTTACAAAATGCATATATTTCTACAGGTGCAGAAGCCGTGGTTTGGGTGAAAGAAGATAAAATCATTCCAAACGCTCCACCAGATTTCACCTATTTTGAAAAGAAAACTGATGGCATATACGGTTTGAGAATTGCCGACGTGTTCCTGGAAGATTCTGGACTGTATATTTGCGAAGCATATGGTGCTGGAGGAAGTGAACTTACATGTTGGTGCGAAGTAGACGTTATTGGTAAGTGTATTTTCTTAGAAATGCATGAAAGGTTAATTTATAAAAAAATGTATTCATGTGTGTATTTTGTATGAATGTTTTATAGAAATTAGCACAAATGACGATGATATAAGTTGGGAAGACTTGGACATGTCCGACGAAATCAGCGTTCCGCAACCTCTAGTCGTTCCAGTAATTGTGACAAGTCAAGCAGATCAAGAAACTGAGGCCAGCCCCCCTCTCGAAACTGCAAGAAGCAAAGAGGCGTCACCAATACGAACAGTAGAAGTAAAACAAGTTGATCCTTCTCAATTAAGTCACAAGAAACGCAGCATGTCATCAGAGGAGCGAGTTATTAGTCACGTAAATAGTGGTGCAAATAGTGATTGTGATCAAATCTTGAATGACACATGCAATAGTTCTTCAAACAAACCATTGAAATCTATACAAAAGCTTTGTTCAGAAGCCGAAAACTCATCTACTACCTCTACGCTGCTGAGAGCCCATTCTCCCTCAGAAGTAGTAACAAAGCGAGCTGAAGAGCCTGCAGAATTGGCAACAGAATTCGCTTCAGCCACCCCAATCAAAGAGACTCAGTTTGCATACCCAGACGAGATTCAAAGTGAGACCGTGGCTGCCACAACAGTAGCAATTTTAGTGCCTGCAGAAATAGATCAGGTATCATTGGTAGCTGGTGATGATGACACATCGGCAGGGGGTTCTCAACAGGAGGATCATCATCATCATGGCCTAATGATGATAGGAGTTGAGGGTTCAAAGAGGAAACTAGCTAGTCAGCTTAGTTCCGCATCAGATGAGTCAATATCATTAAAAGAGCCACGGTCGGGTGATGAAGGTGCTTTATCTTCAGCAGAAGAAATGTCTGCGTCCATTTCTCTTGATATCAAAAGTTGTGTTACGAATGATGACGACGCAGTTGCCTCAGAAAGCCCTGCTTGCTCACCATTCTCTGAGCAGAACGGTCGCTCGTCGAGTGTTGACTCAGCAATAGGATTTCTTGGTCGGCCTTTGTTTTGTGATGGGAAGTTTCCTCCTCGAATTCTCATGGGACCATCAAATATTATTGCATTGTATGGAGAAATTGTTCATATGAGAGTGAAGGTGCAAAACTATGGAATTCCTAAAACAACAGTGAATTGGTTCAAGTTCTTAAATGTAAGGTTCATTCATTATAGTCACTACATATTTTCGTGTGTCATGTAATTGGAGCTTCAGTACACGTGCCTTTTTCATACAATCAAATTTTATATATATAGGGAACCTACAAAAAAATTGAGCTCGTTTCTGGTGATCAAGTATTACCACAATCTGACGCTCATGTTGCGGTAACCAAATGTGGAGGCTCTCTCAGCACACTTACCCTAACTCAAATTAACTACGACGATTGTGGAAGGTACAGAGTTAAAGTACAAAACTCACTGGGTATGGACTCCCATGATTGCGTTCTAACTGTGGAAGGTATACAATAAAACTCTAAATATTTGGTAGAATAAATAAGCTTACGTATTAGAGCTAAATCGAAAAACTTTTAAAATTTCAGGCCCACCTGAGGCACCAACAACACCACCGAAAGTCAAATACGACGAGAAAGGTAAAACCATTCTTATCCAGTGGTCAAGCTGTCCATATGATGGGGGTTCAAAAATTACTGGATACTACGTAGAAACCTCAATAATTCAAGGAAGCAGAACAGCCATCAACAAAGACGATCAGGAAAACTGGCAGCTTTTAACTCCCCAAAGGTATGAATAAAGCACGTTTTAACCAACATTTATTTTATTTAGTACATTCATTTTTGGGAACTTATGGTTATGAAACCAATGATTATTTGCAGCTACAGTTGGCTTTGCTATACGCTCACCAATCCCAAACGTGGTAGTGTCTACCGGTTCAGAGTCTTTGGTGAAAATAGTTATGGAAAAGGAAAGCCTACGGACCCCAGTTTGCCCCTTGTGGTGCCTGTACTCATGGAGGGTCGCAGGGCTGGATCTTCAGATGCGCTTCTGTGGTCTCTCAAGCCTATAAACCAAGGTAAGCACACAAGTTGACAAGTTCTTAATGCTATAATGATCCTGGACCACATTGAGTATTTAATTGGATTTGATCTTTTATATACATGTAAAGAAGAGCCATCAATCCGAGCTGATTCCAAAAGAGAGATTGTTCATGAGCATGAAGCTGCGCATTTGCGAGAGTCCATATCAGCATCTTCACAAGAGGAAGAGCCGATAGAGTACAAAAATGTGGTTTGCAAACGCGAATCAATCTACAATGTTTATGACAAATTTGATGAACTTGGCAAAGGACGATTTGGAATTGTCTTTGAGGTTGTGAACAAAGAAACCAAAACGTCGTACGCAGGAAAATTTGTAAAATGCATCAAAGCAAAAGACAAAGAACGAGTCCAATTAGAAGTTAAAATTATGAATGATTTGCAATATCATCCCAAGCTAATTTGTCTGATAGATGCGTTCGAAATGCCAAGAGAGATTGTAATTGTAACACAACGGTAAGTTTAAAGATAGCATGAATCATCAATCTCATTTCCAAAATTATCGAAGCACAGAATTTTTTAAAACTTTTTTATATTGGAATTTCAGCATTAATGGAGGTGAGCTGTTTGAGCGTGTAGTTGCCGATGATTTCACCCTGACGGAAGGAGACTGTATAACATTCCTCCAACAAATCTGTAATGCAGTGAAGTACATCCATGACAAAAACATTATGCACTTAGATTTGAAGGTAAGTACTTTAGAAGCTAGTGATATGGAATATAGAAAATATACTTTATTGACGGATTTAATTTTTCTTTCCTTTCAGCCGGAAAATATCCTTTGTACATCTAAGAATTCTAATCAAATAAAGATAATTGATTTTGGATTAGCTCAGTATTACGACCCAAAGGAACCAATCCGAGTGTTATTTGGTACTGCTGAGTTTGTCTCACCTGAAATAATTAATTATGAGCCAATAGCACTTTCAACCGACAAGTGGAGTGTGGGCGTTATCACATACATTCTGCTTTCTGGTCTGAGCCCTTTTATGGGTGATAATGACAATGAAACTTTTAGTAACATTACCAGAGCAGAATTTGATTTTGATGATGAAGCATTTGAAAAAATATCGGAAGATGCAAAGGATTTCATTTCAAGCCTGATTGTAAAGCGACCAGAGTACGTACTTTCTCAATAGATTGAAGGTTGTTCTGTCACAATCACAACCGTTGCCTATGCTTAACTGTGTGGTACATTTTTTTTTTGCAGAAAGCGCATGACTGCGGAAGAGTGCTTGAATCACCGATGGCTGAAGCAGGAAAGCGGTATTCAGAAGAAAGCCGTCGTTTTGCCTACGGATAAGCTTAAACGCTTCCTCGTACGGAGGAAATGGCAAGTAGGTATTTCAGATATCTGGGAAACTTTTTGAAATATACAGTAAAAACTAAAGGAGGATGTTTGTCTTTTTTTTTTAGAAAACGGGCAATGCAATTCGTGCTCTAGGCAGAATAACAACTTTATATTCCTCACGAAGATCTTCTACTGCATCTTCTACTGCGACTACACCCACGGGATCATTCTCCATGTCTATATCCAGTCCTCCCCCGCATACTACTCCATCCCGTAACGAAAGCTTGGTAACTCAAGAATCTGTAGATTATGACAATGTTTTTATTTCCCCAACGTCTCCAATTGATAATTGCAGTTCGACTCTAAATAATAATGACATTAAACAGCCGCGACATTTCCAACTTGCAACTACAAAGGAAACGCCTTTAATTAATAATTCTAAGCCAAAATACACTGACCCGTGTAGAAGTGACAGTGGTGTGTGCGACGTCGGCTCATTTTCATCATCTCTCAATTCGGACATTTGAATATCATTATAGAATAATTTTCAGCAATTTATATTAGAATTTAACCAATCATGAATTAATAGTTCATATTATGATGTTCCCAGAAAATATATAAAAACTGAGCTTAATTTACTGTATACTTAACACAAACAGTTTTAATGGTAATACGCGCTCACATATTGAGAGCAAGAGTTCATGAATATCAGCAGCAATAAAACGTACCAGACAATGTCAACAGTAAAATATAGTTTTGCATCGCGCTGCGCTATATAAGGTAATAACAACTACACTAAAATTTCAAATGCAAAATAAAGTATAGGCAAAACCTTGATCCGGTATTATAACAAAATTCTATGATAACCGTTTCTTTATTTCATACATTTTTTTTTTTACATATATACGCATTTTCCTAACATACAATTGAACAAAACAAATAAATTTGTGAATGTTCCAAATATTGAACACGCATTATGTTCCTTTCGGAAACCCGTAAGTCTCACCGGTTTGTACATTGAAGTTCTAGACTTATAGAATTCATTTGGAATATTCTTATAATAATTATTGACTTTACTTGCTGACTTGTGGTATTACATCAGAGATAATGATTGAGTACCAAAAATAACCTACCTATCAAATCACTAGTAAAGAAGTAAATTATTCAATCTTAACCTACTCTAATCTTATCCTAAACCTAAATACCTGAAAATTTAGTTTATACATCTTCAAGTGGTTCTAAATACATACATCGATTACTTCAAAGTACACAAAACAATTGAAAGTCAATTTCGCTCAAATATTAATCTTAATTTCCACAATTAATAAAAACGTTGGCACCGAGTAAATTCACTGCAACTCAATAATCTAACAAATATTACATGGGAATTAAGTCCCTGTCGCGCACCAACTTGACACTTAATTCTCCAGTGTCAGTTTTAACAATATCCCAATCTTTAGCGTCTAAAATTGCGGTAGCAAACTCCAATGTGGTGAAATTTGGACGAAGATAAGTAACTTTTTTGTCAGCAGTTACAGATTCGTAATTATTTGAGCCCCATCCTAATGAAGTGATGGCTGGGTCTTTCATTATTTGCTTCCTAAACATTTCAAGCTTAGATGGTCCCGGTTTGTTGTTGTTGGTAGCACTCTCAGTTGAACCACCACTGCACATTAAAGTTTCTTTTGTTGTTGTAGTAGACGGCTTTGTAGAAGGAGCCCTTTTCATAAATTCCCCAGGAGTTGCTTTAAAGAATTTGCCCACAGGTGCAGACTTTGCTGTACTGGTGGAAGATGGTGGCAGTTGATGAAATTCCGTAAATATTTCGTCAGTAGTAGCTAAAGTCGTTCTCTTCCGCTGTTCCTTGATTAATATACATGGTATCTCACTTGAAAGCGGGGGTTCTGCACTAGCTACGGATGACAGTGGATTCTCTGTAGAAACTGATGAATCATTCGAATCTGGAAGTAACTTTTGAGCGTCCTAAAAACCATCAAACAATTTAGATATGAAATGACAAGTTTCATCCACCTTCACCCTTGTAAGTTTGTATCAATGTTACCTGGCTGGTTGATGGTATGCTATTTTTGGGCTCCCTGATTTTCCTTTCTTTCTTGTTGCTCGAGGGGTCGTCGACCGTTTTTAGTTTTTTCCTGACATTCTCAATCACTTCACAATCTATAAAGCAATAATAAACATTTTGGTTTAAGGTTGAGCACAACATATCATTTTGCGTAAGCTATCATTTTAGAGTTATTTTTTACTGCGAGCCTCACCATCATTATCATTACTACCAGAGTATATATTTTCTTCATCACTTGAATCATCGGATGATAGTGTAATTTCTACAGGTGCTGTTGTAGTAGTGTTTTTACGTTTCTGATGGAGGTTTACGACTACCTTTTCAATACCTAGTATAATCAAATGGAAGCAATAAAATTATAGTGTGTTAACTGTATTTCTTTATATTTATAGCAATTCGTCTACTTTTGTAACATTTAGTTAGGACCGTACCACTGTCATCTGATAGTTTAAAGTCATACTCGTCATAAAATTTCTGCATAGTGACATCAGTTGGAGCTCTAGGATCCATTTGGAATAACCATGCATAATTCTTTAAAATCAACCCACTCAATTTGTCCTTTATTAGCTCCACTATTTTATTCTGAACACTTGTTGGCATAATACGATTCCAGTACTTGAAGACAGCTCTCATTTCTGTACGTGATTGCGTACTCACCTAAGAAGATGTGGTTTCAATAATCAAAACAAATACACACATAAATGACAAAATGTGAGTACAATAACCCAAATTAATTAAAACAAAGGATCATATTAGTAAAAAAAATTACTTTAGTCAGAACCCTGACGAACATGCAAGCAGCCTTTTCAAGCAGTAATTTCTTCACTTCATTTACGTTATCTTTCTGGCGATGAGCAAATGTCGTTCCAATGACCCACAGTATTCTGATGGCTTTGTCCGAATTTTCCTGTACAAAGTACACAGTCAAAATGTTTGAAATTGAAATAAAGCTTACACATATTCAAAGTAACCATTCTTCCTATTGTGTTACCTGTAAACTCATTTTTAAAATTCGTGACTGGATTACTGTAACAATTTCTTCGGAGGCCTTTACATCGTTTCCCCAGCTAACAAACGTCATAATGCACATTGAAGCTGAAATACTAACGTGTGGTGATGGTGGGATTGCTAGAAGATCATCCAGAGCTCTGATAAAACTTTGAGCTACCTGTAAAGAGAGCTTTGGAAGTAGGCTGGTGGGCACAAGCGGAGGTTTCGGAGCAAGAGCATAATCCACAGGGGGGCGAGGGTTTGGAGGAACAGCGTAATCCACAGGGGGGCGAGGGTTTGGAGGAACAGCATAATCTGCACGTGGGCGAGGGTTTGGAGGAACAGCATAATCTACACGTGGGCGAGGGTTTGGAGGAACAGCATAATCTACACGGGGGCAACGTTTAGATGCGACATTGGAAGGACTTGCCGAGTTGTTGCTTGGAAGTCGTGGAACGTTTGCTTCTGCTCGTTTCGGCTTTAAACAAGCACTGTTGGTTGATAATATTAAACCTTGAAGCTTCCTATTATTATCTTTGGAAGATGCAGATTTTTCAGAGAACTGTGGTAAACGTCGCTGAAACGCGTGAAAAGTTTCATAAAACGATTTACAGGAGATAAATGACATTTTCGATTGTACGGAGCTATGATCGCATTTGGATACAAATGAAATTTTATCAACTAAATCTTTTGAAACATGGGTCTTCCAGAAGTAGCAAATTGCCTCCATTTCAGTCTTGTAAGCCTTTCTCACCTAAACAAATAACAAAATCACTCAATACCCATCCACTAACTTTGATTAGGCATTTAAAAAAACCATCAAATGGTTACACAAACCTCTCCTGATGCATACCACCCCTGGAAAAGTCCTGGGATGTCAAACTGTGAACGTAGTGTTTGCAATGACTTGTACTCGTCCCTGAAAATTTCTCCCACTAACCACAAACCTCGCATTTTTAAACATGGATAACCCTAAAAACAACGCCAAAATGTAATGTCAGTCATCAATTAGAATAATAATAAATTGCATAATAAATAACCATAAGTAGTAATTTACCCCTGTATAATCAGTAACTTGTTCGCAAATGGCCTCTGCTATTTTAAATGCATAAACCTCACTCTGATTTGATACAATCATGCGATGAACCAAATCTGGAAGGAGGAGGCTTGGGTTCTCCGTCCATAGGAAATCCAAGAATAGTTTTTTAAATCCTTCATGGTTCTCTTCCAAACCAGTTTCCTTCACCGTCGAAATCCTGTACAACTGACTGACTTGGCCCCTGATCTCCGCCAGGTTATCGAATTGTGAGACGTCAGAAGTTTTCGACTTGCCGCCTGCTAGAGTGTTTGTCACAATTGGAAACATATAAGATAATACATTTGTACAAAATTATAATAATGTTCAAAACGTTTTAGCACGCCTACTTAATTTTGGAAAAGGGTAAAACTAACCGTATTGAGTGGAGGTAGCATTTACAGCATTACTCGTAGTAGTAGGAATAGGAATGCTCCGTTTCTGCGGAGTGACGACTTGAACTTGTTTAAGCGTTGTTTGTTTCTGAAGGTTAGCAGCGCGATTTCGTGCTGCCCTCAGACGGGGATCCTCCATCGAAATTTCTTTATTTTCTTTGCAGTTCAATGGTCGATTTGCAGGGCTTACGTAATTCTTTTGCAAGAGATATGATTTCCAATCAAATGAACTAGATCTATGGCCATGATTTGGAGGTGGTAGTGTGGGTTGAAACCAAGGTTTTCCCAGCTGTGGAGGAATAGGATTCAGCCATGGACGTGGAGTTTGGAATGGTGAAGTCATTGTTTGCTGCTGTACACCAAATAGGTGACGGTACCGGTAACGCTCAGATCCTTCACTGTGAAGATACAGGGAAGGCTGGACCAACCGAGCTGATGACTGGAAAAGTAGAATTAAATTCGACGGCACTTGGAAAATATATTTAATTAAATATTTAATTATTGACAAAAAGTCACAATTACTCTAAACCTACACTTCAAACTGCTGAGTATCATAGACGTATAACTTTCAACTTTATAAACATTGTCTAGAAGACCCGTAAGCTGAAACTTTCTGGACCCACTAATTTTGGTCTCAATTTTTTTGAGTTGTTATTGGTGTACTAGTGTACTTTACCGGAATTACATATGACAAGGGGTGTATTTATGTCGTTGGTTAACATGAAAAAGTCGTGTTAACCGTGAAAAACACAAAGAAAGGTCTCAAAAGTACACCACATCTTCACGCTGACGTAGTAGGGTAGGAAGTGGTGCAGGGATAATTTTTTTAAATTTGTGGTATGCCTGTTTTCATAGCTCCATTAAACATGGATTTGCGTAAATCTACTTTAACCGAAACAATTCTAACCAAATTATAACCTAACCTAGTTTAACCTAAAACAGATTCAGAGTAATGGTACACCAAGAACAACCAATAAATATTGACCGTTTCAACTAGAGTTTCCGGAAATTAATAACTTAGACCTAGAGTCAGAAAGTCAAAATATATTTCGATATTCAATCATATCACAAACAACCACGTTTTTTGCATAGTAGTTGGTTTCACACTCGATCTCAGAATATTCACACGCACTTCCCATAGACCTCAGAGAGGCACACATTAGCATTGAGTTAAAAGCTACACATAGTGCGTAATGCGTATTGTGTATAAATACTTATCTGTATAGCTCTCCTCAGCGCAAGACAAGAAAAAGTACGCAAGCCACAAGCTTAATACTCATGCTGATTCCATTTTACATTTGCATATCATTTCAATTAATTTTATCATATTATCTGATAACATTGCTGGGCAAAATGAAACTAAGAAAATTAACTAATTGGAAACATTAGACTTTACAACATGGATATTTATTTACATATTGTATTAAATGTATGAATAGCTTTTAACATTAATTGAGATAAGTACTTGTTGAATTAATATTAGTTACCTTTCTATTTCACATAAATTATATATTAATATTAACTCCAATGTTAATGGGGCAAATGTGGTTCATTTCCAGACTTTACCATAACTCGAATGATTTCACCCCACCGGTCTTTATCAACGGACTGTACCACTACACTAATCCTTCTGCAGCTCCTAATTGGTGGCCATTCCATGATTTTTTCCGGAGTATCATATTTTTCACACGTTGCACGGACGCCAAAAACACTAACTTTCGATAACTGTGACGTAATAATTCGAAAACTGGATGCTGGGATTGTTTCATATATTCCATAATCGATGAGATACGCCTCCCAAGCGGTTCCCGATGAATGCATCTGCTGCTGCTGCTCCTCTTGTTGACCCTTCACAATTTTCTTTTCAACTAACAAAGCCCTGGCTACATGACCAAGAGCTCTACTCTTGCAAAGCATTAGGTTTCCTTTAACCCAATTTGTATAATAGCCCGCTGTGTTCCAAGGAAGATTGTACTCTTTCTCAATGTCGTCCTCAAATTTGCGAAAGCGACTATAATGTTCTGTTGGTGTGATGAAAAACATGTTGGCCATGCTGTCTTCATATGATACCTTCACTTCCATGTTCATGCCTGGCTTCAAGCGTCTTCCTCCAGTGAGTAACAAGTACAAGTTTAAGCCTCGTAGCCAACGGTCAGAATATTCTTTCGCCTTTTCTGGTTCATACGTTGAATTGATAGGATCTGCTAACTTTTCATCTATGATCTTCTCATTAATGCACTTTTTCCCTTCCTTTGCCCACAATAAAACTTCAGTCAAAGAATCCTTGGCCCCCTCTTTCACCACTTGTATACTATATGGCTCATCATAGCAGTGGTACTTTCGAAAATATATGCTTGAGTCCAATTTTTTTATGTTGTCCAACTGTACTTTTACACACTGGGGAGGAAACATTTCCAAGAGAGGATGTACGTCTCTGCATAGAACTAAGTCTGCAATGTTCACCGTGGCTTCGTCTCCGTAGTCAATAAACTTGACATGAACTTTATCATCGTCAACTTGTGACGCAATTATAGCACGATAGTTTACTCCATCGGATTGACTTGGAGCAAAGTACTTTTCATTCTTATCCTCAATTTGTCCAAGTTTAACGGTTCCCTTGAGTCTTGGGATGCTTTCGGCTGGAATGGAATTAAATAGCTCCCGGAAGTGATTTGCGACTGCAGATTCCATCTGAATACTGACAACTCCGTCTGGCTCCGCGTGGACGACGTATACATTCCCCTTTCGACCCAACAATGAGGGTAGTTTAGGCTCTTGTAGTCTTCCTATAAACTTGCTGACAATGCACCCATTAATGCCATAGGGGTACGTGTGTGGAATCAAATCACTGTACACCACAACTTTCCCATTAGGTTGCACTACAGCACTTAGCTCTCCATCAAAAAGAAAGTGTTCACTTGTGTGACTCAAATCTTGTCTGAATAGCTCGCAGTTTAAATAGTATGACATTCCGTCCATTTCAATAGCCGTCACCCTGGGAGCAAGTGTAGCAAAAGATTTTTGCAAATACAGAAACCTGGATCTGATATCTACAGTCTTTATAACATAGGAGTCTAGCATTTCAATTTTTACTGAATCTTTAGAAGGATCGGCCAGAAATCTTATGCGATGGAATGTACTCCCGTCACTATCCATTAAAACAGCGTAATTTCCCTTATGAATCTGACTAGGCCGAAGGACCGGTTCCGAAGACAGCATTTGGTAACACTGAGACATTTGTCTTCCCATGTTTTCATATTGTTCTGAGAGCTCCGCTAGTTCAAAAAGTGGTATCACACATGCTTCACATATCCGTTGATTAATTAATCTGAGCTTGAGAGTAGAACCCACTTCTGGGTCTCTGAATCGAGGACAGTCTAGTTTTATCACAGGCTCAGGCTCAGCTTTTTGCTTCGGCAGGGGTGGGAATGGAGTTAACGAAAGTTTTGAAATCGATGCTGCTGGAACTTCTTTGCTGGTTAACGTAGTAGCACTTTCTTGAAATTTGTTGACACCAACTTTGATATCATCAGCAAAATTGAAATCCACAGAGTAGTCCTCGCTTGAATCTGACATGTTGTTATCATCATGGTCCAGGGCACCAATCTCCCGTCCACGTGCAAAATTTCCACGCTTTTCCCCTCGTGTATTTTCCATCTTCTCCCTTGTCCTTTTATGCCTGAACCTTTTTCGAAAGACAGAAAATAATACTAAAACATCGAATGCCAAACTCACTACAAAATCAAAAGTTGAATGCTTACTGGTTCATACATTAACTCATGGATGATGGATGGTGCATGGACAAATGACAAATTTTCCGATCACATCCACATCATGAGACGCTGAGTCCTCGGGTGTCTTCTTTCTTCCAGTCACAGCAGTGGTTTTATTATTTGTTCAAACACCAGAAGTTGAAAGTTGTTCCAAGAAATTACAACTGATAGTGACAACTCGACAACTGCTGAAAATATCGATAACAAAACATTTGAATTTGAACAATCACAATTACTATAATGTATACTAATTGAAATCTAAGAAACTTTAGAATAGAATATTTTCACTTATGATGACTTCGTATTCATTATTTACCAATTTTAATACACATGCGGAAAAAAGTTTTAATAGATGACAGAAAAACACATTTTTGTGTGAAAGTGAAAGGATGCAAACGATGAAAGAGGGAACGAGTGACTCTTGCGAGACAAAGCATTCCAATTGAAGCTAGCTGCAAAAGCAATGCAATGATTTACACGGATGCATGAAATGAATTTAAGCTTGTCAGCTGGATGTTCTGTCAAAACATCAACATTTTTTGTGCACTTCGACTTCTCTTCTTATGAATTGAATATGCTTGTTTGATGGAACCTTTTGTTTTTTGGTTTGAGTGTAGTTAAGTAATGTTGAATGAAATGACACTTTAGACACACTTGTGTTTGGTAGTGCAGTGGTGTAAAGACTAGTTTAAAATATATATGCTACTACAATGCTTCGACGAAGCCCCAAAATATTTTTGGAGTGGATGCTAGTTCCTAGTTTTTCACGTGGCTTTTGTAGACTAGCTTCATTGTCGCAACAAGTGGCTTCTGAAAGTTTTAAAGTTAGTGGATATGCTAGGAAAATTCCGGGATTTGAGGAGGAAAGAGATGATATCTTAAATGCGCCTAATGCTTCTCAAACACAGTCTGCGTTGGAAAGGTATCATGAGTTACGGAAAAGGACATTGACTGGAGGTAGCTAACTGAATGAACAAAGGGGTTATCTAACGCTTCGTGGTAATTTACGGCGTTGGCCGATGATCAATGATAATATCACTCAATTCAGTATGGTATGGTGTGTTGATTTTTACAGGTGGTTCAAGAGGAATAGAAAGGCATGTTCAGAAAAACCGGAAAGTTCTGATTAGGGACAGAATACAAGCGCTGCTGGATCCTGGAAGCCCATTCTTAGAAATTGGGGACTTGGCTGGTTATGATATGGCGTATGGGGATATTCCTGCAGCTGGAGTTGTTGTAGGTTAGTGAAAAACATTGCTGTAAATACACTGTTTTCAGTGATGGAATTTCTCCAGCTAATCTTTTATTTGTGGTTTTATAGGAATTGGTAAAATACAAGGCGTATTTTGCATGATATCTGGTAATGATGCTACGGTTAAAGCAGGAACGTACTATCCAATCACAGTCACAAAAAGTTATCGATGCCAAGAAATTTCCAGGTTGTTGCGACTTCCAACGGTGTATATGCCTGATTCTGGAGGCGCATTCTTACCATTGCAGGTATGTACGTGCATATTTTTAATTCATACTTGCAGAATTCCAGACATACTAGACACACTAAGGTGATTTCGAATTTATCTTTATTTTTACAGTCAGAAATTTTTCCCGACAAGAAAGATGGTGGAAGTGGTTTTTACAATCAGGCACGTATGTCATCTGAAGGGATTCACCAAATTGCTTTAGTTTGTGGCTCTTGCACTGCGGGAGGTGCTTACAATCCAACAATGTGTGATGAAGCAATAATTGTGGATAGAATTGGAAAGATTTTCCTTGGCGGACCCCCTCTAGTCAAAGCTGCCACTGGTAATCCCTATTTTATAGATATAAAGTTTATTTGCAGAGACAATCTTCATAATTACTAAAGTTTTTATATTTTCATTCTTTTAAAGGTGAGATTGTTACGGATGAAGATTTGGGGGGTGCTTTCCTTCATTCCAGGTATGAAAACTTTAGTGTTTAAAATCGGAAATGTTAAAAATTTGTTTAGATTAACTAGCAGCAATTTTTCATGATTTTTGTTTACTTTTATAGTGTCAGTGGATGCACAGATTATTTTGCACGTGACGAGGAAGAAGCGTTTACAGTCTGTCGAGACATTGTATACTCTCTAAACATGAATACTAATACTTCAAACGTACCAAATTTCGAAGAACCAACTCCATCCCTTCCATGGAAAGGTAGAGTTTATATTTATGTACTTATAGTCCGCAGTCATTCAAGTACATTCAACATTGACTTCAACAAAACAAACGTTTGTTTAATGTTTTTGCAGATGTTGCTCAATCAAAGGACTGTTTCTCTAAATTAGATTTATATGTGATACTCTCGGGAATTTTAGACGGTAGCAAATTTCATGAGTTTAAATCCTTTTACGGACAGAACGCGATAGCTGGAATGGGTTGTCTTGAGGGAAGGAGAATTGGGATCGTTGCAAACATTGGAGATGTTGGTCACAAGGAGGCTTTAAAGCTAAGCCATTTTGTGAATTCATGTAGCCGAAGAAACATTCCGATATTATTTCTTCAAAACTCTTTAGCAAATGTGTCCACTTGTGATGCATCAAGTTACTCTGAAGATACCGATGAAATTGATACAACTGTGATAAAGTGCAGAGCTGCCTTGGCTTCAGCAATTGCCACCTCAAGTGTTCCTAAAATTGGCATTACTTTATCTGGACTTTCACAAGATGGATGTTTAACTATGGTAAATAACTTAAAACAAAACAATAATACATAAAAAAACATTTGTTGCTTGCTTAGTGCTTGGCTAGCGATGTCTTCATTCTTGACTGTTTGATCCATTATAGTGTGGGCCTGCATTTCAACCTTCATTTCATTTTATGTGGCCACAAGCAAAGCTGTCGGATGTAGAAATGGTGAAATCCACCGACAGCCCCATGTTCCTTGACTCATTTTATGCAGCTGCTAACATGATAACTGATGCGATTGTTCCGCCATCAGAGACGAGATCAGTAAGATATATTTAAAGCGAATCTCACATCTCAGTTGTTAAGATAAGGTATTTGTAAAGAAAGAAAATTTTAAGTAGTAAACAATTTTTGTTTCAGATTGTAAGCCTTGTCCTTCAAATATTGGAGCAAACAAAACTGAACCCAGCTCCAACCGTCGCAACTGGAGTTATTCGTATGTAAAACAGTTTTTATGCCGTGTGATTTTATTATTTTAGAGATCTTGAGATCTAAATCAAAAGTAATTAAAATACTGATTTCTTTTATTATTACGGTTTCGTTATTCATTTAAAACCAGTCAATATTTAAGCATTCTAAAAAAAGAAAGCCTGCTTCATCTTTTGTTAAAAGTTAGATTGCGATAGTCAAAAAAAGTTAAATGCTTTCAGTCAATCCCAAGATGGTAAGGCCACTAATGCATCATATAATCACTTTGTCATTCAATATTAACATTAACCAAGTCCAACATCTAGAGACATCATAACCATGAATCCTGTGGGAAAAACATTTTCAAGATCACAATCCAGATTTGAAGAATGCTTGTATAACATGCTTTGATATTGCATTATTGCATACCTGCCATGGCTGACCAATTTGCGAGCTTATCATATCTAGACAAAGTTAGGATGTAAGAAAATGCATATTTTACAAATTGACTTATCGAGAGATTAGCAATAAAACTTAAAATATACACATACTACATACCCTCCCTGATGAGCTTCAGGAACCACTTCGCTTAGTACAACATAAATCATAGCTCCAGCTAAAGCGTTTTTACGAAAGAAACAACGTGTAATTTATGGGGTTTAATCAATCATATTTGTACTATTCTTTATGAAATAAAGTTTAAATTGTACCAGCAAATGCTAATGCCCAAGGTAAAAACGGTTCAAACAATGATACAGAAATTGCACCTAATACTCCAGCTAGAGGTTCCACCATTCCACTTAACTGGCCGTACCTGTAAAAATTAAAAGGAACCAAAATTGTAATAAATAACATTACTTAAATTTAAAATCGAATTTAGTAAAACTTACCAAAACGCCCGACGCAAGCTAAATCCACTAGCATATAGAGGAAGACTTACTGAAAGACCTTATTTTAGATGAAATTATATTTTTATTATTTATTTTATGTATAATAGAATGTTGTGGTATATAGCTTTAATTTTTTATCATTTTTTACCTTCGGGGAAATTTTGGAGGCCAATTCCCCAGGCTAAAGTACTATATTGTACAAAACCTTTTGTTATTCATATGAATGAAGATAATATGGCATGAAAAAGTTTTAAAAAAAGTCAATGTCCTTACCATGCACTCTCAAACGTCGCAAGTGGGGACCTACCAATTGCGCCGAATGCAACTCCAACAGCTAGCCCTTTGGGAATTTTAAATAAATTTTAATTTCAACACTAAACGGCTTGATCAATTAACAATAAAACGAGAATAATGCCCTAGTGAACCTGATTCCTTACCCTCGGGAATGTTGTGAACAGTAATGGCAACAATCAATAATAAAATTCGTTTCCATTGAGCGTTAGAACTGTGTTTGTCTTCCTTCTGGCTAAGGCCACTCTCCAAGCCTTATAGTAAGTATTTAAAAAAATTCCAGTAAGCAATGAGAAAACTGAAATTAGAGATGTCCCATAATAAACTAACTATCAATAAAAATTCGTGGGCGTACCATTGCAGTAGGTGTGTTCTCTGCCGAAATCTTCATTTCGAAAAGGATTAGTGACATATTTTTCTGAAGCCACGGCTGTTGATAGAAAATGAATTAATACTTAAAAAATTATTGTATATCATGTTGAATCACATTATCTTGGTGTTTCTCTAAATAATATGACGAGAGTTCAATTTCATTCACCTAACGATACAGTTGGATTGGTGACTCCAAGTGAATCTAAAATCCAATCAGCAGCATAAACAAATAGAGCACCAAAGAAGAAACCACCACAGATTGGAACCAGCGTCATTACTTCATTGACATTCCAAAAGTCACTTGCTTTTGAAAGCTCAATAGCTGGAGCCAACAAGCTCCAGTAAGATGCTGCCAGCATAACACCAGCAGCAAACCCTAAGCTAGCTGAGAGTATCTTTTTCTGAGGAAAATAAAAGTACTCATTTATGTACTTTGGATTATCACAACCCCAAATTTCCTCACACAAATTTGTAAAAATACCTGATTGGAAGCCTGAACTCCATGAAGGACAAAAACTCCAGCAGCACCTAATGCAGTTAAAAACCATGTTAGGAGAGTTCCCAGTAAAGCTTGAACTCCAGGTGAAGCACCTTCTATCATTATTCTACAAACTCGTCAGTACAACCGGGAATGTCAGAATAATAGCTTATCGTTCCTCCTCTACTATTAAACAAAAGTACAAAAAAAACTGTTTCTTCAACTTCATAATTAAAAGGCAAATTTCTTCACGTTACGCATTCGATTTTGATATACATCTTTCTTACTAGAGATTGAGATTCGCAAATTCAACGAGTCCTTATCCACAACATCAGAGTTGCCAGTTCACAGACAGAAGATAAATGTTGACTTTTCATTCGCTGATTAATTTCCTCTCGTATCTTGTCAGCGTTTTAAGCGTGACGTTCCTAAACAATTGTCCAAATGCTTTTCCGTCCTATTGTAAATTTTATATCTGCACGACAGCATTTAGGTTACTGGCTGTGTACAATCAATCTTCCTGGTCAACTGATGAGGGCGTTTTTGTGCATTATCTAAACAAGAAGATTTACAAACAAACTAATTAACATCCCATTACATGGAACGATATATATCATATTTACGACTTGCTTAACCTTATACTTACATAATCATTCATTTGGTGCATAGGTATTTTTATTTACTCACTACTTTTTATGCTTTAAAATCATTCCAATCCGACTGGAGTGGTCTATTCTACTTCCTAACATAATGCAGAGCATTCATTGAACATTCACAATCTTAGCAATAAACTTGAATAAGCCATGAGAAACAATGTTTAATGGTTTACATAAAACTTCCGGTAATAATCACACAATAATTCAATGCCCGTTTTAATGCATTGACAGAATACTTTTTCCCATCTGTTTTTCCAACTGTCAGAAAGCTTCACTTTACTTCATGCACATGCCTAGTTTTTCATAGAAGAATATGTGCATTTGGTATATATAGAGAGACAGATAGAGTCAAGTCAACAAACTTATCAACACTTGCATCATTTGTATGTTTTACTATGTTGTCTTCTATACAGAAGTTGAAGCTTGAAGCTGCTCTTGTTGCAATGCAATATTGAATTGCATGAAACGAAGAAGTGAATACTTTGCATGATGTGGTTTTTTATGGTTATGCTTTGTTACGGATTACAGAAATATGCTTTGATCCCAATCTGCCAAGTTATAAGGCTGATGCTTGGCCCATACATTTCATGATACTCGGCCCATACACCTTTTTGGCCAAAAGGACAAACATTCCCCAAGCATGCCGAAGATGGCGAGTATGTGCCATGCATTTGCCGAGTAACAATTAGTTTATAAAATACACGGACTGTCAGTTATTTGCCATACATGATATGAGACTTGCGGATGACTCAGTAATTCATATAATAATGATGCTAGTAATAATACGTAACAACAGCATATACAAAATTACCAAATTATTGTTTATTAGTGTTTTATTCGATTGGTTTTGTAAATGGTATACATAAGTAAACATTATTATAAGGTAATAACACACATTCAACGAGTACAGTACAGCCAAATTAATAATCACATCATTAATATCATCAGAGTGGAGGTTTTCAATTAAATATATTCCTAATTTATAGCTTAAGCAAACATAACCTGTAAGATTTCTTTTAACTAAATTAGTACATACAAATGTAGACAAAGAAGGATCACTGTGATGGCCAATTTCCTTCACTAAAACTATGTTTACCTGCTGGTGGTGTTTCCTTATCATACTTTTTAAAATCTGCATATGATTTTCAAAAGGGAAAGCCCTACAATTGTCAAGTGAGCTGTACAATAACGAGTCATCAGCCAAATGGATTAAATTGTGAATGTTATACACTATAAATTCTACACCATGTAACTCTTTTGACATATGTACAAACTCAACGAGCAGTTTTGAAGCATATCGATTCCATTCAAAGTTTGAGGCATTGTTAGAAAGTAATATAAACATTGCACAATTTAGTCGTAAATATATAGCGTATTCTAAATCGGAAATTGTATTTTTGAGCACAACAAGTCCTGTATAAATTAAAAAAAGACGATATTCAGTCGCTTTGTAATGTTTCAACTCTCTCAATGATCTACATTTTCGGGAAAATTCTACTATAATATATGGCTTTAAAGTTATAAGTTTACGAGTCACCTCAAGAGTTTTAGCTGCATTCCATTTAAACGGGACTTTACCAAACACCCACTTATATAGTAACTTTCTCATGACACCAAGACACACGAGGTGCATATAATCTAAAGGCACCTGGAATACTAAATCTAACTTTAATAGAGACACCAGTGTGATGATCTGTAGAGTGTGGGACATTATTTTGTTGATACCAACTAGTTAGAGCAGTTTTGAAATCAAAATCTACACTATGGGTTTGACAAGCTAATTGATGTGTAAAGTTACTTAACTCGTGACAATGTATAACATTTTGATTACTAAAATCGGCACTAACCGAATTTACACTAGGTAAAGCTATAACGTGTGGACTAATAACATATGCTTGAATCCGCTTTTGAACACGGCGACGTTGGGTTCTAGATGACTTCATTCTTGATTTTTTCGTATCTTCTCTGGCGTCCACCATCTCTGTCACCTTTCCCGTTCAGCCATTTCATTGTTATCTTGTCAACGTAGTGATCCGTAGCATCTTTTCCAATATTAGTAGAGCGGATGGTTTCTGAATAAATGAAAACCAGTTAAAAAGTACAAACTAATATTTCATAATAGTTTGAGTATACAAGCACTTTATCTCTTATTACTGATGATGAGGGCATGAGCATTTGTCCCTTTTAATTTGCACCGTTGAAATTTTCCAGTGAAATTGAGGTCTTGGCATAACCCGGGTCCAAGTAGTCGAGTCAGCACATTCTCAACTAACGATTTGACAATTTCCCCACCGACGAGCCTAAGCTGTTGCGTCTGAAATTGAAAACACACTTGTGAAATATTTAATTATTACATATTACATTATTTATTTGAAAATAAATAAAACTTACTAGTAAATCAAAATTCAGTTTTTCCGTCAACCATTCGATAAGGCGATAGAAGTCTGCTATTGATGACACCGGAAATGTCACGGGCAAAGTGGGTTCAGGGCTTTTCAGATCTGAGTTCAGAAGTGTTTGATACAATTTGTAAAGCTGCTTAATGTCTTCCTCAATCACGCTAATTCCACGCAGAACCGTCCTCTGAAATGCTGGAGAAAATGACAGAAAGTATATTATGACTCAAATTCAAAAATACAGCTGTTTAGGAGACGTGCAATTTAAAAATTACATGTCAGTGTAACATCAATTTCGTGAGCGATGGACTTACGTGAAGCCAAACCATATGGAGATCCTGCGACACCCTGAGTTCCAGATCCCGGTTCCAAGCCAAAGGAAGGGCCCCCTTTCCCCAGAGATGCTGGAGCCAAATTAAACGAGGAGTCTCCGTTCCCCTGAGATCTTGGAGCCAAGTTGAAGGAGGAGCCTCCGTTTCCCTGAGGTCCTGAAGCCAAGGTGAACGAGGAGCCTCCGTTTCCCTGAGAATCTGAAGCCAAGCCAAACGAGGAGCTTCCTTTCCTCTGAGATTCTCTCGTCAAGTTAAACGTAGAGCCTCCGTACCGCTGAGATCTTGGAGCCAAACCCAAAGGCGATCCTCCGTTGCTGTGAGTTCCAGATCTTGCTAAAGCCAAATGAAGTGGAGAACCTCCGTTGCTGCGAGTTCAAGATTTCGCTAAAGCCAAACGAAGTGGAGAACCTCCGTTCCTTTGAGTTCCAAATTCTAACCAAAATCGGAAATTTTGGGGATTAAAATAAGCAGATACAGTTGTTAAAAGTCATTAATAAATCTAAGGTTCATGTCTATCTACGTATTTTGCTTTATTACCAGCTGACAGTTGATAAGTTGGTTCGTTTGGAGTAAAAATCAATTTTTTTCGTGGAATTGGTCTACTCCTGGGTGCTAATCCTGGGCGCTTCCTAGCTGGAAGGTTTCTTGATTCGTCTTCTGAAGATGAACCGTTGTCTATCTGATGTTTTGGAAGTTTTCGTTTACGAAATCGAGAGGTTTTCTCGTCGTCACTTTACAAATGAGATGTCACTTCTGCGGCTGCTGCTTTTTTTCTCGCTTTATCGTAATTATCTGTATCAACAATTGCAATACTTTTTAATTCCAGTAATTTTAATACTCAAAAAATCCTTATTTTCCACAACTTTAAGTGTTAAAAATTACCTTGTATGTAAGGATACGTACATCGAAGGTCTCCCAATTTTCACCAGGCTTCGGCTTCAACTTCTTTTTCACTGCTTCAGCAAATTTAAATGATGGCAAACTGGGATATACACAACTTTTGTTATTATTCCTCAACCACGCTCGTGGAAGAGCTTGACATGCATTTTCTTTGGGAAACTCAACAATGGCAAAATCAAACTTGTCCATTTTTGAAATTCTTGGCCAAGAACTCTTACTGCACAAGTTTATGATTCGTTAACTTTAAATAGAACTGAGAATAAACAAATCAAGTCAACAGGATTGAAATGATCTAGCTCGCTCTTCTGCATGAGGCCTGATCTGATTCAAATTTGGCGCTGCATATATAGCTCAATGCTCCTTTGTTGCAATAACCTAAGCAACGTCGTTCATAAAAATCAATTACCAATCTTGGCCCATACATGTTTTACATCACACAGTGAGTCATGCTTTGGGAATTGTAGAAGGATAATGTGTATTGCAATGCAATCATAAAATGCTTGGTCCATGTTTGGCACATCTAACTCAATTCCCTATGAAAATGACACAAACTTTGGCCATCTATAGCGGTGATGGCGCTTATTAACCGTGTATGGTCCATTTATTCTAAATACACATGGCAGACTGGGATATGATTAGGACAGGGGAACGCTGCAGCGCAGCGTTCGCATTAATTCAGAAGTATGAACATTGGCAAGCTCATGACATGACTATGACAGATGAAAATCTCAGAGGAAATTATGTAGGTCTTCAGTCTGCTTAACGAATGATAAGTATTGTATTGTATATAGATAGTGCATTAAAGGAGATTGAATGCATAACTGAAATGCAGTACGAAGCAAAGGAATTAAGGAAATGAGTTGGAGTTGTTGCTCAACTGAATTGGTCCCTATGCTATTGTCTATAATTTTGTATGAAGCAACTAGATTCTTTCCTGCATCTGCATCCATACATCCATGGTCTACAGTAGATCTAATTTGCTGATTAATAAATTATCGGCCATCCAAATCCAATTAAATTCTAAAGCCAAAACCAGATTATACTGCTGAATTTACAAAATTTAAAAACTTACTTTCGGCTGACACTGATTTTAACTTTGATCTAAAAAAACACAACTACAGGTAGCACACTGGTATACGCAAACGCTTTGTTTTTGTCTCAATAATTTATACAATCAAACGAAGCCTGAAATTGACTCCCACTCCTGTGTCTTGCTACAATTGACAATATGGGTGAGTAGGCAGCAGTAGTTGTGAAAATAATGCAGCTTTCATAGTATAATATTAATACGTGGTGACTGTGATTACGATTAGCTATTTTTAGACAGCTTAATAGTAGTATTAATACAGTGTTAGTTTGGGTGGCAATGTGGTTGTGGTGGAGTATTTCCATGTAAAACAATGAATTACAATATGTTTTCACGTTTCAGGGTTGTAGGTCTTATCATCTATGTCATATCTTCTGCATCAATTTTTTGCTAGTATGTCTGAGCGCATCGCATGTTGTATTATAAAAGTTTATGGTTTGGAAATACAAAAGAATCAACAAACAATGTTTTCTGTGTAAGCAAAAAATAATTTGACAACTTACTGCTACTATTCTTACCTTATCTTTTTCATGTTATCTCGGTACAGTAAATATAACAGACCATTTTCGACAAATACAATTCGCGTGTGTATGACAAACAAAACTACATATTCGTATGTAACATCAGCAAGATAGTGACAGTATTTAAATCTCAATATATTTACCCACATTTGTTTGCATTACAGCTTAGTTTTTCAAATAGACAGATCATCTAAGATCACATCATAATAAGTCATTTATAATAATTTCTTATGTTTCTAATAATTACTATTTTATTATTGCTTGGTTTGTAATATTGCACATTGTTTTCAGAAACTAAAATAAGAATCTCATAAGCAATCATACTTATGGTTAGTATTGCACCTAAAAGTTAAGTTTAAAATAGAACATGTTCTGTCATTAATAATTTTTAATACAGATTATGGCTAATCTCGATGGCTAATGGCTTATCTGATTTAGATAAAAAGCCACGTAAATGCTAGATATAGTAACAATACCAAGACCTATGGCACCCAAACAAAGTATTTGAATAATTCGCTGTCGTCTCTTTTGCTCGTCCTCAACATCATCATCATCATCATCTTCAAACTCATATACAATTTGGTGACCCTGATGAACACTCATTACAGTAATTAAAGCTTGATTTTCAGTAATTTCTGAGCACCTTTGTTTCCTAAAATATGATACTGAAGAGTATGGCACTGCTTCACTGTCCTTAGAAATGATTGATTCCACTGGTTCTTTGTAATACGCAGAAGTTTCCATAATCTCCTCAGATTCCTTTGAATTCTCTACACCAATTTCAGGAATAGGATAAAGTATTTCTTCACCAGATTCATATATTGGCTTCCTTTGTCTAGGAACGTTTTCCTTAAGTTTTCTAAATCTATTATTTTTAGAATAAGCTTTTACCACCATTTCATTACTACCACAAACCTGCTGTCTGTGCACATAACCATAAAGGTGTAATCTATTACGGAAGGAGACATACTTCGGTTCATTGAAGCTTGGCACTAATTCATCTAATGACAGATAGAGTAGTCTCTTATTGTCTTTTGTTTCAATTGGTTCTAGCGTCGTTCCTCCATAAACTATTGACGAAGATCCAGTTATGGATTTACTAGAGTTACAAGGTTTACTGCTACTACTACTAATGTTCTTATCTTTAAGATAACTACAACTAGTGGAAGATGGTGTTCTTTTGGAAACTGGTGCGATTTCTGTTGCGTTGGTGGTAGTGCAAGTTGAAGATGGACCATTCCTTGAAATATTAGAAAATGTGCTGGATGAGAAAAGAGAAGATTGCACTAGGTACAAGCTTTGTTGGGTGCGGATGGAATGGTCCAGACGTCGTCACTGTGGTCGCTCTTTTAATAAAGTACAGAGTTCTAATTGTACTTCGAGCAAAGTGGCAACGCTCCATGCTTGAACACGACAACTGCCCCAGCATTCAGATCCATTTTTATTCGTTAGCTCGGGAAGACTTTTCCAGGGCGATTGTTGAATGTAGTTCCAGTGATTGGCCATTACTTTCCTGACATGTTTTATAGCCTCCCGAAGTTCAACCTCACCCAATTTCGATGAAATTTTCAAGTAGGCCAGCAAATAGCAACCAACAGGCCATAACCATTCCTAAAGAAAAACAAGAAGCTCATTTTCAATGTATAATGACATTACTAGAATTTTCAATGCTTTTCAAATACAAATCAAAAAGAAGTCTTACCGGTCCATTGTGGTAATTGAATCCATGAGCCACTTTTCTGTCAGAAGAGTCATTACTATTATCATAGTTTCCATTATAATTCCAGTCTGATTCGTCCAGCGTTCTCATTCCAAGTACAGAAAGCAAGATATTGCGGACATTCTTCAGAGCTTTATGTGCATTTTGAGGTGTAAATAACTCGGGTGCAACAGCCATTGCAACCAAGAAATTAGGTCTAAGTTGATAATCGCAGTATTCTGAGCTTGCCCCAACCGAATCTTTATAAATTCCTCTCCGATTAACCAATGCATTGTTAATTGTGGGAGACTTTTCTGCAGTTTCCGGAATCCAATAATGTGTTTCAAAATTTGTCCGAATCTTTTCATACCATTCATTAAAAGTCCACTGTACAACTTGGCCTAGAAAAGCAGATAGTTTAAGATATCACTGTATTGTATTGACATATGAAAATAAACTGTAATGTTTCATGAGTTAGAGTTATCTATCTACCTGACGAAGTTTTTCTTTCCACTGAATTATACCGGTATTTGCCGGCAGCATTCATTTCCCCTAAAAATTTTACAACACTGGCACAGAGCCCTGTAAGTTCTACCGCTGACCCATCACGCGGTGTAGCCGGAACACCTTTGTTTCCAGCTTTTTCACTACTTCCCATCTTGTCCATCCAAGTCCCTATATAAAACATGTACATTTATTGATAATGATAAAAGTTTTACAAATTTCAAAAATACCATTTAGATACGTACCACAATTCCGAGCATTGCCTCCATAAACGAAACCTGCAATTGCAAAATCGCATTCAATACAAAATAATTATTCATAAATACAGATATATATGTATTTTGGTTATAAGATTCACAAACCAGTTTCTAAATTGACACCAGCTGTAACATTAAACCCTTCGTCACTCATATGAGCATCAATCTTGAGACCAGCGTTTCTTTCACGAAAGCTAATCCCTTCAAAGTGCTTTTGTAATGCTTCTTGTATGACATCTTCCAAAGATTGTTCCTAAAACAGTGAAAAACCTTGGTGGTACAACTTACAATATGGTAATTTTGTAATCTTTTGATGACATTGTGTTAATAAGAATTATAGTTGAGTACCACTGAATGATCTAGGACTGATTCTCCAAAATCATTGGGCCACATCCTTGAAACTCTATCCTTCAATAATGTTTCACCTCGAGGAACCGTAGTCACGTATTTCTTAATGGATTCCAACCAAAACCATGTAGCATCTCTACAATTGTATCTACTGTTTGTTCCACGGTCTAACAAATTGGGTATCAGACCGTGACGAAGAACAGATGCGTAAGAAAGAATGTGATACCTGTATAAAAAAATAATCAAAGTTATTCGAAACTTATTTGTATCAAATTTTTTTTCTATCCTGTCACGTCTTTTTACGCACAGGCATGTTACAAAGTCTAGAATTACTTGATTGTCATCAAGTTGTAAAACGTAATACCTAGCATCCTGAAAACGACCAGTAACAAGCAATAACCCTGGTAGGGAGATGAAAGTATCTCTACCCCAGTTGCGCATGTATCCAGTTGAAAAGTGAGTCAAACCTGTCAACATATTTTATCTTACTAAAACATCATTTCAAGGAAGTCATTTGACATTAATATAAAAAAAAGTCAGAATTTGATACCTGCAGCCATTGTCACACAGTCTTGGACAAGCCCATGGTCACTCTGAAGAGTTAATGGTTTAGGTTCAGCCAAGCATGGAGACAAATGAGGTAGTGGTCCGGATTTACTTATTCCACAACATTGCACAGACCCCAGGGCAAGTGACTGAGTAAATGGAGATGAGCTTTGAACGAATCTAAAATTTAAATGCATCATAATATTTTACATTAGCTTTGACAATTGCAACCAGCCACAGTATTACATTATTACATACATAGCCCTATTCCAAGAATAATTTAAACAATTACTTTGACATTTTAGAAAATCCGGATTCCAAACATGCGAGGCATACGATCCGTAATACGTCATCAAAATATGTGGGGACGAGATATCTGGGAAATTCTGCGACATTTTGGAAGCATCGTTGAAGAAAGTTTCCGAGTGATTTTGTATTATCATCTTTGAGTAGTCGGCCTGCTATGTAGTCTGTACACCCAAAACAAATAAAAACTGTATAATATATGTCGTATTTGTAACCGCTTATAGTAATTTTATTGCTGATGAGAAGTCTGCTTACCCATCAACCAATTACCACCTCTGAGATTGTCACAAACAGGATGACCAAGGTCATTCCCCGTCCTAATGCCACTCATCATGGCACTATTGATTCCTTGTAAGCCACAGTACACCAATTTTCCAAAACTGGGAAATTCATAAGCCCCATAACCCGTATCTTCTTTCTCTTCTTCTTCGCACTTATAAAGAACCTTGTTTAAGTCTCGAAGGGAAAGACTATCGGTTACTTTCTTCACACTTTCTGGAGCCAATAAAGAGCGTAATGATTCCAAAGCTTTAACGATAGAAGATGGAGGCAGTATTCTGAAAAGCATGATTATAGTATATTATAGTTCTTACGCGTAAGAATTTATCAACTCAAAATAGAGATTTGGCACGATTAAGCTTACTTGAAAATAATAATGGATCCTGGTTGAAAGTTTGGAAACTTAACTGCATTTCCTTCTACTGAAACAAATTGCGATTTATCAATAGAAATATTTTCTCGGACATCACACGTAAAATCCATCAGTCCGTTCAGAAATATGGGATGCTCAACAAAATCCCCTGGCCGTGGATATGTTCCTTGAGCACTGTTAAAGGAAGTAGATATTTATATACACTCAACTACACTGCATGAAAACCAACATAAAATGAAATGAGCCTTAGTCTTACCTATCAATGGGCCTAAGTTGAGCCTCGAGCACTACCTCATTAAGTTCACCTTCAAAAATCAGGTCCTTGATACCACCACTTCGCTTAAAATGTTCATCTGGATATCCAAAAGCCGTGTAAGCAACCAAAACGATTCTTTCATGAGTTAGAGGATTACATCTGGTGACGGCAACTATGTCAGTTTCCATTTGATCAACGTATACCTATAAATACATGTACACTTTAGATAAATTTCATGGGAAAACAACATAGAATGATCAAGAATGAATTTTACCTCTGTAAAACCTGCGGCTCCCAATTTACTGTGAAGATTGTTGAGAGAACGTCTTGCTGTAATTATGCCAGTGGAGTCGTTCACTAATCCATTTCCAGTTTTCCCTTGGGTAGCCACAAAATTCGTGTAGAATCGTTTCTCATGTACGACATGAATCTAATTAAGTAATAACTAATTACTGTAAACCCAAACAAGCCCACCCTTCAGCTTCATATCATGCAAACAATAAATTCGGGAATTACATGATGTGGAATAAGTTCGTCCAAACCCCGATTACTTCCCGTTGCACAACTTGCCATTGACACCAATGCTGCTGTGGGTAGTACATCATAAACGCTTCTTTTTTCTATCGGACTGTACATTTAATCAAAGGAAAAGAATGAGGCTCTAGTCCATTAGCATTTATCATTATGTGCTTCAAATTCAAGTTATATCAAACCTTGGATTATCATGCGTAACATCCATAAATAAGGCATGTGCAATGCACGGTGTCATAGGTCGAATTCTCTCTTGGTGGAAAGCACCTACAGGTATTCCACCATAGCGGAAAACAAGACGTCCTTCTTCGTGAGAGTCCCAGGCAGACATTGCCTCTAAAATAAGCCAAAAGGATTTACAAAATGTTAAATTCCAATCCGCTGTAACGAAAAACCTTAACTTTAAACAAAAGCAATACCTCTAATTAAAGATGTAATGCCCAATCGATTGACGAATATGTTGTCTTTCCAGTCTGAGTTGGTAAAAAGTTCAGCAACAACATAAAGGTCTGGTTTGACATTCCGTGCAACGTCGAGGAAATATTCTGCAACGTGGATGGGAGTAGAATGACAATTGTCCAATCTTACACCAGCAAATATGGTCGCAGTTGTTTCAACATACTTCTTCATAGTCTCCCAGAGAAATGGGCAATCGGCAGGGTTCTTACCAAATCTAGCAAAAAATACTTTATCACTTTAACAGTCCAATTCTGTATAATGAATTCAGCACAATGTAAATGACTTGAAATCATACCTCAATTTACAACTATCGCTCCATGGTATAAGCTCTCGTCTCAAATATACATTTGAATCCGATTCTGCAAAATTTCGGAGGGGATCATCATTCATTACCCACCCATTATGGGCTAAAACAAATTTACACTTTTCCCCATATGTCAACAATTCTTCTGCTGCAAGGGGTTCACGATCAGGAAGTCCCACTTTAAGGAAGTATCTATTATCGAAGGAAGAAATACAATTACTTTAGTTGATGATAGGTATATAGGTGCAAGCAAGTTAAACAGATTGTGTCACTTCATGCCTATGTATCAGTGGATTTTCGTCAGAGACTTCAGGTATGCATGGGCCGTCATTCTGTAGCCTTTCATATCTGGCTCCAGCAAGTACGTTGTCTATTGCACTTGTTAAGTGAGTTCCAAAAACATGTTTTGCTCCTTCATTCAACTGATTCAACTTACAACAAAGTCTTTCCAATGCCCGATCAATCGCCACATTTATATCCTCATCATGCCATTTGAAAAAGTAAACTGAAGATGCAATATCCAAATCAATAGTTGACTTCAATCTCCGATGCTGCTTATCTTGTACAATGACAATCTTGGATTCATCTCCTTCTTGACCATTAGTTCTTGGAGTGAGCGATTGCAGCTTTTTCTTAAACTGATTCAAAGTTTCATCTACATCTACCATGTACATTTCCTCTAGTTTAAACTGTGGAACAGTCTCGTGTAAAATGGCTTTTGCAATCTGAAATTGTAGAAATTCAATAATTATTTTAAAAGCTCCAACCATGTACTTTAATTTCATAACAATTTCTACCATTATCAACTTACGGATAAATGCTCTTCAGTTTTTACTGCTGCTGGAAGGCCTTTAGGAACGTACTTCCCTTGAGCAATGTCATGGCTAAACTGATTCAAGATACATTCAAGAATGTATGCTGGTCTCAAATGTGGACTATTTTCAAGATTATAACAGGATTCTGGGTTCGTCTTCAGCCAAGGAGTTTCGTTGGCAGTATGGTTTAGAACGAGATCACATATTGATAGCATCTGCAATGAATAAGTTATCATAAGTTATGTCAAAGTTATGTAACGTCAACCATATCTAAAACAATAGAACAATTCCATTACATACCTGCCAATCTGTCCTCATTTCCTCAACAAGTTTTCCTACTTGATCGAATGTAACGGAACCAAATATAGGGTTTAAAGTATTTTGATTTGCTATCGAATAAGATGAATTAGAGCCCCCAAGTTCCTATGAAAAGTAAGACACTAGTAGTAAGTTGAAGTCTTTTAAAATTCTAATTGTTTTTGGTACATAAAAACATAAAAGTTTTATCTAATTATACCTGAATAGGTGTAAAATGAACCATATTATAACCAGACCTATGAGCAACTTCTAATCGGATCTTCCATGTAGCAAAATCACCAAGTGATTTGCTAAGATGTGTTTGGCATGAGATTGAATCCAGCTTCAAAACCGTATTCGCACTGCCAACTCGAAGCACCGGGTCAACAATAAAATAACCAGACCCCGCATCCACCCTATTAAGTAGAGAACAACAACATTATACTACCAGAGTTAACTTAGACCATAGTTGCAGTAGATCTAATACATTTCTTACCCATCTTTTGTAAAACGATACTGAAAATTTCCAGCAAGGCTAGCGGTAAGATCTGTGTACGTTTCTTCATTTTGGCGATCTATGATCCAGTTCACTTTGTAATACTTGCTCCTACAGAACTTTACTCCAGTTGCCAAAGGATGATTAGTCTGTAAAGTAACCTGACATCCGTGAAGAGAAGGGGACAGTCGAAACTGAAGAATAGTACCTATCAAACAAGAACGCAAGAGTGAAAGTATAAGTATATAAACCAATGCTTCTAGATTTTGAGAATACAGGCAATTTGGTTCGACGATTGGTACTAACCTTTCTCTACCCGATACACAGTTCCTTCCAATTTGGTTTCCTCCAGTTGTATCACTCTGACTTCCTCCGAGTTCCCAGAAGTGGAACCCATATTTAATCAACTAATTCAACTCGAACGAAAAGGGAGTGCAAATTGCAAGGTCAAACTTTTCATTGATTTGTCATTAGTGTAACTTTTAGACTTTCACTTTTGGCAGATGAAAGATGCACCTACACGAAGTTGTGCCTACATGTAAACTTGTACTAACTTCTTAGCTACACTGTAAGTAAAAGTCTATGAAAATAAATGCTTCTTCTTGATATCCTTCCAGTATTGAGAAAAGCAGAAGAGTATAACAAAACTACATGCGGCTGTTGCATAGGCTCATCTGATCTCTTCCATGATCGAGTAGCGAAACTCAGTCGCCTGACCAAACTAAAAAAAACACATGTACATATCATTCTTCGGACTCTGTCAGCTTAGGCTTCTGCCACGAGTTGTGGAAATGATCTTCAACTGGTTCATAAAACCTTATATATAATGTATATCTCAAGTGTATAAGATTAGTCATAAGCATCTAAACCCAACCTAGCTTCTTGTTTTTCCTTTTCATGCATCAAAACACAATATTCCATTTACATGAGTATACCAAACAAAGTTGAAAGCTTAGCTTTACATGTTACTTTGTCAAACAAGATTCTGATTATGACTTAACCTAGCTCTAGCCTCTAGCTACAAGCACAAACTACTCATACTACTCTTTGTTTTACATGTATTTCTTAAATTACAGAAATGTACACTACTTGAGTTTAGTTTGCATCACATTACCAACAAGCAAACCATTTGAATTGATGTAAAATATACGATATCCATCAGAAATCGTCCAACTGTAAAGCTAAAATAAAAAGAGCTGGCTAACTATGAATGAAATTTATATATAAAAGTGTCAAATTTCAGTATTAGACAGAGTGACGCCCTGGAACAAAAAAGAGCTGTCCACCTTTCACCTCAAAATTTGACATTCGCACAAGTATTATTATCCTTACTTATAAATACTATAAATCATGATCACACGTCACACGCATACTTTTAGATACGCATAAAGACACACCTACCTACAGTGGATAAAACAAATATTACAGAACAGAATGAATGACTGGTACGATATGATGACACTTTTGAAATCTCTTCGTAGTTCCGTTAACCCCAAGTTGTGCCAAACTTGACGAATTTGTGAAGGCCGATGATAAGACCATAATCTGAACCAAATAATATCAAATCAGAATTAATACAAACTTATCACGATCAAGGCATAATATTCAAAACTAGATTTAATGGTAATCGAGTAACGAAAACCCATACGGCCGTACATCCTTTTTTTGAAGAACGGGAGTGCCATTTGTCAAGATTCGATCCAGTTCCAACCGGCTGTCTTTAATTCAATGGCATCAATCCTGGGTTCTGTTTTCAAACTGAACATTAACGGTCAAGGTCAAAGTAGATGATTTCAAAATGACGCATGAATATTATGTAGGCTTAGAAAATCATACCAAATCTAATCATTCACCTCGGACGTCTGTATTGATTTTCGATAAAAAAAAGTTTAGCTCTTTTCTCTTGACACCTACCTTGCATACACAGTTGACGATGACATCTGAATCTGAACACCTGACCTGACCTGACCTGCTGACATATTAGCTTCGTTCCCCTCCGTCATCGGTTGCCTTTTTCATAACTAACTCTTGCGAAAATGAAAATGATAAAACGAACATGACTGAGATTGTAATTGACGTAAACGTCGTAAACTAAACCCCTTTACCCAAGTACCTTCGTCTCGGATCGAATAGATGCTCAAAATGTATCAGAGGAACTAAAAATGTCCCTAAAAAAGCAAAATACCGAAGTGCATTGTCTCCCTTTGTGCATTTACAGTACCACACTGCCCCACCCTGTGAAAGCGGTAGGTGATTCACGGTCTATCTACTATCTGCATCTATGGATCTCCTTTTACAAGAAGAGGTATTAAGTACAAATCCTTCACTGTGGGGGATTATTGTAATGGGCTAACGTAAACAAACAACGACTTCACTAAATGACCTCCATCATATCATTTGATTGATTCCTTATAGATATTTCAGATGTTGGATAGTCAAAGGTTAGTTAGGATTCACATGAATTTATTAAGTGGTTGGTGTTGTATCCTTCGTCTTGCAATGTATCATCGGAATCATTGTTTAAATGGTCAATAGTTAACTGTGACTGTGCTACTACTACTGACTAATTTGGTTATTAAAATAATCAGTTAAGGGTTGGCTGGTCAGTGGTATGTATTTCTGATTTGTATCTAAACTATTTTGATTTAACTAATGAACAAGTATTAAATACATTCATCTTTGAATAATACTTTCAGGCAGGGTACTGAGTTAGTGATTGAACCATGGAGTCGACAACTACTGGTGGAGATGATATGTCTAAGAAAAAGTCCATTGTGGTTGTGGATATGCTTGAAGAGTTCATTAATCGTGATGTTCTGAAGAAACATTTTGAGCAGTATGGAACGGTGGAGAGACTAGCGTGTAGTGTGTCTAAAAAATATGCAGTAATTCATTTTAGCACTGTGGTGAGAAGCATTTTGAATTATTTGGAATTTCTTGGTGATATTCTATATATATTGATGATTATTAATTGTTTTTTGTTGATCAATCAGGAAGAGGCAGATTACGCATTAAAAAATGGAAAAGTTATTAGAGCGGATGCTCCCCCGTTAAGAATTTTCAAAAGTGCGAAAGCTGCACCGACGGCAAGCCAAGCTCAAGGACAAAGTAGTAGTGCAAGTGCAACGGCTCCAGCAACAAGAGTAGTTACGCGACGTAAAATTTCACGTACGTTTAGTACTTCACCACCTTCAGAATTACCCCTGCATGTAGCATCATCCAATGTTGACGTTAAAAGGTCAGAGGTAGCATCATCTTCCCAACATGGACCCTTGAAATCTTCCCTTAAAGTTTCTCGACCTTCGCCATTTTTACGAAAGAGGCCATCGTTTGGAGATAAAGCTGGGAAATCTGGAACATCCCCCACAGTGACGACGAGAAATCCATTTTCTCTCCCTCCGAGGAACATGATGTCTTTAGACAAAAGGAAAGAAAAAACGTCGCCTGGAGGGGCAGCCACTTCTTCGGCTTCAGACAGAGGATTGAAAGCTAGCACATCAACTCAAAAGGCGTTGACAACTGAAAGTTTGGAAATTGACAGCAGCACCGTGAACCCCCCACCGGAAAGGGAACAGGTCCCTTCTGCAGTACATCATGGTGCTGTTTCAGTTCTGGAAGAAAATGTGCCAGCAGTAGTAGTAGCCAAGCTGGATCGTGCTGGCTCGAGCACTCAACAACCTCCTCCTTTACTGGATACTGAAGATATGCCTGTCTCTTTGCCATTAGATGCCGACGAAAATACAGTAGATGTAACAGATATGTTAGGAAGGGATTCTTTAGCTGCTTATACAAATGCAAATGATAATGACGAATATGACTTGGAAGATAGGGACACTGGTACACAGGATACAGCGGAAGCAACAACTGAAGAAGAAGAAGAAGAAGAGGAGGAGGGTGAAATATTAGATGATGAACAAAACGACGGTGATCCAGATGGGGACGAGGAAAATGATGATGATGATGATGATGATGATGTATATGAGAGTCCAATGAAGCGCTTTGAAATGGAAGCCAAAAAGTCGAAAGCGGACACTGGGGGCGAGTTCTCATTCAAATTATCGAAAGAAAACAACTCAAGTTCAGGATCATTGTTCAAACTACCATTCACATCACCATTTTCATTAGGCGATGCACCAAAGCCGTTCTCGTCAGCATCATTCGGTGATGCACCTAAACCGTTTTCATCGACTTCTTTTGGCAATTCAAAACCATTCTCTTCTACTACATTTGGTGATGCTTCAAAACCGTTAACGTCCACCACTGCTTTTGGTGATGCATCAAAACCACTGACTTCTACGACTTTCGGGGCTGCACCAAAGCCTTTCACAGCGGCATCCTTTGGAATCAAGGTTACCGTTCCCAATAATACTAAAGCTTCTACCTCAAGCTCAACCTCTTTTGTGACGTCTCCAGCAGTTGAAAAGGTTGAACTTCCAAAAGAACGGCAAAAGGAAAAATCCCTCAGCACTCAAGGTTTTCTTAGGAGAACTGAAACTTCAGAGTTGGAGAAAGCTAAACCTTCTGCTCCTTCTGGCATTTTTTCATCTGTGCCGGGAAGTTCTTCTAGTAAACCTGTTGCTATTACTAATGTGGATAGTAAACCATCCATTTTTTTGGCAAAGCCAACTTCTATTTCTCAAATCAGCAGCAGTGCCGCCCTGGTATCAAAAAGAGCAGCAGGAATTGGCTCATCATCTGCTGCTGTTCCTGCTAGTAGTTTGCAGTCACTACCGTCTACATCACAAGTACAGAAAGATGTTCCGAATCCGTTGCTTTTGACATTTAATCCGGATACTCCTGAGGCTCAAAAATTATTTTCTGAACGAGCTATAACTGTGGAGGAAAGATATAGAATGTTAGAGGCCAGGGACAAAATCATTCGTGCTCGTAAGTGCTTCTTTGCTCATCATTTTATGTGTATTAAATAATTATTATTAAGTAGAACAGTTTGACTTGAGCAATTTTCATTTTAGGTGTTCCAAAGACTAAAGTTAACGTGGAAGAAGCCACAAGACTTATAGGAACGTGTCCTGATATGTGTCCGGAAAAGGAAAGATACATGCGACAGTTTCAACGGCAGTTGGTTGGTTATGAAACTTTACCTGGCCCAGTAAGTTTACTTTAAATCCTCAGCACACCAGTCAGTAGTCAGTGTTAATGTTAATTACTTTAATAGACCATCAAATTAATAAATTGATTAATTTTGTGACAGGATTTTTCAGTGGATCATCAAAGGGCCATTAAAGTTTATTCCCGAAGCTCTGCTGACCAAGAAGAGCCACTGCCGCACGAGCTAAGGCCGGGACCAACGTTGGATTTTACAATGAATTATCTTCTTCAAATGATTGTTCCACTTGGAGACAATAATGAAGAAAATCTCAGTGACTGGTATCACTTTTTGTGGGATCGAACTCGAAGTATACGAAAGGATATTACGCAACAACAAATTATTGACTTGACGGCAGTGTCTCTTTATGAAAAATGTGCTCGCTTTCACATACATTGCGGATCACGCTTGTGCGAGTTGGATGTACATTCGTTTGATCCGAAACTTAATGATGAAAATTTGATGAAATGTCTCCAAAGCTTGGAGCACTTGTACGAAGATCTTCGTCGTCGGCAAGTTACTTGTCCTAATGAACCAGAGTTCCGTGCTTACCAAATCATGATGAACTTGAATGAAGGGGATGCCCTGTACAATGCACAACAACTTCCAGGGTGGATATTGAACTCGGCAAATGTTCAAGTAGCATTGAAGCTCCATCATAGCATCTATACCAAAAACTTTGTGGCATTCTTTAAAACAGTCGAGAGTCTCCCCTACATGACTTCATGTATTCTTCATAGATACTTTTTCCAAGTTCGCTCTTTGGCACTAAGGTGTCTTATGAAAGCTCATTGTACTCTTCCCAAATATGAAACAGCGGTAAGTTTTTATCATGTTTATTTTTTTCATTATATTATTATATGACTTAACCTATTTGATTAAAACTATTTTATTGTTTTACTTCCACAGATGCCAATGTCTACACTTCAAAGGATGTTAGGATATGGCTCTGAAGAAGCGCAATATTTTAACTACCTTTGTGAAGCTCACGGAATACATTGTGACATTGACGAGAACAAAGTGATTTTGAAAAGGAAGATGTTTTACTTGTCTGAATTTCCTTCAATTTATCGAGAGAACCATTTAATTGACTCCAAACTACAGACCAGCGTTAGTATAATAATTCTGTAAACAATGAGTTTGAAAACAATCCTTTCGAATAAACATTACCTAACTTAACTTTTTAGGTTCCTGAAGCCGTCAATGGAGGACCATTGCCTAATATTGATTTTAGAAGTCGCAGTCCTCAAAGCAGTTTCAATGAAAATGGACAACTCATCCCCGGGGACATAGTAGGATCCACTAGTGGCAGTAGAAGTGGAACCCATGTAATTCCTATTTCGATAAACCAACCTCTGGAAGTCCCCAGTTTCAATAGACTCCAAACACCAATACAACCTCTGATGAAGAGCAGCACCTTCTCGTTTGCGCGAGTATTTCCAGCAAAGAAGGAGCAGCCGTTGCCAGTACAAGTAGCAGCAGTCAAGCCTGATAAGGAAATTGATGCGGCTTGTCAAGCAGCTACATCGAGGCTTATTGACGAATCAATTAAGCAAGATGTTGCGGAAATGTCCGAAGCGCGGCTAGCAGAAGCAAAGAAACAACAGGAAATAGCGACTAGGAAGAAACTCCGTGAAGACATTGTAACCAGGGTCGCTCAAGAATTTCTCGAAAAGGTATGCAAAGTGCTAGTATAGAGCTTGTATGTTAGACGTTTAATGAAAACGATTGGTGAAACATTAATAATTATCTCCTTAGACAATAAACAAGCACATTGAGTACGAGGTTCGGTCTCAATCTATATCCCGAATACGTCAACTTGTCGCGATCAAAGAGGCTTCTAAGGATGCGCTGGAGTACTTGATGGAAGACACGGTTTTGATGAACACAAGTATAGCTGCGAGAACCGAATTGGTTATTGCCAAAGAATTGCAGTAAGTAGCACATTTATCGAACTTTTATTCTGGAATAGCGGATCATTTTATCATTAAATGTTGTATTGTTTTATTTTATATTCACTTACAGCCATCGTCAACTCCGAATGTTAGAGGAAATTTTTGCCAGAGTTCGAGCGAGATTTGCTGTTGAGAGATGGTTGACGTACACAAAAAAGAAAAGGCAAGAAAGAGAACTACAACAAGAAAAACGAAGGGAAGAACTTTGGAATTTTCCTGCAATCAACTCATACACCTACACAACAAAGGATGTTTACAATGCTTTCTGTGGGCGGAGCACTGTTCAACCTTCAATTAACAAAGCAGATTCTTTTGTAACTGTTGAGGAGCTACTAAGAACGAGTTTAGAGAAATCTCCAAATAGTTTTACAAACACTAAAGCAAAGAGAAAGTCAGACGGCGACAGTGATCCATCCTTTTCCATACCTGCAAAATTTCCCAAACTATCTCCGGAACCAAATACGATTTCTGTAAAAAGACTAAGGGAATTATGGGAATTTCCTTCTATAGACTCTTATAGCAGAAACAATCGACAAGTTTTAGAAGCGTTTTGTGGAAGTAGCGTTTCAAAAAATACTATTATCGCTTCTCCAATGTCTTCTTTTACTCCTCTTCGCAAAGATTTTAAACTGCCAAATTATGGCTTTACTAATTTTAACAAAACTCCAGGAAGCCCGTTTTTCCGACCTATTGGATCAGCTTCGTCTGACGGTCGGCTCAGTGACGAAATTAGAAATAAAGTAGCTGGGGGCACCACCGATATGTTAAAAAGTGTTCAGAATTTTTTATCCGAAGTGCGAGAAGAAACTCAAATGTTCGACAATTTGGAGCCTTATCAAAAAAGCGTTGACGATATGATAAAATCATGCCCATTAATATGTGCTCCAATTGAGACAGCAACTGTGCAAAATGGGAATAGTTTTAGTTCTGGTTTTAACGAGTTTAATAATTCAGAGTGGATGGAGATTGACAATATTCCAGTAAATATTGGAGCAACCCTTAATAATGACGAACTCCTATGTTGTATTCAACGGTTTGTTCAACAAGTTAGAGAAGAAAAGGAAAAATCGTGGAATGTTGATACTTTTTTAAATGATATAGAGATTTAATTATGTATGATGTATGCTGATCTACCCAATTTATCGTTTTATCGTACTCAAAAATGTACTACTAACAAGTGAACTTTTAACATACTGATTTATTTTAATAAAACTATATATTTTATTAATGTGAATATAAACGCATATAATATTACAAAAAAATCTACAAAAATACATATTGCTTGGCAAGCGTCCGCATAAATTGAGACTTTCGAAGGCACATTGACTCCCTTTGTATTTCCTCATTGTTGTTTGAGTTTAATTCCAACAGTCCCATTACTTTAATCTATTTAACATTTAATAAAAATAATTATACAAAACTAATTTTCATATAATATAATATTTTACTGTCGTGATTGATTAATTAAAACTTACTGCTTCTTGACGTTTGGTTGTTTCGTTGCGCTTGCTATGCAAATTTATTAGAAATTCTAAAATCGTCAAGTCCCAAATAAATCCATATAATGCATCTGAAGCATCCGATGTAATTTTTTCTTGAGCTTTCCCGAATGCCATTGAATAGTCCACCTCTGTCAGGAACTGGCATAAGATTACAGCCTAGTAATCGAAACAACAAGTTAGGACCCTGACCAGCAAATTAGTTTAAAAAAATTGTAGACCATTCACAAAAAGGTGTACCTGCGTGTGACATCCCATCAATTCGCAACACTTGATCATTCTTTTAAAAAGGTTATTGTCACCCCAGAATGAAGAATTATGTTTTTCAAAAAATTCGGTTCCTATCGAGAGATACTCGACGTAACACTTCATGGCGGATGCTGGAACTCCAGCTGCTAAATGTACATCTCCTAAACATCTTAGCCAAGATATCATGTCATTTCCACTTGTACACACGAAAGCTTTCTCTAACAAATGGAAAAGGAAGTCTCGGATGTGACGACTATTAAGCTTTGAGCTTCCTGCAACTCGGCTAACTTTGTTATCTGGAAGTCCAGCCACAGAACTCGAGGTAACGCTGAATAAAGCAATTTTTATAATACATTAGGTATTCATTTATCGCATCTGATTTTAAAGCAGTATTAGTTAGATAGTACTTACTCATCTAAGATATTCGGCCAAATATGCAAATATTCGGTGAGAATTTGCAAACCAACGTCATCCAAAATGTGATTGTGCAGCCTGGCAAGCAGTGACATCCAAACTGAAATGAGATTTTGTGAACACGAACGATCAATAGCCCACATGAGCAGGTGACGACTTGAGAGAATGGCAGGTTTATTTGAGGCAATAGAACTAGATCCTAGCTTCTTGGGATTCCCTGAAATAACTGTTCCTACCATCACAGATCCTGTGAGAGTATTGTACGACGAAAACAATGGTAAAACTAAAAAAACAAAGAAGGTCAATAAAAGTAAATTAGTATAACGTCATTAGGAAGTATATAACAATTGACGAGAAGAATTTGAATGCAACTCTGCATTACCTGCACTCCATAATTCTCGATAATTTGATGATGTATCCTTCCTCTCAACAAATAAGTCATGGCATACTCGAGCCAATAAAGTCAAAAAATCTAAAAATGGATATCGTTGACTTTGCGTTTGATCATAATGTACAACTAGGTTATACTCGCCAATGTTAATCAAAGCCATTAAGATGTTTTCGACTATTTCTGATCGAGGGTTCACATCATTATTCTGATCATGTAAATACTGTAAACAGCCCTTGCATCTTCCTATGAGTTCCGGTGATATGTTTTTCGAGCCAGAGTCAAATTCTGTGAAAAACTGGTTAATGTCAATTAAAAGAATTTCCCACTCCAACATCTTGGTTAACTTGCTGATATTGTAAAAGAAGGAACCCATTCCACCACCAGACCTAATAGACTGCTTTAATTTAGCTCCTAATTCCAGTGATGCAGCAACCAACATTTCTCTGGACTCGTTAAACATCTAAGAACAATAATTTTTAATAAAAACATTATAAAGTTCATTTGTCGTTTTGTTAAGATTATAATTTACTATATGCTGTGATCTAAAAAACACGTACATTAATAGTCAAGAACTGCCTTGATTTTGCGACAAGAACATAAATCAAATCCAGAAAAGGACCTGCTGGAATGTTAAGTATAGCGTGGTGCACGGGAATTGGAAGCACCCACCCACTAAACAGCTTAGGATATAATCCGGTAGCACAGCCTCCACCTCTAGTTAAATGCCCCAGGTTTTGCAAACATTCTTTCATCACACCCAAATCGGAAGTTTCTATCAATCTTCCTTCTAATATTGACATTGTCAACTTCTCATCCCCTGAAATTGAAGTGAAAATATAAGTTATTACTAAATGTATGACGAAATATTATGCAAACGGTTAATAAATACTTTTTTTTTATACCGGCAGATAACAATGAAGCTTCGTAATCTTCCTTCTTATCAACACTCAGTTTTTCCGTAGCTTTTGAAGTTACTTTGCTGTCATCATCAGTTGGTAACATACGTTTCAGTTTTCCAAGCTGACCTTTTCTCATCAACTTGGCCATTTCTAGAACATCTGCACAATCAAGCGTCGGAATTTTGTAATCATTTTCAGTCTTTTCAGATGCTTGTCCAGTGAACAGTCCTAAAGATTTTTTGTAACCATCCATCTTGGTACTACTTATTTTGAGATATGGAGAATATTGTTCCGGCTTAGCCTTTTGGCTCTTGAACTGCTGAGTTGCTTCTGTAATACTTCCTTTGTACAACCAATACACACTTAATTCGAAATGTACAAGAGATTCAAAAGTCGTTCTAGCCATTCCGCTGCCCACGGACCAGTCAGGATCTTTCTCGTCAGCAAACGTATCAAAATTGGGTACCTTGAAATCCCTCACTTTTGCAAATACTGATTGACTGAAAAAGTTCTTTAGGTATTGCGCAGATTCCTCCTCATTTAGCTGCTTGATAACAGTTTCTATATTTAAAGGTGTATTAAAATGCTCTGCCCCTGGTACAACTCTAGAAAACGAATAATTTTAAGTTACGAGCCGAATTCTTTGTTAACTAAAAGTAAATAAACCAACGAGGTTTTGGTTTCCTTACACATTATAAGCTCTAGTAGATCGGTTGACAGAATTATGGTTGTTCAACGATCGTAACACCCATCGATGATACAAAACCCGAAGGAATTCTTTCGACCGTTCTGAAGGTTTGTTTCCTTTGTCATTCTCAGCATTATTGACAAGGTTCAGCATGTGCTTCATCAAAGAATGTTGAAGTGCAATAGGAATCCTGGTAAAATAATATCATTAATTTTAGAATGAAAACTACATAACAGAGGTACAACAATTTAATCTACACTTAATTGAATTAAAACTCACTTGGTAAGGGCATCTAAATCCCAGCCAAGAAAAGACGTGACTTGCATAGTCATTAAAATCAGCGATCTCGTCTTTCTCGCTCTACAAGTTGATGCCAACTGCTCTGCAGTCATCGGCTGAGGACTGTCATCCTCACTTTTAACTATAACTGCATTAGTAGCAAGGGCATTCACTACCCCTCCATTATTTCCATTTCCATTCGTCCCATTAGTTAAATGAATCGCTCTGTCAGCATTGATGATAAACTGCGTCAAGAGGGTTGTCGCACTGGGATCTACCGATTCGAGAGAAAAAACAAAAGTTTAATAAAATATCCTTCAACATAAATACTTCATTGCAAACTACAAGATTTAGCTTCAAACAAACAAGCAACCAAAATAAAATACCTGGAAATTGCTGGGACAAGTGTTGCTTCAGTCGCTTCTTATCCAATAAAAACTCCACCCACATAAACAAACTGTCGGCGTTTGCAGACATATCCTCCATACTCTGTTTTCTCTATAATTGATAATCTTCTATCCAAACGCAGCCAAAAGTGAAAGTGTTTAATTTGAAAGCGTTTCACTGTCCACTATACTATCAGCTTTTCTACTACAGGTCAATTCATTGATCGGTCACTAAACAAATATTGGATACTCCAGATCCGAAAGATTCACTGGAAAATCCCGAACCGACACTGATACTCATAACCACGATGGAAATCAGGAATCACTAATCACTCCAGAAGAAAATACAATAACATTCAGTCTAGAATGCATTTAGTTGAACCAGCTCACACGCGCTTTTGTCAATCTCACGTTCGGGGAAATGAAGCAAATGCATTTTCGTAAGAGCTCCTCATATATCTGCTGTTTATTTATGTTGTTTGCTTTCGCATCTGCCCAGCCTGCTCACAAATGTACACCTTTTCTGATATGACTGAAGTCTGAAGACATAAGAGGTGAGTTTCAGTTCCAGCTCGGAGCACCTGATGCACATATTCCAGCGAAATCGCAGGGCAGGGAAGCAGCTGATAAACAACTTTGACAAGTGACACAGGACACGGACACTTTCTCCTGATTTAGGTTGACCATCCCTGGGTTATCATCATGACAGATTTTCTTGCAGACAATAATTTATGTGGGCAGACGATTTTGAAGATAGTTTCCAAAGGAAATGGGATCCTTGCTGACATACTGCGACTGAAGGATACGATTCCTCCAATATTCAGGTAAGCGATTTACGTTGAAAGGCATATTTTGGACACGGCATGGCATGATATTTATTTAAGTTGATGCTTTTAATTGATGACGTTGTTTAGATTAGAAACTAAAGCTGATGTTTTGAAGTATGGGGACATTATCCTTGACTTGGGGTATCTGGTGTCCAGTGACGCGTTCGAGGCCAAGATTGAGAAGGATCCTGTGAGTTTATGGAAGTTTCAAGTTAAAAATTTTATGGTTTTATATCAGTCGTCCGCGTCATTTTTGTTATAAGTTATATAAATTAAATTGTTTCTGTGTTTTTATACAGGTACTTTTGGAATTGGATAATGAAGTTAGAGAGACCTACCTGGAGTTATTGACCAATTTTTATTTACTATTTGAGAGTGTGTATAAGTATGTGACTGAACTGAATAAATTTGTAGAAGAGGTTCAGGAGGGTATCCATATTCAGATGTCATTGGAGTCTATTCTGTTTGACAAAGAGGGAAAGCAATTGTTGGTATGCAAATTTGCTTTTGAAACTTTCATGTTATGTAGTACTCATTCGGAAATATAGTTGATGTGGTTTGTCAATCATTTTTTAGACGGAGGCTCTGTACTTATATGGAGTAATGTTACTGCTAATCGACTTTCACATTGATGGAATTGTAAGAGAACGGATGTTGACATCGTTTTATCGTTACTCTGCCATTTATCATCATTCCGAAGCTCATGTGGATGATGTTTGCAAACTATTTCGATCAACTGGCTACACGAAACAAAAGAAGGTTGCCAGTTATCCCGTAGACTATTTTGCTCGCAAGTCCATCGATAATCTTTATGTGCAAATGACCATTGGAGCACTGCGCTCGGATGATATTTATAATCAAATTGGATCTGCATATCCATTTCCAGAACACAGAACAACAGCGTTGTCTACACAAGCTTCAATGCTTGCTGTGTCATTGTTCTTTTCGCCAAAATTATTAGCTTCAGATAATCCAATGATGAGAGAAATTACGGACAAGTTCTTTTCTGACAATTGGGTTGTTCCTGTGTTTATGGGTTACCACTTAAATTTAATTGAGTGGTGGGATGGGTTCAAGGCTGCTAAATTGGCGTTGGGAAATTCAATAGAAAATGCCAGAGTGAAGCAAGTGGCTGCTGAAAAGGCTCCAAAATTTGATGTATGGATTTATAGTTGATGTCTCATAAATTATCAAGAAAAGTATAATCAATACGCTAATTTAAGGTATGTTTTATAATAGTTATTCATTACAGAGCTTGCAAAAGTTCAGAAAGATGGTGTTCTAACTGAAGAAAACATTTTGGAACGAGTTACTAAAGTTATCAATTTACTTCGTGACTGCAATGTACTATTGCGATGGATTATATTACACGCCATTCCAATGGGTAAGTATTATTAAAGAATGGAATATTCAACTTTGGCTCAATAGCTCATTAATCCTGATCAACTCCACTAAAAATAATTCATTGATTGATTCTTAGGGTTCGAATCCGTCAAACGAACTAGACAAGTGCGTGACATTGTCATTGTTGATGCCAAATTTAGTGCTTCTAAAGTACTTAATCTGTTGCTTCTTGTTGCTCAACTGGAACACAAGATAAAAGAACTTTTCAGAAAGGTAGCAGTAGTCTAAAATATTCAATGAATTATATACCAAAGTTTCAGTACTAAAAATAATTGTCTTCTGAACCGTAGTTACTTGATGAAAAACGTCAAATATGGAACGAGTATCAGCAAGAGGCGAAAGAACGTGTGACCGAATTGTCCGAGGTTTTTAGTGGAAATAAACCGCTTACTCGCATAGAAAAGAATGGTAAAATAATATTATGCATGATTTTAGGACTATATGAATTATAACTACATTCCATTCACCCTTATTTAGACAATTTATGTCGATGGTTGGAGACAAAATCTGCTCAAATTGGTTCCTTGAACTTTGATGAGATACAATTTTCTGGTCGGAAAATCGTCGAGTTAATTAGAGCGTTTGAGGAAATGCTTGGTTAGTTTAAATTAAAACTTTATTGATTGTATTTTACTTTAATCGTTTGATAGCACTTGGTTAATTTCAATTTATTATCTATTTTAAGAGTTTCATGGATTAGAGAGTAAGGTTCAAGTGAAAGAATGGGTTCATGAAACTGTAAGTTGCTTACATAAAATGCTGCGAACTGGTGCTATAAATGAAGATAAGCTAGTTATGGTTCAAGTTATCGGTGATTTGGGTTACGCATGGGGTATCATTGACCACTTTACCCCAGAAATGCAAAGCTTAATCAAAGATGATCCGTCAACAGTGTCACAATTACGAGCCCTATTTCTCAAGGTACTTATTTAATTTGTTATTTAAAATTCTTTATTGTTCGACTTTTTACCAACATACATACACTAATACGCGGGTTTTGATGCAAATAGCTCGCTTCAGCAATGGATATGCCGTTGGTCAGAATAGGTCAAGTAAAATCAAATGAACTTCTTGTGAAAGTGTCATCTTATTTCTCTGGGGAATTAGTTGCTTATGTCCAAAAAGTGTTGCAAATCATTCCCGAGTCGGTATTTTTAATATTGCATCAAATAATTTCACTCCAGACCAACTCAATAAAAGAACTTCCTACAAGATTAGAAAAAGAAAAGGTAAAGGAGTATGCCCAGCTAGAGGAGCGTCTTCAAGTTGCTCGTTTGACACATCACATGTCAGTACTCGCTCAGGGAATTTTGATGATGCAAACCACCTTGGTTGGAATTATGAGACTTGATCCAAAGAGATTATTGGAAAATGGAATAAGAAAAGAACTTGTTGGGGAAATTCTAAAAACATTAGAGTCTAATTTAGTTTTCGGAAAAGCTAATAGTACTAAAGATGGATCATTATTAAAATCAAAGTTGCAAATAATGGCTCAGAGACTGGAAGGGATCGAGAGGTCATTGGAATACATTGGGGATTACGTGAATAGTAACGGTTTGAGGGTATGTTTGTTTTGCATACTATTATACCATAGTCTCTATTTTCAAACCATTTGATTTGTGGTCACTTTGAAATTTGTTACATAGGTCTTCCAAGAAGAGTTTTCGAGGGTATTGAATTTTGCTACAGAGCAAGAGTGTAACCCTTTCACAAAGGCAAAGATTCTAAACTTTCAGTCAATTTATCAATCCAAAGAAATTCCAATTCCTTTGAGAATCGTGGAACAGTCAAATCTAAACCACGATGAAGTATTTCCATCGATTACTTTCATTGGACGGTTGGCGAATGAGCTTCTGAACCTTACTGATCCCAAAACTACACTATATTTGACGGCTACTAGCAGTTGGTATGATCTCAAATCACACGTGCAGATCCTAACTCCAGAAACATTTTCTGTGATGGAGAAAGCTATTGGGATTGCAGGATTGACGGGTTTAGACAAAGTAGTATGTTTCCTGATTTCGGAAAATCTTCAGGTTGCAATAATTAGATTTAACAACTACTATAAATTGCTAGCGTACATAATTATTATATACTAACCATAAATAATAATTTTTCAACAGAAAATATTCAAGATTTTAAAGTCTGAATTAAGCAAGAGTGGAATTAGAGACTCGCTTACCAAAACCAAGACTGACTTGACTCCTCATGTCAAAATCATTGCGCAACCTATTAGAGAATACACAAATTTATTCAGTAGGCTCGGTAAAGGCAATACAAATGCTGGCTTACTCTTCACATGTTTTCAAAAAATAGGACAACTTCAGCTTATTCGACGGCGGATACAGTATCAACTTCGAGTAGCTGCCAGTTTTCATGCTAAACAACTCTCAGAATGTGTTTCCGTTTTGGATGGGTAACTTTTTAGATTACTATTTTGCTCTAAAAAAACGACCTATTACGAAAAAAGAGGTTTATGTTTTAGCATTTCTGTTATATTTTTTATTACTGCAGTTTATTAGCAAATGCTACACTAGATGGGAAAGCTACTGGATCTTTTCTTTCCCATGATGAAGATTTTGCTCTGCCATATGAAACTGTTACTTACTCTGAGCCCTTGGGGTTATATGATCCATATGCTAAAGTTTATGTTACAGTGAGCCCAATGAATAATATTCCTTTGTACCTTACCTTGTTTACTATAAATCAAATTCATAAATTAACCTACTCCAGGAGTGTTGGTAAGTAGCAAGAACTAATGATAGAAATTAAAGATTCGCCATATAAAATTTTTGTATATGGCCGAAAGAGTAACCAGATACAAACTTTTTGAATCTGCAGGTAGCTTAATATGCCGGAAACTTTCGGATCCTATTGATGGAATGCCGTTTGCAATAAGCATATCAACTTTTTTCTTTCAACTTCATTCATCAAAATTGCTTAGTTTTATTACAAAAATGTGTCAGTACATGAATTCAGTTATTGTACATTGTTCATCAGTTAGTCAAGGAACTCAGCAACCAAGTAAGGATGACCTTCAAGAAATTGGTGCTACTTACTACTTGCTTCATACGTTGACTAGAGTATCTCCACGGAGGGAGGAAATACTGGCTTGCATCAGAGCCTCCTGTCCATGTTGGGAAATGATTCCTTCCATGGTGAGCTCCGTAATATAGTAAAATATTACTAAAGACTGTGATTATTATTATTAAAGGAATTCAAGACCATTTACTGTGGTTGATTTGGAAAAAATAAATAATTAAAAAAAAGAATTAACTCAAGACCATTTTTAACCCTTATATTATATTCTGTTAGGCCTTCAAATTTCAAATAAAAAACTTAAAATATGAAGGAACTAGTTTCCCTGATGAAAATACTTCAAAATAGAGTAATATCTTTTTTAGTAAAGGATATACATTTTCATAACCTACTTTTCAACTTCCGTTTTCAAAGTGGTGTATTAGTAACATTTGTGAAATTAGAATCATGCTTAACCTATAATAACTAAACTATCAGTTTGTAAGCGCTTATTATAATCTGTCTTCTAATCATATACATTATCATCAACCCAGGATGAAAAGAAACTTGACAAACTTCTTGAACTTCCAAAAAAGTACAGTTCTCTTTGACCTTGACAATTTTTCATTTGCAGTGGATGGTTTTCTTAGGTATTTGTCAAAAGCATTTCCTTTCACTTTCTTTGCTAATGAGCTTCTTGTTGAAGGATGTTGTACTTGATGTCCTTTCCTGACATTACTACTCTTACTTCCCATGAAACTCCCCTCTATAGATGACTGCCCTGAAAATGATATAATAATTATTCACCAATCTTATGTTAAATTAAGAAATTATAGAAAACTTCATCAATTTATCACTATGATATTGTATACAATTTTTTTTCATACGTACGTGGTGTACTGGTAGTGGCTCCAACCTCATCTGCAGACCTCCGGAAAAGTCTAAAATGTTCGACCTTCTCGGTAGATTCAGTATTATTGGTAGTAGGAACATGACCGTGAACACTGGTAGTGTTTGGTGACATTGGTATGCATAAAGTGAGGTGTAATGTATGAATTAACACCACTATCACAACTATATGCAGTTCCATTGATCGCGATTGCATGTTGTAAGAATTGAAATTTAAACTGTGATAGGAACACTGACCGAAACCACTGGCATATTCAAAGTAATAGCCAAACTAGCAAATCAATCAATGAAATCTGAATGTCAGCAAAAGTATTTTTAGAGTTGTATATGAGGTGCGACAACACAACTGTGATCAAGTTGACGAGTAAGTTTAAAGTGATGGCTTCATGTTCTTGTCTGACATTTCAACTTACATTAACAATGAACTACGAAATCCTAGAAGGTAAGACCCCAAGAGCTATGATTCCTTATCAGAGTTATTTCTTCAACTGAAATGAAACCTGACTTGGAACGATATGAAATGAAATATATAATGCAACTACTAAGCAGGTATCGCACATATCCCACCCATCAACAACCTGATTCCTTATGAAACATTTTTGCATGTCGTGTCATGTCAAGTGCATGAGAAATGCTTTGGTCTACCTGCTTTGTGGTAAGCACACCTTTTTACGTAATGAAGGATTGTGTGCTAAGACCGACCTAACGCCAGTTGTATAATGCTTTAAGATAATCGCGCTCTAAGATAATCATGATGCTAAATCTGTCAAACTGCAAATTATAAGGTGATACAGAAAAGTAGATTCCTTTGTGTACCAAGCATCATGGTTGATAGTAGTACTAAACTGTTTGTAGCGTAACTACAAGATGAAAATCCTGATTCCGCATAGGATTTAGCGAGCCCCCTTTTTGTACCATGTAATGACTAGAATCAAAATCAGTACTATGGATGTTGCTGTACTAGCCGTTTCCTTACCTTTATAATAAAGGCTTTGTTGCTATTTCAGAGTTGCATGTTCTTATGCTGATAATACACGCATTGCTCAACTTGTATCACATCACAGCTTAGCACTTTATATACTTTGTTTAGCAGAGTATTGCTCAGAAAGCTGTTTACGTGAGAGTGAATTTTATGATCTTTAGACTGATAGATGCTCCCATTAAATTGCAGTGCTCTTCGTTTGATGTTTGCAATTAAGAAATTACTTTACAATGTTGATAGATTCTAGATTACAGCTATTAATGGGATTTAACAAAGAGTAAGTAAAGGGTTGCAGTTGCTTACACATGTACACAATATACATACATACTATATAATAAGTATATAAAGGTGTAGGTGTAGATCATGTATCAAATCAACTAGGGAGTTTTTGAGACTGATGATGTTGATACAAGGCAAAATACAGTTTTTAACGTAATTAGATAACCATACGTTGTTTACCCAACGAACAGCAAAGGAATGCCAATATGCCAATTGCTTACATATTGTATTTTTTTGCGATGTCAACCGAGATTAAGTACGTGTGAGAAGTGAGTGCAATCTTGCATCGCATTGCAACTTGCATATATCCACCGATCTATTAGCTTGGGCTTGAGTTTTTGTTTTCATTTGCATGCATATCTTACACACTAGCAAGTCTGCAATTAATACTACACGTCCAACGCACCCTCAACCTTATCAAAACTAACATATTATAGTATTAGAATAATTAATTAATCGTGCATCCTAGTTTGCCTCATCTTTCATCATAAAAATATGTACCTATTTAATATTTAGATCTCAATGACTCAGTTTTGAGTTTCATCGCCTCTTTTTCATAGTTGCACTTGTCCTTTTTTTAAATACATTATCATAAAGATTTACCTGAATCTGAATCTTATCCTTAGATCACTGTGACTAAGCCTAGCAGCCACAATATCTAAATTTGCGTGCACGCACTGGGTGAGTACGGTACAGACGCGCAGGCAAAAATTGACATTCAACATACATACATTACGGTTCAAGCACCAGCCGAACTGTATTGAGCAAAACTGAAATGCTTTGTTATACATCAACGAATAAATATTGGCAACTTAACGAATACACGAAAAATCTATTAAAATATTAAGTAATTGCTAACAGAAATAAGCATGCAACGTTCTTATTGAAGAATGCCTATTTATGTAAATCTCGGGCTCATGCTTACATCTTATCAGTCAATTGTACTGTACAAAATGTTTTTGCTCCCAGTCCGCTAGTGTACTAAACTTAACTACATTGAAGAACCAAAATAAGGTACACGCTCTTATATAATATTGTTATTGTTGTTGTTTGCATGCATATTTGCATTATGAAATTTGTATCCATCAAGGCAATAATTAGTCAGTTTGAGACTCATAGAAGATCCCGACAACCGTGATAGGGTCATAAACTTTTGGCTTTTGTGTATGCAAAATTTGTGAGGATGATTTATCAAGTGATGTGGATGTGATCATGATCAATGACCATCATTTCAATGGCAAATAGCTTCGTTCTGAGACAGTTGTTGAGTAAATTAATAATTTATGCAAATACTAAATACAAGATACCGCACTTTAATTATTACGTGCTACATATATGTACGTGATATTCCATTTCAATGAAACAATTCTATATGAAATCGTTAATGAACATGACATACGCACGCGTTGAGCTTTTAATTATATGAGTAACAATTTTTTAATCATAATAAAACCAACAAACTTAAATCAATATTATGTAACATAAAAACGGATGTGACACTGGCACAATATTTGTTTTTATACATTACTAATGCCCATTTTTTTCATATAAAGAATGAAGTGAAAACTCCGACACTTGCACTTGTGTGTCTTAAGTCAAATGAAAAGTTGACATTGAATGAAAGTGAAGAAGGGCAATACCGAACTCACAATCACAATCAGTCTAAATGAGTTCTTGTTTGTAGGAACGACCACCGTGCTTGATTTCATAATTTCGAATTTATATATAAAAGTTGTTATTCATGAGGTAGAAGTTAAAAAATCAATGCCCTTCAGAATCAAGCTGTTAACATTCCAACAAATTTCAAATTGCATAGTGGCTATTTGCTCAAAGCTTAATCTATTACTCACAAACTCAGAATTCCATAACTTTTGTCCAGCAAAAATTATGGGATTCTTCGCTTTCACTTTTCATAAATTACAAACTATGTTTACGTAATACTTGTGCCTGCAATGTTATTATACAGCTTTTTTTAGTTTTAGCCCTTTGCAACAAAGAATGATATTTTGGCAACTTTTATAAACACCTTGATTAATATCTTTATAAATATCTTAATGAATTTCTTAATTCCTCGCTTTTCACGTGAATGTGTGTTAACAGTAACACCATTACTCTTCAGCGTCTCTTCTTGTTTCAGCAAAGAAGTCAAGTAATCCTGGAATGCTCTTCTTGAAGCCACATTTTGATTATTTGTCTTTAACTTTTGAGATACTGATTGTTTGATGGGTGACTTTTCTCCATCCTCTACACAATTCAATTGAAATCATATCAATCAGAATTAAATTTGAAATAGTCACACTGGCACACATAGTTATAACCACTTAAACGTATGTTCAAAATGTTTTAGACTTACCTTTAAATTTTTCTTCATTTTTCTGCACCAATCCTTTCACACTTCGTGTTTCCACTTTGAACACAAAAAATACGATGAAGATCAATAGGGAAAGATAAATTATGTAATTTTGCTTCATTTTTAAAACAAACTATTCGGTTCCTGTCTTCTTTTAAGCTTTTCCACTTTGTAATACTGAATCATAATTTGTTCTCCCGTATCGATTACCACACTCGTGGAGCAAGCGTTGTTTCCCATGCGTAGGTCAAATAAGAACTACCAAGTTTACTGAGTGTCAAACACGTTTTTTGTCATTAATATATGCAGCTTATTCCATTCAATATGATGTTTTTTATTCAATGTAAATCTTAATAACGAGAAGATATTATTATGATGAACATCTTTGCAGGAAATTATTAAAAAAGTGAGCTACAATGCTTGCTTATCCCACACAATATATTGCTTGTGCATTGGAGCAAATAATAGCTTGTAATTTGAGGAAGATTACAACAATATGCATCGTAAGGGTTGTTCGTGAGTTTTACTATCTGTCAGTGAATAAATGTTTATAAATGTAAGAATGTAGTTAGAGCGTGATTGGACATGTGAAGTTCATGGGAATCGTAAAAAAGTTTTTTCATGCTAAACCATCTCTTTACAATCAAAAACAACCTTATTCACGTCGGAACAATCTTTTTCTCTTCGGAACTCTATAAAGGGGAATCAATCCATTGTATGCCTAAGAAATTCTTATTCATCAGTCCCATCGCATATCGTAGAGAATCAATTACATAAGCCTGAAGCCAATCCAATCTTAATGATCCGATCAGAATCCAGGGGTAAATGCACGATATATGTACTTCACCTTCAATTTTACGTAATTATAGAGAATGTTTGTTGGTATTTCTATGCTTTAATAACCCAACAAATGCTGATCACCTAGCTCTCCTTCATTCTTAGCAAAAGTCCCAAATTAAGGTTTTAAAAAAAAGCACTTATTGCATGGCTTATATTGTACTGATGCAATTTTATTGCTCGCAAAATGTAGTATTACTGATATCCCACCATTTTTTTTTGTTGTAAAAAAGTTGTTTACTATAAGTAATTAGGAAAATCTGCGTCTAAACCTAGTCAGGGACGGCCCTTGATCTTCCAATGTGGCAATGGCAATTTATAGCTAGGACAGCAATTACAGCAATCACGGCATATGGTAATATGTTATGTTACCCTTGATAGTAAAAGCAGCGAATAAATACGCAGGGAATAAATCTAATATGGGAACTCTAAAACCGTACTTGGTTTAGGTTTAGGAGTGCATTGCATTTGGATGCTTCATGTTTATGATTCCCTTTCATCATTATTATGCATTGTTATTTTTGTTATTATTATTGTTTTATTATCGTAGGTCAGAATTATACGGATATCATGCAATAGCAGTAGGATAGGATGAGATAATTAAAGGTAATGGTGTATGTACTACAAATTACTTGAAGTTTAATAATAAAAATATGGACGCTTATGTCTTATGTTATTTTAGTACTTGTACGTAGCACTTTACGGTGAAGGCATAAAGAAAGGTACATAATTCGCAGTTGTATACACATAAGCTGAAGTATGCTCTATTTTCACAGCTTGTGATAGCAATTAATGGAAAATAAGAATGAGAATAGTATGTACGTAGAAAACATTCTGTAATTTTCTTATAAGCAGCCAATTAAAAGGCACAAATTTGTATTTACCCATTTGGTTATCTGAAGAGGGTTGTGGTGGTGGGAGTACATTCTGTGTGTGTGGTTTGTTGTTGACGATGATATTATTATGATAAGCCAAAGTTTTACATAGAAGTACATATATAATGCACTTTTACCATTACGCTTTAAGACTCGTGATGATCATGCTCAAAATAAGATATTAAAATATTTGACTGAATCATCATACGCATATTACATATAATTTGTGCGTGCTATTATTGTATTGCACGTATTATGTGTTGTTCTGATTGAAACTGAAGCATGAAAAAGCTATTTAGTTGGAGTTATTTGTTGCGATCTGAGATAACTAATTAGATAGCCAAGCCAAAGCCAAACTGCTACCACTAGTAGATCATCAGTGGAGTTGTAGTTGTGTGGTGATTGAGATGAATGATGAATGCTGAAATTTCCATTTCATGGCTAGTTTGGTTTGATAAAAACATAATAAATCATGTATGAGATAATCATTAGCACACGCAGTGTGTTTATTGTGATTGACTTGATCTTATCTCTCCTAATTTCAGCTTCTATGATTGTTCTCAAGTGATGAACTGAACTAGTTAATTTTACTATTATAATAAATAGAGAACTCTATGCATTGATGGAACTTTCTGGAAGTAAGTATGTGCCTAAGTATATAATAATCATTATTAGTAATTTTCATTATCTGAAGAGTTCATCAAGGCAGAAAAATTAATGGACGTTTCTGATTCTTTGTAATCGGAAACAGAGATGCGTTAAAAAATAAGTGTGGTTATGTTTCGGGTGTTGTAAAGTTGTGTATTTATTGCGAATATAAATTATTCAACCGTGTGTGTAGTGGTTTTTTATGTCATACACAATACGCACATTTTGTGGGTGGAGTTGCTAGATTTGATAATTTCATTGTAACAAAAAAAACTATTACTAAAGAGCAACAGTGTCAACTGCTGTATGTTTATAATTTGCTTATGATTTGCAAATGCTGATTTTGATTATTAGCCTCATGCCGATTAATGCTAGTTTTGACTGTTTTAGAAAGTAAAGTTTACTGCATCACGTCTGTAAAATTTAAACTTAATATTACAATTTAATGGAAAATTTGCCTCTGCCATCTTCATCCGATTGCAATGGCTGCAGTTCGGCTAATGTATGAATTGTCCATAATTTTCTTTTGAGCAGCCGATAGAAGTAGTTTGCTTTGCCACAAATATAGGCATAAATAGGTGTTAGGTATAAATTCGTTCTGGTTGTTCTACATTCATTTTGGTAATTTATGCCATATGCCATAATATATACACATTATGTCTATACCTAATTTCTGATACATTTACCTGCACTTTGATTTTCAAGGTAGCGGCAGTGTTAATCGGACATCTTGATTAGCTTTGTCCAATTGTAACATATATTGTACCTGGTAATTTGGTATGCCTATTTAATAGCATAAACTGCATCACAAGCTGCATAACCCCATTTATGAAAAGCCTAGACAGGCGTTGATGATTATATCGCTTTTATACTCAACGTCCATGAAACCTCTTGATTGAGTACATCGCTATCTGTAGCGTAAACTTTGGCATCAGTGTGCGATACTTTTCTTATGAATCTCTTTGCGAATACGACAAGTTTCATCTTTGACATAAAAGTTTTCCTTTCTGGACCAGTTGATAAATTTATGTATTCTTCGTGAAATTCGATGCTTGGATGAGCCAGTTGGAAGCTATGAAACTTGATATTAATATTATATCATGAAAGAAATGATTCACTAAAGATGAAAATGAAATATGATAGGATATTCTCAGAAATGGAACGGTGGAGCTGGATACATGGAAAAAGTAGACTCAAGAGGATCGAGTTGATTATACTCTCGTAAGCCATGGTTTCATCGGCAGCGTCGGTCGCTTCTTGTGAAGCATGAAAAAATCTCTACCAAACTAAAACGTAAGATTCCATCTATCATTTTTGTTTAATGGGAAAAGTATTCAAGTTTCATTCAATAGTTGTTTTTGCTTTACTCACCCTAAAGGTATTCACAATATGCAACACCTGCTGTGGATGAGAGGATGAGACGAGTTTCATATATATCTTCATCCATTCAATCCGAACATTCTTTGCGTTTGACCTTGTGTATATTATTTGTATGCATACGATCATCTATCTCCATCTTCTTCCATAACTTTTTACATTGTGTTATATGTATGTTGTTCATTATTCACGCAATGATTAGCAAACGCAAACTTTGTGACTGAACTCTGATATTACTTTCCCTCTTGGTCAAAATGTAATTTACGCTATTGTACTGCACTTTTTTCTGAAACTTTTTTTCCATGCATTGAATCATTGGTTTAACCGTAGGCATTTTACATTTTTACTAATGCTACGTGGTGTGGTGGTCTTTGGCAAGTTGTATATATACATAATATTACTGTTGCTATCCTGCCTTCCTCTTTAAAATCCAAACCTTTCCTTACAAAAGCTCATCCATATGTTAAGCCGACTGCACACGAATTTCAGTGTCCACCACACTGTTTGTAATGTTATGTTCCGTACTGTACACAATATAAAGTGACGATGACGATCGACGGAGGATACAAGTCAACATTAAGCACCTAAGTATGTAATACTACTACTACGGAGGGGGAATATAATATAGCTTGCACTTGACTTTACCAGATCAAGCATATAAACATTTGTACATATATAATGTAGTTCACAGAACCTTTAACATTTTCTCACTTATAAATCGGCTCTATTTGAAAATGTGTGGATAGGGTCGGATTGTTTATAATTAATAGTGTTTTTTTGTGTTACAATATGCATATAAACGACGAGTTAATTGAGAATTTGCGTGTGTGTATCACCAGACAAATACTCGTAATATGCCTTCGCCATCAGGTCATGTGCAATGTATACAGAAGCGAGGAACATGTATGAAAAAACTTAGAGCACATTACATTCCCATTCCCACCAAACCAAACCCAGCCCAGTCGACCAACAAAACCAAAACCGGAGATGCCAGAAAACCATAAAAATCATCATCATCATCATCATCACTTTAAACATTTGCAAAAACAGAAACGAAATGTGTGTTGGTGCTTGGCTTGGGATATGATGGCCTTTATATGAGACAAGTGATGTTACATATTTTGTCAGTTTGAGTAAATGAAAGTTGGGGGACAGACGTGTTCACTGCATATTAACAGAACAAGAATATACAGTTGTACGTGGGCTCGGATGGGATAACCATAACCAAACGTACGTATCCATTGTGTATTATTCAGACCCGAGGTTTCGTCACTTATCACCACACCATAACATTTGAAGTGCCGGCATCATCTACATCATCATCATCATAAGTACAAGTTCATTACTCATAGATATAGAGTTCTGATAAATATGTATGGGACACATTGCTAAATATTTTTATTAGTGTGGGATTACATACAAAACATACACCTGCTACCCATGCTCTGGATTTCAGTTTGCAGAACGCCGTGCTCCTGCTAGTGAAGCTGAAATTAAGATTTTTTCTACGTAATTCATAAATTATTGATTTGTTTCAACAGACTTAAAATGTAAGCTTCCTTTGTCCTCTGCAATAGGAAAAGTTGAGGAAAATAGCTTACCACTTCATTAGCTACTAATGAGAATAGTTTTGGGGTTAGTCACAAAAATGCCTCAGTCGTGGTAAGCGTCAGCCACAGTGTCAGTGAATTCTGAGATTTTCCATATTAGTGGGGACGCCATTTGTGTGTGTGTGTTTACTATTTGATTCTCACGGGATTGAGTTCTTAAAATAAACTTGTTTAAAATGGCAGATCGTTGGAAGCCAATTGTTTTTGGGTCGGTTGTGCTAGTTGCAGTTATCTTAATTGTAGCGCTAGTTGTGCATAGATCAATAAATCGGTGAGTAGCATTGTTTTTACCGGTTTTTACTACCATATCATTTATAAGTGCATGAATATAAAATGTCACTTTTTGTATCCAAATTATAGGGACAGAATATGTGAAAATGGATCCGAATTATATTTCGAGGACCCTAATACAAACGAAGGAAGCTGTCTACGATCAGGATCCCAAGGCCCTTGCGGGAAAAACATGGTGGTGGTAGCAAACAAAACGAACAGTTCTATAGGTGCTTGTGGTTGTGATGTGAGTCATTTTGAAAGAGCAATGGTTTACCATCCGGATGAGAATCAATGTTACTTCATTTTCACAAAGGTAATTGAAATGCAAAAATGCATGTATTACTTTACTACATTACTAGAGGTACATTTCAATGAATGAGTAGTTTTGCTCCTTTCAAACTTAATAATCCCGAGATTTTATCCGTTCTTATTTTGGCCAACTGTTCATTAACCTTTATTAGATGGGGATTTTTTATGAGTATGAATGAGCTCAATGGAATGTACGCATACGTAAACGAGTTGTATAAAAATCTATATGAGAAAAGAAAAATGTGACGGATGCTGCTGTCTGCTGCTCTACCTTAAGAATATTCGTCATCCATGTCAGTGCCATTTCACTTTCAGTGTCAGCGTCAGTACAAACGTAAATGTACAGCAAGCAAAGCAAGTCTTATAAGGAAAAAATGAATTCAGACAAACTTACAGACATGTGATTGTGTGCAAATGCAATGTTGCATGGAGTATTAGGTATTTTACGTAGTGATCATAGCTTTGCGAATTGCACGTCATTTTGTACTGCGTTTACAAGTACTAAGATATTTTGTGGCAAGAGCCTACATAAATACATACATGCGTATAAAGAGCTTTTTGCATGGCTTTTCGTCGATGTAGAAATCATGAATGAGCAACGACTAATGAGTAATCAAAAGATCAACAACACAAGTTAATATATTCAATTAAAACTGGAGTTTCGTTTTTTACGCTTTGCTGGACTGTACCATACTGAATACCCAATGACTTTTTAAGTATGACGTACGTCTGATCTTTGTTCGTGGAGCTAATTTTTATTGATTACGTAGTTCTTAATCATCATAATGATTTAATGGAGTTTGTGGACATACAAAATATGACATCATGCCTTTTAGACAAAGGTATAAAACTGTCATTCACAATCAATCCAAATATCAACACATTTTCTTTTTTTATGATGCAGGCATTCTGTGGAGATGGAGAGTGGCTCACCATAATAAAAAACCAAGGCCCAATGTGCACCCGTAGAACGTGTGACATGCCTGGAGCAGAGATTGGGGAATATGTTCCTCTCAGCGATGGAAGATGCGTGGAGCTGGGGAAATTTGATAATGTCACCTGCAACAAGTCACAAATTATCAAATTTCACAAGGGGAAAATCTATCCTAGCTGTCTTAATCTAAATTTAAGCACAGGGAGTGTCGGCGTCCCTCCTACAGATTGCCCTGAAGGATATTATTCAACAGATATAGGACATTGTCAGCCGCATTTCGATTTTGACTAAATTAAATAATTATGTGCGTGATAGTTTTATGTACTCTAATGTTCAATATTTGTTTTTTATTTTAACGAAGTAGACGAAAAGCCTGTTGTCAAAAAGTATTATTATTATGCTGATGTTATTCGCTGAATATATAGTTTTGTTACTCTTATCGTTTTCCCCTCAATTTGGATCTGTAGATGTGCGAATTAGATATTTTATGTACTTTACTCTACTTACTTAATATCGCTGTATATATTTTCTATTTAATTTAGTTATTCCGATACTAGTGTAAATAGCGGATGTATTTAAAGTGTAGTTGAGCATTTAAGTTTGTTTGTGATGCGATATATGATATATGGATAGTCGTCACTGTCACTGACGTAGTAATGAACTATGATGGACATGAAATTTTATGTCAACTGTATGTATGTATACAATATTGTGTGCAAATGAGTCATCATGATGGCTAGGATAATTTGACTATTCCAACCACGTTCTTTTTAGATCTTTCAGCTTCTGCGATTTTTAGTTGCTGTTGGAGTGCAATATTGTATGTGTACTTTTAGAATTAAGCACAAGTGTATATCCCATGCATTTTTAACTTTTGTGAACTTGTCATAATGAACCAGACTGGAGTAATCATTTGGTGTTGACAAGAATAATGTTATACTTACTCAACACTTGTAATACGACTAGAAATGTTGAAGTACAGACATAAGTTGCTAGTTGTTTGTAAAACAATTTTTGTAAAAAAAAAGTCATCAGACAATCGTGACAGCAAAAATTTAAATAAAAGACCAACTGGTGACATCCTCCATATACTGGTCTAAAATATCATTAAAATAAATACTTATGCTCCACACTGTTTTTCATTACATGTTTTCTGCCAAGCCGCTGTCCTGGGTTTAACCTTGAATGTGATTTTTTTGCACCACATCAATATGAATAAGATCATCTTTTCGTATTACTTACATCTTCAACGATGTTTGGTTATGAATATATTATGTACTTTTGTGATTGTAGGAATTTATATCCATTTTTCAAGATGTGTATAATACTGCTAAGCAGTATGCCCCAACTTGAACTGGGTTAGTTCAGACGTAGATAATTATACCTTCATAGAAAACTCAAGGTTAAGAAAGTTCCAAGTACGAAATTGGGATGTGGACAGGGTATAAAACGTTCTATACCTGAAATGTAGGATTCTTCAGATCAATTATACTTCACTGCTCGGTCGTTTGTTCATGCCGCAAAGTAGTGACACTCCCAAATAAATGCATTTCGAAAAACTTTGGGTCCAGGACAAGTGCATACGTCGCTTGAAACCATACCATAGGCCGAATTAAGTAAGTAATTCCAAAGTCAAAGGTGCCAAGCTTTCACAGGACTGCAACTGATGAGTAGTTACAGTAATTTGGCACCATAATCATTGAAGTGTAAGTTTAATGGGAATACAAAACGAAGTGTCAATCATATTCATAAGCTTGCATGTTGTACATGTATTAAAATTGGTGTCACGCGAACTCCAAAAAATCAACAAATATAAAATGTTCCCAAAATCACCCCCTCAAATGTCAACTACAACGAAAATGACAGCAAGCCTTAAGATGTTATCTTTATTTTGCTGATATACAACATAAGCCAATGGCCAATATAATCATGTAGACAATCTGTCATTGGGCGAGGAAAATAGAAGGAATATTTTTTAGCTGTATATTTTATGGGGTTAACTGGAAAGGCAATCTGTTATACATATGTATATTCAAGACAGGCCTATATCCCTGACACATAGCTGCTGACTCAAAGTAAACAATTCAAAAATAGAAATAGGGTACTCTACAAACTACCACACCATCATTTTGTGGATTTCTGGCTTTAAGAATTTGTAAAAAAAATACACTTGTATCATACGCATGCATACATAATTCTTTTGTGCAGCTTAATTTATTCCAACTTTACCCCAGAGACAAAGTCCAAGTATTTTTTTTTATAGATTTGACGTCATATTGATCCCACCAGGGCTTTGGGCAACTTCCAAACGTATGAAACACAAGCCTTTTAAAATTCTGGTCCAATATCCCTGCAAGAGAAACCAACAAAGAAATTTTGTTGCGTAACTTGTTTTTTATATTCGATGCATGTTCTTAAAATATGGTTGTAACTAATATTGTTTTGTCATGCCATGTCATTCAGTATCTGGAAAGTTCTGGAAGTTTCTACCTGCGCATCCTCTTTGTCTACTTGCTGTTGCTGACCGGTCTCCACCGAGCAGTACGATCCAATGAGTCAGCTTCCCCTTTTGTGAGAAGAGTTAGAAGAGTTCCTTCCTCCTTTCAATATACAAATGAATGACAAAAGTGGCAACCCCAATTATTGACAATATTGATGATGAATGATTACTTCTTGTGAAGTCAGGAATGAATGGGATGGAAATCTGATGTAATTAGTGGGCGCTGTATTCTGCATGAAAATCTCAGATGACTCCCATTACACTACCAATCAACCATCCCATTATTGCCCATTTCTTATTAGAACCAATCCTATTGATTAAGAAATGGAGTAGACCTTGTAAAAGTTCCTTCCGCTCTATTCATCTTGTCGCTTAATTCGTTTATTCACCTGTTGCTGCTGTGTTCATGCCTGTCTACAAAATGTGTTGATCACAATTGTTTATGTACTTGTACCTCGAGGCTCGAATCGAACAAGCGTTTCGTATAGAAAAACGATGCGCAATGGCCCACAGACTTAACTTGAACTCAAACGTTCTCATAATTATCTACAAAACAATGTTGCAGCAAAAAAATACATGATCTCGCTTTACACAAAGCGAAAACATACCTAAACACACGAATTGACAAGTCACAATAAGAATCACAATCAGCAGCAGCAGTGGTGTACCTGTTTGCATGCAAAATTCTCATTGCGAATGCACGTGTGCACAGTAAAATATAACATATTATATATATAATATAAACTGTGCCAAACTACCGCATTGATTAAGCAGTAGAGTTGGATCACAAAGTCAAGGTCAAGAAGACGGAATCAAATTTTGTCTCATGTCCAACAATACGAGCGCCTCTATGTAAGTTGGATGTTAAACTCAAATAAATGGGTGTCCACATTTCCTGTCATTCATTATCCTATAATAATAATAAGATATAGAGTATCTCGCCATCAACCAATCATAATTACAGCTAAGTGTTGCGAGTACTCAAGAAGTCACAAAAGAGTCATAAAAGATCGCTCCAAGCTACAACCACCTCATAATATATATGATAAACACAGTGATGATGATGATGATATCATCATTTTTATATGAGATACGCTTTAATTTACACTAAAGCCATTTCCACAACGGACGGACGTTCCTCCATGTCTATTGTATCCACAGAGTCAGTTCCACTCTACATAGTTTTCTGAGAATTTGAGACGAAGAATTTCTTTGTTTATCATCCCCACGCATATAGTTCTCGTATAAAACATGTCATCGACAGGAACACCCTTTAATACATCTTGCATTCATCACATCACTTCCAACTCCAACTGAATCAAGGATGTTACGTTACGTAAAATTATGCTTTAGCTTTAGCCCATCCATATATATACATATATATGCATACATAACCTAAGCAGTACTTAAAATTTTGCATAGTTCGTGTCGAGACCACAAAAACTAATGTGATGAATAACAGAAAGCACACATTCCTTCCGTTTTCATTTGTTCTTGTTCGAGAAAAAAAACTGGTTAACAGCACGATGGTTGAGTCCAGTCGTATTTTGAAACCCGAGCGTTATACACATATATAATACAGGTGTACAGAGGCCATCGATAATAGATATATTACATATATAGGGGCAGCAGCTAAAAAAATCAGGAAGTGGAATAGGAACAGCATTCCTTATCATTAAATCACTTTTTTGCTATTAAATTCCAATAAACAAATTGCATAGATATAAATAAGTACATGCACACACACCTCTCACGAGACTGTTCGGTTGGTCAGTAGTAAATTTGTAGTAAAAACGTGCTTTCCACAATTACAGTATACATTTAGGAAATACCTTTTCTTGGCAAAGAATGTGATAATACAAATAGATACAGATATTCTGTATTATTCAGATTGGTAATCTAATCTCAAGTCAAGTTGATCCATTGGCCTATCTCAGTCTGTTGTTGACTGATCACATTAGTTCATCTCTCCAGGATGCTACATACTTTAGTGTAGCATATTACTAGCTTGATTTTTTTAACTCGAGAAAAATATATCATGTCCCAGGTTTAATATTGCATTTTAAATGTGGAGTAAATATTAGCATACATTTTTGCGTTTGGTATAATTTGTGAGTTCCTAAATTACATCAACTTTTCTGATTAATTTTGTTTGATGACAAAGAATACATATTTCGCGTGTAGGGCAAACCGCAGCAGATTAGATCACATCATCACGGTCCACAGAGATCAGTGGGAGTCGAGTCATATTCTTATCACGAACCCCAGCTTAGTTTACTACTGCTCGCTGTACTTAACGTAATCGATTGTTATTCTGATTGATCCCATATATAGTTCAGTGTAGTCATTTTACGCAAGCTGAGTTGAAGCGGTACGTTTGCTGTGACCTACATGCATTAACAAAAAACATAATTTTTTTAAAAATCTACCAGCTTTTCAAACTGGACATTTCATTGTGAGATTTTTAAATTTAAAAACAAGTTTGAAGCTCATGCAGTAGTGGTACCTCCCTGTCAGTGGTACCTCAACTGCAAATATATTGTTTTCTGCGGATTATTATAAAGTGCAACGTGCTAAATAGAATCTCATTTCATATTCCGTTGAGGAGTAGTGGATATAATAATTTCGTCTCATAAATATAAATCACGAGCAAAATGACTATGTCAAATAGATGCAAATGGATCTCATTTGGAGTAATGAGTTTAAGTGGGATTCTCCTTCTTGTGCTGCTTTATAGTCTGGAAAGCAAGTAAGTTTTTTAAAAGATTTCCTTGTGCCTTGTGTAAATACACGAAGAAAATGTTTTAAAAAATTGTCTAAACTGTAGCTTCAGCATAGCGTTAACTATCTATATGTAATTTAATATGGATGATGGATGGTTAAAATTACAGAAATAAATGTCCGCGTGAAGGAGAAATAATGTTGAAAGACACTACGGAATGTTACATGAGGGAGACGAAAGGACCTTGTCAAAACAATCTTGTCTTTACAGAAGATGAACCAAGGAGTCATTATGGAGCATGCAGTTGTCCCTATATGGGATTTAATAGGACTGTGTTGTACCATGATGGACATTGCTATTTTATTTTTACTCAGGTAAGTTAATTAACAATTTATTTATTAACTCGTAACTGACTGAAGAATTATTAATTTTGAAAATTTCACTGAAAGTTCTGGCTCGCATGTTGTTTTACTTTGCTCAACTAATCCGCATACCATCAATATCAAATCATATCAACAATGTGTAATCATTCATGTCTCTCAACTCGAGGGTCTGTTCTCTGATGCAACTCACGTCACAAACTTTAAGTATTTAAATGTTACGTAAATAACGTAAATATTACGTCAACATATCATTCAGGAATCAGGAAGGTATTTTTCCAAATTCCTGAGAGCATTCTTCAGTTCAATTATGTCATGCGTCAGACAGCCATGTCTACGTCATGCACTCAGACCGCATGAATAATATTGCAAGCTTAAAATATGCTCCAAAAATACCCAAAAATGTATAGAATTTGTATAGCCATTAGGCATATAGTAGCAGGTAAAAATAAAGTCGAGTAATGCCCCGCCGGATATTATCTACACCCAAAAATAGGGGAAAACATTATGTGCAAAAAGTTGAACAATGACATCAGAATACTGTATCGCCCACATAAGTAAAGAAGTAACAAGGTAAACAATGAAGAATTTCGCAAGTCTAAGAAAGTCTAGTGAATGAATGCAACATAAATAGATTGATTTTGTTAGACCGTTAGAAAGAAACGCCGTCATAAAAATTAGGAATGTCTTAAAAAGAAATAGCTAGGCAGATTGATTCCATTTCATATTGAATTCTATTGTGAATAAGATATGAGAATCGCTTTTGAATGAAGAACATTGTTGACTGTCTTTTCCACATTCAATGCATATATATGATTCTCAAATTTTAAAAGAACAATGCAAGAAACCGAAGTGTATAATTTTCCAATATTCAACAATAGACCATTTGTTCTCAATTTGAACTTTATGCTTGTTCTTCTTGAGTAAACAAATGAGATATTCTGTTAGTTCTACTCTAAGTCTGTACACAATGTAGATTTACAAATTAAAAGTCATATAAAGCGTCTGTCTGAACAACATATAAGGTGTTTTGTGGTGTATGACTGTGTAGGTTTACAAACAGCCTTGTAAGCTTGCATTGCAACTGGATTATTATTAAATACATTTACTCGTACATACAAAATATTATGCACAGGCTCATGTTTGATGCATGAACAAAGCCATCTTAGCCACCCATCAACTATACACCTTTAGTTCAGTCTGCAGAAATCATGGAAATAGATTCTCTTTTCTGAATAGAAATGAATACTAAATAGCATTACGAATACGGCTGTTTTAAACACTGGTTTTACATAGTACTGTAACAAATCAAACGCCCACACATGAAGAAATGAGTCGTCTGTGGTTAATCTTGAGACTGGGCTCAATTCGTAAGAGATTTTCAGTGCCGCTACTAACTACCATAATGATGGATTAATTGCTCGCTCGAGTCCTCGAGTTTCTATTTGTCAGCCTGCACAGTGCACAGCCCCAAGCAGCAAAAGTTTCATGACGGCATTTTGTTAAGTAGGGCTATTGTGACTAGCAAGTCTAAAAAATTGCATGCAATGGACATTTTCATGAGCGACAAGCAACATTGAATGAGGAACATTATAGAACAGTATTTAATGCTCTGATGTGTCTTACACTTCAGGAATGATTAATGGTTAGAGCGATTGATAGAAAAAAATTGGTTCTTTTGTGACATTGAAGGCATACTGCAGCGAGGGTCACTGGTTAAACATTACAATCAAAGGAGAACCAATCTGTGAGTCGAATCCCTGCATCCAACACGCAATGAATGCTTTTGAAGCGGACAAGAATGGGAATGATGATGGAGACGTGGATATGAAGAGCAATGACCAGTTCGACACTCAAATGCATGACATGAATGGTCATCGAAAAGAAGTGCAAATGATTGGGAAAGAGTTCGTTCCTATCAAAGGTGGGCGTTGTGCTCAGCTTGGAAAATGGACGGAAGGATGCCCTGAAGGCTCTATCGTGAGGTTTCATCAAAACTACATTCTCCCAAGCTGTTTTGAGCCTCCTAAGCGGAAACTCGGACAGTCCCTTGGAGCAATTGGTGTTCCAGCCCTTAATTGTCCAGTTGGTTCATGGAGATCCATTATGGGAAAATGCCAACCTAGTTTTGACTTTGATTTCGAGTAAAAAAAAGCTTTCCTGTTTTTGGTATGTGTCTAATTGGACTAACATGACTAACATTATTAAAAGTTTAGGTCAACAACAGCAAATTGCAGGTGTGCACACGCTCACAACTGTCTTAACAATTAACTATCCTTGCTTTTTATCCTATTATCCTTCAACTTGACCTAACAGTTATATATATTTGTCAATATGCTCTAGCTTATTGGCTCAATATGCTCTATTAAGTTTAGCACTGACCTTCTCTTCAGAAAACGTGTAGAAAAATGTAATTTACTTGCTTTTTTGCCAACAGTGAACCTACCGATGAGCCGGAATCAAAGAACAGGAGCTAGTGGGGCAAACTGTACAGAACGCAGCATGAAGTAGGATGTAACCAGAAATGCTTGTTCCGTTACAATTTACAATGCAATCCAAAAGGTCACCGGATTGTTTGCAATGCTTTGTAATGTCATCATCATCATCAACAACAATTCTTCCTGAGAACGACAACATATATTTTCAAGACTGTCACGTGCCCAGTGTGGTGGCTTTGTGTTATTATTGGTGCGTAGGTGCCAATTAAAGTTTCTTATCTCTGTAAATTTCGCTGTAAATATCTTAGCAATTCCTAAGTTCCTATTTTCCACTTTGCTTGCATGTTAAACATTATGTTTTGCTGCAACTTGTGTATCTTTGACTAACGTACGGATGATATTTTATACAGTGATTTTATTTTGTGTGCAATATAATGTAATAAATATGCATGCCTTGCATGTTCTGGTGCCATAGATCATAGAGTCGAATTCTCCATTTTTCACTTCATATGAAATCTTTTTTTTATTGATTCACACTTCTTCTTCAGACTGATGTAACACAAAAGCTTTTTATATTATTATATATATAGCATGTATAATTTCTATGAATAGTTTATAGATTATCATTGTTACTATATTATTGTATATATTTACTGTTACTTTTAACAAATTATAATAATAATTTATCTATTTTACCTTAAGAGTAAAAAAAACTCAAAATAACTTGATGACCCATTATATAAAAAATATAAAAACAAGCATAAATATACTGAATGTTATAAGCTGTAGTACATCTCATATTTGAACTTAAATTGGTTATATATGCACATTTTCAACTTAAAATTGAAATAAATTTGATTTCCTATTAATACAGCGGTGTAAAAAAAATTGTAAAAATATCGGATTAAAAATATTTGTGGTTGATGGCAAAAATGGACAAATTATTCCAAAAAATATTACGTAAAATTAAACTAATATTAGGCGTGTTACAAATTGGTAGTTGTCCGATCGATAGCTCAAAATTAAATTATTCATTATTGTAGTCAGTTTAGTAGTATGTCCGAAAAGGGAAGATGGAAGTAGAATATTAATTTTGTATTATTATGAAAGCCTCGTTAACGCTCTAATAGTAGCATATATACCTCATGGTATACTCTGCCCTTTTGGTTTCCATTATTACAGCAGTTTTCACTAGGAGCAATAAATATTATTCACGAGTCACAACAAAATTTCAAGAAACGCTACTACTAGAGCATTATTGGCAGCTTGTGTCGAGCCAAGGCAGAAGCCCACTTGAACAAATTTAATGGTCAGCTACAGTCAAAACGAGGTAGTGTAAAATAACTATATAAATAATGCAGTTGTAGTAGAAGATGCCAATAAGTTACCATAAATTGTTAAGTTATATTTTAGTGCATACAAATACATAATATTCTATACATAAACTATACAGTACGTATTACTCTTCAACCCGTTATGACTAAAACATTTTTTTTTACGATTTAGCTCAGGTGTAAAAAATTGCACAACCCACAACAACAAACTGCTTTGTTTAATTGATTTTTGATGTACATCAGGTTTTTCACTTTCATTAACTTAGGGTAAATAATTTACTATAATATAAGTAGGTCTTATAATTGCTGCATTATTTGCACTTTTGCACACTCTGATCTGATCATCAATTCATGGAGCTTTCACAGAAACACGATGATAATAATAATACAATCTTGTGTGCCTAACTAACGTTATGTTGTATAGTCTTTCTAAACTTTCTACTTTTTGTGTATTTGTATTTTTCTGATCCCATGAAAATTGAAACAAAAACCAATAGTCATAGTTTAAAAGGTGAAATTTTCTTAACACTTGGAATTAATTGCTCCTTGTTCACAAATTGGGAATGGAATGAAGTATTAGTCTAACTACTATACTAAGTTTATTATCTTACGTGTGCTTTTTTTAATTGAGAATTCCCAGTGTGTTTTTACTATCAACTTTGTGCTATTAAAGTAACAGCTTTAAACTATACTTAATTAATATCAACTAAGCTTTCTAGTCAATACAATAATTACTACATTAGTATCACTTTTAGGGAATATGATTTTTCAAATAAATTCTCGGGAATAGCAGCATTATATGTTTACTCATTATAATGCCAACTAACCAAACTAAAAAACTCATTTCAATTTAATATCTGGTTACATATTAAAGTAGTAAGGCTCACAGACTGACAATTTAATAATAAATATGTATTTAACAAATGATTTCGTAGAATGGTCAACATCACAATATAAATGTCATTTACAAAATAATAATTATAACATACATAAATAAAATATATTGGCATTGGCACACACGACCACAGATAGCAAAAAAAAGTAAAAATAATTAAACTCGGGAGTGTTTGTTTCGTTAACTAATGAATACTGAGTTCGTCTATAGGAAAACATAATCAAATATGTTTGTATGTATGTATAAACATTTGAAATATTCTGTATATCCTCATCCTCCTCCTCCTCATCATCATCGATAAAGTCAACATTTAGAATACAAATTTCAACCGAGCTTTGCTTCCTTGTTACTAAATATTTGGCTACCATTCAGATTCATCCGTTTACGTTTTTACTGTTTATACTTTTGCGTGATTTTTTTCCACTCTCTTCGTTAATCTCTCTGAAAAAGGTCTACTACACTTGATTTAAACTATAAATTATTTAAATGCATTTCGCACATTGATATTTTTATAGCTAAGCATAATATTACATTTTTACATCTTAACTAAATTAAATGCGTAGGGGCATTATAGGATAAAAATGCATATAATTTGAATGAAGACAATATATTCTTCGTGCAGTTGATGCGTTGCACGATGCTGTATAGAAATCTCTCCATATTGTTTACCAAGTAAAGTCTATTATCATATCTGTGGTAATATATTATCGATTGCATCTCAAACAGGAGCGTGAAGTCAAATAAAAGTAGTTCAGATATATGCATGCATACAATTTATTTACGCTTCTTCTTCAATTTTCCATACACCCACGCATTCACGCATTAAATGGTTGTAGAAAAGCCATGCCGGTGTGTGACTCTATTCAATATATTGCCACCTAGCTCACATTCGGAATACACAATTACGCGAGTAAAATGTCATGTAGCTGTCAAGAAAGGAAATGAAATAGATTTCCGTCAGTTGTCTGCCGGGACAAGATTAATATGTTAGATAGCATGTGTCATGTGTAAACCTACATATATTTCTAAACTCAAGTCGCAAACCCGTCATTCCTCAACTCAACTGAATCAATTACCAGCAGTCACTTGTACATGTGTAGGAGGACTACAACACAAAGGGTAAAAATGTTACTTATTCTTGTCTTGTTCACAAATTCTATAAGCGGTCCATCTGTATCGGAGGAGCTTTTGCGTAGGTTATGCCACGCAGAGCCCAGCAGCATGCAAAATACATGACACGTCATGTACATCCGTCAAGTAAGAATCTAAATCAACTGGCTGGACTGGCTCCTGATCAATTAAGAAAGTAATCTTGAGCTAGCTCACTCCTGTTGTTGTTGCTACTCTCATCAATCAACTGGCAGAATCCTAGGAGTTTGTTATCACCACCATTGCTTCTCGTTTTTTTAATTAATGAGCTCATCGTCAGTTCATATACATAAAGAGAATTGTTTCCACTGACTGACCTGACCTCCAGCAATATTCACGAAAATTTGATTGATTTGCTCTAACAAATTATTTATACTATCAGAAGTGGATGGGCAAATGAAGAAGAAAAACATTACAGTACTTACAGTTCATCCTCTAAATTGCAGACAACTAGCAAAAAACAAACAACAAATATCCTACCAAACGAATACAAACAGAATGAAGAATCATTAGCCAAAGTTCGTTGCTCTAGTCATTTCGTAATGTCATGTCAAAAGTCTTATTATAAATTTAGTTTCCCGACTACTACTCATTCATTCGCATGCTATTAAAGTTCACAATATTATACCCACGAACATATTTACCCAATGGCACATTATACCAAAAAGTCATTTCTCCTCCTTCTATGCATGGCTATAGCCGTTTCCCAGTCCTGTTTATTTTTTTGGTGAGTATATAGAAAGTAGAGTGGAATGCAATGTGATACGGAAGTATTGAATATGTGGGTGTGGGTTTAGTTTAAGTTACCCTAGTATATATATTGTATGTTGTACGTTTCCATATCTGGAAGAGATGGATTCCCCAAAGTATTCATTGGGAGTCTCGGAATGGTCACATAATTCAACAGAGAGATTCTCATTAAACATTTACACTTGACTTGCTAAGTCAAATTTGGCTTTGAAATACCATCATCATGATCATCATCATCACTCCCTGTTTATTGTGCTGCATAGACGTGCACCTAATGTAAATTTATGTAATATTGCTGCTCAAAGTCCAACTTTTTTCTATCTCTCCCACTTGTTCTGCCCTCTTTTTCTCCCTGGCTAAAAATCATTTACCTTTCACCGAAAATCACATTACGCGTACAAAGATTTTACGAAATAGTAATAAATTATTCACAAAGGAGTTGAGTGAGTCTCGAGAAGTGTAATAGTAGTAGTAAGTAATAACATAACAAAGTCACGAGCATTTTCCCCCGATGCATCTAGTATGCCTAAGGTACGCTCATGTTTTCATATGTGTAACATATGTATGTAACAACAACAATGGAAATTTTTTGGAAACAAGATTTTGTTTCCATCCATCCCCATCTCGCAACTGGACTGGTTTGGTTGAGTTGTAAACGTTGTAGTTGGAATTTTAACCCAGTCCATTCCACATATTATGTGCGGTTTGGTTAGCTACTTATAATATTCGAAGTCATTTTTTAAAAAAGTCTTTACATCTTTTGCTTCGTGTATTGTGTATAATAATAGTATTCGATAACATTGCTTTATAAAACAATCAAATATGTACACATAATATGTATGTATGTATGTATGTATGAAATCAACCTATAGCTACTCAAGTATACTACATATAATATTATTATAATGTTAAGTGTACGTATGCTCATATTATATGCAATATATCATGCTTATATAACCGATATCATAATGAGTTTTTTTTAAAGAATAAAGCTGTTTTTTACGACTGGAGTGCAGTGTTAATTTCACTATGAATGGAGGCAAGATCCTGAATCTTCTCTGCCAACTGGGCATTCAACGCCTCAAGAACCCGACGTTGTGAGTCTTGAGCTCCCAACGCTGCATCCAGTTGGGCTTGAACTTGATGAAGTGTTACCCGGATGTTCTCACCATCTTGCTGTTGAGTTTTGTTGGACACGAGGGAAAAGAAAAACAAAAAAGTTTTGACTCATGAGAAAAATTATGGAACTTTCCCAAACTCCATTTCTGAGTAAGATTCATTGCCACCCATAAATCAAAATGGGTTGAAATGTAATGTAATGAAATGAAAAGTAATGGGAATACTCTTATTATGTTTTCTTACCTTGGAGTCTCCCGAGCCACACTTTTCCTTCAAAACTTTGATCTCTTCATCTTTCGTTTTTAATTGTTGTGCATAAAACTCAACTTTCTCCCTCATCAACCCAATCTCTTTTCTCAGCTCGGCGGCAGCGTCTGCATTACCTCGTGCTGCTTCCGCTTCCAGCGTCCTCTGCTTTAATCGTTGGTTCTCCTCTTTGTACGCTTGCAACTGTTTTTTCCACTCTTCTACGTTGGCTGTGCTCTCTTGTAGGGCTGCCGTCAGTCTCGCATTATTGCTTTTTAGTGTGGACAACTCGACTTCCCACTTTTTGGCATTTGCTGAGCTGTTTAGGTTGCACATTAATCATATAAATTCTTTAGGCATTTAACAATCAACAATTTTTTCAAGGGAAAACTCTAAATTTTTACTGAGAATTTGGAATTTCGTAAGAAATGAATGAAACAGTAAAGAGGTAACAAAGTTTCATAGGGGAAAGCAACGACTGCTGCTAAAATAATTCCAATCGGCAAAAGTGTGAAAAGAGACATGCTTCACCGGAAAGGAGTTTAGTAGCAACAGTCGGTTACGTCATTAAGAACTTGTGACGAGTGAGAGAAAGCACAAAAGAACATTATAGAGAGGAAAACGTCAATTTGCTTGCAACAAACAACAACAAAACAAGAAGGAAAAAACTTTTTCCTGTTTTTCCTTTCTTTGGATTCTTGTGTCGTTATTCTTTTGGTTGTGAGGACGAGGACATCAAATCATTAAAAGAAAACAAGACATCAAGTGATTCTGAGTGACGGAGAAAGACTTTTCGTTTGTAGTAAGCACTTGTATACGACAAGCTCGTCCTCTTCTTTCTTTGTATCCTTACAAATTCACTCATCGTAGTAGTTTAGCCTTAATTTGTCAACTGGGGTAAAAGCAGAGAGAAAGCAAAAAGGGAAAGTTTGAGAAAGGAAAAGGGAAATCCTATATAAATTTATTCTTTTTGAGGATTTTCTTTTTTATATATATCATGTATATTCGTACCTTTGTGCAAGAGCAAGTCTTAAACGCTCGTTCTCATACTTGAGCTGAGTCTCAGGTGACTGTCCCACCAAGTCAGGTTTCCCAGCTGTGGCCCCATGTTTTGGACTCTCAGTATTCCCAGTAGTTCCTGGTGGGGGGACACCTGACAGACTTTGGCTTCTTTGATGAGCTACGGACACTCCTTTCAACAGTGTGTTGGCATTCGTTTCATTGGAATTTGTTATTAACACATGTTCACCATCCTCCCCACCACCACCACCACCTCCTCCTCCAGCTGCAGATATTTGATTTCTCGTTGTATATGGGGAGGTCCCAGTCATCATGGCGGGTGGGGGGATGTTGGCTGCACCAGCGGTAACATCCCGACTACTGCCATTCGCCACGGGAGCGCCACCACCTTGCCCGGAGGATTTCATGGAACTTCGAGTTGCTTCTTTGACCTCTTGAAATTGTTCTATGAACTGGAGAAAGAAAGAAAAGGAAAAAAAAACGTAATGTACAATCATGCCTAATGAACATAAAAGCAACAGCCGGCTTTCACTCTTGGGTATATGTACAGTGTATATACATACATTAGTCTCCTTCAAAAGAAGGAAAGAGTTTTGCTGGTATCGTGATTTTAGCTAAAACTTCCCATTTTGTATTCAGACAATGTCCGACGTGGAACTCTTCTAGAGATATTCTCAACTCAAGTTTTTAGTATTCAGCATATGCTACTTTGTGCACAGATCTACTTTAATTACTCCTTGTTTTGTATTTTGCTTTCTTGGTAGATCTAGATCACATCATTTTGCTTGGAGAGTTTATGTATTATGCAAGCCAGATATGTGATTTGAAAAGGAGAAGGAAGAAGAGGTCAATTTATTCTGTCTCTTGATGTTGTAGATTCCAGAGTTAAGGAAAAGACTTTCGGACTAAAATGAAGCTAATTCTTGTGTACATGTTGCTGTTTCATGCTAAAAACTAAAAGCAAAAAACTGATTGTGTTGCGAGTTGAGTAGTGTGTAACATCCAAAATTAAAAGCTTTCAAAAGGCTGTGTAATGCATTTGAAATAGGGAGACTTGGAAAGCAAAGCAAATGCCTCTTCATTTATTGACAAGACAATCCATTTAATTAGCATGAGCCAGCCACACCACGAGTTGTGTGGACCAGAAGAAGGATAGAAGCAAGCATTAAAGCTGTTTTCATTTTCAGTATCGTATCGTCTTCTCCCAAGCGTCTGGAAAAATTGTCTCAACATCTGGTACAACTACTTTAAATTCTTTGGACAATCGATTCACTTATAATTAATGGTAAAATATTTCTGAAGCTTAGCAAAAACCAAGCGTCTTCATACGACAGAGAGGTTTGCCTTATTACTTCTTTTTTCCATTGTCAGAATTTTATTCTGGAGAAAGTAGGCCATGTACTTTCGCAAATAATCAGTTTTGTTTTCACCCATCCAGCACATACATAGATATACATCGTAATAATAGTCAGTAGCCAGAAAGATACTATTAGTATAGTGCTATATGCCTTTGGAAACCCAAAAAAAAGAGAAAACTGGGCTACTGATACTGATAGAAATTTGAAGCAAGATAAGAGCCAAACTGAAAGTATATCTGAGAGAAAGTCTCAAGTAAAAATATTTAGACGTCAAGACATCATCATTTGCAATTTATGCGCTAGCTTGAAAATTGGTGAAACTTATAAAGCTTTTTGCTATACTATATATATACGCTATCAACTGAAATTGAATTCTTCTCATAACTATGCTTACTTTCTTCCCTTCATCTAATTTATAGTTTTCAACGCTCACAACCTTTCCTTACTCAGTTTTTTTTCTCAAAGAAGCGGAGGAGTTGAGTTGGAGTTGAATGCAATCATGTAGCAGGATGTACAAGAACAAGAACAAAAAGTTGTAAAAAAAAGTTCCGTTGACAAATGACGTCAAAAGCAAAGCAATAGTCGGGGGTAAGTTGTACTGAGCATTCATTCCACTTCATAGATTGTTTTTCATTTGTTTACCTACTTCCGTTTTTACCTAAAACCTACATTGATCAACCAACCGAAAGTGTGTGTTCTGCCAGAGTTCTAAAGTTGGAGTTTTAAAGTGTTTTTCTTATAAATTCAAGCATACATATATCCATATATACATATGCACGTCTATTCTTACAGCAAAAACTTGCTTTAGAAGGAGAACTAGACATAACAAATTCTACACGCGAACAATCTTCTTAAAAAAAGAGGAAGAGGAAGCAACAGAGTGTTCTGTACACAATGAGAAAGTAGAATCCTTCCAACAACTGGATTAAGGTGATTATTACACTCATCTAGTTCTTTCTTTGTCTCATTCCGTTTCCCCTTCTTTTCCTCTTTTTCTTTTCACTCATCTACAAGCTACCATTTCTTTTCTTTCTCTTTTGGTATCTATCCAGATATCTAGATCTACTACCAGCATTTCTTATTTCTTTTGCAGTTTTTTTCCCTACCAAGTGCTTTTGCAATACTTCCCACGCTTGGAGATGGATGATGATGACGAGTCGAGTAGTAGAACAAGAGGTTGATTCTCTCTTTTTTCTTATTCTCCGCTAGAATTATTCTTCGATCTGATTACTGACATATGTTCCACCATGTAAAGAAGAAAACATTGTATTTTGTATTGTGTATAATAAGAAGGAGCTAGATCTAGAGGAGAGCCTCTTTGCTTATCAAGATAATGTGAAAGTAGCACCGTAAGTGTGTATTGTAGTGTAAGTATATGCACTAGCATTACACTACACCATACCACCGTCATTCACATATCATCATCATCATTCTTTTGAATTATAGGAACAAGGTGAGCATCCACTTTTCCATGATGGAAGAAGGAAAAGTATCAAAATGTAATGGTAATAGGAATAGGTGCTACTATATATACTACCTATATATTGTGCTATATGCATTTCTTAAGCATTACTTTCTCCTTCTAGGTGCTTTTATTTCCTTCTGTTGTTTTCCTTTCTCCCTTGAGGGAGAAAATCCAGGAAAGAATGGAATGAAATCTTATAAAAAAGAGAAAGTTTAAGGTAGAACGGCAACTACTTCGTATCGTATTCTGTAATACATGTTCTGTGCAAAACGAGTTGTGATAAGGAAATGTAAATGTATAAAAGAAGCAGTTAGATATGTGTTCCTACCGAGAATATTAACATCAACCTGCCTACTATTTTTTTTTTGAAAAACCAATTGTTGTTACGCCTGAGTACATTGGATATTATGCAGTATATAATGCTATATCATGTTTCATGTTTTCATAATAATAATGAATTCCAAGAGTTTTTTTTATATAGAATGCTACACATACATGAGAAATATATGTACATACAATGAGAAATTATAATGATTATAATATCTCACTGTCCTTCTCCCCTACCTTTGTACCTCTTTTCTCCTGGTTTCCTTTTCACATAGGAAAACTTATTAAATCATCTCAGCAGGAAGTGAATGGATGGCTCCCACTTATTTCTTGTGCTGGCTCAATTTCTCTTTATGTGTAATAGTGTAGCTATGATATTTCAAAATGTATGGGGAAATAGGTAGAGGGTCGAAGAAAAGGAAGCACATGATATGATGCTAATATGTTGAGGAAAATTCTGTTTGCTGGTCAAAAGAAGAAGAAAATGATATAGTGTCTTCACTCCATTCTTCTTCTCTCCTTTTTATGTACATGATCGTGTGAATTATGTGAAAATTCATAACAAAAAAGGTAAAAGTGAGCTAGCACTTGCACTCAATATCAATACCAGCCAGCTATATAGTTTTTCAGTGGGGTGTCTTATATTGAATGTACCGTTTGATGTACGTGTTACGCAAATTTTCCCCAAAATTTTGTACTTTTGTGCAATTCTAGTACAACAAAACGAAACGAAACCACCGCATCTCCTTTATATAATTTTTTTCTAGGTTGGGAAAAAGCAAAGGCGTACTTTATTGGCGTCTGCAATTGACGACATGGGAAATGAATGAGTGAAGAATAATATGATAAGGTTATATATCGCTTTTGAGTATTTTGGTCAAAAGCATAAAATGCTTTGATAGTTGATAGTGTATACAGTCACTCTTGTGAAAAGTCTGTCCCGTAATCATAATTTTGAATGGTTAAATTCTTTACGATTTGGAATGGTCTGATCATCTCTATTGCTTTTTTATGATATGGCCTGCTTTTCACATTTTTCAAATGTACACCAAACTAAGCCACATACATTTTACACATATACATTGCTATTCTCTTTACTCTTTTATATCGTAACATTTTCATTCACTCCATTTTTGCAAGGGAGTAAATGTGTATTCGTATTTACACAAAAAACAAGAACACTACTGCTACTACTACAACTACTCCAACACTCATTGAATTTCTTTTGAGAGAGAGAGAAAGAAAGAAAAAAGTTTGGTGTGGCTGGCAATGAAGAAATGTAATATTGCCGCAATCAACGGCGCTATTCAACCCATATCCCTTTAAAAATGCCACGAGATCAGACCAGTATACTTTTACCAAGCAATGAATGAGAGAACTTGAAAGAAATTACATGAAATTACGTCCTCCCACTTGGTTTTTAGTAGTCTCAATTTTTTTCTCCTAGTTTTTTTTTGCTGTCTGTTTATACAAAGTATTCATTTGGTTTCGAGTGTTTTGGAGTCTGACGTAAAATTTTGAACTACTGGTAATGATTTTCATCGTCATCATCATCATCTTGATACTTTCTCTATAGAGCTTTGGCAGGATCACATGCAGGAAGTGTTGCAAAGGCCCCATTTTAGTTACAAAAGTATGTATAGTTGTAAAAGTAGGGAAATAACAGTATCGTTTAGAAAAGTGACGAAAAAAATATACACCAGAGAAATATGCTTATTTAGGCACGTTGAAAGCAAAAGAAGCAAAGGCAAGAGAGTGAAACATGTACTTAGGGATTCGAGTATAAAACAATAACAATTAGTCATGCATTATGTAGCCAACAGATAAAACACAAAAGGCTAAAAATAAAAACAAGTGGGAGTGGGATACTCATTCTCCACCTCCTATTTTTATTAGGACATTAGGATAAATTACATTCTGCTAAGGACTCTAATGGTTGGAGGAGGGAGAGGCAAAGTGTTGCAAAAAAAGTTTCTTTATGATGATATATATCTATTAGTTGAGGATGAACCAATTAGATTTGCTCTACTGATTAAAAATTCAATTATATCAGGGTAATATTAATTTGATTATTTATGCAACAATAAGGAGCTATTTATTTATAATTTTTGTTTCTTCTAGCTATAGCCATGTGCAATATGATTACGTTGTGATATGGGATGCAATTACGGATGCTTGGACGAAGAATTTTAGCTCACCTGATTGAGTTCCTGTTCTGAAAGAAATCCTAAGCCGTACACTGTATTCGCTCTGACATCCGACCACTGACCAAATTTCTGAGATGTTTTAGTAAAACTCATACTAGGTGTTACAGTACTGTTGATGACTGCCTTCGTCCCTTCAACACTAATGATTCGATAGAGGCCCCTGGAAGAGTCGTAAAAGAAGGAGACTGGAACGGCTCCGGTTGATGCGGAGATCCAGGATTTTTTCGTCACAGGGTCTATGTGGAAGACGTGGGCTTTACACGTGAAAATTGGCGACTCACCCATGGCTTTCGAAAGCGTAACGTTTGAATTTGATGACTTCAGCTTTACAACCGTTCTATTGGAGGAATGGCTCCAATGACTTGTGATAATATCTGGGTATGAGGTGTAGCTGCGGTGTGCGGCCACAATGAGTAGATTATAGTAATACCTTGGTTTTGGTTGTAAATTCTTTAGATGTATATATGTATGTATGTATATTAATTATAAGCGTTCATTTCCTTTCACATCCATAAAGTGTTATAGCTGCTTCTGTGCGTGGATACAATAATTATTATTCACAAAACTTCACTCAACAGTAATTTTAGTAGGTGGAATGAATCTGAGTATCATTTCGGTGAGGTTGTTGAGACTGAGACGTCTACGTCTGTCTTTTCCCTATGGAGCGTTATAACTTTTAATGTCACAGTTTTAAATCCATTTTAATATTGAATATTGATATTGATGATGATGAGTGTTTCAATTTTAATGTGCGTTGTAAAAGCTGTGTAGCTGCAATCTGAAAAACAAATCCAATCAAGCAAAAATACTGTTAAACATTTTATTTACTTTGCTAATATAAACATACACACACAACAACACATATAAAGAAGCTTTTAAGAGTAGCCATTAAAACATCTTAATAAATCCCAAGAAAATGAGGTCTTGCTTGTTAGCTTTTGTCATTTGTGGTACAAGATGGGAAGCAATTCACCACTACCTAACAAACAAAACAAACTGCTGAGCAAATAAACTTTATTTAATTGTATTTCCTGAAATTACTTAGAAAGCTGCAAAAAAATCTGTAAAAATTGCTTCCTCTGCTCGCATGACTAATGATTCAATTGCAACTTAAGTTTTTAAATGATCATTCATGCATTCGCATTCTCAGCATTAAACAAAAACAAACTATAACCCTTCCGTTGCACGTCATGAAACGTAAGAAACTTGAGCTCCTCATTTGTATAAAAAATGTTTCTAATTCTTAGTTAATACTCCTTTCTTGTTTTAAATAAAAATAATTTTTTGTAAAGAAGCTTCAAGCTTTTAACACACCTTTTTACATTCAAGAGTTCCAGTGAGACTTGTAGGAACCTGGTATTGAAGAGTTAAAGATATTAAAATGATATTTGGCAACTTTGTTTCAATTTCAGTCGACGAGAAAGTGACTTCTTAACACATATTTATACTATACTAATTCACAACACATTTTGCATTATTCACAACAAAATAGCACAAAATCAGGATATTATTATTATATTTGTTTCCACTTGATTTGATTACTCATCATTTTTTACTACAAAAAAAACAAGGTCACAACTTCACCACAATTTTCCGTTTTTATTTGAGACCTCCTGAGAATCACTAAAAGTCACCCGAAACATAACTCTATTTCCCAGAGTTTGCATAATCTGAGATGGAATCTTGCAACTTGTCACTTACTAAAATTAAAGACTAATATATTATATTGATATCCCATTTTTGTTGTGCGGTGTGTGTATACTTTGTTTATATTTTGACTCAGTCATTCGAATCCAATTCAGAGATTTTTTTCACTCTCAAGTCAAAGTCGAGTCTACAAAATGTGTATTTGTTTTAGTAATAGTAGTAGTAGTAGACCCGTTTACTAGCACACCATCATATCTACTATTTACCTTCTTGAGGTATGTAATGTGCTACTAACCGTAACGATTATAGTGTGTATCCCTTTTAGATTCCTTTACTTATTTCCCATCATCCATCCATCCGTTTTTCTGACTGTCAAGAGAAGAAGAGAAGCAGTTGAGAGTTTTCAAGTGAGGGAAAAAAGGAGAGTAGTACTACTACTACTCAAATGTATTAATATGTCTTTAGTTCATAATGCATTGGGCTCCTCTCTCTCTCTCTGTTATGTTGTGTTTGCCTGCTTCAAAAATGAACTTAGTATTCCTATGCATAAACACTTGTGCTTAGTATGTATGCCCATGGTAGTAGAGATAGAGGGATGGATAGATAGATAGATACCCACAGTTTTTTAATGCCGTGTACCTTCATATAGTAGGATTTTAGATCTTCTCTCTCTCTCTCTCTCTCTCCTTCACTTTTTGTGATTCCCCGGGCCGTTCCTTTCACACGGATTTTGGCTTAGTTTAGCTTCAAAAAAATCCTTCTTTTCACAAACTTTCTTTTCTTCTTCTTCTTCTTCTTCCCTCAGTTTACAAAGTAACGAGCTGCGTTCTTTAGCTTTGTGAGTAAGGATGAGGATACCATAACACCACCAGTATCAAAAGCACGGTCACTACTACCATACCAATATATACCACCACCAGCAGCTTCTTTCCTTTTCTCTCTCTCCCTCCCGTTGCCGAAGACAGACAAGAGGAACAGTCAAAAGAGGAAGGATATTTGTAGCACGGGAAAGGCAAAGTGATGCTCTGTGGATCTTGAGTAAAGGAAGACGAGTGAGGCAAAAAAAGAGTCTCAAACTCTCTTTTCATATATAATCATATAACAAAATGTTTTCACCCCGATGTAAAACCGCAAAAGCCCGAGAAAAATAGAGAGAATAACTTTCCTTCACCCATATAATATAGGACTATACTTACACAAACTTATGTCTGTTTTAGCAAGACAAGATAGATATGCACTGCAATCCAAATTACGTTTTACACTTTCATTCTTTCTCGTGAGTGAGTGTGTGTGTTCACGGTACGGCCACCACCACCACCATCATCATCATGAAGTGTATAGGTAGTTTGGAATGAAATATAAAAAGGCTTATATATTTATACACAGTCAGTGAAAACAAAGCAAAAAATAAAAGTGTTGTAACAGCAGCATAACATTGCAAATGGAAAATCCTTATACGCTTTATCTTCATGTCATGGATGGGCTTGTGTGTGCTTTATATTCCAGCTCACTTGATCTAGAGAGGAGAACTGGAACTGAAAAAAAAACTTTAAAAAAAAGTGGTACTTGCTTATTTTGCCATTGCATCACATCACACATTGCTAACAACTTTTTGGTGTCTGCTTACAATACATTTCTTTTCCAAACAAAACTTGTCCATATATATTCACCACCGCTCTGCTAAAAGTAAAAGCTACAAGAGCAAAAGAAGAATAGATCCAGCGTAAAAATCAATTCACAACTTGTCCGCTCTTATAAAACGGTGAGGGAGTCTGGTCCTGTCCTTTTGTGTATGCATATAAAAAAATCCCTCTATAAAATATCATACATCTCTTTTTAAATCGACATCGACACAATAAGTGTCTACATCAACCGACAGCTGGAGGATAGGAAAATTATATGTATGTACATTTAATGTAGACATATATAACATAAAATAAAAAATGCTGGTTGCTGATCTATCGCCATATGAAAAATGTTGCTGCCATTATATATTATGAAGTCATGTATTTAAGGGCAAACAAGCAAGGGCAAGAAGCTTTTACTTTTGCGACGGCATATGGTATGCATAATAATGTACCTATTTCCATAAAATAGTTACATTTTTTTCATATGCACGAGCAATTTTCGGAGGATGTGATGATAGAAATATGAGGGTACTCGCAAAAAAAGGTCTGTTTTTATTGAGAAGGTGAGAATAAATGAAAGTATACATATAATATGGGTGTGTGTGATGTGAAAGACGTATTGAGCATCATCATCATCATCATCACAGGCAACAGAAAGGAAGAAAAAGTTTTTATGAGAGAGTGAGAGAAAAAAAAAGTCTGATCCAACATCATCTAGCATCAGTCACTCATTTGGTATGCATATAAGGATGGCTCCATCAAAATGAAGGCTTTCCATGAAAAGAAGCTTTTCCATGAAAATAACAACAGTAGCTCAAAGCTCACTAATACAGTAGGCCAACACTTCACGCTTCATGTGAAAAGTTATCATCACCTTGAGCGAGTTTGAGTTGAGTTGAGAGAGAAAACTGCAGGATGGAAATAGGGAAGGGAAAGAACTAAAAAGTTGGAGTCTAAACCGGATCGGGAGATGAAAGCAGAGGCAATAAAGGACCATCACATCATTTCGCTGTCGTCACCATCATCAACATCATTTTCATGTTAAGCGGATATGCACTATGCATGCACAATACAGATAAAGTGGAAAAGATGAAGAGAAAGATGTTGCCTATTATCCTATTTCTCCTTATGCATATATTTACAATGTACATGACATGATGCTACTGTTTGGGATGATGCAAACGTTGTTAGCTGGTTAGCTTCATCTAGAATTTTGGCTAGAGGAATTGACTGATGAGAAAGCAAAATTTGTGTGAAGCTGAATACAAGAAGCTAAATGTATGTATGTATGTATGTATGTACGTGTGGAAGTTGAATGGAACGTTTATCCTGGTTGGTTGTATTCTTCCGGGATGGATGAGTCGCTGCGCTGGTAAAATGAGGCACATAGCCATAAAACCTCGGACGGTATGGTATGACAGGCACTCATCATTTTGAAATGTCCTTGACAAAATTTCATGACTTTTTTTTTACCCACACCTTTCTCTCACCGATGGTCGTAACCGTGTGAGGTTTTCATCTTGGGTGGGAAGTGGTAATGTAGGAAGGCAATAAGAGTTTACGATCTTTCATGGATTTTGCAGCAGCTTTAAGTTTTGTAGAGATGAAAAGGTTTAATATTCAATTTCAAGTTTCAAGCAAGTACATAAAGTTACAGAGGGGGAGATCGTAATCTAACATATTGTGGACATTTCTAATTGGTTGATAGATGATTGCTTCCCTAATTTATTTTCATGGACACTCTAGCAGTAAATGCACTAATTGGACTTAATTGATTATGAATATTAATTTGGACTTAATATTACTTGGCTCTTATGCAAGGCAAGTAAGTGTATTTTGTTGGTAGTAGTTGCTGTGGTTGGTAGAAATATACTGGGTAGATCACAAAACCCAAACCACACTACTATATACTCTGGCCCATGGCTGGCTTGCAAGTGAAAATATTATGGAATACGAAAGTAAGCGGTCTGCTCGTGTAATATGAAGTTTTAGTTCATTTGCATATTTTTGTACAGCCAAGCCAACTGTTTCAATTAGGCGTGCAGCTTACAGCAGCCGATGATGCTTCAGTAGTAGTATTTAGCTATCAGGCTTAATAAGGAAGTTGTTAAGCTCATCTACGTAATAAGAAGATTAGCAATTTTACTTTAATTAGACAGACGAGGAACAAAAATTCTGAGAACTTTATGGGGGTTTAAGTTAAAATGATGAATGTAATTTTAAAATGGTTTATTTATTATCTACGAATTTTGATTTTATTTCCAAATTGAACTACTTTTTTAAAAGAATTTTACAAATTACATATATATATAAATATGATTTCGTGTTTATACGCTTAAACTAATTTCATCATTAAAACATTGCATTTTAAATCATTCGTTTAAATTTTTACGGGGACCACACGTAGTGAAAAAAATTACATACGTATACGATCGCATGCAAAGTTATTTCATTTGGGTGAGTCAACCCGAAAATAAAATCATCAATGAAACAGACAGATCAAGTAACAAGGATTAAACGATTTAAAAAAAACATTAGTTTTTCGAAATGAAGTAGAACCTTTGAAATAATAATAACTATTCTTGATCATTCCTATCTAGTGAAAGAGAAGGGCGCATAAAATTTAAGCAATATTCAACATTGAAGAGATACAATTTGCAAAAATATAGACAATAACCTTACACGTGATACACATGAAATGTAAACTTTTCTATTTGGTATAATGTTCCAATATACTTTTCTATATACTTTCTTTCTTAACATATTTCTGCTAAACAACGTATGTTCACGATCTCACATACATATATTATTGCTAAAATGATGATTGTCAGAAGGGCATCACATAGCACTATTAGAATAGAAATACACATTATTATAGCGTATTTTTGTCTATTCTAATCAATAATTATATTTTAACATTTTTACTGTAACTTTCCTACTTATTGTGCATTGGCTATTACGAAGAAGCGAGTAACCGCAGCCTTAATTTACTTTAAAAATGTTGAATGTTAGTTTGCAGTACGTGTAATATGCTACACACGATATCCTACTTACTAGGAAACCCCTTTAAAAGACTATATTTCGTGAATATTTTCGTACCTTTAACTGTCTCTCCACCTTTCAAAAACTACTGTCTGCAAGAATCATCTAAAGTAGATACCTTTTTGCGCTTATTTGTATCATATCATAAATGAATGTTACAACGGTTCTCTGTGACTAAATCTTCGCTTATACTTAATTATGTATCTACAAACGAACTTAACAAAAGCGTTAGTATTTCTATATAAATCTATGCGTAAAATAATCTGTATTTAAAATTTATAATTATTCTAAGATCCGATTGTCAATATTATTTACTTTGGGGGCCTTTCTCCTTTTCATGAACTTTCCCCAATGCGTGAAATGAAAGATTGCGGAAAGACCTAACTAATTTATCATAACAAATTAGAGGATAAGGAGAGGCAGCAACAACACAACTGGCATCATCTTCTGTTCTGTTGGGTAAGTTGATTTAGAATGAGGCCGAGAGGGTACCTTATTGATCGTGGATCATCCTTTGGAATTGACACAACAGCTCGTGAAGTAATGAAAGGGGAGAAGTGACTGATGAAATGCTCAATTTCACGTGAACTACAGCGACAATATTCCCTCGGTGCTTCGATCCCATTTAGGATGAATGTTCGACCTGCCATTTTTCTGAGGGCATACTTGATTTCCGCTGCGTGAGAGAATGAATGTGTTGACTCCAAATAATCCAGGCTTAGCATGTCCACTACTCGACGAAGAGATCCATAGGTAAGCTGTTCAAAAACAAACAAAGATAACCCACATAATACTGTCCTTATCATTTTCTACACATTTCAAATGTAAAAATTTCAAAACCATTTACTTACATGGAATGATCGTAATGTCAGACTTCTTAATCGTTTGCACTGAAGAATACCATGGTATATTGAAAGATTCGTAAGGTTTGGTGCTCTCAACTCCAACTTTCGTAAATCTGAAAGTAGTCAATCAAACAGATCATTTGTAAAAAATTTTATCACATGATCACTGATAACTATTAAAGAAATTATAGAGGAAATAAATTTAGCATCAGCTTACTTTTTAAATCCCCAATGAAGCAGTGTCGCCTCTGCGAGTTAATCAAAACCTCATTGTAAATCCCTCTACACAACTCTGTAAGATGTGTCTTATCACAGATATGGCAAGGTTGTACAGCAATCCCTGTCACCCCTTCATCTGAAAAGGTGCCCTCAATTGCTGAAAATTCCTCAAGGCCCGGAAAGACTGTTAATACAGCTCTCAATGACTGATCCGTCAGTTTTCCCAACACGAGTTTTTTGAGATTTGGAAATATGCCGGAAAGTTTACGAACACTTTCCGGAAAAATTTCTGCACCTGAGGGTTGATACAGCTCAAAACTGGTTAGGAGACGGTGTCGTCGCTGACAAAGAAATTTCTTTACTTCTGAGTCATCCTCTGAACCACTTTCTTCACTTCCATCATACAACTCATCCCTAAGTGCTTCATTTAAATCCACTTGTGCCAATATAAGGGTTTCCAGGTTCTTTAGGTAAGTCACAAATTTTAGTGAACCGTTGTACCAATCCAAGGACAAGTGTCTTAAATGCTCCAACCCCAGGTCGTGTGGAAACTCAATGATTTGCCAACTTGTAAACGCGATTTTTAACTTTGTTAATGTCTTTTTGAAGGAACGCAACAGCTTTACCACAGTGTTTGTAGAAATGTCAGGCAGAATTGTGAGAGAGAGGTAAGAAAGTGGGAAATTTTTTGAACTTAATCTCTGGTACTGGTCTTCACCCCAAGGGGTCAGGGAGAAGTCAATCTTTGTTAGATTTGGCAACACAAAATTGAACTTGGTATCAATCAGCGTTTCAAACAAAATCCGATGAAATCTCTCCCGTCGACTCTTTCCCCTGCGGCTCTCACTTGACCGGAGAATCTCAAGATTTATCGTGCTACTCAAGATTTTGACAATGAAATCTTGAAGAATGTCATCCTCAGGTAACTTATCATAGAGTTGAAGATCAAGGCGTTTCACCTTAGGCAACCATAATACTTCTTTGTCTTCTTCTGCTTCCTGTTTTAAAACGGGTTCAACAGGCGCTCGCTCTGGCGAAGGAGCTCGTAAGAAAGCTGGGAGGTTCCGGTTGTTGTTCCCGTTCAATGCATTATTTTGAAGAGGGTTGTGGATTGGTACACGTGGATGCATGAATAAAATTCTGCCTAGTCCCTCTTCAAAACGTGGAGGTGGGTGAGGTTGTATTGGCGGAACTGCTGAACTGGTTGCCCAAAACTCTTTTGGAAGGAGTCCATGAAGAATCACCTCTTCCAGCTGGGATGAGGCCCTCATCAAGATTTGCTTCAGCTCCGTAAAAGTCCATTTTGAATCCCGTAGGTCAAGGGACTTTATTGACTTGCCGAAACCATCCAGAAATATTTGCATGGAAGGGGTAGCCACGTGGACATTCACGAGCTGGAACCCTTCACAGAAAGTATGCACATCCGTAAACTTTTCTAGGTAAAAGGCAATCAATCGTTTGGAGCTGTTGAGGACGATTTTGGATCGCTTGCGGAGAATTCGATTTGCCTCATCGTTAAAGACGTGATTGACGAGACGGGATTTCTTAAGATCAGTATGAGGTAGATATTGGAATATTTGCTGCAAAATCTGTAAAATTAAATATTAAATATTTAGCAATATTCGACTGCACATCATACATTCTAAATTTATGCTTATTTAGATGAAGACTTGCTGAAATATCCGATTTAACTTACGCAGGGTATCTGAAGTGCTTTGTAGCTAGCAAAGCACAAGTCGTCTTCCATGATCTCGTTGCATATGGATTCTTATACCTTCTAATTATTACTGTGTTTGTAATACTGCTGCAGTAGTTTGATTATCGAGGCACTGTTACTGTTATTAACATGTATGTCTTTCTTGATTAAAATGTTAAAAACACCATGAAAGTCTTTATTTAACCAACATATGCCAATGCATCTGAGTCACCGCTACCACGCATACGCACTTAATTGTTCTCAAACACTTTAAAACGCCTTCAAGTCACTTTTGAACAATATAATTAACTGCGATACAATTGATTTTGCATACTTTACCAATTACTGTGTGGCAATATTTTAATTAACCTAATCAAGAGGAACACTAATATTTTATGTTTTTAGAAATTTGAGGTACTCCAAACTCCAACAATTCGTTGCGACTAGAAGAGACACACGTCAGAGCTTTGATAGGTATCATACAAATTCTGATATATCTAAACAGCTTTACTTTCCCCGTTTCCAGCAAAAAGGATTTTCCTCAACAGAAACACCACACCACATGCACCAACACACATTCCTTCCTCATGGAACCCAAACAATGTGTCTAGTCACGTTGAACTCCACGTTTCACTTCTCACAGCAAGCTTTGGTTTTCTACTTTTCCCTTCGTTCGATATATATTACACCACCTGTGATAAAAACCAAAATGAAAATTCTATTATTCCATTCAAAATCTTCAAGTTGATAAGCATGCACACGCACCCAAACTTAGACTAACATTTGAATATTTTCAATTTCCATAAATCACATATCACATCACCATAATTAAATTGGCAACTTTTACAAGAGTTGGCCAGCCACCACACATCATACTTTTGATTTAATCAATTTTGACAACACTTTTCTTTTTCATTTTCTCTTACCAATCCTCACAAACTCTTTGGGTTCTTCACGCTACCACTCCTCTTATCAAAATACAATTTTTTGTAATTTTCCTATTACTTTAGTCAGCAAGACAAGCATAAAAATGACTTTTGTACTTTTACCACTGAATAACTAAATGAAACCACGCCATGTTTGTATAGTTTATAGTTAAAAGTTGTATGTAAACTCTATACTCAACGGAAAACATATACTACTGAAGAAGATGGCTACAGTCTATACAAGTGAAAAATACCTAATAAGGTATGCCAGTAAAATCGTCGCCTCGTTGCAATTCGATGCATTTTATTGCACTCTTGCAACTTTTACATTATAATAAAATATCATAATAATACTGCACAACAAATGTTAAAAAACGCAATATACTTGTACCAAACCCCTATCGTACATTACACTACGCATATCAAAATCTCTTTTAAAAAAATGAGTGAGTTTGGTTAGATTGAAAATGATTATATTATTATTATTCTTATTATTATTGTACATACCATATACGATACGATACAAAGTGAGAGCCATGCCATCACGATGATAATTTGAAATGTTTATGTTTAAATGAGAGAGTGCAGTCAGTCATTCTTACATGGTAGCTTTTAAGATATATATATACATTACCTTATTGCTCGAAATGTGCATCACCACCGTTTTCTTAGCAGCTCCCTTTTAAATTATAAATACAAAGTAATGTGTACTTTCTTACACTTATGCCACAACTACGTAGATATTAAATGGAGAGTATGCATGTATATAAAATTCACAAATGCACTTTCGTACTGCAATGCACTGCATAAAAGATTTTTTTAACTTTCACCTCTTTCTAAAATCCTTCTTATCTCTCCCACTGACTGACTGACTGAGTGAGTGACTGAAAGTGTATTCATTATTTTTGAGGCATGAGCATCATGATCACGATGATGATGATGATGAATAATATGATGATATAGTGATGTGATATGGTTTGTAAGTGTAAAGCAAAAGTGAAGACAACATTGTACATTGTGTGCATAAGGGAAGGCGATGCGATGCATGTGTATATAATATGTATGTACAGGAGCTCATAAGCTTTAAGTACAAATTGTATCTGTTCATCATGCCGTCGGGCCTATTAGGTTCTCTATACGTTGTCGTGAGAAAAGGAGAATTGCATAGGGATTTTTGTTTGTAAGCTACCTAACCACAATGTATACTTTACTTATGTATATATAATATGTATAGAGAATGCATGGGACGAGGACGATTCCAACAGTTTCTCTATTCCTTTCATGCATACTTGATGCTGTCGTTGTTATATTGTATTTATGTGGATAAATGTTTTTATATGAACGTTAAGAATCCATTCTATTCCAACTCATACTCCAACTCTCTAGTCGCTACTCCACGTCTTACTTTGTGTATGAATGTTATACACGTAGACGACTGGAAAGATGTATCAAGCATGAGAGAATCGTCTGTTTCTCTTACCACAGGCGTCATTCGTCATTAGATCTCATATGAATGCTCAAAAATAATTTTGTCTTTGGCCATTTTGTATTTGTTTGTTTTCATATTGCAAACATTACAGCGTCTGGGTCTGGTCGTTTTGTTTTTGCTTTGAGATGACGATAAAAAATACGACTTGGGTATATGATGCGCGGTGATCCATCTGCGTCATAAACATTTAGATTAAGATGAGTATAAAAGTTAGCTTCCTGAAAAGACTGGAATAAGCTCAACTCGAGAATGGTATGGTTGTTTGGATTTTGGATTGGACTGATGCTGGATGGTTAAATAAAAACCATCTCGTAACAAGGAAGGTACCTAAAGATCCATCCTGCAAGCTCAACCAATGATTGAGTTAGAACAACAATGATAATTGCCTTTATAAATTGGCTTTTATCGTGTGAATTTTCCTCAAACGTGCAGACTCCTTTGTCTTTTTTTGTTCAACTGACCAACAGCACTAGAAAAATAGGTGAGCATGTGTGCGCATCTATTTCCCTTTCCTGCTTCTGTAAATTCAATATTGAATGAAATATTTCCTGGCATATTCTTACGCTACGCTAAATGGACTTAATGGAACTTGTCTGGTGTTCTAAACTGATTTTTTACCACTCGTGAGAATACTATTATATTAGAACTAAACGGTTCTCTAGTCTAGATTGAGAAGAGGAAGAATCGTTTTGAGGAAAACAGTTCTCAATTTTTTTTGCATTTATTTATAGGCACTAAAACATATGTAGGCTAAATTTTCGGTAACATCTTAAATTATAATATATGCTTTTGAAAGTGAAGCAGAAAAGTTAACGATGGTTTCTAAAATTCTTCGGATATGATCAATTCGCCAAATTTTATTACCCTATCGATTTCTACCAACTACATGTTGCAATAATAATGCGTGCAATTTTAATGAGAAAAGTGCAATAAAAAGGTGTTAGTGGTTAGGGCATACTTTTAAGCACTTAGCACCTCCAATTAATTACCCCATCATTCCTTATACTCCTACAACTTAGCCGCTTATCCCCATCATTGACCAAAGGCAAAGGCTTTGCACTTGTTAGTCTAGCCAGATTTAAGACTTAAGTACACACAGGCACACCACTTGCCGACTTGCCATATGGTGTATATTCAATAATTCAATTTAATAAAGGAATTCATAAGGTTTTGTTGTTAGTAATATAAAAAATGGCAATAGTAAATAGCAGTTTGTAGACAAGCCTCTAATAATTATTTGTATTTTAGCCAACTTAGCAGCCCAGCACACGTTCGTTCGGTTACATTAATCTTATCTTAGCCTTCAACGGCCTTGCAGATCCACTGATGCGTCACAATGGATTCAGGTAGGTAATGTTTCTTTCATGCAAAAATAAAATGTGTGATATATTCTGTTCACACATTGCAAATATGTATTGGTAGAATCAACACCAACACTACTAAGAAAGGTATATACTAAATACGCAAACAAATACAAACACAAACTTATATGTATGTACATAAAAGAAGTTAAGCATGTGCCGTGTAGACTTAAAAGTCTTAATGTAATGTAATAGACGAAGGCACACTGCGCTTCAGGCAGAGATTGAACATGTGCAGAGCGCATAACAATGATAATGATGCCAAAAGAAAGGGAGAGTTCCCTTATTATATTATCTACTATCTATACAGTCTCAGTACAATCACACAATCATATAAAAAACACATACGTTGCCTCTCTAACAGGTATAACTATGTTAAGGGTAAGCCATAAGCCAGAGCCAGCGTTTTTGCTATGTCAGTTTCGATTTCGTTTTCAAAGTGATAGTCCCTCGCAAGACGAGTCCTCATCATATCATCACATCACATTACTCACACCACTATCAACCCCACGCTTGAGCTCGAAGCAAAATATGAGTTCGTTCGTCTCTCAGTTTTTTTCCACAACCCTCTACTCTACTCTACTCTTCATTGTTTGCGTTTTATGCTGATGATGATGATGATGATGATATCAAAAGAGCATGTGCTTTTTGAGAGAAAATGAAAATGCATATAAATTTTCCTACACGATCCTTTTTATCACATCAACTTGTTTCGATCGTGCGTTTTGTAAGGCATGTATATCATAAAAGGCTCGCGCAGCTTTTTTCATGTCAATGTCACCGTGAAGGGGTCAATGCCTCTTGTGATGCGTGGTGTGGTGGTGTTGTGTTGGTAGTAGAATAGTAGTGTGTGCTCATTGCGTTCTGAGTAGTAGTAATAGTAGTAGTAAATTATTATTGTGTGACTTTTGAGTTTGAGAGGAGTGCTTTTGAAACTTTTATGCGTAATTCGAAAATGTTCTTTTGATGATGATACGAAATGAACTCTTCAGCATACGCTGCTGCTGTGTGAAAGGATGCGTTTGTAATAATTGCAGGGAATTACTTTGTTTTTGTTATGGTTTGAAATGGAATTTTACGCTATGAAACATGATACACGCTTGTTAAAAATGATTGGTTTGATGTGGAAAGCATAAAGTTCAAGCATTTATGTATATATGCATAAAAGTATATTCATGTACGCATTGGGCGGGTTCAAGAGCATCGTAGATAGTATAGCTTCTTTTTCATAAAAAATGTTCATTTTCTTTTTAACAATAGTCAAACATGTGGACTGACAAATATTATGCTTGTATGCAAAATGATATTCTTTGTTTTCCCTTTGACATTTACTCGCAAGTAAAAGCCCATTATGTGTAATCATTATAACCATTTCACATTCTGTTGATGATTTGTAGTGCTTTGAACTTTTACTTGGATTTTTTTCATTTTCTGCACATCGCATATGTTTTGTCAGCAAACAGAAGAGAAAATATTATTGAGTTGCATCACTCTCAGCATTTTATGATCTATAGAAAGTTCATTGCCTTTTTCATACTTGTGGTTTAAATAAATTTGGTATTTATAGCAAGAAAATAGAAAAGCTTAGTTAGTTTGAATATTATATGAGACTGGATTTGGATACTGGGATGCGGCATGGCATATTTTACAAGTTTTTAGATTAAAATTGCTGACTTGCAAAATCGCAAAATTTTTTCTTGTAGCTGACGCATTTTCCCTTTCCAGAATTTCTTTTAAACATGAAGAAATGTAACATTGATGAAAATATTCGAATGGACTATGGACTTAAGGAGACAATTAAATTGTTGAGGAACAAATAAAATTCTCTTCGAAGGTCAGCAATGTGTTAATATAAATCTGAGCCGAAGCTGGAAACTTATTGCTGGTTTGACATAAACGAAAAGTACAAGTAGGAGTTAATATGAGAATGAGAAATCTTTTTAGGTAATAATAAATGACGCACGAGAGTCAAATCAATTGTCAAGTTTAAATATTACTAAGTGTGATCATATGAGGTAGAAAAACGAAAGTTTATATTTGACGATGCGATAGCCTCAGTAAATAATAGAAATGAAAAGCGATATGGAAATGTAATGACTAAAATATGAAACATATATTTGTCAAGTATGACACGAAATGACATGTCTTTTCCATAAAACGATTGGGAAATTCTTGTCTTTTCTGTGATGCGACAGTGATAACGTTGTCTCTGTCAAAAGCCAGGATTGGTATTGGAGATGAATTTTTACTGTGTGCAAATAATTTTATATGCTTTAATATCATCTTACGTATGTATCATGTAAAGAAGTAAGTTCATTTACGCCTGAAATTAATTGTGCTCTCAAGTTCAGAAAGATGTATTGCGTAGTTGGGAAAGATATAGCAGAAATAAAAAGCACTAAGGTTGATAACAATAAAATTATTATTGTTCAGCTGGATGGAGGAGATGTCAGATATGAAACACTGATAAGCGACGCTGACTTATGTAACGAGAAATAATGTTTGTATAGATAAGTTACGTTATTATAGCTTTCAAAATGTGACTGGAAGTTTCTAAACCTAATAAAATAAATCATAGCAGAGAAGTACTCCATTTGCAAATGGCTTTTAGCGAAGCAGTCAAGAATGCACAGAATCTAAATTTAATACATTAGCATAAAATTTTGTACATCAGCGTCATCATTAAAATGTATTTACATTCACCGGAAAATGGACCTGACCTGCGTACCATGTCGATGATACTTCGGTTCCGATCTCGAAGGGCTCCACAAATTTTTGCTGCTTTTGCAGGTATTAAAATGCATTGTAGTATGTAATCCAATTGTGGAATTTATTAACTTGTTTTCAAATTTTAATTTTGCTGTGAATATTACCAGCAACGCTAAGTGCCTTTGGAATGGGGACAGTGGAGGCATATACAAGGTTCACAATATATATGTTCTCAAGTCTTTAAAGTGCCATATCGACGGCTTCACGTCAAAACCTCTTATGTCAAATTCGGGGCAATGCAGAATCCACGTATCTCACTTTCAGTATAAAATCAAAACCTCGCCCAACCCGTTCATTTCTACGAGACATACGAGGTTTTGAATTTATACTGAAAGTGAGATACGAGGATTCTGCATTGCCCCGAATTTGACATAAGAGGTTTTGACGTGAAGCCGTCGATATATCATGTCACATTTGAAAATAAAATTTGGCTAAATAATTATCTTAGCCCAGCTTTACCAGATATGCAAGATGGTGCTAAGCTCGGGGCAATCACAGACACTCAATATACCCACATTGCTTCTGATGCTCTGGTTGGTACAGTTTCATACAACAAGAATCATAGTATAGCTCATATTAAAATGCTATTTCTTTGGTGCATGCTGATTAGTTAGCAGCAATTATGTCTGGGATACCCACGTGTTTTCTTCTTGAAAAAATCGGAAGAAAAGCAACCATCATGCTAATATCAATTCCATTTGTGACTGGCTGGTTGATGATAGCATTTGCCACAAACTTAGTGATGGTGGACGTTGGAAGAATCTTAACAGGTAAAATGTGAAGTCATAATATGTTGTGAATGGAACATTTGCAGTAAAGACAAAAATGTATTCATTTTAAATTAATTGCAATTGGGATGTTGGATAGGATATTGTGCAGGTAGTGCCTCTATGGCGGTGCCAGTGTTTTTAGGGGAAGTAGCTGAAGACAGCATCCGTGGTTTTCTTGGCTCAAGCTTTCAGTTTCAAGTAACATCCGGCAACCTCTTTGTATATATTTTGGGAAAATATTTAAATTGGCAGTGGCTCGCCTTTAGCTGCAGTCTGGTCATATTCGTCGGCCTAATATTGATGAGCATAGTCCCACCATCACCTAGATTCTTACTTTCTAAAGGGAGAGTTCAGGATGCTGCACGAGCTTTGGTTTGGCTTAGAGGAGCAGGCTCTTTGTCACAAGTTGAGAAGGAATTGAATAGTGTGAGTCTGCATATTACTTATATTACAACTTGATCATGCTTTGTACAAACTCTTCAAATTCGTGTATAATTTTCATTTAGATCAAGAAAACTGTCGAGTCTTTACAACAAAATCAGGAGAAATTTCGTTTGCATGATTTCTTTCGCCTTCCAGTCCTCCGGCCAATGCTAATTAGTCTCCTTCTCCTGTTCTTTCAACAAATGACGGGTGTTGAAGCCATTTTGGTTTATACAATTGACATTTTTAAGAAAAGTGGTTCAAGCTTTGACCCTTACACTTCCGTCATCATAGTTGGCTGTCTTCAAGTCGCTGCCACTTTTGTGTCAGCCTTAGTCGTGGATAGAGCTGGAAGAAGGATGCTCCTATTGATTTCATCCCTCGGAAGTGCTTTATCAATGGGGATTTTGGGGGCGTGGTTCTGGTTTTATGTCGAAGCAACGGATTCTGACCTTCATAAACATGAGCATGAATCCTTGACTTGGATCCCTTTGGTCACAATGAGCCTTTTCATAATTTTCTTTGCATTGGGCCTCGGTCCCGTACCTTTCATAATGATTGCTGAATTGAATAACGCTCGGATGATCGGCATAGCTTCGGCTCTTGCCACTACTTTGAATTGGTCTTTTGCATTTATTGTCACCAAATATTTTTTATTACTCGCTCAATCCATAGGATTTCACTTTTTATTTTGGGTTTTTGCAACTCTCTCAGTTATTGGGGCCATTTTCATTTTCGTTTGCGTCCCGGAAACCAAATCGCTAAGTAGTTTAGAGATTCAACGATATTTTAAAGCCATTTAATTTAATGGGTTCGGATTTCGTTCGTTCCCATTTCCTTTTATGAATGTGTGAAAGTGTTTATGAATTTTTGAACAGCATATATTAAATCCAAATTTTATTACACTTGATGTACAAAACTCTTCATTTGATATTCATTATGCATAAAAGGAAAACCCTACATGAACAGCATGAAAAATGAAAGTTTTTCGTTTTGTTTTGACATGAGGATAGTTGCGCATATAATTACCGTGTCCAGTCGTAAAATGATGGGTTGTGCATATTGCGAATTTCTAATTTCCAGTGCGTATTGAAAGTAGCACATGAATCCTTTCCGTATGGTTGTTGTATATAAAGCTTGTCATCTCTCTGTAATTTTCATCAGTCACTCAACTGCAATTTGGCTTGAAGATTGGGTGTTCTTTTCTATTCCTTCATTTTATAATCAAGCATGAAAACTTTTTACATTATTGCTGGTTTTGCAGTTTTTGCGGCTGCAGAATTCCAATCTCATTTGAATTACACGATTTTAGTAGAGTCGATAAACGTCAACTTCACAGATATAGATTTTCCATTGACATTTATTAATACTACTGGCTCAAGGATAGGTAGAAAAGGTCTGTTAGAGTTACGTTTAAATCCTTATGATCCAATATCCCGTATTGCAAACCAGCTATGGGATCATTTATTTTCAAGGGATTATGGGAAATTAAGGTTCCCATTTAACAAACCAGTTACAGTTACTACAAGTAGGCCCATTGTTTCAACTACACCACGCCATTCTTTTAACTGGGCAATGAGTACTCCAGCTCCAGCTTTTACAAAGCCTTCTCCTAGCCAGGCAGAAAATAGTACCACGACGACAACTGAGAATCCAACGGTGAAACCTGAACCATCGGTTAAACCTCCTCCTCCAACAATGTCGCCCTTGCCCACCTTGCCAGCACAGACTATTCCTCCTAATCAAGGAGCTCCACAAGCTCCTGGGAGTCCTGTTTATCCACCACCGGTTTCTGGAGGCCCTTCCCAAGGCGGATCTCCTCAAGGGCCTGGTGGTCATCCTCAAGGACCTGGTGGTCATCCTCAAGGACCTGGAAATCGTCCTCCTGGTGGTCATCAAGGACAATTTCCAGGTCATGGTCCACATCCTGGACAGCAACAGCCTCCTGGTTATCCACAGCAACCTGGTCAGTTTAACCCGAACCAACAGATGCCGCCTGTAGTACACCCAGGAGGACCTTTCCTTATAGACGGGAAATTTCATCGAGAATCATTAGGATTTGCTCATCCCAATCTACAATTGCATCTGATACATAACTCGCCATCGCTCTCAGGTATATACACAAATATAACTATTTATCCCTATTCATCATAGTGTGTGTTGCTTATACAAAATGTTTTGTTTCAGGTAGCACAAATGTACACAGTGCTGACGACGCAGTCTCCCTTGGCATGCCAGACGAATATGAAACTGAGGACTATGAGAAAAATGAAGTGTTCCAGCACATATTTCGACCATCATTTCAAAAGAATAAAACTGCCCAACAACTTACTCGTGAAAACTCAGATGTATCTTCCACAAAGACTAAACAAGGAATAATGTTTCACATTGCAAGTTCTGGGAATCCCATGAAAAGTCAACTCCAATTTTACTTATCTCCTGATTTCAGCCTATTCATTAAACCATCTCTGATCCAAAGCCAATATGGAATGAAGAAAAAGTCTAGTAGCAGCAGCAAATTGGGACGTCCGTTTATGAGCCACCAGAAAGAAATTGAATTTTCAAGTACTCCAAGTGAGTCAGAAGCTGAAAAGGTACAAAAAAATGTTCCAGAAACCTTTTTGGAGAATCCAGGTACAGATAAGCTTCCTGACAATCTGTCTCCGACTATCAGTGATAGTATTGTAGGGGGTATTGCTTACCTAATAGAAATGATTTCAAAGTTGGCTTCCATCACCCAAAATGTTCAAAGTGGATTCCCAGAAAATAATGATACAACTACCATTGAAGCCGAACCTTCTAAACATATCAATGAATCGAGACTAAATGATAAAAACCCTGAGGAAATTAAAATTAAAGCTGAAGCCGATACAACTAAAAATATCTCAACAACCTTGCTTCCTCCTGATGAACCACCGCTTGTCAATGAAACTTCACCAACTGACAACAGCAGCGAAGAGGAAGACCTTATAAACCAAACGACTGAATATGATCAGGAAATGCAGGGAAATCAAAGTCAAATATTTTCCACAAGTGACATTGATGATAACGAGAATCTAATTTCCAGTAATACTGAAGCCGAAACGACCGGGAAACCGGAAGGTTATTATAGTATCATTGGTCCCAAAAATATAACTTACATTGAAGTCGACGCAAATGGGAAATTTAGAAAATAAGATAGTTTACTAGAAGCACAATATGTAAATGATTTTTCACATTGTAATAAATTTAATTCTTAATTAGTTAAACAAACTATATTACTTATACATATTTCATATTAAAATAAATAAATAAATACATTTCGAACAACTTTAAAAGGTGGAAGTAAAATCTCATTTAACTATTTTGTTATCTTTCCACTGCTCTAAAATCATAAATGCTCCTTTCTCTGCTATCATCATGGTTGACGCCTGAGTGTTTGTAATAGTTATTTGAGGCTCCACTGAAGTATCAATAACTCTCAAATTCTGGACGCCAATAACTTTCAGTTCAGGGGTCACAACTGTACCCATTGCCGCTGTGCCTCCTGGATGATGAAGTGTGACTGAGAATCTTCTAATGAAGCACTCCCAATATGGATCCGATCTAAACTCGAGATGTTGACACCCCGGTAAACTAACGTTGTTGAAACGAGCTCCAAGTTTCCTGAAAGCTTCTGTGGTTTCCATCAACTCCAAACCCTTATACACACCTTCTTTTAACGCTTTAAAATCGACATCCCCTGGGTCACCCAAGAAATTTGGTTGAATGATGATTTTATCATAAGGACTGCTTCCACCGAGTCTTATATAGCCTCTGGAAAAAGGTCTCGACCCTGTTACTATTATGTGACCTCCGTCCTTTCCTATTGAACTTTCGTAATATTCCTTCATTTCATCTTCCTTCAAGTTGAACAGTCTAGAGACATGTCTTGGAGAGTTTTGAAATGCTGCATAGCCAAAGAAAAAAAATTGCAGGTCAGGCCATGAACCTTCCCCACGTGCTTTTGCTAAGGATGAACTGAATACTCCGGTGGCTTGACATCCTGGTGAACTAAGGATGCCTTGTCCTTTAAAAACCCAATCACTAAACTCTGTGACTGTTAAATCTCGTTCCAATAAAACACTACGAGGTTGTTCAAGAGTGAAGTAGGACAAATAAACACCAAGATGATCTTGAAGGTTCTCTCCCACTGGTAAATCTGCTAACACTGGAATCTATACGTAGAAATTTAAAGGCATGCATGTATTAATTAGAAAATGATGACTTTATTCTGATCAAATGAAATACATACGCCCAGGCCATCGAGGTGTGCTTTAGGTCCAATTCCACTCAACATTAATATTTTAGGGCTGCCCATCGTGCCCGCACTGATAATCACTTCCTTTGACGCGAACGCGACGAGGGTACGACCATGACGGTCGTACTGCACTCCATACGCAACATTTCCATCTTTAAACAAAACCTATAGGACATAAAACAAGAAAAGTGGTTACCCTGAACTATGGCATCATTCCTAAATGTTTTTATTTCCTAAGTACCCTGTTAACATGAGCGTATCTTCTAACAGTCAGAGTCTTTCTGGTAAGCGCCGGCTCCAGAAATGCTTTGTATGGAGCTTGACGAACACCTCGTTTTATCGGGAATCGAATTATATCAAACCCTGAAATTATTATAGTTATTACTAGTCAAATAGTTGAATAAAAAGCCATTTAACATTCCTAAAGTTCTTAATACCTTCTGTAAATGGGGCACCATTCAAATCAACATTTTCATATCCTAACTCTTGAGCTGCACGAACAAAATCATATCCCATTCCAATATAGTCTGGTGCTTCAATTCTAAGGTCACCACCATATCCGTGGTATCGCTCTGTTAACATATTTAGAAAAACCAAAATAATGGAGAAAAAAATACCAATTTGCACTTGCTTCTCAATTTGGGTTCATATTCTTTCATCATACCATCTCCAGGGCCTCTGTAATCTTCATGAGCTTTAAAAAATGGAACAACTCCTTCGTGGCTCCAACTTTGATCTCCGGTTACTAATTTTACATTGTTTAAATTATTATTCTGCTGAAATTAAATTATTATTAAGGGTTAAGGAAAAATCTCTTACTATTAGCCCAATTGTCGAAATCTCTTTTGTGGCCCCTCAAATGTATCATCAAATTAATATTTCCCGAGCCTCCTAACCCCTTTCCCGCCGTAAAGCTACTTTGCTGTAAAAAGTGATTGAAAATGATAATTTTCTCTCAGAGCTTTTCGTTTACATTAATTGTATTAAACATTGATATAACAAAAGATGAACTTTGAGGTACATTGTTAATTGAATTCAAGGACGCAAATTTTTGAGAAACGGTTTTATGCTGCCAGTCAACCTCAGGAAACCCGTAAATAAATTGACCTAATTAAATATAAATCTTCATTAAATAAAAATTCAACAAATTTAGGAACCGCAAGTACTACATATTTGTTGAACATGCAGAAATTTTTGGCTACCTATGCCCGGAATGAATTGTAACGGATGGGGCTCTGAACCTGTCTCAAGAAGTAGAACCCTGTAGTTTCGACTCAGTCTGTTTGCAAAAACAAAAAAATCATAAAAACTTAAAAAATATGAGCATATGTAAATACATGTATGTTATGTGACGATTTATTTTTTTTCACCTCGCGGCTATAATGCATCCAGAGGAGCCTCCACCAACTTAATTAATAAAATGTATAAATGTTTAACACATTGTCATTGCTGAAATTGTTAAAAAGCGAAATAATTTTTAAGATCTATATAATCCCTCTTCATAGCTCACCTATGATGAAGTCAAATGTTTCAGGTGCCAATGGTTCCCTTCTTTGTTCATCCTGTACGCGATCCGCACTAAACCAAGATGACAAAATGAATGCAAATGAGTCTAGTATAAGATACAAGACAGGAACAAATATTGGTTGAATGAAGGGGTTCAATAGGAGTCTGATTGGATCTAGTAATAGATCCGGGGTGATTTGTAATGCTGACATATTCACAAATTGATGTTGTAAACTTCACTTCATGATAATATGATCAGATATAGAAAAGTGATAATAAAATTTCATGTAAAACAGTCAACACTTTTTCTCCTACTCAAGAGGTCACAAGCATAACCTTTCCCTACTGCAATTAAAACCTAATCAGAAGAAGAAATTCTAAATGCCACTAGTCTTCAGTATCTTTTAGTTTGTCACCCTTTCCCAAATTAGGAACAGAAGAGCAGCACACTATTTTGGCATTGCACCTACCATACTGGCCATCCAAAGTATGAATCATTTTACAATATCTCATTAATTTGGCTTTGGCAAAATCTCAAAGCTTATTTAATGCTAATACTGTTGAACTAGTCTGCTAATAAGATTTACATGTTTTTTAGTCAAGGTCCCCTACTGCCCTTAAAATAAGGCACGTTGTAAATTCATGAAGGCATACGCCATAAACAATAAAAAAAAAAGCTCTTCTATACATATGATAATGCCAACAGCAGACAGATTGGATGCAATTATTTAACGCATAATTTTATATGTATGTAAATAGGTGGACCATATAGGCATCAACTTATAAATATGTCATCGAATGTAAGATTTTGTTATGTGATGTGATACAAAACGGTACAAACTACGCACACATTGCCGTTTTATATCGATGTAAAGGGCAAGTGGACTGCGACAATATTTCAGCTATGAAGGGAGTTATATATAGCTCGTATGTCTTTATTCTTTATGTAAAGTAGTTAAAACGGAACGTTTACACTTGAATTGATAATATGTTGATATGAATGAATCCAACCTTAGGCTAGTGAGCGGAGCTATCAAAGCTATCTTTGCAAGTAAAAAGGAAAAGCATTGTTGCATAAAATTAGTGGAATGAAATGCGTGTATGCGTGACATAGTAATTAAAGGCACGTACAAGAATTCTCCTGTCCGCGTTACGCATTATATGTTATGATCAAAAGATATCATATTACATATCATTTATTCAAAGGAAATAATCAATACACCAAACCAGACCACGCTTACTTAACATACAAAATACTTAAATGTAATAAAAATAAATTATTTGAACTTGTGTATTTGTATATGCGTTCAATATTGGGTTTAGTATATTAACTGTTGAAGCAAATGAGAATAAAAGATTGCCGCCTACATATTATTTATGTGTGGTCATTTAAAGAACTAAAGTAATTTATTAACTCTACATAAATACAATAAGTTCTATGAGGAACTTTTGACCAGAATTTTTTATAGACTTTGGGTTGTCCATATTAATTTAATGACTTGATGAGCATAACGAGAGCATTTACTTAATTTTAATACTGGCTGTAACTTGCATATTGTGGTATAGATTTGGATTGACGAGCCTTCACAAAACAATCCTTTGTACATCTTTTATTAGCACGTATTTCTTTTGTATTTTGTATGCCTTTTTTCCAATCGTAAGCAGGCTTATCTGCTCCTACTTCTAATGGGCCCTGCTGTCCTTGTTCATTCATCCACTGGTGCTCCTGCTCCTGCAGCGTTTGATGCTGAACATTTTTCCAATCGTTGAGAATCATTTGTGACGCTTTTTCAGCAATCATAATTACAGAAGCTTGCGTATTTGTAGATACATGTTCTGGTGCCACTGAATTGTCCACAACTCTCAAATTCCTCACACCCTTAACTCTCAAGTGGGTATCCACGACAGAATTCATGGCAGCTGTACCTGATGGGTGATGAATGCTAATTGTCCACTGTCTAATGAAACAAGCCCAATACTCATCTGTTCGAAACGGCAAATGTTTACAACCAGGAATTTTCAACGTGGGAAAACGTGCACCCAACCCAACTCCAAAGGCTGTTGTATTTTCCATCAGAAACAATGTTGTTTTGATACCTTCAATTAAAACTTGAGCATCCACAGTTTGTGGATCCAAATAATTTGGTTGTATAATTGGTTTATCGTATGGACCAGCTCCACCAAGTTTCATGTAGCCTTTTGAAAATGGTCTTGAAGCAACAATGGTTATATGACAAGCATCTTGCCCAAATACTGGAGTGTAATATTCCCTTGCCACATCAATCTTCAAATTGAAAGCATGTGCGAATAAAGTAACAGTTTCACTTGAAAACGCAAAACAGGCCAACATCAGTTGCAGGTCAGGCCAGTGACCTTCTCCGCGAGCCTTTGCAAAACTGGAAGAAAATAAACCAGTTGCTTCTGCTGCTGAGGATGTGAACCGACCGCGACCCAACACGAACCATTTCACAAATTCAGATAGGGTTGCATCACGTTCAAGGTTTGTGGAACGGGGTTGAGTAATTGTAAATGGGCTTAGTAGCACAGTTATGTGATCCTTAAGATTTTGCCCAACTGGTAGATCTGATATGACTGGAATCTAAAAAAAGGTAATGTTTCATTTAGTCAAGTAAAGTTACATTAGGACTTGTAAAGGTTATAGCTTTATCAAGTTACCCCCAGGTCAGATAAGTGATGTTTAGGGCCCACTCCCGACAACATTAACAGCTTTGGAGTGCCGTATGCTCCCGCACATGAAATTACTTCTTTGGAGGCGTAGACTGTGTATGTTTGCCCATGTCTGTCGTACTGAACTCCATATGCAATGTTCCCTGGTTTGAATAAAATCTAAGATGATGGTAGATACAAGACGCTACTTAATTGCAAGGGATGGCATGCAATACAATTGTTTTTTTAAGCAAGCAGTAGGTACCTTGTTAACTTGAGCATATTTCATTATCGTTAAAGAAAGTCGTGTTAGAATCGGAACGATAAAAGCCACATAAGTTGCTTGACGAATTCCTCTTCGTATAGGATACCGTATTACATCGAAACCTATCGATTGGATTGCAAAAATTTTGTATATCACTTTAAAATTTCATATTCAGTAAAAGGTTATGGACGCTGCAGCACACCTTCATAAAAAGGAGCGTTTAAGTCTACATTGGGATATCCCAGTTCTTTGGCTGCCTCAATAAACTCAGGTGCTGTCCCAATATAGTCTGGTGCTTCTATACGAAGGTCTCCACCATATCCATGATTAACTGAATGAAAAAAGATAACAATAGTACAGCCTCAGTTTCAACATTGGATACACATTTGGAGAAGCCTGATAAGCTTACCGTTATCTCCAGGTATTTCATAGTCTTCATAGCTTTTGAAAAATGGTAGCACTCCATCCCAACTCCAAGAGGGATCCCCTGTAATTCGAGCCCAATTGTCAAAATCCATGGTGTGGCCTCTCAAATGTATCATGATATTTAGCGTTCCTGATCCCCCCAAACCTAGGCCAGCAGATAAGGAAGTTTCCTTAGAATTTAAAGTCACAAGAGTTCACCATGGGCTTTCCTTAAATTTTACTAAGATGCATTGGAAGTACATTACTTATCAAACCTGATTTATACTTCCTTGTGATGCATATCTTTGTGGGACAGATCGATAGCTGAAATCTGTTTCCGGATAATTTAAAAGGAATTGACCAAAACCAGGAATATACTGCAAATCAAAATGTTTGGATATAAGGTTACAACAACACAACAATCGCAATCGGTGAAACTATCATCACGCAATTTACGTTTGCATTAAGCTGAACTGTACAATAATTATGCATAGCCCTGATATTCGCGAATTATAATAATTATAATTCGTGAATATAATGTAATATAATTTTATTATATATCAGTGAAACCAGCCTGTATCGGATTAGGTGAACCACCCGCATCTAGTAAAAGCACATTAAAATTTCTGCTCAGTCTGTTTTCAAAAACAAAAAAATTCATAAAAACTGTAAAAATGTAAATATATGTATATTATGTAATAATTAATTGTTCTTTCACCGATTGGACAAAACAGCCCCAGCGGAGCCCCCACCTATAACAATAAAGTCGTAAGTTTTCGATTTGAGAGGATTATTGCTGATTCCATTTTCGTCTTGTGTGCGATCCGCTGTATTCCATAAGTTAAGTACCACGGGTAACAACTGCAATGATAGTAATAAAATTGGAACGAAAACGGGCTGAAGAAATGCATTTCCTATCGTTTTGATACTTCGCCCTAAGAGTTCTACTGAGACCACCATATTGTTGATGAATATACGTAGTCCCTATAAAACACTAGTGAACAATGAGATGATTTGACTTCAAATGAGATTTTGATAATGCCTATGCGTTGAACGATCGGCCTATTATGTCAAAGACAAACATGAAGTATGAAGTTGAAGTATAAAAAATGTATTGTGTATTTCAGATGAAAATAGATAATAATATGTAAATTAACATTGTAGGTATAATATCCAAAATCGTACAAAAGTAAAAAAAAAAATATGTTTGTAAATTTAGGCACTTTTTATTTAAGCATAAGCACATACCTTCAACCTTAAAAGTCCTTTTAGATGAAATTTTAAAAAAAATTATCGTAATCTAATAAGACCTGTGATGTAATAATAAAAACTCTTTAACTATAATCTTTAATATAAAAGTTTATCACAATTTTAATTAACAAGACTAATATTACTAAACATACAATAATAATTGCTGTATTAAATGCATAGTCCGTACACATTGTAATAACTCGCCATGTGCGTAGTTTTTCTCCTTTATTTGATATATATCCAATAACCTATTATTATTAACTATTTTTGAATGACAGAAGCTACAATTACCTTCCAAATCTATAAGATACCATCATCATTTTCAACTAAACCCAAGATAGATTGAAAAATTGAAAATGCGTAGTTTGCACAAAAGGACCTATATTGATACACGCACAAGCAAGACCGGAAGCGTTGGTGCAGATCATGCAACTTTTTGTTGGCAGCTGGGCTACTAAAAGAGCAAAGTGTTTGCAAAGTACAATAGGCTCACCAAGAATGTTTATATACATAATATAGCTTTAAGAGTTGAAGGTAATCATTATTTCCTCCGAGACACAGGGTTATTAGACCAGACAAAGGTGTAGCAAGTAACCGCCTCCGTATCACCGTTTTCCTGAAGGTTTAGCGTGTTTGGGACAAGAAAATACATAAAAAATTTATTTCATCAAAAGAAAATGTAATGCGATTTGATTTCGACAGGTATTTGACAAGTATTGCATTCATTAATGTATACAATGGGCTTATGAGAAAGATTAAACAATGAGATAATAATTATAAATACTTCATGGTTTCTACATTCCTACATACAAAGTATTTTTTCTACATGCTATATACATAACAATCGTGAATGAAACTAGGTGTATAATACCAATAAGAAGGTTTGATAGGTTGATGTTATCAAAGTTTAAAAAAGTAGAAAAGTTTTACTTAAGCCAAGCTATCGGCGACTCATCTACCAAGTATCGGAAGACTACTATTACTTTTGTCTTGCTTAAGAATGTATATCGTTTCTGCTCTCCCAAAATTTCCGTATCATATCCGCAGCCTTTTCCGCTATCATAAGCGTGGACGCTTGCGTGTTGGCTACAACAATGACTGGTTGCACAGAAGCATCAACTACCCTTAAGTTTTCTGTTCCAATAACCCTCAACTGTGAATCAACAACGCTTCCCATGGCTGCAGTACCCACTGGATGATGTAAAGTTACCGAGTACCTTCTTATAAAGCACTCCCAATAAGCAGTCGTCCTAAAAGGCAAATGCTCACAACCTGGGAGTCTAGTTGTTGTAAATTTTGTTCCGATTTTTTGCATAGCAGTTGTGTTTTCCATAAGAAACATTGCTTTTTCAACTCCTTCAATCAGAACTTTCAAGTCAATTTGTTCAGGGTCGCCTAAATAATTTGGATCAATTATTGGTTTGTCGTATGGACTGCTACCGCCTAATTTAATGTAACCACGAGATAGCGGTCTTGTTCCACTAACGACGATATACAGGGAATCCTTTCCAATGTCATTGTCAATATACTTTTTTATTTCATCCAGCTTCAAGTTGAACGCGTGGGAATTTATTTCAGCACCCAGACGGAAATTTGTGAATCCGTATGAAAAAAGTTGGATATCAGGATATCCGCCTTCACCCCGAGCTTTAGCTAATTCGGATGAGATCATTCCAGTAGCTTCACATCCTGAGCTTGATATTACTCCCCGGCCTAATGTGAACCACTTGATAAGTTCCCCAAGAGTATAATCTCGATCGATATAGTTCCCTAAACCTTCACGTATGAAGAAGGGACTCAAATACACACCAAGATGATCCTGAAGATTCTGGCCAACTGGTAGATCAGAAATTACAGGAATCTATATACACACATAAAATTAAACATGTATAAAATATAAGTAAAATTTTGTGATACATTGTTTATTAGGATAATATCATAAGAATATTTTTACGTTTAAATCTTGTAAATCTTTTTTTATCCCAATTCCAGAAAGCATCAAAAGTTTTGGAGTTGCAATAGTTCCACTGCTAATTATTACTTCACGTAAAGCTTCAGCAACGTAAGTACGACCATGCCTATCGAATTCGACTCCATATGCAACATTGCCGTTCTTAAACAAGATCTAAGTACCAATAAATATTGACACTATAGATTATATTTTACAAAATGCATTTTTGGTTGTTACTACAAGGCGATTTATGTTGCAAACGTTTCACCTTATTTACAGTAGCAAATTTCATGATTGCTAATGTTGAGCGTGATCGAATTGGTTGCAAGAATGCCTTGTATGGTGCCTGTCGCACCCCATTCCTTGTTGGATACCTTAAAATATCGAAACCTGGAATGGAAAATATACTGGTAGATCTGCAAACTTGATCAGGCATTTTTCATAGATTGTATGAACTACGAACCCTCGTCGAATGGGGCATTTAAATCAACAGTTGGGTATCCAAGCTCTCTTCCCGCATCTACAAAGTCTCTTCCCCTTCCCAAGTAATCCGGTGCTTCAATTCGGAGCTCACCGCTGTACCCATGATTTACTTTGAAATATAAATAAGCGAGCGAATATGCATAAGTACATACGAGATATTATGATGATTCTCATGTAGTTACTTTTGTGGTTAATTATACTTTCATCGCCAGGAATTTCATAGTCTTCATGGCTTTTAAAATATGGAAGAACTCCTTTCCAACTCCAAGTTGGATCGCCAGTAATGTTTGACCAATTGTCAAAATCTTTTTTGTGGCCTCTCAAGTGTATCATCAAGTTATGCGTGCCTGACCCTCCCAAACCTTTAAGTTAAGTATTTAAATTTTTCCTGTTGAAATGATTAACCACGTTAAAAAGGATACTTATTTTTATAGAATCTTAGCAAACCTAAGCCAGCACTCCAGCTAGACATCTAAAAAATAATCGTGAGAATGAATGAGATACACATTTTCTGGAAATGAAGGAAAAAAATTCTATTCATAACATTCAAATTCAATACAAATTACCTGATTGACTGAGTTTAGAGAAGCATATTTTTGGGGCACCGTTCTATGCATCCAATCTACTTCAGGGTAGTTTACAATAGCAAATGCTAAGCGTGGTACGTACTGCAAAAATGTGGTATTTGATTGAGTCAAGATCAATGATTTTTAAACGCTATAGCTTTATCGCTTTACTTTATTCTGACCTGTAACGGCACGACTTCACCTCCAGCTTCTAGAAGCAGAACGTTATAGTTCCTACTTAGACGGTTAGCCAAAAGCGATCCTGCACTCCCAGCCCCCACTGCAAGATTTCAAACAATAATCCATGATTTAATCATTAAGAACTTTGATTTTACATCAAAGCTTTTTATAGAGATGTTACCTATGATAAAGTCGTACACTTTTGGAAATTGTATATTTTGAGAATCAGCCTCATCCTGCATTCGGTCTCCTTTGTCCCAAAAACTCAAAATCGTTGCTAAACTGTTTAAAAATACATATATAAGTACTACGAAAATCGGTTGAACTAGTGGGGTCGCGAGGGCTTTGAGCCCTACCAACGCTTCCAGAGGTAGCACCATAATCTGGAATTAAATTGTTTTTAATTTCATTCAACAACCCACAATACACCTATTGTTGGATCACCTACAACTGGAAAAGTGTTGGCGTGCCAAGTCGTAATCAGTTACTGAAATTGTAGTGTGTATTGGTAATTAACACTGTAAATTATTGAAGCTTTCTTTATTAGGTAACATATCATAAAAAAACATTATGTCATGTACACACCAATTTCTTATGGTACCTATAAACAGCAAGCGTGAGCAAAACAAATGATGCATCATATATTCAAGTTATTTTGTAAGATAAGATGATACTTGTTTAACAACATGTAAAACGAGACAAGGTTAACTAATAGCTTTGGAGCTCTTAATATTGATAACGGAAGGACATTGTTGGGAAGCTAGTGCAGCCGACACGCCTAAATGCAGATCAGCAAACTAATGAAAGAAACCAGCATTAATTTGTAATGCCGTATAAAAGTACATTCATACATTACTTATCACTTTATCAAAGTTTTGAGTCTCCTATGCATGCATCTAAAATCTACAACAGTATTATAATTACGCGTAAGTTATTTTTAGGCACAATCGGATAACCATCAAGTCCAAGTACAAGTCTTCATATCAACTACGATAACTTTTGACTAAAAAATTCTCGCATAATATATTATGAACATAAATGATGCACGATGAATATGAGCTTACTATTCACACTTGCAAAGTTGTACGAGTGATATATCTTTTCTTATGAAATTGATTGCTGTTTACACTTGCAAGAAATGTAGTAAGGATTATCATCACCTTCAAGAAAGTTAATTATTTACACATAATTTGAGGTCCGTTTGATTAGGAAAGTTGAAATTTTATTTTATAATAGATAGATTGCATGCTTCTTAATATTCTTATGTATATGCCTAAGGATAAGGTAGTTTAATTCATATCTTATATATATATATAGATCCAATATAAGTCATTTTGTGGATTTAAACCAATTTTTTTGATAATTAACACATCAGCCCAACTCTTCAGCTTTTCCTCATATCTAGCCAAACTTGTATGTGCATGAAAACACATCCACTATGGTAAGTAGCCACTTTTGCAAACAAAATTAAAAATTTGAATAATCTAGCCAATTTGACAGGACACGGATTATATTTTCCCATACACACCCACAAGCCATTATAGCCATTATAAAACTGAGCAAAAACTTGCAACAGCAACATAGGGGTTTTATCTAATTATTATGTCGCGTTTTTATTGCAAAGAAAAATAAGTATATACTCATACATCTTAATCAAAAATATAATTCTTATGGACTGTCACTCATTATTATCTTCCTCCTCATTCTCCATTCCTTGTAATGGAGCAAGTCTGATAGGAAGCTCAACAGCTACATGATTCTTGCATAGCTCATCAAAGAATATCTCTAATTCAAAGGATTTGTTTTCCAAGGCACTTTTGTATTTTGTTTTCATCGATTCCTCCTTCTGTTGCTTTCTCATTGTCTTGTTTAATATTGCTGGAGGAGGTATTTGTGGTATGTTAGCTAGTCCCGTAATCATATCGACACTATGCCAAGTTCTTGCTCTTAATAGCATGTCATTGTCAATCGTAGGAAAAGCTCCAGCCGGTTCCAATCTAAACTTTAGATTAAAGTACAGTTTAATCTGCTGGACAACATCGCGTGCAAATCCAAGCATGTTATGAATCTCATCTTGGAGCTGATCTGCCTTTCTGCATATTTGCAAAATACTAGCGAACCCATGTAAACAATCTTCAGTTTCCCATCTGCTCATTTGCGCCACTGTAGAAGAAGCATACCATTTAATCTTAAACCCTGTCCACGCCTTTGTTTGGGTGTAGAGTTGTTTTTTAGCTTGAATGATCCCATTTTGTGTTGCTTCCAAATTGGATATGACAAGCTCTACAAGCTTTTCAATGAAGTTGGATAAGGAAAATAGAACTTCCAGTTGGGAATCTAATGGGATGTCGGACAGAGAATGTGACTCTAGAGTTTTATTGTCTTTAATCAAAATCCCAATGTTTGGTACACCCGTCCTTAGAGTCCACACATGGCTTGATGTACGTGTAGCCAAATCTTCAACAAATTCCATGGGTGTGATACCATAAACTGGTTCAGGTGGCGAAGCACGGATATCTTCCATTTTTGGAAAGTCATCACCAGCACAGTACTTCCTTCTGAACTTTACATCTTCGTTTTCTACCTCCTTTATCATTTTAGCTAGTCTGGTTGAAATTGAATCGGCGAGTCCGTCAGGGCTTCCAATTTTATTTATTTTTCCTTCTAACCCATTTAACCGCTCCGTTATAATGGTTCTGATGAGGGGAGGGATTTCTTTAAAATGTCTGAAATTCAGCGTTATATCCGCAGTTGCTATTAATAATCCATTAATGTTAGGCATTGCGTTGCTTTCCAGATCAGAAAGGGAAGAGTTTGGCATCTTCAGAATTACACTGCTTTGATCCAGTCCAGATAAGATTAGCCTCTCGATGGCTGAAACAGTGTTGCAAAAGTCGGTTGTCCTCACGAGCGGTGCACTTTTGTTTTGAAGACTTAGCTTTGTTGTTGGATCTCGCCAAACTGTTATCCCCAACTCAGATAGACCACTCATAATGTTTTGTGGAATTTCTAATGATGTTGAGGACTTTATTTGAACTGCCTGTTTTATTTCTGTCACATTTCCAGAACCCAAATTAAATTGAACTTTGGAAGCTGGGAGCAACGCTTCTTTAACCTCCTCCTCCTGGCTTACTTTTTCCTCATCTTTCTTAAGCCAAGTTTGTGGGGCAACTTGAGGTTTGAGCTTGACAGACAGTGTCAAGTTTTCAAAGTTCATGACACGATTCCTAACTGAGTTCCGACTATCACTGAGCTCCTCTGCCCAACACCTTGTGTTGTGTATACTTTGCGACAAAAGATATCGGACTTCTCTAGTCGTTCTCCTGATTGCCTTTATGTTCAGAACAGCCGTAGCAATTTGGTGACGGTAGAGCTTGACCAAAACTAGGACTCCAGAGTCTGGAAGTCTTCTTTTTTTCACGTCCTTTCCAATGCCTTGCCAAGTTTTCTCCAACAGCTTTTTCGCACAAATCAAATCACTCTTTGACTCTTTAATTAAAGCTAGAGCTTTTTGAAATTGCTGAATAAGTTCATCAATCAGTAGGTGAAGCACTCGTAGTTGGGCATTAACTTGAAGCAAGGAGAAATTCATCCAAGATGAAGTATTTCCTTCTCGGTAAAACAGCTTTTTCCTGATGGAAGTGCTCCAGTATAATTCAATAGAATCTTCTTCAATTCCATCTTCTTCTTCTTGTTCGCCAGGCAGAGGTAATTTTTCTTGCGTTAGGAATTCCAAGTGTTCCTCCCTTGAACCAATTTCTTCCAAATCATGACCTTTCAAAAAGTCATCGTCACTTAAAGGTATTTCCAAATCCCTTGGGATATTTTTGTACTCTACACTTGCCATCGTTAAACTCAAGCTATTTATAAGGGAGTTTTCCACAGAGTCCAAATCCTTTTTGAATTTATCCACCATATTCGTAATTGTATAGTATTTGTTCTTCAGTTGCTTTAAATCCTCCCCTGATACAAAAACTCGGTCCCGACGGTTCAGCTGAAGTGTTATGAAACTAATAATCGAACAGATACCCTCAGTACTCCCAACTTTATGCAAAGACTTTGAAATATTTTCTGTGGAGGGGACGGAAACTGAAAGACGTTCGCCTTTTGAGAAAGAAGATAAAGTAGCAAGTTCTGTTTCAGACTCCGACAGGGGTTTTGACAATACTGGCCAAGTCAGTGCTATTTTGGTGCTGATGATTTTGGACATGATCATTTGACGAAATTTGTTGATAGCTGCAGACAACATTTTAAAGCACATGTTTCGCCAGCCTTCGATATCTGAAATGAACATCATGGGATCTGGGAAGAAAGCTTTCCCAGTTGTTGTAAGCATCATTGCTTCTTCAAAATCTATGGGACTGAAACGTTAAAAAATGAAAAGAATTTAAAAAAAATAATCGTGATAAAAGTAAGGCTGATAATTATTTGCATGAAGGCTTACAAATTGTCTTCCAAGTTATTCCTAGAACTTTCCGCAGATGCTTCAGTGCTGCTCTCCAACAACTCATTTTTCAGTAATAATTCGTTTGGAATTATTAGACTCTCCCTTCCACTTACGTGGGGATTATTGTTAATTGTTTCCATCAGGCGTGTGTCCTTTTCTGCCAGCTTTACCCATTGCAAATACGAATTCTTTATGGATTCATCTCTGATTTCAAAAGAGTTCGGCAACGCATCCACTGAATGTCTGAATAGCTGCAAAGTTTCATTTATGTAAAAATCGTGTGCTTGATGTTCCTGTTGGTTTTGCAATTCCTTTTTGCTGAGACGCCTTGTCGATGAGCCTTTATTGCTCTTTTTCTCTGGTGCATCAATTACTCCTCTGTCTTCCAATTGGAGTTGAACCATTTGGAATAATCTGTTGAATTCTGAAATAGCATTGTCCAGATTGCCAATGCATTGAATGGTTTCTCTAAGTTTTTCATGGATTGATTCCACTGTCACAGCTAAAACCAAGTTTTCTAGCTGATGTAGGTGTCGGATAGTTGATATCCTTTTGTCAGTTGGGATTAAATGCTTCAGATTCTTGAGTTGGATTTCCCTTTCATGTACTTTGAGAGCACTGCTGAGGTTAACTAAAGCTCTACTACATACTTCATCAATGTGTGAAAAGAGGATTGTCATCAAAGCTATTTGAATGTTACTGGAACATTTGTTGAAGGTAAGGAGAATTGTTCTGGAGTCGTCTGGATTTATTTGAATAAGATCCATATCAAAATCAGTAAAGTTAAGAAGGAGCGGTTGGGATGATGTGGTTGATTCTAAAGACGTCGTAGAACTGGGTTCCACTCCTTCTTGTTTTAGACCAAATTCCTGAGAAAAATATTTAAAGCTTAAGTAAAGATTTAGAATTGAAATGAAACCATATAGAAAAAATGAATCATTGGGATTGTTAAATTACGTTGTATCTAGAGCGGTTGGCTTTTCTCCAAATGCAAGTTCTAAGCCCTTGATTAATCTCCAATGTATCGTGATATTCTAAAAATTCTGCTTTAAATGTGTTGACTATTTGTGCATATTGACCAAAAGAGTTTTCCAACTTTTCAATCCATCCCATTGATTTCTCGTTTACTGATCGGAAGTGAATTTTGTGGTGATTTGGAAGTGAGTGGAAATCCCATACTTGGACTGATTTATAAATGAGTTTATACCAAAAACTGTTTTCAATCTGTCCAAAACTTTCCGAATCCGTGCAATTTAAATTTCTAATTGCATAACAGAGATTCTTTTGAACGAGGTCGTTTGAAGCTGCCAGTTGCTTTGAGATGAAGTGAAAGTTTCTCACACGATCACTACATAGGTTTAGCATGCATGAGGATACTTTTCGTGTAGTTGTCAAAGTTTGTATGCTTGCCTTGTACTCCAGCTCAATATCATTGAACCTAAGTAAGGATGAAAGTATATGAAAATTAAAGTAATGCTAGGATAATTTGATAAATTGTATCGAGAAAATGCTTTAGGTTAAGGTAAGTACAATACAGGTAGCAAGCTGGGTTAATTGGATTACTTTGAAGATCCATAATTGAACTTCGTACAGTTTCAATTAATTCTTGAGAGGATTGGGTGGCAAAGGCATCCGAAGGGTGATTAAAAATTCTGAAGCATTGGAGAGAAAAAATTACACGGATGCACTGGTATTTACTCAATGTCATCGTCATTCATATAAGTACGTACGTTTCAATTGGAACTTCATCTACCAAGGCTTCTTCAGAAATACTGGTGTTATCAGCAGCCTCATGCCTGCGACTTTGTTGAAGTATCTGATCCCTCATGCTCTTTGCATCGTAAATATTGGGATATCGACTTAGCCTGTTGTAAATTGAACAAAACAATATGTAGTCCTTTTGTGCAAAATTTTAATTTTTTTAGAAAAAAATATATACATTCGAAATATTTGATATTATACATGATGTCAATATTAATTTTTGTGTCATCAATTTCCATTTCAAAGTGTGCATGTCTCTCTAACGGGATTCGACTTCCAATGTCTCCACTCTGTAATTTTTTCCTCTGTGAGTTAAATTCGGACGTGATTTTGTGAAGCAGCTCAGTCTCAAGAATTACATCAATCAGAGTCGGTTTAATTAAGCTGAAGGCTGCCATTGCGGATTTTAGTGAATATAACATAATAACTTCCTCTTTTGGTAGCAAATTGTTAGTTTTGTGAGATTTTTCTAATAGTGTTTTGCATTTGAAAATCGATTCATAAATGGATGACGGGGTTAATGTAGCAGCTTTAGAAAATATGTGTTCAAGGTGGTTTGTTCGCTGCAGAATTTTTCTGGCAATGAGCTTATTTTTCTTTACATCAAGATACATTTGGCACAAGGCGTTTGCAAATATTTTTATCAAACTCATTTTGTCCTTGTCTTGACCAACGCTTTGAAACTTGAGCCATTTACAGTCACTCTGTGATGAGCGAACGGTTACACCATCAAGATTCCACCTTACTTTCATACCTCGGCTTGTACCTGCTATGGAGGGATGTTGTTGAGGCTTTTCTGTTAAACTTTTTGTTTCCATCATTCCGAATTCTATTGAGGACGTGTCTGTACTGTCATACTGATGATGATCATAGAAAAAGCTACAGCCGGAAATATTTTGCTCATACTCCCTTGCTCCATCCACATTGTTTTCGAAGCGTTGTTGTGACTTTTCCCCCAATGACTTGAACTCATGCTCAACTTTTTCGTATATTTTGAGCAAGTTCCTCATTTCGGAATGCAGTTGCTTGAATGACTCATCTATGGTAGAAAATATTTTTGAAAGAAAGACATTCATGGATTTGTAGCGTACTTTGTCATCTTTAGTTGCTAAAGATGAGATGAGGGCTGTTTCCTTAAAAATCCAAATCCAAGCTTGAACTGCATGAACGTGGATGAAACTAGAGTCATTATTTATTTCAGTGTGTTGGTCAACGACTTTTTTAGTGTTTTCAAGCAATTGGAGAATCTCTTTGCTGCAGCACTTTATAAACATAATTTCTTCCATGAAGGATTTATAGTCAGGATTATGAGTGAGGGAAGGTTTTTTATTGCTGCTGTTTGAAATTGTAGGTTGTGTCCCATCAAATTGTGAACGATTTTCTGATGTTCTACACGAGTCAGGTAGTGACGGGTTTTGAACACTTTCAAAATTATTCTCTCTGTCGTCTCTAGAAAATAAAACTTCAACTTGGGGAACATCAATTTGAGGAGGTGGAACAGTGTAACGGCCAGGCTCATAAACTTCATGATCAGTATGCTTGAACTCATCATCATGCATAGTCAGCACTGCTTTCAAGTTGAATTCAGCATTTTCATACACATCTCGCTTAGCATCAGCATCATCGGGTTTCTGTTCTATACTATTTTCTAACCCTTGAGCTTGGGCTTGCGCTTCATCGTCATCTTCTGCGCCGATTAATTGGCGGACTATTGTTCCCAACAGACTGCCGCTTGCATCCCCATCATCATTTAAACAAGCCATTTTTTAAGATTCAAAAAATTATTTCAAATCCAGACAAAATCCTATCTCAATCGCAGTGAATACTAGAACCAGTTTGGTTCTTGTTGGTTTTGTGAACCTTCAGTAATTATTTTTTTTTTCAATTGTGCATTATTACCAAAAATTCAATGAAAAAAAATTTAAAAAAGTAACCATGTAAAACATTCAATTTGATGGCGACATCGACATGATCATGCGGGTTTGCAAAAATGATGCATATTTACAAAAGACCAAATTACATCAACAACATTACAAACTCTAAAATTAAGTATAGCATTGTTGGTACTACAGATATACAAGTTAATGTTAGTTATAAACTGAAATCGACTTTATTAATGCAATATAATATTTCATAATACTTATAAGACCTCGAAATCTCAGATGCATCTTTGTATGCAAATACTGCTCAATTTTTTAAGGGCCTTCTTTCATGCATTGCGCTCCTTAAGCACAACTTTAAAGTCCACGGGTTGCAAAATCAATCCACTTGTTAAAGGCTCAGTGGAAGGAGGTGAGCCTTTAACTTCAGGTTCGAATGTAAATTTTTGCAACAAACTAGTCAGGAACAAAAATATTTCGTCACGTGCCAAGCTCTCTCCAAGACAGACTCGTTTCCCTAAAAAGGGCGAAACAATATAGGATGTGTAATCATTTTCTCAAACATTTGCAACTGTTACTGCATTGGAATTCCGGAAACAAAGTTCATAAGCTATATTTCATACCAACAGAAAATGGCATCAAATTATCATTTTTCTTGTAATGGCCGTTTTCATCAATAAATCTGTCCGGACGGAAATTTTTCGGGTCGCCCCAAATTGCTTCATCAAAATGCACATGCCAAAAGTTTGGGAATATATTGGCTCCTTTTGGAATGACATAACCATTGAATTCCACAGTCTCCAATGCACCATGAAACACTCCATTTGGTGTAAATGATGAATATCGAAGTGTTTCAGCAACAAATGCTTCCAAATACTGCATTCTATGTAAGTGGACATTATAACAGTTATCATGATAATTTTAAACAAGCTTGGATATTTGTAATTTAATGTGCTTACTTTGGACGATCGGACAGCGATGGTAGTTTAGTTCCAATTTTAGAGTCAATTTCTTCATGCAGTTTTGCTTGCACTTCAGGAAAATTTATTAGGTACAACACAGAGTAATTTAATGTTGTCGAGACGGTCTCAGCTCCAGCAGCAAACTAGAAATTTTGACAAGAAAAAAGGTTTTAATCTGGGTAAATTTTCTATTTTTCTAGTTACCCCAATATCTATAACATTTGATAATTGTGAAGGTATTGATGGTAGCACTCACCAAATCGAGCATAATGATCTTCAGTGACTTGTCTGTAACAGAAATGAAATTTTGGAGTGAACTTATAATAATTCAAGTGCTAATTTCACCATTAGCGCTACCATTCAATTAATTAATTACTATAATCTCAATACTATACCTCCATTGTCTTTGTAAAAGCTAGAGTTTTCATCCGTGGTTTTTGAAATTTCATTCAAATACACATCAATTAAATCCCTCAAATTATCTGGATTAAACGTTTTTCTGTGTTCCTCCACAGGCTCAGTGAAAAAGGAAATGGCAGGTTCCAGCACCTTAAAGAAATCCTCCCACCCACTGAGTCTAGGGGCATGCTTAGTTAGCCATGGCATGAAGAAAATGGCACCGCTCAAATTAGCTTTTTTAAAGTTACTGAAATATAACGCAAAAATGTATGATTTGTTCATTGTTGTCAGATAATATTATGGTTAAATATAAACTATCTTGATTTGAAAATATTTTCACTTTACTCGAACAGCTTTTTAATCAAATCCCTTAGACGTTCATCATCAAACGAGAATCTTTCACCAGCTATCAGATGCCAAAGTGCATTTAGTACCGGAAGATTAAATTCACGTTTTAACATGACAGGCTTCCCGTTAAACTTTCTGAAAATGGATAGAACAGGCTGTTTTAGATTGAAAAGCCCCAATTTTTACATAGAATGCATTTTTTAGCATAGTGGATGCATGTGCATTTGTGCGTATTTTACTTGAGGTAGTCCATGAAGGCACAGACTTCGTCCAAAATTAGGGACTCCATTGTTCCTTTCCCAAAGCCAAAATCCCGTAAATTTTTTAGTACAAATCGACGTTGTTCTTGCCAGTCTTTTCCCTCATTGAAAATTATTCCTGTAATTTAAATCTAAGTTTATTACCTGATGCGCAAAACTAAATGTATGCATAGATATTTTTAATCAACAAAAAAGCACCTCGTTTCTTTCCCCAGCTTCTTTCCGTAAGGACGCGGCTATCTGGTCTGCCATTCAGGGCATCTATTTTAAATGCCTCACGAATCAGATTTGCATCCGAAATTACGACAGTTCTGTAAGATAATTATTTCATATGAAATCAAAATGTATATTTAAAAGGGAGATGAACTGAATCTGCTTATTGCTCACGGATAGTTTCCAATGTACAAACTGAATACTTTCCCATATTTCTTGGAAAGTGTACCAAAAGTTTCATGCAATGGTAACTTTAAAAATGGTAGGGATCCAATGACTGGAAGTCTCCAAACACCTGTAGGAAAATTTTCAAAATTTGTTAAATATAAAAAAGGATGGAAGCCATGTTCACTGATAGAGGTATAGTTTACCTGGAGGAAAATTTTTTGGCCGACTATGTTCATTAAATATATATAGTAGTAGGGAAACTACCACTATAAATAAAATCAGTTCAAGAATCATCTTGACCAATTTCAAACAAATTTAAGCACAGCCAGCTTGCTTAAACCCTTTAGCTTTTACACATAAAACTCTTAAAATGCATAAAATGTATATTGGTGGATGTGGATGCTTCAGATGCTTGTTGTGTAGTGCAGCCCACAGCCACTTGTGTAATGTTTTGAAGATTGTTTGAGTCTTGTTTTCTCTCTATCCTAAAAAGGCAAAAAAGATATAATGATTGTTTGTAAATACATGTTTCAATGGATAATGGGAAGTAGTGGAAGTATGCATTTGTAAACTTGAATCCCAAAGTTATAATTATGATCATTTGTGGTAAAAACGCTGCAAGCCAATACGGTAAAAAATGACCTTCTTCTTGTCTGACTGAAACTTTTAGAGTATATACAGCCACCGCAAACAGCATGTGGCAAGGTTGAAGGGGAAAAACACTATACTTTATTATAAGCTCTGGAATAGATATATAAATTTGATGAACAAAAGTAACAAGTAGTAGAGGACATTTCATCTCCATCCATCTCTAAATTGTTCTCCAAAATCAAGGCTAACCCCGTCTTTCAGTATATAGTATAAAAGGTATGTTTTATGTACTGGACAAAAAAGTCACGAGATTGAGATAATTATTTTGTTGTTGCTGGATCTGGTATATCATGTACTGCATGTGAAAAGGGCGAAGGCGAGCAATGACCAAAAAGCCGAAGAACACAAGCTGAAATTCATTTGCAATAAACCACACATTATTCTTTTTATTGGGGCTCATAGGCTGTTTTTGAACGCAAATACAATTTTAAAAAAATCAAAAATACAAATAAACTCATGTAATATATATATCTAATTAAGGTAACAATGAACAAGGATGATAAACACTCAAAATTAAATAATGATAATAACAATAATAATTATTTTATTTTCGTCAGTCTACAGGTTAACTTGTTAGTGGTTAAACTCTACATTCTTACTTAAAAACATTGGGAAATTGAGACGATATATATTCTATATATTTCCTAATTATGTAAATGTGAGCTTGCTTGCACTAAACATTTCTGTGGTATACTAGATACTAAAATTAGATTTACAAGTATCATAATTTCAACAAAAGTCTTTTTCTTTTAGGCTGCTAGAGAGAGAGAGAGTACGTACGTGTGAAGCTCAAAAAGGCAATTTATTATTTTCTGCAGCTATTGAAATCGATTTACTGCTAAAATACTTTTCATATTAATATGCCTAATAATGCACAAATAATACTTGATACTTAAGTTATTTTTTTAATAAGTTATTTTTACACAAGTTTTAGGAGAAGAACTGTCTTTTCTCTGAGAGTAATTGTACTACTGTTTTAGTTATGTATAATATGTGCTGTCTAAAATTTTCAACAGTAAAATATGTAGTGTTTGCAACGAATTTGGTTTTCTTTCAATTTTTCAATAAATTAGTTTATCTGGAACTATACATGTCTAAATGCAATGTGTCCTTACATCTTTACTAACTTTTTATTGCTAGATATTATACAGATTTTCTTGATTTAAATCTTCAAAAAGTATAGTCTTTGTCAGATGTCCGGAAAATATTGTTTCATATAAATAGATACTTTAGTTAGTAAATTGAAGGAATATTTCGATACATGTGCTTTTACAATTTTTGCTGCTATAATGTTTTCTTTACTATTTTTGCTAGAAGGGATATAGATACCATACAATGTGATACGTGAAAAAATAACACACGTTTGAATACATACTTATTTATGGAACAATACAAGTAACTGAGGAGTTGCCATTAAGGACTTTGTTAATACTTGAAGATGTCAATCGGCTCTGATACTTATTCCATACAAATGTCATTTCCCGTTTATTCATCTTTTCCAACGCATACTTCACTGCGCCTCCCCTTATATTGGCACACATTGTCGTTTCCAAATGTTCCAGAAACATGGAGTCAACCAGCTTTCTGAGAGCAATATCTGTCATCTGCATTTATAATTCAAAGAGACAAAGGTGAGAAGACTACTCGAATAAAATACTTTATGCCTAACGCTTATACTTTCAGTTATAAACAGCTTACCCGAGCATTTCTTAAAATAAAGACTTTGAGGTTTTCACAATATATAATCCCACACAAGATGGAAGCATCCGTCATGCCGTCGCTCGCTGTAAGAATTTCAAGTCTTCTCAGTCCTGAAATTTAAAGATTTAAAACATTTTGTGTTAATACAAGAAGTTAACTATATTTATAAGTACATAAAATGCCTACTTACTTTTCAAATTTCCAATAAACAGTTGGGCCCTGCACTCATCAGAATTCCGGACTCCATCGATTCCTGTCAGCCCATAATCACTACACATCGGATTTTCCATAGTTAACTCTTGCAGACTATGAGAAAACGTTTCGTAGATAATCCTCAAGTCATTATCATTTAGATGTGGAAGATTGAGTGACCTCAAGTTTAAAAAGTTTTTGGAAAACACCCGAAGTAGCTGCGCATCACTGCTATTCATACAATCAAAGCAATATGCTTCCTCATGCCAATGGGTCCAAATCAGTTTGTAATTAAACTGGGCTGTCAGCGGCTCATTAAAGTCATCCCTTCTCAAAGCAATCGTAAATGCATTATCAATCAGTCCCAAACTGTGTAAATTTAAATCTTCCAAAAAATCTAGAGATCCCTTGTACCCATGTAGAGTCAAATGCTGGAGACGTTGAAAGCTTCTTGGTGACAAAAAGTCTGAGGAGGCTACTGGTGACCTCGGAAATTTTAGTTGCAAGGACACAAGCGTCCTCCCATAAGTTTCGAGGAGAGAGTGCAAAGATTCTTCTGAAACAGTGGAGTTTATCTCAGCATTCAAATACTTTAGGGGAAATCCTTTAGATTTGAGAACGTCAATGGAGCCATTATATAACGCAATGTCCATGTCCAAATGCTCAAGGTTTTGAAAGGTTAGTTCCTCCGTTGTGATCAATGTGTGAAGAAGAGGCATGCCGAATGTCAACATTCGTGGCACTTTAGGAACTGAAATTCTCTCCAAATGTGGAACACAACTGAGGAGCTCAATGAGAAATAAATGTTTTGATACATTTTTCCCTTTCGAGTTGTACAAATAGATCTCAAGTCGTTTTAACAATTTTAATGTTGGAGGTGTAATACTGGGTGTATCTATTGAAGTATCAGTACTGGAAGATGGCAAATTCGAATTATTATTATTATTCAATTTCTTTCGTTTATCTTCAGGTAAAAAATGATCATCTTGGGAAATACATCCCACCAAAGATAACTCTTCCAAATTGGGCAACTTTACGAATAGCAATTCATAAAATTCTTTGGCTGACAAGTGGTATCCGGTGGACTTTGAAAAATCTAATTTTAAATATTTAATGGTTGAACCAAACTTGTCAAAAAATTGATCTGTTTCTGAACCTTTAACAATCTCAAAGTAAAAGTTTTGACAAAATTTTGTCTTTTTCTGAAACTGTGTGCTAAACTGTATGATTTTAGATTTGCATGTGAGTTTAATTAGGCCTTTTTGACGGAGAAATTTGGAGCATTCTTCATCCCACTGCTTGTCCAGCAAACGACATCGCTTGAGATCGGCACAGGAAAGGTAGCTGGAGATGTGGTTGATGATCTGAAAATACATATACATATGCACAATATAGATAGCGGATTGAACAAAGATGTAAGTAAGTATAGGTATATGGATGATGGAGCATATAAGCAGGAAATGCATTTTTTGGCTAAGATTCTAAATTGACATTTTGTTCCACTTACAGACGGAATGAAAAGTGGATTAATTTGACCATGAATGTCGTGTGACATTTCACTTTCCTGCTTGCTTGCATTTCCCGACGACGAAGACTGTTTAGGATCTTTCCCATTTCCATTACAGCTTTTGACCTCACTTTTTTGCATTGATGCTATTATTACTGCTGTATTATCATCATCTTCTCCTCCTTTAGATGCATCACTCGACAACATTTCGTGGTTTTCATGGTCTGCATTACATGTTAATGACTGTTTATTATTTCGGCTGCTACTACTGCATTTTGTACAACTTCTTGTTCCTCTGTCCTTGAAATGATTTGCATTGGCCACTACTACTGTCAAACTACTACAACTACTGCCTGATGTTTTATTTGTGGAGGAGGAAGCGGCCATTAACATTGGCCCAGGTCGTGTAGAGTCGGCACTAGCAGCTAAAGAATTGCTTGCAGTTGGTGATGCGCTAACGCTAACATCCTGAAATTGCTGTCCATCGTCACCAGTCATTTTTCGCTATTGATTATCGAACTACTGCTTGTTGACGACAACATGTTGAACTGTTTCCCTGCTGAATGCTGTATATATTGAAGAAATATGTTTGCTTTGTATGTCTAAGGCCACGTAGTAAACATGAGATCTTATATAGTAGAATGTGTTATGTATTGCACTCTTGAAGAAATTGTATTTCTACTTTAAGTAAATTTTAGATCGATGTATTATATTGCAATAAGTGTGTGGATGCACACATTGTAAATGTTGTTAATTTAATGGTTATAAGGAGCACGAAAATAAGCTCATAGACACCAAGTGAACCAAGTCAAGTACGTAAGGTCCTTTAAATAATCTTATTATCACGAACACAACCGTGCTTAAAATGGAATCTTCTTCCTGAATCAGGAATTGTTGTTTGTTTGGTGGCAAAATGGGTTTTGTGCCGATGATGCTGGCTGTATTGAGTACTAACTAAAACTTTCATTGCCGGATCGGATCCGTATTTGGCTATTTCTCTCCTTCTGCCCGTTGGCTGTGAGTTTTTAAGAGTGCAAAAAAAAAACTTTTTGCAAAGTACTACCAAGTACCACCTATCCTTCAAAGGAAGAGGAGAAGTAGGGTGTAGCAAAACTGTTCTGCTTGACTAGTTCAAGTGAAAACGCATGTACATGGTCACGGTCACGGGGAATATTTCCATTCCTACTTTATCCTTTGAAATATGTGCAAAAATGTTGAGTTGAAGGGAAGAAGTTTTGCATTGCAATAGTTGATCTCATCAGCTACGTATTATGTATACCTAGGCCAGGAGTCAAAACACTTTCCGAAACGGCTGAACTCGACTCAGACATATCTATATTTTGTCAGTGGAACATGCTGCTCGAAGAAGAAGCAATCATAACAAAAGCAGGGTATGCAAAAAAATTGTGTACACAAATCATACAAAGTCCTGTCGTTATATCCTATTGCTAAAATACTATCACTATATATAACTACTACGTACTATGTGTTATTTGCGTGTGCACACATGCCAGCTCATTTCATTGTGTAGCACATTACATTACTGTATATCACTTTCATTCCATCCTCTCCACGATATAGTCAATTTTTAAGTATACCAATAAAGCCCGAGTTTGCAAAAAGCTGTGCAAAAAAAATTGGCAATCCAAGGTCAAGAGCTCCAATGCATGCACTCCATGGTAAACGAAGAGAAAAGGTTCCATATACATACAAACAAAGCAGACAGGTTTGTGTGTGTGTGTGTTGAGGTCGCAGAGAGATGGGCTATATAGTGTTTGGGTTTCAGCGAAAGGTTGATACACAAGAAGGGTGGTGGTTTAAGCTTAGGTGTTAGGTTAGTGAAGAAGGAATGCTTTGGTGAGTGAGTATATAGATGATGCAGTTGACAGGGAATCTATATTACTTGTAGAATTCTTTCTTTCACTGAAACTCAAGTTAGGTACAACTAAACCTTTTTTCTTGCATGTCTGCATATACAGCAAAGTTTTTTGCTGAGCTCGTGCTTGAGAAAATTTTCCATTGCTTCCTCCGAATTCTTATGTAATACGAACGAACGCATATATATAGCGAAAAAGTTTCTACCATTATTACTCGGTTCTGTCAGAAACTTTGGAATTCTATAGGCGATAGATCATCATGGTGAGAAGTAGAGAGACGTCTGTGACTGTCGGGCTTGTAGAATTTGCAACGCATATTATGCATAAACGGGAAGTTAAGTTTTGCACACGTACAAAATATAAATCAGAGAGCGTTTGCTTATGGTTCCGTAAATGGGCGCAAAATATTTTAGCATGATTTATTATTGTCAAATAATTTTTTTTAGGAGGTTCGGTTGGCAATGGGTTGGTACTTGCACGTGTAGAAATATGCATAAAAAGACGCATTTATAGATAAAATTATGCCTCTATTTATAGAAGCATAATATGAATTTCAGGGAAAGTGAATAGGGTCATAAAAATGTGATGATGATGATGACTTGGTGGGGATGATGGCAGATGTTGGCCGTAAAGTTTCAAGGCCAGTTTTCTGTAGGATTTGATCAGTGTATTGTAAGTCACTCGATTATGTGAGCTTGAAAGATTCCTATAGAAGTTTGTGAACTCCCTTGTGAACAAACAAAACCGGAGGGGTTCCATTTACACGGAATTATAATGTGATAGAAGTTTAACTTTCTAAAACTTCATTGGTATTTACCTCAAAATTAAAGTTGACTTGTTTCTACTGCTTTTATTTTTATTCAATATTTTTGTAATTTGTTAACTGCATCTAACCTAAAATTAGTTACTATTTGCCACCCTGTCCTGGCCTAGCTGGTGGTTTGGCGTGAAAGACTTCTAGTATAATGTATGAGATATAATTCAATCGGAAATATGTGTATATGGTGTACTTAAGTTTTTATATCAGCTATATGCACTCCAATAGATACACATTTTTTAAGCAATGATCGATGTCTTTGACCATTTGAAGGTCAACCTGTATTACAGACTCAATATTATGAAGACACTTGATAAACAAGGAAATTTTTTGGTAAAGAATCATTTACGTGTGCAACTTTATGAATGCTCTACTCCACTCACCACTCAATTATAACGCTACCAAGCAATAAGGAATGTGCCAAGATGAGATGCGTCATCAACAGTCGAATGTTTGAGATTGAGTGAACAAATTTACAAAATCAAATATTATGGATTGAGTCATTTTCCTGTTGTCCGTCAAAGTCAAGGATGTTCCTTTTTTTAAGCAGAGATCTATTGGAAACTTTACCACTCTTGAAATGTGATAAGATAACCAAGAACACGAAGGCATTTATTCAATGGGATTAGATATTCTTGATTTCCCTAAGACTTGATCTGCTAAAAAGATTGCTTTATGATGCCCCATCCCCATTACCTGTCCCAAACTCTTAGCGTTGTGTTGCAGTTAGCAATTTTTTAATGAACATCGATTAAAACAACATCAATACACATTATAAAAATTTATGTGCATAAAATAAATGATAACACGTGGAGAATTATATGTGGAATAACTATAGTTTTGTCGAAACGGAGTTAAAATCCTTTTACGTGTTTATCCATATTTTAAAGCTCTAGCTCTAGCGACGTATTCTTGTTGAAAGTTATAAATGCGTGATACCATTTTGCATAAATTTTACAGTGCGATTTTATGCACAAATGTCCATAAAGGTTACATTCGTTGATTCTTCTTGCTTCTTTTTACCAAGTCGGAGTTAAACGAAACCATGGCGTATGAGGAGTTTTATTGTTACTTTCTTGCACGTTGCGTCATACTTTCAGAGATACATAGTATACATACGTCCTTATATAACGCTTGCATGTTGTAGTACAACGTGTTACAGCGTACGGTTGTTGACTATCATTATCAGCCAGACAGCCAAACGACTTTCCTAATGCTACGGGTGGCATTCTATTATATTAAAAGAATTACATTCAATTTTACTAATGACCTGCGGGGAAAACTGGGAACGTCTTCCTTCATTGGAAGAGTAATAGCTGATCATCTAGTGCAAGCTGTGCTTTTGCAAATTTATATTCAGTTTTCAGTTAAAAACACAGGAGAGTCGAGACTTGTTATACACAGATTATTGGCACCATCGCATCATTTTATTGCCCTTACATCTGACGTCAGCAGTGTAATAAAACCATACGACTGCACCCCGACAACTAAATTGTAGCCCAAAAACAACTCAATATACAAATGAAACTTGCTGTGTACTTTTTGCAAGTTCTGAATGTGAATTCAGCCTGCGCTTTATGTCTGTCTGTCTCTGTCTGATACATCGAATCGTCTTGTCTAAAAGTCCGTACGTCCTGCTGAAATGTTAAAAGCCCTCTCGATGTGTGTGTGTGTGTAGTATGGATGGTGTAGCAAGTAAGGCAAAGTAAATTACATTATATCGGAATACTTTTTTTCTTGGCAATCTCTCGCAGAAACTCAACACATATTATATATACTACATTGCACTTTTTGAAGTTTTGCTACAAGCTACAGCATTGCCAATTTTCCACTTCAACCACTGCAAATATGCATTTAATTCCTCAATTGTCCGTTTAGTCATGGTGGGCTATGCATTTCATTTACAGAAGAGTGAGGATAAAGTGCAAGCAATGCAATATATAAAAAATCTTAACAACCTTATCCATATAACCCGTGACTCTGTGTCCATGAACTCGATAAAATGAGCTCCGTGTAGATTTTTATATGAAGGGGGAAGAATAGGGGCGTCAAAAGTAAGAAAGTAACAAAAAAAACTCTGAATTCAATAATAAAACTTGCCTATTTAAAATTAGTCATAAAAACATGGAATCATTTCATGCATCAATGCTTTTTAAAAAAAAGTTGTACTCAAACAAAAAATAAAAATATTACATTAAACTTGATAATATGGAAATGGGATGGGGGCCAGTTTAGTTCCAATATCACAAATGAAAAACTCCAGCTAGGCACTGAACTGTGAAGGTGAAGAGTGGAAACCAGAACCTAGCATAAAATCAACGATGAATTGTATACTTCACTCTCACTCTATTACATACTTTGTTGCACCGCAGACTGCACTCATTAGTTGCAGTTGAAAACCACGAATCTAACCCTACCAATTTCCTAATTTCCTTCCATTTCATGGTTATGAAGTCATTCTTAATGCGAATGCAAACTTGCATGAAATGTTGAATAATCATAGTTATACAATCATTACAATCTCACCATTCTCAACGATTGTGGATTGGAGTGGAATTTAACTTGTCAGTCACCTTTTACAGGAAATTCTTAACACAATTCAAGCTAAAATTGCTGTAGAAAAAACAAGTAGTGAATGCAATCCACAGGCTTTGAAAGATAAAAGTCTATAGAACTTATTATATTATAGCACAAAGCAAATAATTAAAGTGGCTTTTAATGCACAAAGTGCATTTACATTATGCATTATTTGGTGATCTTGATTGCATTTTGCATAAAACAAGACATTCTGTAGAAGAAGAAAAACAGCTTTTCGTTTCAGCCTGTGAAATGAATGCATGCCAATCTATTATGCATGGACATGATCCTATTCTTTTGACTAACAAACAAGGTTTTTTGCTGAAATCTCATTTCCTTTCCATCTCAATGTGAAATGGAGAGGCTTATGCCATGTCATAAACTGCATGAATGCATGTAACTGACGAATATGATAACAAAAGTGCAATGAATTCATTCCATTGAATTGACTAAAAAAATCTCTCCTTCATGGGAAGTGAGCATGAATACTTATATGAGATGGTTACGACTTGATACTCTTTCCATTTTCGTTTTACTAGTTTCTTTTATTATAGCAATTCGCACACGTGGAGAAATTTTCGGCGTCGTTCGGTGAGTAGGTGAATAGGAGCTGTGAGTGAGGCTTTGGGCATGCATCAACTCAACGATTTTGATTAATGATTGTGATGATGATGATGACAAAGCCTTGAGCAAACACATCAACACGTGCAGATTTTTTTTCTTTATAGCTTTTTAGCAAAATGAGAGTTTTTATGAACGTGTTTTATATTCACGGATGCTACTAGAACTAGTAAATCCTGCCATTTGCCCAAATTTTCGCTTTCCACACGCCACAAATAAAACACAGCTTCCGCTCTGCTCGTTAGCCTCACAGTAAAACGCTTCGGAGCGAGACAAATTACGAAGGCATACCTATAATGCATAAAAATTCATGGACTAAAGAGATAATTACTAGGTGCCAAAAAAGTCATTATAAAATCAAAGTTGAAGGCTTGTTTAAAAATCTCAGGTTGCTCATTTTTCTCGGTTACTTTGCTGATGCATATGTTGCATACTTTCGTTGAATTTCGTTGTACTTTCTAGTTGAATGCATTCAATTTGTGTACACGCGCCGTTTTAAATTAATTATAGTATCATATGTACTTAGCATCTTATCTTCTCAATGAAGTTTGGAAAGAAATCCAATAAGGGTTGGCTTCGCAGTCTCAATTTAACTCATGGACATTAGATGAAAAGAGTCATGTTTTGTGGATCCACAATGCACTTTACTACCTTTCAAAGCAGTTATTATTATTACAAGTTAGGCCCGTCCTTCCCATGGAAGGACCCCAAAACCATTACTCGAAAACACGATTAAATCCTTTCCTAGTCCCTGATAAACAAAATCTAAGTTTAAATATTTCCCCAATTAACATTTCTTAATACACCAAAAACAAAATTTAACGATCCACCGCTTCCTACATTTAATTATTCTCCCAAAACCAACGTTTGACCCGACAACTATCCTCCACCTCCCAGCAATCAATATAATATAATATAATCAACGCGAATAATAAGACACGGTCTCATAGCTCAATTAAAATTTAAAAAATAACTTATAACTCTGGCTAAGGATGTGGGTAGACCTACTTGAATTCGAAGTCGTTATTGGTAGTAGTTGTTCGACGCGAACGAACTCATTTCTTATGAAGAATTTGTTGGTTGCCCTTATGAGTAGTTGTTCGATGCGAACCAACAAATGAGCTTCCTCACTAACAATTCCACGAAAAATTGAATGACAAAATGTCTGACAGCAGGTTACCTGTCAAGAAAATATCTTTCAGTGGTATAGCAACGGCACTTCGGCAAGTGGCCGGAATAAAGGATGTAACCATGGAGTAGTAGTTGTTCGGTGATGCGAACGAATACATTTGTTATTCGATGCGAACGAACGCATTTCTTATGAAGAATTTGTTGGTTGCCTTATGATCAGAAGTTGTTCGATGCGAACGAATACATTTGTTATTCGATGCAAACGAAACGCATTTCTTATGAAGAATTTGTTGGTTGCCTTATGTCGAACGAACACATTTCCTATGCAGAATTTCTCGGTTCGGTGCGAATGAACATATACTTCAGCTCTTTCAACGTGCATACGACAATAAAAACAGGACTGTACATGATGGCAACATGCAGCAATCGGTCGCAAGGAGATGGTATAGGCATGCAAGCAACGAAGCAATGCAAGTCGATGCGTTTAAAATCAGCAAAAAATATTTCCATACGAAAGATTAGAACTCGTGACGCTATAGCTCAAGGTTGCTACGTCGACCCCAACGCCATTGACTTGCAATTGGTACATGATGTGTATATAACCTCATCTGTAGTAGTGGCAACAATATGAGAATCCGCCGTACGGATACATACGCTACACGTACTCTAGTATTTGATTACGTAGCTGAAGCGAGAGCATTCAGCGAAGTAATGGTTTTACTAAAACTGTCTGTCCGTCTGTCCGTGCGCACTCTCCTGGTCACATACATTGACCGATTTGGACGAAATTTGGTACACAGGTAGCACTACTCATGAGGACCTCTGGGAATACTTTTCAGACAAATCGGTCAAACGGTTCGAAAGTTATAGGGGTTAGAGTTCAGAAACTCATCGAATTGGTTGAAACATATACATAAAGGCATGCTTAGCATAGCAAAGCATAGCAAATGCATAGTGCATGAATGTACATAAAGCATAAAGCTTGTGCATGAAATCCGGAATGGTATTGCACAAGTAATGCTTTTACTACGTTGAGAGAGTATCGCGGAGGTGGGTTTAGAGAGAGAGGTGGTGGAGGAGATTTGGTGGACATGGGAGGAGGGGGTTTGGAGGTGATCACTCAACGCCTTCTTCAGCTACGTCTCTGGCCTGCTTACTAGCAGTTTATTTGTTATCGAAGGAGAAAAATACCATAAGCAATAAGGTAAATAGCAGAGGGATGATGATGATGATGACATGGTTTAATGGTTTTGGTAGTTGGTTGGTGGCTGATATAACCACCCCAAAGTAATGACAAAGAATCTTAAAGTCCAAAATGAAATGATTAACGTTGGATTAATTGTGTTGTTGGTTTTCCTTGATACGCACTCAGAAGATGCAAATATTATGTTTGCGTTTTATTTAGTAATTAAGTATGCATTTTAATTTGTACTTGACTAATAACGCAACCCCATTTTTTTTTTTACATTTTATTGGCATCGAGCTGTAAAGACTTGAGACATTGTAAGTGCCATAAAGTTATGCTTGTTGGGTTAAGCTAAACGTTTTGGAGATGAGATGACGATCACATATAATGATAATTAAATTAAATAGTAAATAGAATACTATGACACGGTCAAATTTAATAGTAATGTTTTTGGATTAACAATGAAAACATATAAGAGTATTGTTGGATGCTTCAAGTCGAATCTCATTGATTCGATAGTTCATTTTTGCATCACAATTGCTTTAGCTTCTGTCACGTAAAGGTTCCAGAGTTAGTAGCTATTGTAGTTGTTACAAAAAAATGTAAAAAAAAAATCAGAAAAAAACTAAATAGAGACGACATTATGGTTGTTGAATTAGCTTTAGAGGGCTTAACATCCCTTGCCAATCCATTCATCCAACCAATTTTCATCAATATTTTATATTGGACACTTCAGTCTCTTGCCACGATACTGAGTTTTTGGACCAAAGGTGATCGGATCCAGGATGAACAAGATGTCGTGAATTTCAAAAATACAAAAACCTTCGACTTCATTGTTGGTAAGCAGTGCAGTGGGTGGATACAAGTCAAACCAAAGTGTGTGTAAAAAGTGATTTACAAACATACTTATTTGGTTATAGTCGGTGGGGGAAGCGCTGGTGGTGTGGTGGCCAACCGCCTAAGTCGTAGCAATTACAATGTGCTCTTGCTAGAAGCAGGTGGTGACGTTAATCCGTTACAGGTGGTTTTAATTAATTAATTAATTAAAAATTAATTAAAAATTAATTAAAAAATTATTTTATTATGTATAAATTGCGTCATGATAGTTTCACCGATTGTTGTGTTGTAACCTTTTGCAAACATTTTCATTTGCAGTTTATACCCCGTTTTGGATTATTTTTAATAAATTTTCCTGAGACAGATTGGATGCATAAAACCGTTCCACAAAAATTTGCATCATTAAATTCAATTAACCAGGTAAGTAACGCAATAATGCATAGTATTATTGTGAACAGATGAATTGGAAAACTGAATGATAACACCATTATTTGACTGATAAAGCAAAGTTCCTGGAGTACCGGCTTGGGACTTGGTGGAACGGGAAATATTAATTTGATGATACATTTGAGAGGTCACAAAAATGATTTTGACAATTGGGTAATGTGAGACTTGCTATAAATTAGATTAAATTTTTCCATCTTTTTGTAAGCCCATAAAATTACGAATGTATTTAATTAAGGCAAATCTAACGGGAGATAATTCGTGGAGTTGGGAAGGCGTTCTGCCACATTTCAAAAGCTATGAGGATTATGAAGTGCTAGGGGACAACGGTGAGTCATAGATTCATGTTTTTATGTTCAATCGAAAATAATGTGATGTGATTAGCCCTTAATATAATATATAACGTTGCTATTATGACTCTCTTTAGTGAATCATGGATATAGGGGAGACCTTCGAATTCAAAGACCAGATTACATTGGTTTAGCTCCAGAATTTGTTCGAGCAGCCGAGGAATTGGGATACCCCAACGTGGACCTAAACGCTCCCTATACAGAAGGTTTGAAACCCTTCACAAAAACTTGAAAATTATTGTCAATTGCTTCAATGCAATTTCAATTTATTGACAACATCTTGCAGGTTTTGATGTAATTCAGTACCCGATAAAGAGAGGAGTACGTCAAGCCTCTTACAAGGCATTTATTGAGCCAGTTCGCTATCTTCCAACTTTGACTATACTGAAATATTCGCATGTCAATAAGGTACTTAAATGCTGAATTCTTTTGGTTCCATTGCTTCACGACTTCACGATCTAAAAAGGTAGTCAATTTTCGTTCCTAGATTCTCTTCAAAGATAATGTGGCAATAGGGGTACAATTCGATCGACATGGAGTGCCCCAAACAGCATATGCCTCAAAAGAGGTCGTGATCAGTGCCGGGACGGTTGGAACACCAAAACTCTTGATGCTCTCTGGAATTGGGCCTAGGAATCATTTAGCAGAATTAAATGTACATAATCAAGACGAAAAGTACATTTTGGTTTGGAGTAAATTTTTTACAAAAATTATTTTACTTTTACTTAGATTCCAGTCATTGCAGACCTTCCCGTAGGAGAAAATTTGCAAGATCATATAGGAGCTTATCTAAGTCCCTTTTTGATGCCAGTACCTCGAGCAACATTTTTAGATCGTGACATAACACCATCATCATTCGTTAAATGGTTTACAACTGGACGAGGTCAGTTGACCTCCACTGGATGTGAAGCAAGTGGTCTAATTTCTTCCGACTTTGCAAAGGCTCGTGGAGAAGGCTCTTGGCCTGATTTGCATTTATTTTTGTACTCTTTCACGGTTTTCCGCACTGGCCCTTTCTACCTCAGCAAAGCCTTTAGTTTAAAAGAGGACGAAATGACAAAATACTACCAAAATAACATTGGAACGGATGCATCCCACGTAATAGTTACTGGAGCAAGACCACTTTCTCGGGGCTTTATAAAACTTGGTGGAAGCAGTCCATATGACAAGCCCATCATTGATCCCAGGTATCTCAGTGACCCTGCAGATATAGACCTCAAAGTTTTGCTAGAAGGAGTCAAGACATCATTGCTTTTAATGGAGAATACAACAGCTTTTGGTGAACTTGGAGTTAGATTTACTAACGATAAGTTGCCAGGTTGTGAGCACCTTCAGTTCAGAACGGATCCTTATTGGGAATGCTTTATTAGGAGGTATTCTATCACTTTACATCATCCTGTAGGTACAGCTTCCATGGGAAGCGTAGTCGACACCGAATTAAGGGTCAATGGCATAGAAAATTTGAGGGTTATGGATTCCTCCATACAACCTGTCATTATTACCACGAATACTCAAGCTAGTGCTATAATGATTGGGGAGAAGGGTTCTCACATGCTGCTGAAATATTGGAATAAAATTAGATCTGATGAGCAGCAGCAGCAGCTTCAGCAAAAATCACTTCTTAAGAAGGGAAAATGGAATAAAATATTTTAATTACTTTTCGGTATACTAACTCTGTTAAGTGAGCGTGCAATAATCAATCAGCGTGTAATCAGTGTAACGTATATAAAAAATAGGACTTAAGTCTTAAGCTTGCTTTTATCACAACATTGACCATTTCACATAACGCATGCATGGACGATTGATGGTTTATGATCTGTATCTGATGCTTACATGCAAATCATGTAATCATCAACGCTAGTATGTAGTAAATGTCGTGAATACAAACGATAACTTTTTAATGAATGATGGTAATAATTATTGTTCAAGTTCAGATGAATTCTATATCTATTTAGTCAACAACAAAAATGTGAAATGAGACATTTTATGCAAGCAAAAGTATTGTACAATAATTAATTTATTCAATGCGAGTTTAAATAAAATATTTTTGTTGAATATTTTTTTTTAAAAATCATATCATTTTTGTGTAGACCAGTGGCAAGTAGAAATTTGGGGATGAATATAAAAAAGTGGCAAGCATGTCATAGTTATAAGTTATTGGCAGTTGGTTAGTATGTGCCTATCGTGAAAAGTTTTTTTTATACGTACATTGAAATAATTTTCAATGATGTATATCGATCAATACTGTTCGCGAGTTGCAAAATATTATTATATGGCTAACTTAACACGTTGTATGTTCATTATTATTAGATCATTATTACCACAAGTAAAAAACTGCATGCAGGAAATATAATATATTTTGTTATGCTTATAGAAATAATGACTTTTTGATTTTAAGATTTTATTTGTGCAGAATTTACTCAAATTTGATTGGAAAGCTACTTCACTAAATGCACTGGGTACTTAATTAAAAGTAAATCCCATACGCTGTAATGATAACAGTTACAGTAACAAACTAGCGTAATAATTCATGCACATTTGCATAACTCTTAGATCAATCAATGCGCTTATACAATTCAGTATGTGTTTCACTCTACGCATCAAAACACACTAGCTATTACTATATAGCTTATCGACTAGAAAATCGATTGCAAACCTTATCTCTTTTAATTGAATTGAGTTGGTTTAAGCATAAAACAAAGGCGGCATTATTACTTGGACACTTTAGCTATAATTAAGCAATGTTATTTACAAGAGTAAAAATAATGGATCATAAAATACTTCAATTTTTGGTATCATAATACTAATAAGTCTCAACACAAAATATTTTATTAGTCAAGAACATTTTTTTTGTATAGGTTGATGTTGATGTTGACGTTAGAAAAAACCGTTAGTATTAATTAACATTGTGTCAGTGTCAGTTACATGATAGCAGCATTGTTTTTTGTTGTTTTACAAGGCGCATCTTATCTTGTATCGAAACATGGGTGTACGAAGCGTACACGTAAGGCATCATTGACTCCGTAATCTAAAGATCACTTAAAAATTGCAACTATATGTTTATGTAAAATGTAACGTGCTTTAATTATAGCATAATTTAATCGCACTACTTATATATGGGGTGTAACTGGTGCAGCTGAATTTTGCATTTATGGTTTCATCAACATATCACCACAAAAAAAGTTACTTGATAATCATTATTATTATTATTTCAGTCTTTAATTCCAAGTTGAAATGTTAACACTAAAGTTCTACAGGTTAATTAGTACAATAAGTAGTAGAAAATACAATGAATTCGGTGTGACAAGCAACCAATTCTGTTAGACATAATTTTCGTGACTTGAGAGGTTGAGACTGCCTTAGAAATCATGGTGCTGATGCCACTGGAAACGGTGTTTGCGGGGATTAAAGCCCTTACCACCCCATTAATTCAACCGCTTTTCGTCCCCCTCTTGTATTACACATTGGCAGCACTTGGAACTATTCTTAGTTTTTGGACCAAAGGTGATCGCATTCAAGATGAACAGGATTCCCTCAACCCACAACCTTCCATGATCTACGACTTTATCATAGGTACATACATAAAAAGCTTTGATGTAAAATCAAAGTTCTTAATGATTAAATCATGGATTATTGTTTGAAATCTTGCAGTTGGAGCTGGGAGTGCAGGGTCGCTCTTGGCTAACCGTCTAAGTAGGAACTACAACGTAGGTGGTTGTATTTTTTTTAAATTAAATCTTATTTAATTGCAATTTTTATCTTTTTCACATATATTTCAACTTTTATATTTAAATAGGTTCTCCTTCTTGAGGCGGGAGGCGAAGTTAATCCACTACAAGTTTGCAAAAATTTAAATTTATTTCACAAATGATAATTATAAAAATAATAAAAAATTTATACAATGATTTACACATTAATTCTTTTTTCAATCATAGTATATACCCGCTTTCAGTCTATTTTTCACGAACTATGACCAAGTAGACTGGGGGCATAAAACCGTGCCACAAAAATTTGCATCTCTAAATTCCATCGCTCAGGTAAACTTACCGCTTTTGGAACGTTACATAATTACAAAGTTTGTGGAAAGTAATAATAATTATTACAAGACTAACTAAATTCGCGAAAAATCCATCCAATATTTTTAGGAGTCAAGTTGGTCAACTGGCCTTGGACTAGGTATGTGATAAGATGGAATGAATTAATCATACAGTAATAATTTTCAAAATTAAAAAAAAACAATTTTCATTAATAGGTGGAACTGGCACTTTGAACTATATGATACATTTGAGAGGCCACAGGAGAGATTTTGACAATTGGGCTCGAATTACGGGAGATAATTCGTGGAGTTGGGAAGGGGTTCTTCCATACTTTAAAAGTTATGAAGACTATGAAGTTCCTGGTGATAATGGTATGACATCATGATTCATGACATGTAGAAAGCAAAAAGGTTTTTATTATATCGTGATGCGATTTATTGATAGACACAGTTCATTCATAGTGATCTTTGATTTTTCGTTCAGTAAATCATGGATATGGTGGAGACCTCCGTATTGAGGCTCCAGACTACATAGGAAGGGCACGAGACTTTGTTGCAGCGGGTGCAGAACTTGGGTATCCAAACGTAGACCTGAATGCCCCATTCGACGAGGGTACGTAGTTAATAAAAAAAAGTAAACTTGTTTACAACTGTAACTGTTAACTCACTTTAAATGTAAATGTTTCATTTACAGGGTTCGATATTATTAGGTATCCAATTAAAAGAGGAGTTCGACAGGCACCATATAAGGCTTTCTTGGAGCCAATCCGCACACGCCCTTCATTGAGAATCCTTAAATTTGCTCATGTTAACAAAGTATTATTTAGAAACGGCAATATTGCCTATGGTGTAGAGTATGATAGGCATGGCCGAACATACATTGCAGAAGCAAGACGTGAGGTCATCGTAAGTGCGGGGACAGTTGGTACGCCAAAAACTTTGATGCTCTCTGGTGTTGGCCCTGCAGACCATCTCCAGGAACATAGTGTTAGTAAAAGTATATTAGTGTTAAATACTAGAACTTTTTTTTTATGATTTTATGAGACTTAAAACTCTAATCATCTAATCTTTTGTTTTATAGATTCCAGTTGTTTCAGATGTACCCGTTGGCCAGAACTTACAAGATCACCTCTCAGTTTATTTATTGCCCTTCTTCATCAGGGAAGGTCTAAGTACTTATTTAGATCGAGATTTCACGCCTGGTGAATTCATAAAATACTTTACATTGGGTCGAGGACGTTTAACAAGTACGGGTTGTGAAGCTAGCGGAGCATTTTCATCAGAATTTGCTAAAGCTCGAGGTGAAGGAAATTGGCCTGATATTCACCTTTTCCAGGTCTTTTTCCATTTTAGACTTAACTCCTACAAATACTATGATCTTTGTTTAATTTTTAAATATTTTTTCTTCTATTATCTTTCAGTACGCCTTAACAAATTTCCGTGTGGGTTCTAGACTAGTCTCTCAAGCTTTCAGTTTAAAATTAGATGAAATAATGAAGTATCTTGACAATGGCATTGGACGAGACTCCCTGTATATTGTTGTTAGTGGAGCAAGACCGCTATCTCGGGGATTCATTAAATTAAGTGGCCCTAGTCCTTATGATAGGCAGATTATTGATCCAAATTATTTAGGTGACCCTGAGCAAGTTGACTTGAAAGTTCTGATTGAAGGGGTTGAAAAAGCAATGTTTCTTATGGAAAACACAACTGCTATGCAAAGAATTGGAGCAAGATTTACAACAACTAGACTCCCAGGTTGTGAACACTTGCCTTTTAGGACGACCCCTTATTGGGAGTGCTTTATAAGAAGGTTCTCTGTAACTATTCATCACCCGGTGGGCACTGCAGCCATGGGAAGCGTCGTTGATTCACAGTTGAGGGTCGTTGGCACAACAAATTTGAGAGTGGTTGACGCTTCTGTGCAACCAGTCGTGGTGGTCACCAACACGCAAGCGTCCACGCTTATGATAGCGGAAAAGGCAGCGGATATGATTTTGACGTATTGGAATAATCAGAATGTGGTTAGTAAACCCCAACGCCCCGGAAAGTGGGGTGGTGGCTTGGGTGGTATTTTAAGTGGCAACTTTTTTTGGAAGAATAAGAGACAGCAGCCATATTATACTAAAGGTCCTATATTACTCAAGCCGACTCCGTCTTATGCTCCCCCTTCGCAGTCGTCATCTCCATATAGCCAATTTCCACAATCCCCACCGACATTCTCTTCACCATCTCAGGATCCCCCTACATTCCCTTCCACATCTCAGGATCCTCCTCCTACATTTCCTCCATCGTCGCAGTCCCCACCACCACAATCCCCACCTTCAAACTCAGGACCCATTCTTTTAAAGTCACCATTTTCGCCACTCCAACCTTCTCAATCCCCACCTCCGTCGACAGTATCCACATTTCCGCAGCTGGAGCCAATGCCCAAACCTGAAAAACTGCAGCAGCTTTCATACTATCAGCGACCCAAGCCCAAACCTGCCAATTCATATTATGACTATGATTATTATGATGACACACGCTCAACAAAACGCGGAAATAAGGCTAATTTCACAGCTAGTAATAACATAGATGACCCTGAAGACTTTCTCTCTTATAATAATTTTTAAACTTGTAATATTAGGCATGTATTTATTAGTTATAAATAACAGTAAGTTGCGTTGAATATAATTTTCCATTCCTAGACAATGTAGAAGCATAAAAAATCAATCTATTATAAATAAAATTTCAACTTTCCTAATCAAACAGATCTCTTGAAGGTATTGATAAACCTTACTGAATTTCTTGCAAGTGTAAATCGTGCTATCGTGCATCATTCGTATTCATAATTCATAATAAATTACGCGAGAAATTTTTAGTCAAAAGTGATTGTAGTTGATATGAAGATTTGTACTAATCCGATTGTTATTGGCTTATCGTAATTAGTATAATATTTTAGATGCACTCAAAGGAGACTTACTGGTTGAGGTATACAATCCGGTGGATTTTGTTTGAAAAATAGAAACCAAAACGATGTATCGGTCCAGAAAACACAATTCCGGGGCGTTTTGGTTTTTCCCCTGGTGGGTCGGGGGATTGTATTTACGAAAAATAATTGGTACCATCGTGTCCATCTCGTCGAGATCTATCGATTGGTGGTTTCTATTTTTCAAACAAAATCCACCGGATTGTATACCTCAGCCCATTAGATTCCCAACTGGAAGTTCTGTTTTCCTTATCCAACTTCATTGAAAAGCTTCTAGAGCTTGTCATATCCAATTTGGAAGCAACACAAAATGGGATCATTCAAGCTAAAAAACAACTCTACACCCAAACAAAGGCGTGGACTGGGTTCAAGATTAAACGGTATGCTGCTCCTACAGTGGCGCAAATGAGCAGATGGGAAACTGAAGATTGTTTACATGGGTTCGCTAGTATTTTGCAAATATGCAGAAAGGCAGATCAGTTTCAAGATGAGATTCATGACATGCTTGGAATTGCACGCGATGTTGTCCAGCAGATTAAACTGTACTTCAATCTAAAGTTTAGATTGGAACCGGCTGGAGCATTTCCTACGACGATTGACAATGACATGCTATTAAGAGCAAGAACTTGGCATAGTGTTGATATGATTACGGGGCTAGCAAACATACCACAAATACCTCCTCCAGCAATCTTGAACAAGACAATGAGAAAGCAACAGAAGGAGGAATCGATGAAAACAAAATACAAAAGTGCCTTGGAAAATAAATCCTTTGAATTAGAGATATTCTTTGATGAGCTATGCAAGAATCATGTTGCTGTTGAGCTTCCTATCAGACTTGCTCCATTGCAAGGAATGGAGAATGAGGAGGAAGATAATAATGAGTGACAGTCCATAAAAATTATATTTTTGATTAAGATGTATGAGTATATACTTATTTTTCTTTGCAATAAAAATGCGGCATAATAATTAGATAAAACCCCTATGTTGCTGTTGCAAGTTTTTGCTCAGTTTTATAATGGCTTGTGAGTGTGTATGGGAAAATAATCGAGTAACCGTTCATTATATATCTATTAATTTATGTGAACCAGTACCCCCTACCTAGCTATCATACTAGATTTAACTGGTGTTTCTATCACCAAGTCATTTGATATCTCATATTGCCCAACTATCCACTATGTAGATAAATAAGCCTCATCGTTCGTATATACTTTTGGTAGTGAAAAATAAAACTGGAGCAAAAAACTGATAATAATGAACTGAACAATAATCCATGGGTTTGGGTTCTACTTTTTTTGTAGTCATTAACTGGTTTGTCTAAAATGGAGGCTACAAATTTGCCCCAGCCAACAACGCTCGCATCGCTGTGGAGGACAGGAGCTGTTTTGCCGATAGCTATTAAATTTATATGATTCGTCTAATCGTAAGTGCAAATTTTGTTTTCCTTGTGCCATATCATCGTCTAAAAGGCTAACTATTGCTAATCATTTAGACACTAAGTGTGTAACACTTGCCGATTTCCTAGTTTGTTTGACAAAGGCTCTTACAACTCCCTATTCTCAAAAAGGTCTTCTAAACAACTACTATTCAGGTCCATTGTCCTCTGCATATTTAATGTTTTTTTGCGAAATAATCAGACTACTGAATCTCCACAAAGCACTTCAACAAAAATTCCTCAATACCGAGTCAAAACTGTAAGAATACAGGTACTTTTGCACGATATTATGCACTATTATTGCTGCCCGATGCCCGACAAAAGTTCAATGTCTTCATGTGCATAATGAATTCATTGTTTTGGCAATCATAACTGAATCACATTCTTTAGCTAGTTGATTCTTTCACATGCCGTTGCGCTGTACGCTTTCGATACATGCATAAGATATGTACTCCCGAAGTAAGATTCAATGAGTTTAAAACGTTTAACGTACAATGCCTGCATTGACCCAAGTCAAAAAGTTCACAACCCATTCATAACAAGGGATGACTCATGCCTTTTCTAATGCATTTTATTACATAAATATTTCTACAAACATTGGCTTAAATGATTAACAGGAGCAATATATATAGCTTCAAATCAAATGGAACACACTGATAACTAGCAGCGTAAAATCCCAGGGAATCAAATATGGAAACAAGCGTGTGAAATTCCATTTCTGTGGTATATCTCTTTATTTTTCCTATTTCAAACCGACCGACAACATAAAACATAAATTTTCCATAATAATATGTGTATACTATCAATACAAAATTCCAAAACTAAAGCCTCTTTGTTAAAATAGGTGCCAGACCAGTTACATATCACACATCAAAGAGTAATTAAGGACTTAATTGCATGTTCTTGCGCTATAAAGGATTAAAAGGTATATCATATACCATACCCAGTAGTATTATATCGGGGGAATTACCTGAAATCATGGACGGTTCTCATACTTCTCGTTCTCATTATCTTTTAAAGCATCTAGACAAAACGAAGAACTTCATGCCTATAATCTTGCTGTTGAATAACAGAAATCCTTTTTTTGCACAACGCTATCGCATTAAATCGTGGCAAATAGTAATGAATCTGGTGAGGAATGCTTGGTCATTTTGGTATGCTGCGAAACAATGTGGATAAAAAAGAATCTTTTAAACAAAGAATGGGCTTGTAGCTGTACCAAATCAGAACGGAATTTCTGAAAGGTTTGTAGTAATTACCATGCACAATGAGACAGTTTGATACAGGTGTGCAACAAGTTACAAAGTATGTAAGTAGAAACGTACGTGGAATCAAATGAGAAAAGCCCATCAAAGTCTTATATAAAAAGAGAGATAAAAAATCACAACTAAAATGCACTGATTCAGTAGTAGTTCCTTGATTTTTGGTCGAGACAAAAACTAGTTTTCTTTGCATTCCTTGTCATTCGCTTCTCGGTATGAAAACAAGTAATAAACAGTTGTAAACAACGCTACTGGTTTTGTCGTCCTTTTATGAGAGGACTTGTGAACTTTTAGTATCCTTTGCACCATGAAGTAGATCTGTATTGATTGAAAGCTTGCAACTTGACGCTAAAAGTTCTCCCCAGGCCTTCACGCAATTTGATTTAATTTAAACCAAGGATTATAAGCTAATTAACTAAGGAAAATGAAAATCTGGAATCTATTTTTTGTGCTGCTTCCCTTTTGCTGCGACGTTAATTGCGTGCCAACTTCCACAACAAGCCCTTTAGAAGATGGAGCTAAAGATTCAAGTGAAGGTACGCGTGATTTGGACAAAAGAGCTAAAGTCCCATTGATGTGGTTTTCTTAAAATATATGAATATTTTTTTATCTTTCAGTTAGCATCCCTGAAAATATGAATATAGCAGACTACTACTATTCTATTTTCGGAAAACATTTGGACTATGACTACAGAGAACCCATCATCACATTTGATGAACCTGTACAAAATGAGCTCTCTGATGAATCTGATAACACACAAACTTCACCAGACATCCTTAATCGCCAAAAAAGGTTCATCTTTGTTCCAGCCAGCTATTACAACGCTACCAGGAGATGGAATCAACAAGTGAGGAGACTTCGAATGGAAAGACGCAGGCTGCGCATGGAAAGAAGAAGACAGTGGCAACAAAATAGAATCAATTATCTAAGCAGAAGGTCAGAAAACCTAAAGAGACAAGCCGCTCGGCTGCAACAAGTAACGCAAAGACAACAAGCGGCTGCCGTATCTACAAGAAGTGCATCAGCACAGGCGTCTAACATTCAAAAAACTACAGTTACTACTACTACTACCACTGCTAAGCCCACCACCACAACTTCGATTTCATTTTCAGTAGATCAATTAGCTACAGCAGCATCAAACACAATACCAGTAAAACAAGTTCCTCTTCCTTCTAAACCTTAATTTAAAAGGGAACGAAGCAGTTTTCACTCCCTTATCTTAATATATCAAATCTAATACATGTTAGACAACCAGCAATAACATACATGTTAAGACAAAATACTCAATAATGAGATACTTAGTTTACATTAAATAAACCACTACTATAATTTAAAATATTTTGGACTTTATGTGTTATGCATTTTAAAGATTTATTCTTCGAGATGATAATATAATCTTGAATTACAAGGCATAGTTTGTAAAACAAAATTACGTAAATGATGTTACATACCTTAACCATTACTATATTCATTCTAACACACGTAACCTTGAAAGACTCATGGGTACTCACTCTGGCTGATCACTCAATCCAGGTACTTCTGGTTTCAGAAGACGGAAAACAACCTTGTCTTTCTTTTCTTCTAAAGAGAGACCAATTGTCACCTTATCAAGAGGTCTGAATGACACAGAGCCAAATTTCACCTCTCCATCCTATAAAATAATAGGAATACGCCATATGCATGCCTAAGAAGGTAAATGACAATATTTTTTTTTAAAAATGTATCACGTACCTTTTCATTGTATTCGTACATAGCATCCTTTGGGAAAAATATGTACCCTTCCATGGCATACTTTGGAACAAATATTTGGAGTGCATTTCTTCTAACAAACATGATGAATCCCATATGAACCTCCTTCTTTCCTCTCAGCATTTTCTGAAAATGGAATAAATTTTAAAATTTAAGGACATTCTTATGTTATTCTTGAAATAACATTCGGCGCATTTTTGTGCTTTCTCAATTTTCTTCAAACTTACACATTTGTGAATGTTGTAGGATGCCCGAGATGCATACTGAGCCATTCTATGACGAATGTTAATAGTTTCACACGAAGCATGGATCCTTTGAGGGTCTAAAATCTTTTGATTTGGAGCCTCTACTTCCAGTGCAATGGCCAGCAGACGATGTACAATCAGATCAGCATATCTGCATTGAAACAAAAATGAGGCATAAAAAATTATATTCAGGATACATGAACTACATCAAACTCTATTTGTCTAATTCATTTGTATTTGTAGAAATGCTAGTAAAATAAAACCTTACCTTCTAATAGGAGAAGTGAAATGAGTGTAAATATCTGCTGCCAAACCAAAATGATGGTATTCATCTGGAGCAGTAGTTCCTGAACAACAATACAAAGCTTGCGTCATGCATCTGGTTGTGAGTACACGAAGAATACTCTTAAGCTCAGGTGGTTGTCGTTCCAAGGATTCATTCAAAGCTTTAGAGCCTTTGTCAACATCAATAGAAATGTTATGAGCTTTGGCTGCTAAAAGAAGGGGCTCAAAGTTGGCAGGCGGTGGAGTAGGATGCCTTCGAAGCAGTGCATATTCACGAAACGTGTCCAATACAAATTGAGCCACACTACAGTTAGCCAACAACATAAACTCTTCAACCATCGCATGGGATTCTTCGCAATCGTCTTCCACTTCTCCATCTTCACTTACTTCACCTCCTGACAGCATCAAAGCTCTAAAAGGGGGAAAAAATTACCTAGCATATGTTAAAGACCATGCTTTAATCCAAAGCAAAACTTCTTAGAATGATTACTCAATTTACTCAATTACCCATTATCAAATCGTCTTTTCCTCAGAATTTGGGCCAAGAAACTAAGACCCTTTAATGACACGGAAATTTCATCGTTGGCAGTCTTGGAATTCAAACGCGACTGAGCTTCGGCATAGGTCATTGCAGCTTTTGAGTTCATGACTCCTTTATAGAATTTTGTATCCAAGATTTGCGCGTTTTTGTTCATTTTCCAAACGACAGAAAACACTAGCTTGTCCTCTTTGCAATGAAGAGAAGCAACTGTAGTACTTAAGGTTCCTACATTTTAGAAATAAAGTTAAATATTAACTACAACAGAAATAATGCCCTATATAACGAAACTCTTGAGTGTAAATATTTGAGTTGTTGTACCTGGAATCATGTGTATTCTTCTGTCAGCTAAGTAAACAGTGGTGCTCCTTTTAGCAGCTTCATCGTCCAATGCGGTTTCAGGTCTGACGTAATATGAAACATCTGCGATATGGACACCAACTTCATACGTATCCTCATCTAGTTTCTTGCAGTGCAAAGCATCGTCAATATCTGTACATCCTTCAGGATCCACTGAACAAATGACTAAATCTCTAAAATCCTTTCTCTTTGTGTACTCTTCCGGGTCAATAGTGTAAGGCAAAGTTGGTAAACAAGCTTCAACAGCTTTGGAAAAGGGCTCATGTGGTATTCCATGTTCATGTAGAATTGCTTGTGTTTCAGTTTCTATTGTTCCAGCTTCTCCTAAGATTTTTATGTAATGACCCTGGAGAAAAAAAAATAAAGAAGAGTTGGACACTTAATTAACGAAACATACTTATTCACATGAAAGTTTTAAGTTTGGGTATTGTACTTACAATGGGAAACCGAGAAGTAATTGGCCATTGATCGATTTGCACCACAATCTTCTTTCCTTCAAAACGGTCAACATTTCTTGTTTCAATTCTTACTCTTGGCAGCTTCTTGTTGTCGGGAAGGAACATGTGGAAATTGCTGCCGTGCTTCAAACTCCTTTGTATGACACCGCAGCAAGGTTTCCATTTTCTGCGAATAATTCCGACAACTTTTCCAGTTCTTTGCTTCTGCTGTAATGATTTTTTACTTTTGCTGACGGCCTCCAAAATCTCTTCCTCTTCCTGACGGTACTCTTCATCTCGTGCATCAGGGTCAGCAGTTTCATTGTCTACGACCACTTTGTCATCTGTAAGAGGTGGCTCGTGTTCTGGAGGTTCAACAATGACGATTCCAGAAGGAACTGACCATTGCTCCTCAGGAAGTATCTCAATTGCTACAATATCCCCTTCAGAAGATCGATTTATATTATCTAGTCCTTGCAACAAAATCTCATTAAGGTTTATTTCATCGGCTTTGCGCTTCTTTTGAGCTGGTTCCTCATTGTCACCACCAATCCTAACACTTCCTTCATAAAAGTTAATGTTTCTGTATGGCCCTTGAAAATATTTCCCAGTTTTAATTCCATTCTGTACAGCTACTGGATCCAGGTGTGGAGGATATTCAAAATCTCCTTTGTTGTACTTGTTGATAACTAAAATGTATTAAAAACATGAAGAACATGAATCTTTTTAATACACAAAAGTAAGAAAGTCGTAACTAACTAGTAGATAAATCATGATAAAAGTATACCTTCATCCTCATTAAATGGTATGCGACATAATTTGTCTTCTAGTCCTTTAAATACATCCGTTAAAGACATGACATAATCTTCCCCGGTCGCGACAATCACACGATCTGAATTTTCAATATTCAAACATTTTCTGAACTCTGGGTCATCACTCAAAATGACCACTTTAATCTTTCGTGAAGCAAAATGGTTGGTGAAATACTCATAGCAGTGTACTAGGGCTCTAATATTCCTCTCGTCAGCGGTCTCGTCAGGATGTCGATCCAAATATGTTTCACTGTAACAGCAACAATTAACATGTTTGCTTACTAAGTCAGAAAAATGTAGATCAGGAAATAATTTGCCCTCGTTTTAAATATTACCAATGATGGTCGTTCAAAAAATACATCCACTTCTTCAATTTCGTTCCGTCTCTAATCCTCTTGTACTTTGTTACATTTCTTCGCCAAACTTCCTCCATGACACTTTGAAGCAGAATCACATTGCCAAGTTCGTCTAAAACATCCACCTATAAAAAATACAATAAAGCGTTGATTTGATGAGTTATAAATAATTATCTTTTCTGAAACGCAGTATAAAGCCAGTCAGTTGTTGACGGTTAGCTTACTTGACGCAAAATAAACCCAACATCAGGTAAAAGGTAATGCTTAAAGTTGAATTTCGTCGTTGAATGTATTGGAGGATCCTCATCTAATTTGAAGCGTGACCTCTCATGCATCGGGCATAATTGACATCCAAATGAGCCACAATTGATATCAGACCTCAGGTACTTTTCCCGTGAAATCTGTAAAAAAATGAGTATGAGCATGAATTGCCACTATATTGCCATTATAACATCACTTAATCAATAACATTTCAATTTTGTATGCTCATTGCTCACCTTCAATGGTTTCCCTTTACGATTTTGCCGATAAGTAATGACTTCACGGACCAACCTCTTGTTATTACTACTCCCATACTGATTGATATCAGTTATCTTTGCGTCCGTAGCTATCATCTTGAAAACTTAATGAGCTCGAACTTGCACCGTCAACCCCAACCCTTCTCCTCCTCTTGAATCCAATCTTAAGGTTTACTCCTCCTCAGTCAGTGACTACCAAAAAACCGAATCTAAAATTAACTGCCACCACTAGAGAAGAACAGCAGTAATCAACTGTATTGTAAAAATTAGAGTTGAAGTCCAAAAGCAAATAATTATTGCTAATTTCAGATATTATCCATTATCAAGAACGTGACAACAAGACTTTTTTTTTACAAATCCATGCGTTTCTTATACATCTGCTTCATCCGGCATTCCTATTCCCGCACCTGTGCTGCACATTTCATCATTGGCATTATCGCATCGGTTGCATGCATTTTTCTAGCAGTCTAGTCAAGTTCTTTTAAATTGAAAATGACATCGTTCCCGAACCAAAAGAGGCTAACTGGTAATTAATTTTACTATTTTATCGAACCATTCAATCATATTCATTAAAAGTTAATCAGTGGTTTGTTTAGTATCCCCAGACATTTAACATCATGATTCCATAATAAAAGCCAACGCAATATTCTTCTTCATAATCTTACATTGCCCATCTATTTCTCATCCTTTTGTGCATGTATCCCAAAACATCCCTATAGCCTATATCTTTATCCGTACATTTTTATGCCTAAATATCCTAAATTGTCCTTATTATCCCAAAAGCCCATGCATACATACATATGTCCGCAGAACCAACTCTATAATATTACGTTTTTACATTGCAATACCTAACCTAACTTAACTTACACCCAATATCCTATCCACAATAAGCATCAAATGCATTAAACTTTTAGTGAAAGAGTGTTGTAGTGTACAATGCATAGGAAGACCACACAACAAGCGCAATCGTATCCGTATATATTGAAGAGAAGCAGGATACTTTTGGATTTTTGGACGAAGGACTGCATGCAAGGAGATATTTAAGGTATGGACAGCGTATGTTACAAATGCATGCACTATTGAGAGTGTATATAAAACAAGCTATTCTATGAGGGTGTATCTCCGACTTAAGTCATAAACACTACATATAACCATGTTTATACCTGATAAATCTTACGTATACTACAAAGTTTACTACCTGTATACCATATATGTACTCTACACATCTCATGTACGACATACACATATGAGCTTTTACGCTCACACATATGTAAACAAGCAAACATCTTTCATACTTTGCTTGGTTTGATCAGCTGCCGTTGCAATGCTATTGGTATTGTTTTGACTTGCAGTTTTTGTACTGTTGTGAAAATAGCACCCTATTTTAATACAATTTAAGTTTTTTACCATTTCAATCATAATTCAGGGGCGCCCCGTTACTTAATTGGAATTCGTTTTATTCATTCACTATTTTTTGTTGTTTTTTCTAAAATGTAAATCAATCACTTTTCATTACAATCAAAGAAGCTGTCATTATTAGTCCACCAGTTGCTCTTGTACAAACAACGACTAAGTGAAATGAGTTTCCACCACATCCGATTATGGTGAAATATCCATTAATTGCCAATTTAGTGGCACCACTTGGATATGATAGTCGACTCCAACACATTCTGCGCAGAGTTATCCATTTCACCGGACAGGTTTGAGTACAATTGTTTTAATCTCAGAGTTAGTAAGTGTAGTTGTATGAAAACTTACATCAGAGCATTTTTATTCCAAACTCACGTGGAGTCATCAGCCTATTTAACCTCTCACCTTTCCTCTCCTACTTCAATGCATGGACTCGGCGTATTGTCAACAATGTGAGTTTTTGTGCGTTAGCAGAGCATAAATAACTAAATGTTATGATATTATATTTTAATCAATGAATATTTCTTTCTGCAATTTAGTGTCGCCACAGCATTAAAATGCTTTGCAGCCAGTGGTTATGGTTTTAGTAACTTAAATCCAAAATTGCAGCTCAGTGGGCATGTTGTTATCTCAACTTCAACTCTCCTAACATGCACGACTCTCTCCATGACTCCCCATGACGCACTGCTGCATCTCCGAGACGCAATCCAGCCATGAATTAATTGGTGGAAGAAAACCATCCAGCTCCAATTTGGATTGTCATCAAACCGACTTTAATTATTACACACGTCAGGAGGAATCAATAGCTCCAGTGCATCTCTATTGTGGGCTCGGACTCGGTCATAATACTATCAGTTTACATGGGTAAATCAAATCTTAACAAGCATAAAAATATTAATTAACCAATACTGTCTTCCAGATTTAATGTTTTCTCCATGATCAGCAGGCTTGTGGCGCCACGTCTGTGGAAGTTAAATGTGACAAAAACAATCAACCTAGAATTGATTAACCGGTTTTTGTTGAGCCAGCTGCTTCTTGATGCCAAGTGCTGGACCACAGGAGCTTTGACATTGTTGGACGGACTCGGGACTTCTGTTGATCTTAAGGTCAAAATCGTGCTTCTTTGAAATAAAAGTAGCAAGTACAATGGACTAGTTATCTTGGATCATTAATTGCACGAGGGATTTGGAATTATAGGAATCCGTATTAGTAAAGATTGTAAACTGTGAAGAAGGTGTATTGTTATTTGATTGTTTCGCAACCTCCTCCAATTTTCGTCACATCGTTTTTGTAGCCAACCCAATTAATTTCCGGTTTAATTCATATTTGAATATTTTGTTACAGTTGCGCAACCAATAGCTAGCTTATTCTCACAATTTAAGCATAGGTCAGAAAGGTGAATAATTTTCCACCAATTCTTTAATGTCAATTACGATTTCTATGTTTAGCACCATATTATTAATCTTAGTAATGTTACGGGTACTTCAAATTAAAAAACACACATTCTATGTCCAAAATTTCAGGGGGGTCTTCAATATCATCAGCTTTTGGAGCATCTGCTAAGCTTTCACATCATGCCTCAAGTTGGCTTAACAATGCCACGTCAACGCAATGGATTCATTAACTCTTCGTCAGCAAGAATTGTTTGGACGTTCTGCGTTAGTTATGACGTTAAGTATACAAATTATGATATTCCATTAAACGAACGCTACTTTGTAAAAACTGTGGCGCCACATTAATCTTTACAAATTGGTTTTTTCTTGAATTAACAGTACCCTACAGGAGTGGAGCCACCGTTACCAACGTCTAGGAACTTCAATTCTCCAAGTAATCATCGCAAGTACCTCATGGACTGAATCTAGTTGCGCATTATGGAACGTGAGGCAGAAATGTCTAAAGATGACCGTGCCATCAACGTAACTACTTTTTTGGGCTGCCCTGAGGAATCAATTGCCCCAATCTAACTAGGACTAGGCTTGTTAACCACCACATTGCGTGTGTATATCCCTGTTAAACAAGCATTGAAGCAATTTAAACGACAAATAATTACTTTCAGCCATTGAAAATTTTCTCCATTTTCAGTAGCAGTGGCGCCACGACTATTGGGGATTTGGTGAAGGCCACTGGTGCTGAGAAGGTTAACTACTAGCCAGAATTCTACAGTTAAATCCAGTTCCGGCTGCAAGTGATTTAATTCAATTCCGCAATATTTTGTGATGCCAGTAACATCTTTGGTACGAGAGGTATATATATAATGCTGTGTTATCTTAATTTGTATATATTTAAGTAGAATCATCTTACGTTTAATTGAATACTAACAAAGTTTGTTCCATTTTGATTAGAACGATGTATCTCATACTTATAGGAGTCGCCATACTTCAGTAAGATGCCGTTGGGCGCCCAAAATATTAAACCCCCATCAACGAGTGGAACTCCAACGCAAACTTTGACTTGGTTCAGAACTTCTTGAAACGGCACTATGCCAATGGATGATTTCATTTGGATCTCTCAAGTTTAATATTAGAAGCTGCCAGCATGGTAAAAAATCATAAACACAATTCTTTACCGTAAATTGTTACTCAATAATTCATCCACGCATTATTTAAGGTAAGGACTTAATAATTAAGGACAAAATCTTTAAATTTTCAGCCGAGTAACTTAAGGAGCGCTCCTGCTGAAGCAAACCATAGTGTCTGTCGCGCGACGTGCTTGCAGGAAATTAACGAAGAATTCAAGGTCGCTGTGATCTTTGGATTGTTCCAAGAACTTACGGGAGGTTGCTTTTATTATTATTTGTTGCCATTTATTACGATGTTGTGACTGTCCCATCAATAAGTCAACTCTCGAACCTTTTATTACTATCACTTTTGTTTTGATTTTGGGTTCAAAAATGTTATTTAGTTAATTATAATTTGTCAAAGCTGCGAGATCCTGTGCATTGCGTTCTGGGTGGCCATTAATTCCTTCTGAAGGCTTCAAAGTTTCTCCAAAATGGAAAAAGTACGTGCTGCGCAGCTAAAATGACGCTCATTGCTCATTAATTACAAATTGTGTTATGAATTCGGAATCATTTAAACTCTATTGTACTCTACTCTATGTAGCCTATAATTACTAATAAAAATTTACCTACCACTATACATTGTTGTTTTATAAATTATGTTTCAGAAAGAATTTGTAAATCAGTGATTGATTGTGATTGAATGTCTTTCGAGTTAATTTAAGTAAACCACAATCAACCTGGTTAAATTTTCAATTTCAATTTACTAATTTCGATTCAACTTCCATGAAACATGAATTAGTCATATATGAGTCTATAATTTGATGTTTCAGATGGCTGGGGCACCCCGAGTATTCTTGTTTGCACTTGCTTGATAGCATTTATTATTGAGGGTAATGGTGAATATTTGACTTGCATCGGCGTTGTAAAAATGTACTTGATCGGTCCTTAATTAGGTTTTTACTTTTGCAATTAGCTTAACCATTGTAAATCATTTTCTAACCATTCGTCTTGGTGGCTAGTGTGCTTCCATTACTAACAGATATTTCATAAGCACTTAATTGTTGAATTTTGATGATATATGATAGCTTATGGGTGAAAATAAGCTCCAATGTTATTATAATAATTAATTAAAATGTACGAGCTTATGAAATTTCACAATTAAGAAACGGGGCACCCCACATAACTGAAGCCGTAATGATAAAAATGAATATTGGATTTTTAAATGCTATAGTGCATTCTTTCTGCAAGTCAAAACAATAGCAATAGCACTGCAACGGCAGCTGATTGAACCAAGCAAAGTATGAAAGATGTTTGCTTGTTTACATATGTGTGAGCGTAAAAGCTCATATGTGTATGTCGTACATGAGATGTGTAGAGTACATATATGGTATACAGGTAGTATACTATGTAGTATACGTAAGATTTATCAGGTATAAACATGGTTATATGTAGTGTTTATGACTTAAGTCGGAGATACACCCTCATACTATTCATCAAAGGCATACAAACATACAACATGATTTCTCCGTGTTTCTTGGTGTTTGGTTCATATAAACTCATGTTGTGGTGTGTTGTTTAGAGCTACTCTGTTTCATGCAGTTTTTAAACGCTGACTTGGTTCAAGACTTTTAGCTAATGGTCATCCTATTTCATTCATTTAAATTTGTACAGATTAGTTGAACGCGGAACCTGAGCAGTTTGGAAGGATTTATAGACGACTCGGTCTTATCAATCGTCTTATCAATCGCAATTCTGTTAGTGGGGAGACGCCGATATCGTACGTGTACGCTCGTTTGGGTTCCTCTTTTTGAGGAGAGCTGCTCAGTTTTGCAGAGACGGAGGAGAAGACTTGGATAATCAAACTGATTGAAGATGAGGCGAGGTATGAATGGCAATAAAAATGGACCAGCTTCAACAGTGAAGCAGACCAGTGGCACAGGCACCACCGGAGGTAGGCGAGCTGTGTCGACGGATGAAAATAATGTGAAGCCTGACGTAAAGAATGTGATGGATGGTGGTGGTGATGACGAAAATCAGGGCGTTAAGATGGCTGGTCCAGTAACGGCGAGATTGAAAATGATGGAGAAAAAGTGCTCCCAGATTTTTGACATACAGATGAAATTCAAACTTTTGGACAAGTGGATTACGCAGCAGTTTGGTGAGTTTATGTAGATCCCATGCATGCATTCTGTAAGGAATCTTAACTAGGTTAACCGAAACCGAAACCTGACTTAAAGCCACTAAATGCATACATACATTTTAAGTTACATTCATACAATGTGGAGCCATTGGAGCCATATATTGTTGAGTACAACTTTGAATGCATATGTGAGTAAGTATAGGATAATATGCATTTGTTAATTCAAAATTTCAATAAAAAATATTCATTTGTTTCAGGCATCAAGTTATTCCCTACTGAAGTCGTCAACATGGAAAAAATTGCTAATGGGTAAAAAATTCAGTCTTAACGCTTTTTATTGTGCTTGCATTCATACATGTTTTTAGTTAAAGGTTTTCATTTAAATTATCTTTGTACTACTTATAGAAGTCCAGAAGATGCTGAGAACCCTTTTTGTAAGATAATAATTTTAATATCATCCAGCTAGTGTTTTTATTAAACAAACAACTTTTTGAAGCATTTAATGTAAAAAGGAATATTGTGTGCTTGTAGATTCTGTATATCTCGTTTGTCAGCGATTGAAATTTCTTGAAGAGAAAGTAAAGAAATTAGAAGCTCGACCATATGAAGATATGGGTGAATTAAAACCAACATCAAATTACTCCAGCAGTCATGCGTTCAGAAACTACAAAGCTCAGGGCAAAAGTTCGGGAGGTGTGAAGCGTACTTATGGAAATTCATCTCCATCAACTCCAAAGAAGCCAAAACTAATTCCGCGACCAGTTGCACCGTCCTCAAACTATCCATTCAAACCTTCAGTAAAAATTCTTCCAAAGGATCCAAATGTAGTAACTCCTCTAAAAAAAGACCCTGATGAACAAGCGGATGTGACTAAAGCTCCTACCATGCCAAAGAAGCTAGTACTTGTGGATGAGAAAGACAAGGAAGCTGATGCAAAACTGGATAGTAGCGAAGGAAAAGAACAAGTTGAACATGAAAAATCCTCCTCCTCTACTGAAAGCAAAGCAAAGGAATCTGGAGACGATAGTACACCAGAGAAACCAGCAGAATCCCAGATTGAAAACAAAGAATCGACCTCAGAGAGCATGGATATTGATAAGGCCGCAGTTGATGACAAGGAGGACAAGTGCTCGAACGAGCAACAAGAAACGAAAGGGGAGCCGGTTGAAGAGGTTTCCGAAGATGCATTAGTTCCAGAGTTACCTGTTGTCAAAGTGGAAGATCTATCTGCCGATGAAGTTGTTGGTGAAGATTCCATTACAACTGGAGAGAAAAGTGCAGCAGCCTCTGAAAAAGAATCTTTATCAGAAGACGCACTACTATTTGACGATGCAGCAGCAGCCCCAGTGGCTGATGATATGATGGAATTCGAGAGTGGTCAGGAAGAAAGTGAAATGGAAGTTGAACACAAACCCGCTATTCCCTTGGATGACGACGTGGGAGGTGATATATCAGGCTCCGAAGCTTCTGTGTCTAGTTTTGCTTCGTCTTCAAGCAAACCACGTTTGTCCACTAGACGAAAAAAGGCTGTACTAGCAGCAGCAGCCACCGCTTCATCTTCTGGGAAAAATTCAGAGGAAGAAAAGCCAGTCATGTACACTGCAAGGGGGAGGCGACACACGGTTCCCAGAAGATATGCTGAATTTACGGGGCATGATAACGTTGTGTCTATTCTAAAAAGCCAACAACGTGCTGAAAAGTCTGCAGCTGCAGGAAGTAGCAAAGCGGGGAAAAGGCAATCGACGACTCCTACTAAGGCACAAGACACTCCACCTCGAATTCGAAAAATGGTAAAGAATCCCAAAACCCCTTCCCCCAAGAAATCTGCCATGACGGATTCCGAGGGCGATGGTGATGGCAAAGAAGGAAAAAAGAAGGCAGGCGGTTCAAGTAGCAGTGGCTTAGCTTTACCACAGGATAGACCACCCTGTGTTGACGTACTAGTGGATAAAGTCATGGGAAGGGAAGTTGACTCGGATGGAATGGTAAGTCGTCACCCATATAATCTATATTATATATTATATATTATTATGTAGTTTCACAGTTTTGTTACTTTACAAAAAACAATCCAATTCAATTTGTACGGTTTCATGAAATTATGAACTATATGCCGTTTCAGGTCGTGCTCTCTGAATCCTACGAAAACATATTTGTAAATCAGCAACAACTGGTTGGAATTATTGTGAAATCAAGTAAGATAAAATGTTATCTGAATGATTGGAAACTTAAAAATACAAAAAATGACATTTATACTAAAAGTCTTTTTTTTTCAACTTAATAGATGGCAAATCGACAAGATTGACAAGAAAGATGACAACACTGGTCTTTGAAGACTCTGTGTTAGCATCAGCGTCACCCTTTGGAACCAAGTACTACAAAGATAGGCTACCCCCTGAGCCCCTTGAAGCAATGGTAGATTTCATCGCAGAAAGTGGCTTTGAGCCCCACTATTCCAAAAAGAAAATATACATGATTGTTGGACAAGTCTGTAATGAAGCAAGAGCCGGAAGGGTTAGTAGGAAATTTATGCAACCAATGGAACCTGGCACCTCAGGTGGACAACTAGAATGTCTCTCAGAAGCTTCATCGCCAGCGTCCCAGTCAACACCACCCTAGATTTTAAGTTTGCTAAATAATATCTGCATTTAGCAAATTAATGATTATGATTAAAAACTTTAAAACTTACAAGCAATTCGGTTCACAATCTCTGTATATTGCTAATTATAGCTTAGTTAAGCTTAGCTTATCATTTAGATATTGTTTTAGCAAGTTATGTTTTAGCAAGTTAGGTTTTATGTCTACTTGTATTTAGTTGACTCTCTTCTATAATCTTATATAATAGTTATTTGTATTAATACAACATGTTGCATTTACTCATCGGATACTAGTTGATGTTGAAGTTAGTTATAAAATTACAACTTTAGTAAGAGTCTAGTAATATGTGGAAAGTCATATTAATATTCGGTAAAAAAGGAATTGATTTTATCTCTGGTTATATAAAATTCATACGTAAGTGTCGTAAGTCATGTAATAAGATTAGCAAATAATAAAAAACATTGTTCCCATCATCTTGTAAGTAAAAAGAAAGTCCATTACGTACTTTAAATATGCATTTGTTATCTATTCATAAACCTACGACATCTTTTACATGTATGAATGCATTTGGTAGGTGCATAGTCACAGATTTGCATTGGCAGCTGGATGATGCTTTGTCTGTTCGCGTTCCTTCTTATTTGCATTTATCCATCTTGCATACGTAAAACGTCAGCATGCATTTCAACTACAAATTCATTTTTGTCAAGAAATATAATTTACGTTATTTGCTTTGTGCTTATTAGTGCACCGCAGATTGGTCAAACCAAGTCGAATGCAGTGTAGCAGCAACTCTACAAAGTCATTTGTTGCAGACACTCGAGAAGATGAGAGAGAAATAGAAAAAAGTGCATTTAGTAAGCCATTCAAGTGAGTTTGTCTGTAATCTACTTGACGCATGGCGTTATTGTGTTGAGGATTTTGATAATTGTCAATTATTGATTGTACTGTAATAAAGAATCTTGTACTGCTGCGGTTAGTCGTCCGTCCGTTGTTATTAGTCAGTGAAAAAGGTGGCTGGTTCGGTTCGAAAAAGGGAATTTTGACGAGTACTAAAAATTGTAAGTAGCAGCTTCGTCTATCAATTAGCAATTGGTTGCTGCTAATAATAATAAATTGTTATTTATTGTTGAGCAATTAAGTTTGGGTGACCTGGCGTATTTATAAAATTGTATTTAACTTGTTTTGGTATTTTAATATCAAATTTAGATAGAGAATAATTAATGCTGTTATTATTTTTTTAATACAGGTCGTCACGATGCACCCCCGTGGTCGAGTAGGGCATACACCACCTCCAAGGAGGGATGCTGCTTTGAACTCTAACGCAGCCGGTTTCAATTCAGACTTTCCAAATCCTAATGGCGGTGTCCAGAATTCAGCGCATGTGGTACTAGCTCACCCTCAGATGGCACGTATGGCAGCAAATCAACAAATGTCTCCCACCGGAGCTGTGCCTCCATATTACCCACCTCATTGGCAGAATCTATCGAGAAGTCAGTTTTCTTTGCCACCCATCTACGCTAGTAATAATAGCGGTAGAGAAACTATCGTGGATCCGTACCTAAACTACAATTCCGCAATGATGGGGACTGGACAATCAAGGTCAGGCCAACAAATCAACTCCAGACGTAACCTGACCCAGAGACCCGGTCAATGGTCCTCATCACCAAGCTATTACAGACATAGTTCACCCGCCATGGTCTCACATAACACGATGATGATGTTACAACAGAGACAGTCACGTCCTGAATTCAGCGGCAGCGCGTACAATCCCGTGAATCTTTCGAGGCAAGGATATTCAGCTTCCCAAAGCAGTCACTCGTATTTTGATGCTGGATCGACTGAACGGTTTTACTCCCCGTCAGCTTATTACAATTCTTCCTTTCCAACTTATCCGAATATGCACCCTGGATATTTTACTGGCAGCGCTAATCCAGGTTATTCAACAAGTATGGTATACCCGGGAGGTTCGTCTGCTTATCAGGTGCCACAGGTGCCTTATGCACGAAGTACTCCTGCTCTTCAAGGACAACGTACCAGTACCAGTCAAGGAGAAAATTTAACTGTTCCTCCAAAGCAATATTTTACAGCACCACCGACACAACCATCTTCTGAACCTCAAAAGCAGATTGCTGCTGCTGCTACTGCTGCTGCATCCACCCCGAATCCTGTTAATCGCACTCTTGGATTTTCAGGACCACCTCCAACAAAGCAAAGTAGCGGTGCTGCACCAGAGCTTGTCGACTTGGATGAGGATGGTAAGTTGACGGTAGACGGGAATATTAAATTTGGTGTTACGTCTCATAATATTATTCTATCATAAACCTATGAAAAAAGTCTGCACAAATATATTCATCGTATTCTTTATATTATTCTAGAAAGTGTTGTCAACGAAGATAAAGGACAAACGGGAAATGCCGACACCATTAAAGACAAGGAGAATGCTAATTGTAGCAGTATGCATGTTGCAAAAGATAGTGATGACAATTCGTCTGATTCAAGCAATACGGACACTAACGGGAAGAGCTATGAAAGTTTTCAAGAATATTTGGCGAAAGGACTCAAGCGTCAAGTCCATGAAGATCCGAGAGATGCAGAACAACGTCTTCCCCATCATGTATATTTGTTTCGGTTTGGCGAAAATCACTATTCGTCTACTACAGATTCGGAGACAGAACAAGAGAAAGAGAGTTCTTTTAAGGTATAATGATAGTACAGAACTATTATCTTAACTGTTTGCATATAACCTTGCGTTACTAAGATTTGATGTTTAAATTCCAGAAAAAGTTAAAGTCATCTAACGTCTTAAAATGTGCTGATATAATGATCCATCCGAATGAGGGGTTTACATACATTCAGCCAACTGATGCTTTGCCTGTGGCTGAGCCCCATACTGATGGAACTTTTGACTTGAGCAACAATGGAAGTGGAGATGGCGCAAAAAATCAGGTGGCGACTGTTGCAGTTTCAGCGGATGACAATGTATATGAAATTTAATTTCGTTTTGATATTGTTTAATTATTTTTTTGGTCATGATCTAGTAATGCATATATGGCGGTGTGTTTGTTTTTGCGTTATTTCTAGATGGAGGGCGAAGTTACTTGTGCTGCAAATGCAGAGAAGAATGTAGACGAATCTCATAAGCCAGCCGAATTATGGAATCCAATATTTGACGATCCGATGGAACAAATGCAGCCAGAGTATTTACCAGTAGCAGGTAAAGGATCGAAGCTGCTTCCTACCATTGGAGGTATGGACATGGAAAATGTTGTCAAAATTGAAAAGGAAGACGCTTATCCGGCACTTAAAGAAGATTTACAGTATTTAACTGATGACGGCAGTTTGTCACATGGTGAGTCTCCCGATGCAGATGAAACCATGAACGAGGAATTTGATCAACAGTATATGTTGGAAATGCGAAGAAAAAATATGTTCTTTGACACCGATGGACCTGGCCCGCAGTTTGTAACGGGTTTGCAACGTACATATTTCGAGCCTAACAGATTGTTCGATCCTAACGATGCGAAACTTTTTGTAAGCGGAGTATTATTGACAGTTTTAATTGCCTAAGACATTCTCCCCTTTGATATTTTTATTTAAAAAAACTAATATACATATTGCGTTTTCAGATCTTTGGAAATCCAGCGTTGGCAGCTATTTTTCAAGATTTGTATGATCAATTAGACATACCTGCACAAGGGCAGTTAAATCGCACTGATGAACTCAAGCTACTCCTGGAGGATTACGATCCGAGTTCCAGCAAAGTGAATTACATGATCTATGTAGTTAATTGTGATTCCGAAGAATCACTTGACCTTGATAAGTTTCTGACAGATGTTGAGTTGTTAAAACCATTAATTGGTCCACCAAACAGGGTTGACATCTTCTTATGCAAAGTAATTCAGTCATACATACATACTCGCTATTTCACAAGGGAAATCAATATTATTACAATGTAACAAATGTTGACTCTGGTTAACCAACCATTTTATTGATAATTTATTCCTTAGGCCCAGAAAGCTGATGGCCCGAATATTGGCAACCATGCATGGCGCAAAATTTCCGAGAAAGCAGGAGCTCGCTTCACAACATTCTTCTATGATGTAAGTTGTGTATAACCGTGAAAGATATGCCAGCAATAAACGTATTTAAATGCTAATACTACTGATGACTGATAATTTTATCTATTCTTGACAGTGTCCAGAAGCTGTTCGAATGCAGATCGATACTTGTAAAAACAAATATCTTCGCTTGGCGATCACTTCTCCTTTGCGTTAGTAGATGATCAGGTTGTAATTTTTATATTAAAATTCTGTTTAATTTTGTTACCGTTTTCTTTTGTTTGCTTAGTGTAATTTAAATAAGTGAAATGAATTATTATTATTTAGTTTATTTGTGGTGTGAGTATAGTTTTCTTGTTAATTTTAGTTATGGATTGAATGAAATGTAGTCTGTTCTGGTATTAAATTCCAATATAGCTTTAAGAAATAGGTTTAAAATCATTGGATAATATAAAAGAAACACATGTTGTGTTACGATTAAATCTGTCTAGTTATAGTTATAAATGACACATGCCATTCCGCAGTTTTGATTAATTAACATCTAACTTCAACAAATGAATATTATGTTGTGCCGCTATGCAATGTGTAGCATTACCTCAAAGCTTCTTATATTTTTCCTTGTGAATGATTATTTGATGGCCATGGCAAGTTAGTAGTTTAGTTGCATGTGATTATTAAGGATAGTAAGGTTGTCCATAAAGTAGTAACCTCAAGAAGGAAAGTACCGCATCATATTTCGTTATCCTAAGGCTGGACATCGGCAAAGTAGTTATGAATGTCATTGAATTTTTTATGAAGAAGTGTATCGTGAATTCCGAGACTATTGACTATATATCCTTGAAAATCACGTATGGTACGATAGATTTAATGATGCTCCATGGCAAACGTGAATGATTTGATCTCACTACTACTGTTGTGTTGTAATCGAATGCTTTAACATTTTTTTGCAATGATGTTGCTTCCCATTCCCATGCATGCACTACTATATTAGTAGTACATCAAGATTGAAGATGCGGTGAAGTGTTGCTCTTGTGGATTTTAGGTTTCAGTGGTTTGCTTTGCATTTTGCATGAAAGCACTTTTGACTTTCCTGTTGAATTCATTATGAGTATGGGTATGGTTTGAGTACGAAGTGAATCAGCTGAAATCTATATATTTTTGTAAGGTTTTCTCCCAAAAAGCCATACTCATCCTTGAGGTTGGAAAGACCGGGTGACATCATTTTTCGACTGTATGTGTGTGTTGTTCGTGTCAACTTCACGTTCCCAGTTGTCAAATACTTATCAACTCATCATTCATTTACTTCAGTTATTGAGTTATAGTGCCGAGAATCTTGCTCATTAAGATAAGGTTGTTGCAGTTGAGTGGAGTAAATTTCTCGAAGACTTTTCCCCCAAAAGCTTCATAATGGTTTCTGCTGACGTGTTCCAGGTAAGAAAATGGAAAATGAATTTAGTCTTATTAATTCTTCATTGACATTTTATTAATCTGAAACCTATTGCAAATCATTGTATTCTATGCCAGTGCCAGTTCAGTGGTACTCAAAGAATTTGAATTCATCGTGTCTGTCGATGGAAATTAGGCATCAGGGATGGTGAGGTAAATAGTTCACCTTTTAAGCGTAAGGATACTTTAGCTAAGTTACTAGCTACTATCAATATGAGCTAGAACGGATATCAAGATTATATGGATTGTGCGTAGTATATGTAGTGTATATAGGTATTTCGGTGGCTATCGGTATTCCATCCTTCAACTAATTCCAAAGTACAGAACGGTACGTTCTGTCTGTTCCAGTCCAGTCAAAGTCATTTAGATGGTTTTAGAGTCCATGTGCATGTGTAAGGAAATGCACGCGAATTATATGCATGTCGCATATTATAGATGTACTATATGCATAGGAGACGTTTTAGACTTGTTCAGGTATGGAGAGAGTGAAGAAGATTGAGTGGTTCGGTTTTGGTTGGAAGTTGGAATGGATGACTGTATGTTGAGTCTTATAGTCTTGAATGTACTCAGACTCGAAATCAAAAGAGCACTATACTACGTGACATTTCTTGGCATTTTGCAAACTTTGTGGATGTCTGAGTCTGGCTGTGTTCGTGTTCATATGATGATATTTGTTGGCCTTTGAACAAGTATACACATGCTTAATATACAAACATATAACATGTAACTTTATGTTAAAATTTTCATGCACCTTTACCATCTTCATTCATTCCAGTCCAGAAGAGTATATATTTGTATCTGTGTAATATGAAGATAAAGATACCATGCCATTCCCATGTTGTTCCATGTCTTTGATCCGGCACCGAAACAAGTGAAAATGGTTACCGATTGACATTGCAAATAATATTAATTACTTTGCAATTTGTCATTTTGCATTCGTGTTTGTAATATAGTTCCTTTGTATTGTGCAGAAAGGTTTCAAAAGCCTTAAAAGTTTAAAATGCCAGATTTACTTCCAGCTAAAGCGGTAATATTATAAATGTCAAGCACTTCATAACATAAACAATTTTATTAAAGGGAATTTGTAGCAGCAGGCACCGTTTCTAAGATTGCAATAGGATTTGTTTGGCATGGCATACGTGACGATGATTGGCATGATGATGTTTCTGGAGTGTATTGTGATGAATCTAAATTAATGTTTTATTTTTCCAGGGGTTCGGATTCTGGATTGGGGTTGGAGTTGTTGCTGTTTCAGCTTTGTACACGTTGTTCAAACTTAGTAACACGTCCGGAAATGGGAAGAGAAAGTCTAGACATCCTATTACTCTAAAGAATAATGAGACCAAGTATCCCCTGAAATTAGTGGAGAAAAGGGTATTGTCTCATGACACCAGACTCTTTCGTTTTGAACTCCCTTCCAAAAATCACATTTTGGGATTGCCAGTTGGTCAGCACATTCATCTATCTGCTATGGTTAACGATTCGCTTGTTGTCCGACCATACACTCCAACTTCTAGTGATGATGATCTCGGATTCATGGATCTTGTTGTTAAGGTTGGTAAAGTTCTGATTATTTCTAAATACATTAAAAATGAAATGTTGAATGTATACAATGTTGAACGGCTCTATTGCCATTGTCCTCAGGTTTACTTCCGGAACGTGCACCCCAAGTTTCCTGATGGTGGAAAGCTTACTCAGTATTTAAATGATCTTCCATTAGGTCACACCATTGATGTTCGAGGACCATCTGGAAAATTGGTAAGTTGACGATGAACAATAATACGTCGTGAAACCGTTAAGCAATAAATTTCAAAAACCCTTCTAATTGAAACTTATTGTCTTATTTTCAACAGGTATACAATGGAGAAGGAGAGTTTGCTATTCGTCCTGATAAAAAGGCTGAACCAGTCCTACGTAAAGCCAAGAATGTCAATATGGTTGCTGGTAAGTGTGACTGAATTTCTCAAAGTTCCATAGACCGGACTATGATTATGTTTTTGGTCTTGAAACCTTATGATTATTCACAAAAAATGAACTATTAATTCATGCATAGGTGGAAGTGGAATTACCCCCATGTTACAGATTGTGAACGCCGTTTTCAAGGATGCCGATGATGAAACTTGTTTGTCTTTGATTTATGCAAATCAAACTGAAGAGGATATTCTTTGCCGTCAAGATCTCGAGAAAATTCGCGATGAGCATCCAGATCGCTTCAAGTTGTGGTACACAGTCGATCGTCCACCAGCAGGTCCTTAATTAAATCAACTGAAAAATGATATTCATCAACAAGTTGGAGTATAAGAAACAACTTTTTAATGACGTATTTAATTTGTTTTAATTATTCAGAGGGTTGGAAATACGGTACAGGATTTGTCAGTGATACATTGATGAAGGAACATTTCTTCCCTCCGTCTGATGATACCATTGTTTTAATGTGCGGCCCTCCTCCAATGGTCAACTTTGCTTGTATTCCTAATCTTGACAAATTAGGGTATGATGCTGATCTTCGTTATTCTTACTAAAAGTATAATGAATGACGAGCCAAACATAAGTAATCCTTGAGGTAAAGAATTTGAATTGATAATAACTGGGACCAGTCGATCACAGAGATGATTTGTGACTAAAGAGATTAGTTCAATGAATAATATTGTTATAGTAGTATATTCTAGCTAAAGGTTGTAGTTTACTGCTGCTGACGTTTCAGTATATAATTATCATAATAAATACATAATGTCTTGATCACATCTTGGCATGTAACACCAGCATATCGGGGTTAACCTTAAATTGAAGGATAGTTTGTGTAAGAAATGTGAATTTATAATATATTTTTGTCTCTCTAGCTATCTATTTACTTTAAATTTAAACTATGTGAATTGCTTGTTTTTTCTTGTATTGTTGTTAGTCAGTGCGAGCCCGGTCAGTTCAGGTATTTGGTTGTAATAATAATATATTAAGTTTTAGATGTAGTTTCATTATAAGTAAGTACGCTCACAATTTATGTAATGATCAATAATTCAAGTGCAAATTGTGCACACATTACGGCTTATTACCCAAAGTTTCAATGTTAAGCAAAGTTATACTCAAACTACTTAATGTATGTAACATAATGTCTGCAATGTACTGCTTAAAAAAGACTTTAATAGAAAGAAAATTAATAAAAGTCAATGCACAAAATTGGATCAAGCATCAAATTACTTCCTTTTAGTTCTTCAATTAAGCATGAATCAAAATGCAATTCCTTGACACGTACAGTTATCGTATATTATGCTCATGTAGCTGAAATTAGAGTAGACTTATTGCAAAAGCAGGAAAATATTTATCCATCTTCTGGAGGAAAACTACTTATAAACAGGTTAATTTAGATTCTACAGCTTTAACTGCCGTTACTAGAATGTTCAATTCAGGGGTAATTTTTTAACAAAGCCGGTGACTTATGAGCTTCACTGTCCAAAGTTCTTTATACTTTAGGTCCGATATTTATTTTTATGTATTCAAGAAAGCGCTAGGCATTGTTTCAAGTTTCCTCACCGGAAGTCAATGGTTCGTCATCATGTGAAAAAGTATGTAAGTGTTAATGTATAATGATTTAAACCTCTACTTTTTGCTGGAAGATTTATTGGTCATAGTACGCCCCTCCTGTATGTACCATTTAAATGAGTCAGTCAGTGAAAGCAAAGTACCAAGAAACCGCAAACTAGAACCCACCTCAACACTCCACACTGGCTATACATGAAAACGAAATGTGTTTCTTATAATTTAAACATCTATTACTCTTAATTGATAGTAAATTTTAAACGCATCAAATTTCATTCCCACGACCGACAATAACAACCAACAACAGTGCTCATTATGTTTGCGCGTAGGTAGCAATTTTTTTGCATCTTTTTGTTTTACGCTATCTTTTTAAGAGAATTACATTTATGAAAGGTGTATTATCTATATGATACAGGAAGAGCAACTTGCGTCAATTGCAGTTCCTTTCCCTAGCTATATATTTTCCAGTTTTTCATTTGGGCTTTGCAACAAACTTTATAATTTCTAGATAGCACTTAAAAGTTATGGCATAGATTATAAAGAGGTTACGATGACTGGTACAGATAGACAAAAAATTAGCTGAAACAAAACGATTGAGGCGACTCTCCCAACTTTACTAACAATGTGGTAGCTCAAACTGTGTGACTCATTTTACAACACTGAAGTCAATGTAGCTTACGATTAAAGCAAGGAACCTTAGGTATAGAAGCTGTATGTACCTACCTACATATTGAGCTACAATTAAATTTGTTTATCACACGGAAGGTAGCGTCTTGAAGGGAGTCAGGAAAAAATAGTCTCACACGCAGACTAATTGACCAATGTCGGGTTGCTTACGTAAATAACGATCTGATATTTATGTAAAATGTAAAACATAATAATCAGAATGCCACTTTTTAGATGAGTTATTAACCCGAGCTCATCTCGTATACATACGTAAAACATCAAATAACTTAATGTGAACAAAGTTTTTTTTCCATGATCATGAAAAACTTTTTTAATGGTTCGACATTTTGTTAGATATGATTTGTACTCGTAGTTCATGTTCATTTCATGTCTTGTATCTTGTAACTCATTTAAATATGTTTAAACACGTATACAAATGTAAAATATTGCTATTTATTGGTCTCTGGATGATGCTTTAGTTGGGTACAAGGTACCTATATATGCGATTTGGATAAGTCTGGCTTTTGGCTCTCAGGAATTTTCCTAAAAGCAAAAACCCACCTTTACAAGTAGTTTGCATGCAAAAAAATGGATTTAGAATTTGACAGCAACATCATCAGTTTACATGGTGTGGGTAGTTATGTTTATCTGAACTACTGGCTGATGTTAATTTCATGTCTTCCAACTTCTCAGGGAATTGCCTGGCACAAATATAATTTGTAGTAGTGTTTCAATGTGCGAATAATATCTTTTGTGCGAATTTTTACCCATTTCACCTCTCACGTAATACATAAAAAGGAACGGGAATTGATGGCTGAAATGCAGAAACTTAATGTAAACGTAGGGAAGGCTTAGCTTTGTAAAAGTAGTAAAAGTTTTCTTTAATTACGAGTTCAATGTTTGCAAAACGGTTATCTGGAACATTGCCTAATAGTCATAGGTTTTGTAAGAGTGCAGTTGAACAGTAGTACAGGTTTACTCACGACCATTGGCAGAAGGATTTCCCACTTGTCAATCTTTTCTCCTCATTCCTTCCGTTCTCTTTTAAAAATCTGATAAACCTCGTTGGCCATTGTTCATTACTTATCCCTTCAGTGAACTGACAACATCATATTTACAAAACGCTGCTTATAACCATACTAAAAGATTTGATAAATATTAAATATGAAGCCATTTAAAAACGAAGATTCTACTTCAATACGGAATTCTTCAAGTTCTCGTATCACCCCAAAGTTTTCTTTATTACTACTACTGTCTATATCACTATTACTATTAAGTATTTTGGTTAAACCAACTGAATCTCAAGAATACATGTCGGATTGTGACAAAGTCAGTAAGCCGTGTGCTTTAGATGGATTTTTTAGTTGCATTTCAGGTCAATGTCAGTGTCGAGATCCTTTGAATCAAATTTACGATGATGCCATGTCACAATGTGTTATCATGGCTGGGAGAAATTGCAACCTAGAGGGTGAGCCAAATACTGACTTTGTTGACCCTCGGACATTCTCCACTTTCCCAAACTGTGGACGAAATGGGAAATGCGACCCCAAAACCCGTACCTGTCAATGCAAAAAGGGGTTCTTTCTCAACGGGGCAAATGGGACTTGCGATTCAAGCTTTGGAAGATCTTGTTCCAGCGACGATGCTATCGTATTTAGTGCTGGCAGCATTGGAGGAAGAGACAACGATACAATTCCATCAACTTTCGTTGGATGCGATACCACTCTGGGAATGCGATGTGACAATGGGAAATGTGATTGTGGAGATCAATCAATATGGCAAATTGGACAGGGCTGTGTCGATCGTTCACAGCCTTTTAATGGTAATTCTAACATTACAATTTCATATGTGAAAGAAGACACTACTACTATGACTCCATTCCAGCGACTAGTGGACACATACACGAGAGCTTTGATCGACGCAAATAACTATTATTATTTACCTCAAAATCCAGAAGGAAACAACTCCTTTGCGGAGAAGAATTTCAACTTAGGGACCATGGCGTACCCAGATGACCTTCTTTACAACTTGACATGGGGAGAGCAAAATAAAACGGATGAGTATTTTATTGGGGACCGAAATCAATTCCCTAACAATTATGCGAGCACAAACAACCCCATATGGAATTTACTTGCACAGCAGCAGCAGCAGCAACAGAGTAACACAAGTGATAACTTTGCAAAGGTACAATTGCAAGCAGCGCAATTACAAAGTTTGTTATCTCAACAACAACGACTCCAGCAACTTATCAATCAACTCAATCCTGCTGCTACCTTAGGCCAAGGAACTGTTGCATCATCATCATCATCAACTCAGCAGCAGCAACAGTTTAATGTCGCACCAGCACCCTCGGGTAACTATTTGAATGGACAAGGGCAGCAGGGTGGTTATTATCCAGGGCAGTCACAGGCTTCACCAAATCAAAATTACTATCAACAACATTGGACTGCCCCACAGCAACCCCTGCTTGGTGGAGGTGCTTTTCCGTTATTGCGTTGGTTTCGAAATTTTGTCGACCCACTCAAGCGAAGGCTATTCCCAAACTTGGCAGAAGCTGTAAATTCTATTCCATCGCCACTTTTTATTGCTGCCAGAACTACCCACGCATTACTTCCCGTATTGAGAGCATTTGATCAACAATTTGCACCAATGTTAGAATCTGTCATTGAATTGACGAGGCCTCGACCCAGGCCAACGACACAAGCACCACCCCCCATGTTTTTCAACCCGCAGCAGCAATGGAATGGTAATGCGTTCCAAAATTTACAACCTCAATACCAAAATCAGCAACAAGCTTCCTTGTATGGCCCACGATCACAGCAACAATCTTTCCTAGGAAGAAGCCTTTGGAACAATGGAAGAAATGGGAGAATGCGAAATAACAATAGGGATGATAATTCATTGAACCGGAGGCTTTGGTGGGGGTAAATTTCTGAAACCTATCTAAACTTTTAATTATTTTTTATGAAACTGTAATGTCTCATTTTACACTTTTCAATACTTTCATGGGGTTATGGTACGTAGGTGTAAAGGTATTTTTTTGGTTAAGTTGCTTCAGATCCTGGTGTTTATTTGTTTGACTAGGAAAAGATGGTGCAGACCTTTGGGGAGCGAACTCACACTATGCATCATTGATTATAATTTTGTAACATTTTCTCTCATCTTGGTTAATTAAATAATATTTATTCATTCTCATCACTGATTTGTACCTCCATTGAAACTGATATGAAAGAATTAAGATTGCAAAAAAACATAAAAAAGTTGTTGCATTTACTTACGATTTGCATTTTTGGCTTGGTTATCATGTTTTTGGCTCCAACGTGTAAATTAACAGCAAGAGTTGCATCATTCTCATTTAGTTGCATATTATTATGGATGGTATCATGGGTGTGTCCTGAAATTGCAAAGATACACTTCGTACAAAAATGTAACCCAACGCACTAGTACAAAACTTGACTGGACATTCCAGGGAACAATTTTTTTGCACGCCCAACAAAAGTGGTTAGGTAAGGTAAGAATCATCCGATCACGATCGCATGCAATGTAGTACCTTTGTATGAATTTGTAAGAATACGTGTACAAAGTATGATTTTGTTTGCAAAAAAGTATATATGCGTATCAGATTGAAAAGAACTGGGAAAGAATCAATTGTATGTTTTCATGATGGCAACTTTTTTTTTATTTATCATCAACAGATCTCTTTGGGTGTGGCTGGATTCAACAAGGTGGTCGTTGAATATAGAGATTTGAATAAAAATTCATAACAAATGCCATTGATAATCTTCCAAAATGATCCCTCAAGAAGTTTATACAAACAACTCAAAAATCAAATTTTCAGAGTCAACGGCTATAAAAGTTCTTAGAGAAGGAAGGAATTTTTAATTTAGGAAGGAAATGAATTTAGAGCAATTTAATAGACGATTTTGTATCCGTGTTGCTCAACTGGCTCGTAGGTTTGGACAACCTTGGCAGCGGTTTGGACAACAGTTGGGGCAGCAGCATAGGTGACTGGGGAAGCAACGTGTTGAACGACTTGTGGGGCAGCAATGGTTTGGACAAGTGGTTGAGAAGCATATTGGACAATTGGTTGGGAAGCATATTGAACAACGGGTTGAGCGGCATAGGTGATGGCTGGAGCAGCAATAACTCTGTCGGCCAAGAGGGAGGTGGAGGCTGGGAGGTTAGCAACTCCGACAACCCCTCCGTAGGCAACAGCCACAACGGCGAAAAGAACGGCCTATATAAAAACAAAAAGAGAGAAAAATGGATGAGTTGGGGATACAACAAAACTCTGAACAATCACTGGAAATGTACAAAATTTCTTGAAACAAATAATATCCAATTCAATTCCATGGGCACTTACGATCTTGGCAATCATGATGATTGAGTTTTTGAGTTTGGCTTGAGCCGAGAGGTTTTTAGAAAGAGATTGGGTGAGCTTGAGTGAGCAACTACGAATGAATCCTGGAACAATCTATTAACCCTTTTATACAGTCAACATTTTCCATGAGGAATTTTTCCAGTAAACTACTTTTACATACAGGACAGGGCTTGTCGACGAGATGAAACGTTTACATAATGAGAATGAATAGTCGCCCTATTAATACACGTAATCCATTATACATTATCTCTCCTAAAGTATTTTTCAACCATTTAATATATCGTAATTAGCAATCTATGCTGAAAAGGAGATTCTATATCTTAGACAAACTTTTCATTACATACATACATATATGTACTAGCTATTGCTATCATATTGCATTAAAACTAAAACCACCACCCAATCATACCTACGTAAATGGTTCGAAAAAAAGACTGGACTTGATGCTCAAGACGAATAATGAGATTCATCTTTCGTCTCCAGTATCGTATCCTCGTTGTGTTGTTTCCGGGTAAAATCCTACTCGCCAAAAGCAGGTTGAAAAGGGGTGCAAAATCTAAAATGAAGTAGGACATTTACATAGCATGCCTAAAGCGAACAACGTTCAATGATGCCACCCAACCGCGGTCGCGAAACAAAGATAATAAAAAAAGATGAATGTAATTACAGACATACATGGTTTGGATCAAAAGATCACTTTGGAGTGAAGAAGTATTATATGGAGCGATGTGCTGTGAGAACAAAAAAAATCACGCCATGAAAAGAAAAGGTGATTATAAGCTTAGAAGATAGACAGGCTGATGGCCGATACCATATCAATATTATAAGGAAACTGATGATCAGATATATTACTGTAAGGCTACTAGACATGGAGCTTGTAACATTTGAGAATTGCTAGGTACTAGCACGCTAGCAGTACATAGTCATTTGTCATCTTCAGAGGAGGATCAGAAGCTCATGGGACTACAGCACAAAAAAAATGGCCAAAGATGAAAGGATAATGCAACATTAAATTATTGTACCATTTCATTAGAAGAATCTTTATCTGATGAGCTCTAGCACACTAAATAGGGACAATCATTGTGTGTCCACCAGATTTGTGGTGTGGTAGCTGAAGGAATTAGACCTGTAAATATAAAAATGTATTTGCAAAAAAACGTGCATACGACCACGATGATATAGGACGCACCCAACCAAAGATGCAAATTCTATAATGTGCTTTTATTAATTTATTCTTCCTTTTCCATCAATGCTCTTCTTGCCTACATGGGCTATAAAGTGTACGTATTTACGACATCTTCCCTTGTTACCAATACACTTGCAAAATTTTGATATACACATATATATATACATCTACGTATATTTTAACTCTTTTCATTTAGCCGATGGGAAAAATAAAATTGGTGAAAAGTCGTTATTTGCTATTCCTTGTGTATATACAAGATGACAGTCAGGGTGCAATGAAATCTGTGACAATTGGTGTGGTACTACGAATATATGCAAAAATATTCAATGCAAATTTGCTATTGAGTGATCCTGGTGTGATGAAATAATGTTCAAACTTACAAGGTCAACCTGTTGGGCTCAGAGAGATGGTTAAACTTGAAGTTTTGCATCATCATCCATTTTTTCTAACTCTACTGGATTCTTTTATTTTTTGGCGAAGAAGAAATAATGCTTAACTCTTTTGTGCATGATATTTTGTCGTGCAAGCAGCTTGAGTCTAGTCTTGTGTTGCGTAAAAATATAACAATTCTTCTGAGAAATGTAATTAGATCCTATATTGCGACAAAAAAAATCAACTCTTAGCACGATGTTGTTTTTATCAGCACTCAAATATAGAAATAACATATAACTTTTGGTACTTAACACTACAATATGCTACAATTTAGTTTTTCGCGATCGTAAGTTTATGTAAACATTTTTAAGCCTGCAATAAAGGCAAATACAGTAGCTGCAGCTGGTCTGCAATAAAATCCTTCTACTCTACATGAGTACGCCTGAATAAAGGCGTCAGTGAGTCAGTCAGGAGTCCCGTCTTGACTTCATATAAGAACAGGCATATTTCTATTATTATATACTTTGTAAAGCTCTTCAAACGAGCGTTATCACATCTAATTTCTATGGCTAACTGTCGTAGACACAAAAGTAATAATTCTCAAAACATAAACAGTTACTTATGTGTACACACTCCTATTTCGACCACCCACAAGCACTTTTAGGCCATACATGCGGCAACGCTTGCATTCATAAAAATAAAATCATCTCCACTGACCAAAAACACTTTTGGTAACCACTCAAATTTCATTATCTCGTTTCCAGCCGCATAAGCTCTTTTACTTATATACATGAAACTAGTAGAGCATGTATGTACATGTTTGAGTAAATACTGTACTTGACAACTTCAAAAATGGACCTACTTCGTGCTTGCAATTAAGAAAAAATCATCTGATTGTTTCACCAAGGGATAATTAAAACCCAGATACTGATCCCTTAAGCAAAACCTTGACCTAGCGCTTCATGACGTACTTCTTTCAAATAGCATTTACTAGAACTTTGTTGCTTCCAATGCTTTTTCAGTGGATCCTTAGTATATTTGTAGTTGTATGCAAGTACTTATACATTTATTTGCTTTACGTAGCTTCATATCCTACAATGCCTACCTTCCTCAAGAAACCATGATGTGAATATAAGCAGCAACACGAGCCTACTTACAAGAACCCACATTTGTGTAAAGTAAAATTTGAAGTACTAAACTCCTTGTCTACTACTACTGTGTATAAGGTATAGCACGACTTATTTTCGTTGCTGCTATAAAATCTCCGGCCGGATATGGAGAGCCGAGCCGAGCCATGCGCTAAAGTTTTCAGCATGTAGAATCCATGTTCCCCCCGACACGATACTCAAAGCAGCATGTAAAAAGTAGCATGCATATGATGTATATATGACTTGACCTTTCCACACTCTTACATTGAAAGTGTACTCTGTTTTGTTTCATCTGAAACATACATGAAATTTTATCGATCGTCTTACACGATGTCGACACTGCTACTGTGAACGTAAACAGATATCGCACGTCGCAATGTTTTGATGGATATGCTAATGTAAACTTTTGGCATGACTTTGACTTACATACGTACAGAAGATTAGGCTTCTTCGCAACTCTCTGGAAAATTGTGCTCCAGTTTACAGTTAGATTTCACAATAATAATAATAATAATAATATGCAAAGATTAAGTCAAAGGACAAGATTACACGTTCGTCTCAAGTGTAATTTGTTTTCACTTGATAAAAATACTCAACCTTCTATGGGCAATAAAAACTAATGTTTTCGAAGAAAGACAATTCAGAGCTCTTACTGCAAACGCAAAGACAATTCGACAAGTTGATCCACATATCAGAATTATTCCATGCACCAGCCATTGCAACTTTGCTGTTTCATACGATTGGAGGAGTAGACGAGTAGATTTCATGTGCTGGTAAGTGATAAAGCACCGTATTAAATCGTAACTGGTTTCCTTAATTACTATAATAACTATATACCAAAGTTCTATAAATTTTAATTTGGAAAAGCACCTAAAAGTCAAATTAAATTAACTGTTCTCGTGTTGGGGGGAAAATCAATGCATAACAAAATTATTATGATATTGTAAGCCGGCATTTAGAATCTGTATCTTTATATTTTGTAGTCAAACTTTGAAGAAATGTTGTCTACCATGAAGCAACAAAGAATGGATACGACGTGTTCAGCAACTGGAGTTCACCCATTGACAATTCCTCACGTAAGCATGATGAATTTATGTCTATGATAAATGACTGCTCACTGACTTCCTATGAAATGCTTTAGTGAGTGGACACAATAATAAATTAAAATGCTCATTTCATTTATTTTTTTATAGGTTGTGGAAAAAGTATTTCAATACTGTAACTACAATGATCTCAAATCAGCTCGTCAAGTGTGTTCTCAATGGCATCAATGTTCCTACAAACTATTTGTCTCCAGATCCCGGCTCCATTTCAGGGACTACCGAGAGCTCAACATTTTCATGGAGGAAACAACTGATGACCTCACTTTCAGTGAGACTAGCAATATCTATAGTACTACGCTTGCCAAGGATCTCTGCTCACACGTGCGTCTCTCCGGAATAGAATTCCAATCTTGGACAATACTTCTTCGCCCATTTCTCAAGCGACTGAGCCCTTATCTTAAAACCTTAGAAATCGACCATGGACACGTATCTCACTGTCCCTCAGGAATCGAAGCATTCCTCCGAGAGCTCTCTCTGAGCAACACAAATCTGGAGACTTTGATTCTAGTTGGATCTCATTTGTCTTACCAGCCTCGTGAAGCAATATCTCATTTCTCTATTGTTTTACCATCCGTCAAAACGCTCAAAATAAATTTGACAACGTTCACCACTCCACGGAACGGCTACCGTTTCTTTCGAGAAGTTCTCAGAGCGCTTCCAAACTTGGAAAATGTCGCCTGCATCAACTACCCATTCCTGTCCCTGTATACTTTACAACGAATTGAGCTACCTGTTCACCTCAACACCCTTCATTTGCATCTCTGGAATGGATTTGGAATTCAAGAGTTTATTGACCGAAGACTACCTATTAAAAATCTTCAAATAAATGTTGAAGTATCTCTGGGCCAAGTGAATCTTCACTCTTTGCTCCAAAGCGTGAGCTTTACTTTAGAGAGTTTGGAACTCCACTTCATGATTGCTGCAGGGAATCGGAATGGGGTATACAATTATTCCCACAATGCCACTGCATTCCCAAGTGCATCTCACTTGACCTCACTGAAAAGTTTAAGACTGGTTGGCTACTGGGGAAATCTTTATTTCCTGAGTCAGATGCCAAGATTGGAAAAAATTAATGTTCAATATATGCAACGGGAAATAGCGTTTCCTCAAGGAGTGGAGGATCAAAACTTAATTCCTCGTGGGATTCGGAGAATGATAAAGTTTTTCGATGAAAATGGGGTTTATCATGCGCTTTAATAAGTTTTAATCAGTGAACTTGACAGTTTTTCTCAACTAATTTAATTATTGTTAACTTTAATTAGACACAAACTACAATGTACTTTCTGTGTTTCATTAATAATTTCATGTTATCGATTTTTATGAAAACCATCTTCAATATTACGAATATATTATATTCTCATCGCTCGAATATACGATGCATATTTTAACTGTTATAATTTCCTCTCGCATTCGCATTTTAGACTGATTAGTAGGTCCGAGGAATTGTAGTTTTATTAGAAATGTTCGTTTGTTACGTCTTAAATTTAGGCTAAATTACTAGCTTTTAGATTTTTACTTGACTTGATTTCACATAATTATTTGTTGTTGTTGTAATAAACAAAAACATAAAAACTTGAACTCCTTCGTGTGATTTATTTTATTTATTCTCGAATTATGACATTAGTAGCTAATCCTGTATGAGACTTTGAAGAAAGTAACGCTCTTGTTACACATCCTTTTGGCATAATTTGTCTCGGAATTCTTTCTTCGTTATTGTTGTACGCATAATTGACATAAACCTTTTAGTAGTTAATCGGCGCCTGGCGTCAAGTGAACTTTGTACATGAAAGGTATACATATGGATACGGGCGGTAGAATTTGAGGATCAAAGTACACGTGGCATCATCACATTGCTAACAATTTAAATTAAAATCTCATAAAGATATGTAATTAGCAGTGAAACTGAGACGAAAGTAAATTTAAAAACGAAGGCGGTGCCATACTCAGCATCTCTGCAATTTCAAAAACTCCATATTTTGACTGCCAAAAAAAATTCATGATGAGTGACAGTTCCAACATGAAAAAAAAATGTCACGTTCTCAATTCTGAAAATTTTGGCCTTTCCAATGCCCGGAACAAGAGGAGGAATGAGTTATATGATGCTCCTTTTTACTACTGCTTTGCATAATCTGTGCCTATGTGATATGATGGTGATAATAGGGTTCCAGACGAACTTCTATGAACCGAAGAATGTAACTTTGATATACCATGCATATAGCACTTGTTATACTGAAAATGTTTTCTGCAACGGAAAATTAGTAGTTTCAAAACCCATTATTCCCCTGTGCTCAAAGAAAAATGTTTTTGGCTCAATGACAGCATTTTCTAGACAACGGAAGAGAATGTTCTGTGTTCAAGTTGAAAATTAAGATTGATCGCTAGCTTGAATTTAACATAGCGTTACAAACACCGAAGCATTATACCCAACGCGAAAACTGGTATCCTTATATAATATGAAGCCTTTTAATACCATCCTTTAGGGGGAAGGGAATAAAAGTTAAGAAGAAAAATTGATCTCAGCCCTAAGTCAACAGAGACAGATTTCATGAGTGAATATATTACATTTATATTCTATTTTTAAAAGCTTATCAAGTTTGGAAGGCAGTGTTTTTACTTACCACTAGATGAAAAAGACTCATGTTCATTATGAGCGATATCAGTCTTTTGTATTGGAGCTTTTAAAACTCTCTGTTCGGAAAGTGTAGACAGTAAAAGCGATTATCTTGGGCTTTCTATTAACGAGAAGACAAAGACAGATGCGCACGAAAGGTACATAGTATATTGCATCTTCTATCTTAACACAAAGAGCTAAGAAGCGTATTCATCTCATACACCACACCACATGTTCATTATGGTTACACTTACAATCTGATACGTTTTGTATGCTTTTAGCAACCAAATAATCCATTCATCGTCCAATAGTTTTCTTTGATACTATAATCAACTAACATCTCATGCTAAAACATCGATGGATCCGGTGGTAGTTGGAGGTTAGGCATATAACGGGTTTTGTTTCCATCACTTGTTTACTTAATTTCATATAGAGAGGAGAACTTTGGCACGAGTGAAATCACTCGTGTAGGTTTGTTTGTAAATAACAAGTAGTTGCAAGCTGAAGAAAGCATAGAGAGTAGTTACGATTTCTTTGCATCTGCATCCATCTTTGAATAGCTGTCGGTAGGGGATTTTAGGGTAAAATTGAAAAAAATTGAAATGCGTTGCAGTGATATCAATATAACATTGGGTGATGGTGATTGAACAAAAGTTGTGCGTAGATATCAAAGTGACCTGAAAGCTCAAAGACAAATAAAAATAAATTAAAGGCTTAATTTCTCTACTAATTGTATGAATCCGTAAATATGGATCACAATTCTGAGTACTGGGAGCAGAATTCACTGCTTTATAGTGGACTAAACCCACTTTTAATCCCTCACGTAAGTTTCATTATATATTACGTGTTTAATGTCAAAATCAGTATAACATTCCATTTTGGTTCAACAGATTGTCCAAAACATATTCCAAGAATTTTCATACACCGAGCTGAAAACTTTACGTCTTGTGTGTCGCTCATGGGAATATGAGGCATCCCTTCTTCTCCGCAACCGAACCCAAGTTCGCTTTCCTTCAGAGTCTCACATCAAGGACTACCTTACTCACCTATCTTCCAACTATTGTTGCGAAAGCTATGAGCTAAACAGCGATATTCCACTCAACTCTCCGGCAACAAAAGAATTTTTTCATCTGTTTGGTCCAGACATTGCATTTTTAAAACTGCATCAAATCACATGGACAGGGCCAGAGCTATGGGAGCTTTTGGAAGGACGATTGGAAAATCTCAATGAGCTCAGCATTCGAGTACACATTCCCTCCTCAAGACATGGTCATTTTCTACCCAAAGGAAACCCTGACGAATCTCTCACCCTCACCCCATATCCAAACAATTTACCTAAACTGCGTTGGCTAAGGTTGAATTTTACAATTGAAAGACAACTCAAACCTTCTCCTCCACCACCAATGGAAGTTACCCATCCACAAATATTGTACGAGCTTTTTCAAGCATTTCCCAACATTGAGGAACTGTCTTGTCCAAACTGGCCTGTGATAATGCCTCCAAAAACAAATGTGAGCAGTTTAGTATTCAACATCATTTTGAATCCTGAAACTCCACAGTTGAAACTACAACGAATGTCAAAAATCCATATCAATGCAAGTCTCAATGATATCGAGCTATTTCAACTCATGAACAAAAATTTTCCGCTGGCAGAACTTCGTCTGGAAGTACATCCCGAGATGAAAGGATATGCATTATACTTTCTCCTTCAAAGTTTGGACAAGACGCTAAAAACTTTGATTTTGACGTTTCGGTGTGGTGGCTATGATGAGCGGGATTTTGATGACTTTCCTACACTCAGGAATCTCCGCTATTTAGCCCTGCATCAATACTATGGGCCTTTGGATTTCGTCTTGAAAAATTTACCAGGGCTAAAAACGCTTCTGCTGAATGATATCATAATAGAAAATGGCATTTATAAGCAAATCAGACAACATTCAGGTCTTGAGGAGCTGATTTTTGAGGGACGTAATTTCAATGCTTTAGCGCAGCTTTACATTCTCTCGAAAATGTTCCCAAACCTGAAAAAGTTGAGAGTGGAAAATGTAGATGATACCATGCTACGTGTGATTTTTATGAAACTGCCTTTACTAGAAGTGCTATATTGTGACGGGAATTTTACGGATGAAGGCGTTTCTGGCATACCTTCAGATATTGCACAGAATATTTTTGAAGTGGAGGATGTGGAGAGCGTCAGAATTTATCCATATATTGGCAGATTGAAATGTAAGTTTGCAATAATTTTATTTGCTCTAAGTTTTGACAGATTTAATACTAACGTCCGCATTTGCATTTCTTGCTTCTGAGCTTTATACGACAAGTCAAGTTCAGGAACATACATGCATGCAGAAATGAATAAACATCATACTTTTACTTTATATGACGCGTAAGCACAAACGTCATAGAGGGAAAACGTGACGCTGTAAAAATAAAGCAACGTGGTTTCTGATCTTTTATAAAAATAGATTTGAGAAGACTTGTACTCAGCTCCAATTCTCTGACGTACCTGGCAGTCTTACTTGGTGTGAATGACTGTAAATTACTCAAAGTAAAACGCATTTCTTCTGCGAAGGTAAGAAATAAAGCTCGCTTGACAATTAGTGTGAGTTTGCTAAGTTGAAAGAGGAATGTTAATGTTACCAAAGACATGTTAACATGATTATTAATGCTGATGTACAGATTATGCGACCTCTCGCGAGCTCATCCTCATCATCAATGGAGCATCAAGCCCATAATTTTGAGCATGGAATACTGCTCTAACTTTGATTGGAATTTCCAGACAGCAATAATTACGACAATAGTGATTATACAGTGTAAAACTGGAAATTAGCTGAACAATACTATGTAATCCTAACCATGAAGAATATGTATATGTATAGTATTATATGGATTAAGTTTCAATAAAACTATTATGTATGTACTTGTACATAAGTTGAAGAGCTTGCAATTTGATTGGCACCATTCCATTTTACTTTCAGTCAATATGCGTCTCTCCGTTTTTCTTCCTTTGCTTTTATGATGTGACCGTGAAATGGGCATGTGACTTGTGGTATTGAGACGCAAACGCATGTTGAACCTTATCACGTATGTGAAAGGAATATGGGAAATGGTAAAATGTTATGTACAAACAATAGACGCGTTGTTAAAGCATGAATCTGAAACAATTGTCATTAAAGAATTGGCTTCTTACTCACAAACAGCCACAACTTCTTAGCAAAACCGAAGTATATTCTTTTAAAGCGAGAATTTTATACAAGATGCCTCCAATTTGTTGCATACATGGTGTGCAGCGTGTAGGATTTTGAAATACTTGGCCCGCATAGTACAGTAGATATTGCATTAGTACTTATGGATTTAATTTGACTAAAGTTGCATCGATTTTGAGGCGATAATGCTGCCTTCAACTTAACGGAAGGCCATGACTCCATCTCCATCCATGCAACCAACCAAAGTTTTGGATTCCTACCAAGAATGTTCAGTCTAAGTCATGTTAGCATCCAATTTAAGCCAAAGGGTCATAATAATTATATCGTCTTTATCGTTTTAATGTTTGTCTGTCTGGCTAGCTCAGCATCGTAGCTTGATGCTTATTGCTTCTATATTGTTTCGTATCTGCATCTAAATGCTTCTGGAATCTGAAACTTCAATTTAATGACATATGATCCAACAAGAATAATTTGGATTCTTCGTTGTAAAGGAGCCTAAGACCTATATGCAAAGTCAGTTATAGCCGGTTATTACTTAGATGCTCAAACCGCTCAAACCAACCAAGTTTCTTCATTGCTATCGTTAGTCTCGATCGTTTCATTAAGTTTTACATTTTTACACTTAAATGCTTCTTTCCTTATTCCAGCTTACCAAGAATGCAATGACATAAATACAACCACACAATATTTGACATTGCAGATTTTTTTTACTTCTCGTGAAAAGCTGCAGACTTTGTACTACTCTACTCACCATTTCGTGCAAAGTATTTCCAAAGAACTGTGCTGAACCAGAGCCAAGGAAAGCAAGTATTGATGTTACACCCTAGTCGTCAACCAATCCAAACCTTTCCTACAGTAGCCGTGTCCCTTCCCCTCCTTCTTCATACACTCGGATCATTAAACCTTCATGGAAAAAAACCACTGTCTACGTCAGACTACAAAAATAATGCATATAACACATAATATATCCATATGAGCTTACCACAAAGAAAAATTGCATGACTATGTGTGTACCATTGCATTTTTCATAAGCATGCAAGAGTATTTCCAACACGCAGAAGCACCATCATATCAGTCCGAGAAGGAAGAAGGAAAAATAACTTACTTATAAGTGGAGTCACTATGTCGTGAGAAGGCATAATATTACACTTTTGCAGACAGAGTGACATGACACTGACTGATAAAGTATTGTATTACACATTTAGATATTGATTTTCGCTTGGTAGTATTACAATAACCGGACAAAACTAGTGTGCTCCTTCCTGACTTAGCGACTGATAGAATTATACCGCTTTCAATCCAATTCAATATACATACAAAAATATGTTTGCATAATGTGGTTAGCATGCTGAGAAATATATGCTTACATATTAACACATGACGCCTTTACACTTCTCTCGTTCTCTCCTTATAAGGGAGTGAGATTGACGGAGAAAATAAGATCAGAAAGTTATTATAATTTTGTCGAATCGATTAATCAATGGAGTAATCAATCATAATGCTAACTTCCTAAGGCTTAATATTATGCATTCAAGGCGAACGTAAATGAAAAAAGAATGAGCAAGCTGGAAAAGCAGATAGTAAAATACGTACGTGTGTCAGAAACTGTTATTATACTATATATACTAACCACAAACTTTTATTCTGTCACGTAAACAATTGCTTGATAGGCTGATATAATATTTTCCTTTTGTTTACCAATGATAAGCGTTTTGTTCAGTCAAGAGTTGAGAATAACATGCGTTTTTGCTAACGTCAGCGGATATGAGATAGTCGTGGAATTTGCCGTGTTTGCTTAATATTTAATTAAATGCAAAAAAATTGTTGATGAGACTTGAAAAATACTGACATGGTCAATGAACCATTTAAACTTAAAATCTGAGTTATGGAATATGAACAAGAGATTCAGAAATCGTAGACAACAAAGCTGTATTATGAAATAGAAGCTGTAGGTCTAGATTTGTATACTTGTAATTCATAACACACATTTACATAGGTCAAATTGCAAGTCATCATAAAATGCGTCATGCATGAAATTATCGATGATTGGCCTTGAGTTTTAGTTATTAATTGACAAAGCTGCAATAAAATTCATGTGTTCGAAACTCAGTAAACGCATCCTTCCTCTCATGTAGAGTTGTGTAAAGCGTGGACGTGAACACAATATATAAATTTTGGAGTTCGTAGGTACACAAATAGTTATCGTCTATTTTTATGTTCATATGCTGGCAGGTTTTTCAATTTAAAGTCCTTGAATTCTATATAATCCTATAATTACTTGGTAAAGATTAGATGTTAATGCTTCCAAAGGATCAGGTAGATTTTAAAATTTACAATACATAGCACAAACATATAAGCTTTTTAAATACGTGATTGAGATAAGGAATTCAGTTAGATGAAACTTATTGCAGTATTATTCTACCTGATATTTCATTTTATACCATTCATGCTCAAATACATTCATGTATACTAAAACTACTTATGCAGTCATGATTTGAGCTATATAAGTTATGCACTTTGAATTCATAATCCTGATAGACAATGACTGACTGAATGTCGGCCGCTGATGTCAGAAGTTGAAGTAATTTATTTTAGCGGATTCCAGTCAAAGTCATATTACAATGGATGGTTTGTTTCATTTCAGCTCTAGCTGCATTTGTGGTACAGAAAACGTTGAAACAGTTGCGGTCACATTGAATTTTAAACAGGACTTTTGTTCTAGTGACAGGCTACTGACAGCATGACGTTAAACGATGAATAACATATAACATAATTTCCCCGGACGTCCGGACCTTCACGTAACATCGATCTGTCAGCTCAATTGGTAGCGTTCCGATACGATAGCTCAGCTCATACTCAAGGGCATTGAAGGCCTGTGCGAATGATTTTGATTAATCAATTTATGGCATTATTTTCCACACAATCAGAATCTCCATTTTAGTATTTCTATGAGATAATTTATACCGGATATAACTACTTTTGCGCTTATATGACACGACTCTTTGTTTTAAGAATTTTTGTACCTAAATCATGAATGATCATTCAATTCCTCATGCAAAAATCAATCCTCATCAAAGTACAGTAGGAATCCTGTTTTCTAATCGATATTCAAACGAAATAACAAATAACGGAAGTAAGCTTTTATCGTATTTGCACAATACAGCCAGGAGACGCATTTCATCAATGAAAAACATATCATTCCATCAAATCAATCGGATGACGATTCCCAAATGGGAATTGCAAGTTCAATGCCCAACCTAAGTATAATGAAAGTATTTGACATTGACAAGGGTAAAAATGCTCATGCAAAAGTTTGTATTTGAATATAAAATGAAAAATAAACAAACAAATTATCGAGTACCATTGATACGGTACGTGTTTTACATCTTTAATCGCTTGAAAAAATCACACCGTGGACAATCTATAAATAATAATAGTAAATATTATGTATTTTGTATTTTGAGTCCCACCAATTGCAAATACTACTGAATTGCATACTACATGGAAAGGCTTCAAGCATTAGAACTGGTCACATCGCAATCTGTGTAAACATGGAATATGCCATTGTGAATTCAGACAAAGTCATGTGCAAACTTTCTTGTCAGTCAGACACTAGCCAAACACACATAACGTTGACCGTACATGAATGAAGCACGCTCGTGTGTGCAGTTATAATTCATGGTCCAGGAAAAGTGCACCAACTAACAACCATAGTTGACCGTTTGGTTTGCAAAGTGCATCATAATCTATCACATTTTGCTTTCATGTAGTCTACTACGGTTTTACTTCATTCAACCGTTTTCATTTTGATGACTGAACTTTTATACTACGGAAAATTTCCACTATTATTGATTACACGTGAAATGTGTATGGTTTATACAGAGACATATACCTAGCGTTTGGTATTGTATGCGTGCAACACGAAGCATGCTCATTGTATATAAAACTTTCTCGTTGACGTAGGTCCTGGAGTGGAGGGCAAAGATTTTATCTCATTCTAGTGCTTTCCCTCACTAGCTAGTAGCTTGTACATTTCTTCTATATTGAGCTACGCTTAATGGCCTTATCCTTCTGTTTTGGTTTCAGACAGCCTTTCTCCAGGACGAAACATTGCGTCCATGTGTGCAATGTATGTTTGTGTATTACAGCAACAACCTTGATTTTGTCAATAGGTCAAACTAGAAATGAAAGAGCAGAATTAGAAGCGTCCACTATAGTAGCCGAATATGGGTACATATAAGTAGTACATGAACAAAGTTCATAATATGAAACAGCTCAAGTATATGCTTTTAGTTTGTTGCTGTACGTTATATATTATGTAAACAAAACTTGGTACGCTTCAGTACGAACAAACCGCATGATATGATGAGATGTGAAACAAGTTTTTCTTTTAATATGCTACACAACAAAATTGTGTGTCGAAGTTAGCATTTTTTGGTCCAGCAGGATTGTACATCTTCAGAGTTTCCTATAATGTAGATCCATAAATGATAGGAAGTTTGCACCAGCTTAAATGGCCATGAAATGAAACAAGGTGACCTTGAACTTTTTCTCGGAATTTGGCTCTATATGCACCACACGATAGTTATCTCTATATTTAATGTGTGCAAACGGACCACAGATTAAATATGTCGGTTTTAATCCTTGTGGAAGTGGTTGGCTTATAAGTTATAGGGAAGCAACTAAAACCGCTCTTACAAAACTCAAAACATGGAGAATAACTTTAAACGTTGGTACGTTTAAAGTACATGGCCTGTAGCTTCTACTTTTACAGCAATTTTCTCCGTATGTTTGGGATAATCAAAAAAATTATGCACATGAAAGATCGATATGTAGTGAATTTATCATTGTAAAAATTCAAATATGATTTGTTAACTTTCATACAGTTCAATGAACGATTTTTTCTGATTTAAGAACTGAGCAGCATTTTACACAATATTTGTATTCATCTACGTTTACTTTTCATCCGAATCACATCGATATTGGCTTATCAAAATCCAAATATACTGTTAAAAAGTTCAGTTTACAATTAACGCAAACAACAAACAGAATATAGCAATTTATCTTCAAGCGAGGACTGGATTTTTCGGACTGTTATTTAGCTCAATTGCATATGCATAAAATCAAAAGCAGGATTTCATATAAATTGCACAAAGTCATGCTACAAAAGATGTTCACTTTAAGCTTAAATGGATATTTCTCAGTACTCGATACAACATTGTCAATCCATGAGCTAAAAAGAATTCGGCGTATGTAATTTTCACAATCTCTACTATACCTTTACGTCATTACCTACCATGTATACCGAAATACATGAATTGTTCACCTTTCGACGTACAACATGATGCTATGCATATGAATATAAAAGTGAAATGCACCAGCTGAGTCATTTTGGGGTTTTAAAATAATTATTCTCAGCAAGTCGGCACTCAGCAGTATCATCTAGTACGTTGTCGTTAGTACATAACTCATCTATCAGTTCTGGTTGAAACTAGCAAACTGTTTTCTTCTTTTCAAGACAGCAGATCAAAATAGAAGTACTTTTTGACTCTTCAAAGATACACGAATATTGCATTGATTTTTATATATTATTATTTTGCTGCATATACATATAATTTTAGCGAGTCGGGTTGCCAGAAAGCATGCTCGACAATATACATTGAAATTGAGGTACTCAAAAAGGTTATAAGGAAAATATACATTTGTACGTCGATATGCATGACGATGTTGATGACGACAAATGCCATCAGCCAGTAATCTTACACCTTTTTCTCCTATCCTCGTCCCTTCCCATTTTTCCTCTCCCTCTTTTCTGCATCAGATTTCGCTTGCTGTGCGGAGGATGCTCAAGCAAACTATGAAGGTTTTACATTTTTGCATTACATTCCAATGCCGGCATGGCATTGCTAGAAGCATAATACACAAATATACACAATCCATACACCACCACCACCATGAACCATTGTACTATTAGAAACTTTAAAAAATAATTCTTCCGTTCCACATCTTTTTTTTTTTTACTTTTTCCACAACACTCAATAGTGGCTGAAATGAAAAAATAATCCAATCAATTTGCTTTCGCGTTCATTAAAAGCGTTTCTTTTTCGCTTCAGAAAAGTAAATAAAAACCCCTAGATTGGAAAAACTAAACAAAAAGGGAAATTGAAATGATCAGGATGATTTTGGCCAGAAAGCAGACTCAAAAACTAATTTAATGCCATTATTTCGTATTTTCAATTCTATTGACGTATTTCAGCTTGCTTATCATCATTGTTACTCCCATTTTCATATGGGATCGTGTGCAAAGTATCGCTTTATCATATTTCTTGTCACGCGGGTCTGACTACTTTAGGATGGGAAGGAGGATATATATTATTCTATGGAGAATATCTAAAAGCTTTCTTCCTCGCTTCCTCATTTCATTGAGATGCCAAAGCCATGCCGTTCTAGCACATGTATGCTCATGCCGTTCTGCCTATTCTAGTAGTAACTTATACCAAACCAACACCAAACCTGATTGTAAGCCACGCTGTATTATTTCGTACTTACTGAACTGGCAGTGTGGCTGAGCTTACATTCTTCATAGAAAATGTACCAAGCACTACTTGCAGAAACCTGCTGTAGTAGTAGTGTTTGTAGTATTCATGATAATATTATTGCTGATGCTGATGATATGCTCTAAAGTTGACTTAATGGAAGCGTTCTACCAGCAGTCGATTCCTGACCAGCATTGCACTAGGAGCACAACTCACACTTTGTGTGTTATAGTATTCTGGCTTGTGAGCTCAACAAATTTTTGCATTACAGATACAACAAGGTGCATACAGATATTAAAATCATTTTTCTCTTCTGCTGATTGACTATACATTGTGTTAGCTAGTAAAATAATTCGAATAGGAAAAACTCCTTAAATTCTACTTCTTCCTATAATTAATAATTCTACAACATATTTTTACGTTTTGAAAAACTTTTATAGTATAAATCAACTAGCTACATACATACTTGAGTACGGTTCATTTAGGGAATCGATTTTTCCTCTATAAATAATAGAGCACTCAAATTCATTGATGTTCTCTTGTCAGCAATATTTCCAAGAATTTTTGTAGCATTTAGTTTATATAACTGATTAATTATAACTGGTGCCGACAAAATTCAATGGTGCAGACGTTGTGAAAAGATTACAAAGATATATCCTTGGGATTTCTATTCTATTGAGACATTTCCACCTACATCGACAATCAGTCACTTATTGTGTTCGATCACATATGCAAATTGAAATTCCCATTTGAACCATCAACGACAACTAATTTTGAGCCGGCTGGCCGAAGAAATCTAGAAATAAATTTGCAACAGAAGGTAAGCCCTAAGCGTATTTCTTCCTTTCAGTTTACACATATATGCATTCTTTCAAGTAAAAATTCATAGCGGTATTGCTTTGGTAAGATGTCTTGTTTAATGATGCTGCTAGAAAGCACAAGGATGAATTAGTAGCAAAACCTCTATAGACCACAGTCATTGCACTTAGCCTTCACCTCAACACTTTGTAAAGGGTCAGTAAATGTCAAAGTAATTTCAGATACAAATCAACACCAGACCAAAGCATATCTTATCTAAAGAAGGGAGCCATCTATTTTGATTACATAATTTGTATATGAGTCTCAAATACGGCTGGAACTTCTTACTTTTATATTGACAAGTTATGATGATGGTATGTTGTATGGATTTGTGCTGCTGATTTCAAATCACACCATCAGTTTTTCTAGCGTCTTATCCGATTATCGGTCATTCGTTATTCCACCATTAATTTATTTAGCATATGCCATATTAACACAGAAAATGGAGTAAGAGACCATGCATGTCAACTCATCCAAGTTTCGTTCCATACATATTTGAATGTAACGTGAATATAATGCATATACGTACAGATGAATGGGATAGAGAAATAGGTACTCCCACTCATAGCAGTAGTGGATGTGTGTGTGTGGTGCGAATATTGCAACGAAATGTGCTGTATGCTTCTACTTCGTTGTTTTGTAGATCTTGCAAAGACTACGTGGCCTTGCTCCGCTCGTCTTGGCTCCGTGGTATATGAAGTACCGAATATTAGCAATATTGTTTTTTACATATTTTTACGCATATATAACTAATATAACTTACAAAATATGGGGAAGACAGCATTATGCAATATTCATTCCATGTTCCATTCCTTTGCTCCGTACCTCTGTACTTTCGCACATAAACGTATTATGCATGGTCTCGTTGGCACTTCCGAATTCGCAAAGCAAGCTACTTGAGTTGAGAATGTTGAGATAAATGTAAGCTTACAAATTGTATAGCGCCAAGAAACCGGTGTCTAAATTCTTGTGCTTTATCGGCTATGAAAGGGGGCGTTTATTAAAATTTAAATCCGTTCAAAAATTGAATGAATCACTTGCCTTGCTTAAAATAGTCAAATTTCTAGTCAAGTTACATCACAATTAACAATTACAAATCACAAAAACGTACATGTAAATAGTGAGTCATCAAGTTATTAATTTATATTTTACTACAGGAGTCAATTTGGTTCAAAAATCTTTGTTTTGTACGAATCATATCAAGCAAACCTGTCAGATCCATGATTAAAGGATATTTAAATATTATCAAAGCAGGCCAAAATACAATAATTGAAAAACACCATTCTTACACTCATTCCAATTCCAGATGTATATGCTACAACATTTACGACCGGTTTTTACAAGCAGTAATATAATGGATGTTGTACCACATACAACATCCATTCCCTAATTTTAGTAATGTGTCAGTAGTGCACAGAACAAAGTTTGCCAACTTACATAATCATGTGCAAGGATATTGGCGAAATAGAAATACATACAAACTAATCAGCACATTTAAATCTGAACATATGTAGATCTGAGCATGTGCAAGGTTCCATAACCATAACGTAAAAAAACTTCTCCTAAACCATTTGGAACATGTTTATGAAGCCGGCTCTATAATATAATCTTTGATATAATATGAACTATGTACCTAATTTGCCACATCTACAGCCAAGTGTAAGAAATTCTGTATCTCGCCATCATAAGAACAGGGTACAGGGCAATATGAGCATACAGACAACAGACGAACAACTTATTATTAAACATTTATCAAGTCAAAAAAAACGAGTGTGAAATGAGGAGAACACGTTAAGGCCATCGAGTTAGATGTTGCCAGAAGTTGGAAGTACATAATGCAAAAGCTACTTCATTTATGCATCCAATTCTAGGATGTACATAATATTATTCCATTCTGTATATTCTATACTTATTTATTTATACTACGGAACAAACTGGAAAAAATGTAACTGCTTTGCCGCAATTTATGACCGTGATTTTAGCAAAAAAAAGTCCAAGGTTTCTTTCCAGGTAGTATCCAAGTACTTCAAGTAGAATTTCATGCAGAAATTAAAATGAAGATTGAAGTGTGTTCGTTTCATGTAAATCCGAAACCTGAACCGAATCATTCTGAACGATTCTGATTTAATACTTTGGTCATGGATATGATAAGGTATTTTATAGCATTCCTATATATCTTCTGGAATTTATGACAATTGCAGGTGTGTCAACAACATGTTATCATTCACAAATCTGTCGGCAATGCAGTGTCATATCATGCACACATTTTATTAGAAGCTATATAACAGCAAAAGTGTTTTGGAACCTTTCGTGTAAACACTGCCCTGCCTAACGCACTCAGATGAGTTGATGATTTTTGAGAGCTTGAATAAGCACATATGCCCCCATTCATGCCTGAAGAATCTAGGTTGAAATGATCTGTCATAAATTATTGCAACAGGCATCATTTATTTAAATACTGCTGGAGGTTTAACCGGGACTCGAACTTCCATTTACCATTTGTCATAATAACGTCATCAGGCTTGGGCATGCTCAATATCCTGGTTGCCTTTCCAATTATAAGACAACTCTATTGCATATTAATAATCAATCAGAGTGAGGTATAAGAAGCATTCACAGTGACTGATTGTTCATGACTCAAGTTTAAAGCATTGAATGAAAATCGATATTTTTACAGATGGAACAGGTAAAACAAAACAGATAAAAAAAAGAGTGAATTCCAGGAAAGCCGGATGCATGCGTCAGATTGATTGCTTTATATCTACATCAGATAACGCAGTATTTAAATTTTTAGCTGGAAATCATAACAAAATATAATAATATTTTGACAAACTATGGAATGTTTGAAATTGAATATAATACTGGAACCAAAGGGTTATGCAATATGCATATACATAATTTCGAAAACCCTATATAGTATTCAGCTTAATTGGGATAATGAAAGAACGAACGTGGCGAAGGAAAAATTATCAATGAACTTTCAACTACAAATAAAATCAATAGAGATATAAGTTTCATGTTTCATTTCAGCATGTAACATTGTAAGCAAATTACACTATACTATCATTCTGTCGATATAATCAATCATCACCTTTTCATTTTGATAACTTAATGTTTGTTCACGTAATAAACTTTAACATCACGCAGGCGGATCCAAGTATTTGCTCACAAATTGTTGTTCTTTAAAATTGTATAGGAACTAGGTACAGAATCCACATTTAACGTGGATAAACCATGAAGTATGACGATAGCTGACGTGTTTAGGTTAACAAACCATCATGAAGTAGAGAGGCATTCTAAACCATCGGCATTACTGTGGATTTTGAAGCCAATACATTTAAACAAAGAACAGGAGCACGCTGGACAAATGCACGCCGACTATGAGTTGTCATGATTTGCACCTCTCCAGAAGTACATTTATGTAATATGTACGCACATAATATAATGCAGTATGCAGTTACTCACTTTATAATGGGTATTTAGCCACTGACTTATTTCTGTGGTAAGTATAACCACACGTTATAACCTAACGTTGCAATCTTTCTGATAAAATACAATAGTATTCCCTCAACCGATTCTCATTAATGAGAGGATTACATGCATTTCACGATACGGCATAATGACTACTAATGACGTTTGTAATAATTCATACTTGACACTGTAAATCACATGCATATAAGCTCACGCGGTGCATTGAGTACAACTCATTCCTAATTCCGAACTTCATGAGTGAACAATTAAGCTTTATAAAAAATCCTTCTCGGAAAGAAACCAAAAGTGCTCATCGTTAGTTTAAACAAATTCATTCATCATTACAAAACTTTTCGTTTGTTTAACAGAATATTTTCAAAGAACACCAATCAAGATGTCAGCAGTAACAGACAAGATAAAGGAAATTTGCCAAGATCTGATTCTCTCAGACGAGAAAATCGTCCAGGTTCGGGACTTGATGAACCAAGAGATCAACAAAGGTCTTGGAAAGGAAACAAATCCACAAGCCAAAATCAAGTGCTTCCCAACCTACGTTCGACAGCTCCCCAATGGGAAGGAAACTGGAAAATTCCTGGCCCTTGATCTTGGAGGAACCAATTTCCGTGTTCTGTTAATTGAGTTGGCGGGTGGAATTGCTCATTCAAAGATGGAATCCAAAATCTTTGCTGTACCTAACGACATCATGGTGGGCCCAGGAGAAGAGCTTTTTGATCACATTGCTCACTGCCTGTCTGTGTTCATGCATGAGCATAATGTTCAAAACGAAAAGATTCCGTTGGGATTCACTTTCTCCTTCCCATGTCGTCAGGAAGGTTTAACCAAGGGAGTTCTTGTCACCTGGACCAAGGGGTTCAGCTGTAAAAATGTGGAGGGACAGGATGTTGTGAGCATGCTAAATGATGCCATTAGACGAAGGGGTGATGTGGAAATTGATGTGTTGGCTGTACTGAATGACACCACTGGCACTCTAATGTCTTGCGCCTACAAGAACCCAGAGTGTCGAATTGGACTTATCATTGGTACTGGCACCAATGCTTGCTATGTTGAGAAACTTGACAAAGTTGGTACTTGGAATGGAGACTTCAATGAGCCACAACAAGTGGTCATTAATTTGGGTAAGCATACATACGTACATACCTACATATACACTTAAGTACACATAAATAAGTACTTTTGATATAAACTCTCCCATTCAAGAATTAAATACTAATGAAATTCGTTTATGAAAACAGAATGGGGCGCATTCGGAGACGATGGCTGCCTTGATTTCATCTTTACCGAGTACGACCGTGATGTCGACAAGAACTCCATCAACGTAGGAAAGCAAGTATTTGAGAAGATGATCAGTGGTATGTACATGGGAGAGCTTGCAGGACTTGCCCTTCGCCGTCTCTGTCGCGAGGGTCTCCTCTTCAACGGAAAAGGATCCGACCGGTTCTTCGAGCGAGGCAGCTTCCACACCAAATTCATTTCAGAAGTTGAAGGAGAGAAAGTCGGCGAAGTGGCCAACTGTCAAAGTGTTCTTGATGAGCTAAGCATTACGGGCTACACTGATGAGGATTGCAGACACGTGCGATATGTCTGCGAGTTGGTGTCCAGGAGGGCTGCTGCATTAGTATGTGCAGGCCTTGCCTGCCTTCTCAACAGGATTGGAGAGAAGCACGCTGTTGTAGCCGTGGATGGCTCTGTTTACAGATATCATCCAGCTTTCCATAACTTGATGACTGCCGGAATCAGTAAGTTGATTAATCCCGGTCTCGCCTTTGATCTGATGTTGTCTGAGGATGGAAGTGGTCGTGGAGCTGCATTAGTTGCAGCCGTCGCTGCACGAGTTACCGCTGAGAAAGCTGAGTTGGCAATCGCCTCATGATATTTTAAGAGTAATAGCTATGATAAAAGGTTTAGGAAGCGCAAGCAAAGTTCGAGCGGCAGCAGAGGTGGTAGGAGTGATAAAAATTTAAGATTATTACACCATCAACAAAATCAATCCAAAACATTTCCTGCGAGAAGTGGCTCCAGTAGTGGTAGTAAACGAACAATCATTAATATCAAGCGAGTTTAGTTTTATACTAGTAGAATTTTTTTTCTAGATTATTAATGTATCGAATATGTATATGAAGACGAGAAATTTTTAGAACCTATTCATGCATTAGTACATATAGAGCAATAAATTATACATGTAGGGAAACAATTTTTTAGCTTATGTATGCGTATATATAGTGTACCAAATTTAAGAACTCGTGTCAAACTGTCAACTGTGGTGAATTTTGTTTAGTGATAGGAATGAATTTTCTCCTTAAGGTAGATAATATTGTAATAATAATCAAATTTAATATGTTGCAATCTGATTTTATTTCCTGCTCTAATTATCTTGAATTAGCGTATAGGTATAGTGCTGCAGAAATGCTGAAGACAAAAAAAACGAACTCTTGCTACAAGAATTATAATACAAAAAGCAATAGGTTAAAAACCAAAACTGTATATTGGTTCAAATCCAAAAGGATGTCATGTAGATTTTGAAACAAAAATGTTATGGAATAGGAAATGCATGGGAGCAGGTATATATTATGTGCCTATTGAAGACGAAGAATAGAAAGGAATAATAATAGCTAAAGTTTGAATAACTCGTTCCTAAATGACTAGATAATCTTTGAGAAAATAGACTTAAAATATAAGGTACTAATCGTAAGTAATACGACGTACGTAGACCATGTCAATAATGTAAGATAATGTAGTACTGATAGATGTGAGTAAATCTGCTGTAATGATTCTATATTAAAACCTCTGTACCGGATACTTTTGAATAAGAATGACAAATTTTTAAAATGTATTTTCGAAACATGTATTTCAAAGAGTTTGTTTTTTGTAAATGCAATAAATCCTTTTGGAATTAATTTTTGTCATTTTGATCCATTAGTATCATTAGAAAATATTAAATTTCAACATTTTGCATGCAAAAACAAAGAGTCCAAAGACAAACTAATCCGATTCAACATTAATAGTCAAAACCATTTTAGCAATAAGACCTGAAGCTGCTGCTTTTAACTACTTTTAGTGGAAGAATCGATTTTATGAATGACATTATGCAGGTTAATTTTACTTATCATAATCAAGTCATCTATTAGCAAACATTGAACAAAGTGTTAATTATTCTGAAATAAGAAATTCCATTTTAGTTGAGAAAGCGTTTTAAGCTATCAATATTGCAGTTATGTGTTTTGAATGGTTTCAGGTATGGTGCGATACAATTTGTTATGAAGAAATCATATACTGTAATTAACAATAATTATTATTATACGTAAGAGTCTGGATACGATAATCATTAAAAATGTAAGGTTGAAGGTTAATCAAAGTAATTTTTATAGTGAAAAATCAGATGCGAATTAAAAAACGTAGTTTTATATTATAATATTCATGATAATTTTTTAATCATTTGCATATTTCATAATTGTTTAGCGTAATGACCCATTTACTTTTAAAACATGAAAGCGACTTTTACGCAATCAAGGTCTTTCTGACTAATTATTTCTCAACTTTGGATGCATTTTCACAATACTATGAAATTTATATCCTTTGTTTCTTAGAATCATAATGCAATTAGGACATAAAGAACAATGGATAAAATCATTGAACTGACTTGGTGAGTGAAGATGAGGGCCAACGAATATTGCTTTGGCCGTCATTAGCAAAGTCTCACTTTTAGAAAGTACACTTCGAGTTGGATAGCTTATGGTGTAGTTTCTGCGTTCTTCCGAATAGCATTAATTATTACAGCAAGTTGTAAATACCGACAGGCCTAATTGGAAGACTCGAGATGGGTTTCAAAATACATTGTGTGTTACTACTACTATCTCTCGCATTTTCCAACTCCGCAATAGTACCTTCTACTGTTTTCGAAAGCCAAATGCAAGCTGATGTCAACGTATCAGTTGTCGAAAAACGAGAGGTAATGCATTTTTTAAACTAATTAATTAGCTCTTTCATTTATGTATGTACCTATAATAATTGAAAGTAAATCACTCTCGAACTTTTCAGATGCCAACGGAGGAGGTGAATGAAAATGGTAAGATAATAACCATACCATATGGAACATAGTAAATGCTTAACTTAATTGGTATCAGATTATGATATCAGTAGGCCTAATAATAATCGTCTGGTGTATGAACATTTTAGGCAGATTCGTGGGCTTGTATGATGACGGATGCACGGAGAGTTTCTTAATTACACCTATAAAGAAAGAAGCGGAAATCCACCCTGATAAGTCAGTTCTAAAAGCGGGAGGCACCGTTTGCCATTGGAACATAATTGTAATTGCAGTAGATGTAGCAATAATGTCAAATATTTTAAGCAAATAATTACAGCGTGTGTACATGATAATATTGTTGATTTTCTATTCAAGGGAACTGAGAATTGCATTCCCACGCTTGATTGCGATAAGTTTGCTCTTGAGCCTGGTTCAGGAGGAGACGATCCGTGCCCCAATGAATACCTCCAAGTTACCGATGGGCATAAAGGGTTTGAAAAATTTTGTGGTAGTAATGGACCCAAAAGCCTCACATCTGGAAAGAAATTACGTGACTTATATATTACCCTCAAGACCTCTGAAGAAGCTAAAATTAAGAAGCGTGAATTAAAATGTCACGTAACTTGCCACCCTGGTGAAGGTTATCCTTATTATTATTAGTATGCTCATCCCCGTTTATATTGAATGAATAAATGTATATATATGTTTATATTATATGAATTTCAGCTAAAGGAAAGCCTATTGCAGAAAACTCCGAGCCTGAAATGGATGATACTTGCAGTGAGTACTGAATACCATAATGTTTTTTGCAATGCATTTCCATTAGTAAACTAATCACATACCCCTATTTCAAACTAATGTTCTGTGTTAAAGATTGTGGTCGTAAACCAAACTCTGATCGTATCGTTGGAGGAGAAGATGCAAAGAAAGGAGGTACCTGCTAATTTTCACATTTTATGCACCAAACTTATACTTGAATTTGAGTCTTTAAACTCTATTGACTATTTATCGTTTTACAGAATTTCCCTGGATGGTAAATCAACCAAAAATTACATACAAATGCAAAAATTCGTGTTGTGTTAACTTTTATAATTTACATTTCACTGCAGGCTGCTCTCGTTACGGCTGGAACCCGAAAACCGTTTTGTGGTGCAACTGTTATCAACAGTCGCTTCGTTCTTACTGCAGCTCATGTAGGTGCTTTTACTTTTACTAAATCAAATACCACTAGCAATCATTTTTGTTTCGTTGACTTGATATTCTAATGACGCCATTCTGTTCTATTCCACTCGATACTAGTGTTTCAAAGGACCCTACAAAAACGCTGCCAAGAACATGGAAATCCTTTTGAATGCTCACAACCTTGACATGACGTCTGTGACAGTGACCAAAGGTGAAAACCTAGATGGGAATGCACTTCCACCAGCAGAGTTGAAAGCTTTAGATGATAAAGAGAATTCTGTTCGATTTTCCGTCAACCGATACTTCATTCATCCTCTTTATGTCAGACAGTAAGTTCAGCCTTACTGACAACAGGGATACATGAATGTATTACTAATTATTGCAAACCTTAAAAATTTCACTTATTTAAGAACCAACGATTTTGATGTCGCTTTGATCAAATTGGATCGTCCAGTTGATTTCAAAACATTGAAGGTAGTTTCCCCTCCTTGCCTACCAATTGTCGGAGGGTACTTAGATTCGAAGGAGGTAAGTCATGAATTATCCTCCATTATTATAAGTTTAAAATCATTATAGCTCGGTACAATACTCATCTCTCGCATTATAGGGCGCTTCAGCCATAGTTGCAGGATGGGGCTTAAATGCTGCCGAGGCCACCAGTACCATGTCCAAGTTACAAAAGTTGGATGTGAAAGTTTTCACAAATGCTGAGTGTAAAACCATGTATGATACCAGATTTACTAGACGAATGATGTGTGCTGGCTACAAGGAAGCTGGGAAGGATTCATGCAAAGGTATGAGAGAATTAATGCATTTATATAAATTGAAGATTAAAGTATTTATAAAAAGGATTGTTTAAACATTTCAGGTGACTCCGGAGGGCCCTTGATTTCCGAAAAATCGAAACAATTGTGGGAGTTAATTGGCGTTGTGAGCTGGGGTAATTTGTTTTTTCCTTAATTCATTAATTTTATGACGTATTGTGTTTGTAAATCTTCGTCATTCATTGATTTACAGGAGAAGGCTGTGCTTCTGAAAATTCTCCAGGGGTGTACATTAATACTAGAGGTATGAATGAATCCATATTGTTTAACTATTGCATAAAAAAATTCGAAAATTTATTCAATAATTGGCCTTCTCCTTAAAATGCAGAGGTAAGGCAATGGGTGGAGTATGTCAGTAACATGGAAGAAGCAGCTTGGTGTTCGGGGTAATGTGAAACGTTGCCTGAAGACTATTGAATGACCACTTTACTATATAATGTTGGATCATCAGCACTACTGCTATCAAATGTTAAATATAATAACTTATTCAAAATTACAATTAAACAATAATTGTGTACAAAAAAAATCATCACTTCCGCATTGAACTTTTGTCGTCCGTCATGCGCACCTACAGTTAGCTCTACAGAAAGATAACAACAGTTAAGGATAATATCATATTATTAACGGTTCTTAGCGTAGAGGTATTAGTGGTTAAGGAGATTAATACTAATACGACTAATCGTCAGTACAAATAGTACCTTTTGTCACAATTTAAGTAACATTTTCGAAGAGAAGGAATGAGCTTGTGGAATGAGACACACGAAAGTGTATATGTACAGGTTGGTTTGATTTTACTTAAAATTGGCAAACTCTACCCATCAAAAATAAGGAATTAAACCAAGCAATGGACCAACCAAAGGATGAGGAATCTGAAGAGAATTTGGCATTAGATATGAGCTGGCGCACAGATGACCTACTTTTTGCCATATTTCTTTTTTTCGTCATCACTTCCATTTGCAATATAACCAGACAGATTGTCCTACAGAATAACGTTCTTCCCCTTGACCAAATACAAAAGCTTGCGATAGCAGAAATAATTGGAACAATCGAAACTACAGTTATTATGTTTGAAATCAATATGATAGGTACAAATTCTTGAACATTGTACTAAATTGATTAATGGTTAATTTTTTAACCATCATTATTGTTGGGCCCTGATTCGTTGACAGTATATCCTTTATGGGGAGTGGTACCCTACACGTTGTTAGTCTTTGCTGCCTTACATTGGCAAACTCTTCGCCCTGATGAGTATCAATACGATGCAAACCCTTTAACTCTCATTACGAAACATATCGAAGGAAACATTGGAACCCCTGTGAACAACTTATATCAAAGATTCGAATTCGTAGTGATAATGATGTGGTGTGAAGGTATCGGTGCCTTGCTGGCCTACGGCTTACTCGTAAACCTTATTTGGGCGAACGCACATTTATGGGAGTTTTTTAACAAAGACCAGAACTACCATTACCATCTATTTAAAACAGCAAATGAGTGGGAAACATCAATTACTGTAATTAAGTAATATATGTATATGCTAGAGATACTTGAGTACAAGAACATTCTTTTTATGCATTTCTTATCCATATAGGGCGATCCGACATTCGCAGCTTTTGTGGAAGGATTTTTCTCTCTCGCTCAGTATATATGGCCCATCATCATTGCCAGAAAGAATTTTGACGAAAATTCGGCTCTGGTTTACATAAACTCTGGAAAAGCAGTTTTCGCTGGCCTGGGTAATCGTTGCATCTTTATGATACTAAACCACAGCGGATATGAATCAATGAAAAATCTTTGAATTAATTTAGGAGCTGCGTACACTGGTGGATATTTCAATCCTATCGTAGCGTTTGCGCTAGAGTATAAAACTCATGGTCATTCTCTTTTAACCAAAACTGTTGTGTATTGGATTGCCCCAATTATAGGAACAGTTAGTGGAATCGCAGTTCGGAAATTGTTCTTTTAAAATTACATCCGTTCTGATAATATAACTTATTCTAGCATCCTATTAGCTAAATGCTTTGAAATAAAAATTTGTGATCTGTGCCATCAGAATACAAGAGAACACAAAGTACTTATACATGTTTATATTCCCATAAAAGGACCCTGACCTAGATTTTTTATATTTTCTAAATCCTGAGACCAAAACTTTTTCATCCAGGAATCCTCATTGTTGGTTCTACAGACAACAGCAAGCTTGTCTTGTCTATCTAAACTATACATGAAAGAAACTTTTTTTTGGATCGGCTGGAATTTCCCATTTAGTATGCCTAAACCTTAAAAACATTCAACCTTTCTAGCAAACAAATTCCTTTCACGAAATAAAAACATAGATGCACACAATATGATCACCGGATTACCTATGGTCAGGGTCAACGAAAAGCCCTAAAACCATAACCGAACATTGGTGGGTTGTAGCAGCGGATTCCAGCATTGTAACTACTTATGGATTTCAGAGGAAATATGGATGAGCTAGTCCCAGTGATACCATTTTCTTATTTCAAGGTTGAAAAATACAAAGATTACGCAAGGTATTGCATTCGTTTTACACCTGTCTTGTCCCTTAAAATATGAGCACTTAAAAAGAGGAAACATTCTTTGAGATGAGATTGTATAACCACTTAGGATGCATCATATATATATATCTTGGCATGGAATGCATAACACTATGCTTAGCCTGACACTGACTCCTATTGCGCATGCATTTGTAGACACTGGACATACTTATGAGTTCACAGTTCTAAGAAATGGCCAGGAAAGTGAAAAGTAAATGCAAGGGACAAGCGTACTAGACCAGACGCAAAATCTTGCCCCTGAAATTCATATTCCACCATTCTATTTTAGTAGATAGTTTGACAGAGACCTCACATTTGACTTCCATTTGATAACCCACGTCTCAACAATGGCTGATAACTCTTTGGTATGGTAAACGCGAACCAGGTTGCATTTGAAATAAAAATTAAAGCTTTATTTTAACAGAAAAATAAACTCAATAACCTTAACTTAATAGGACTCGGTGAAAAATGGGGTGGAGGGGGCTCGAACAATCTTCGCAATGGAGTCTCCAATCATCAACTTCATTGTATTTTTTTTCGTTGCCTACGTTGTTCTCTACTTCATAACCTTCTGGCTCGGACCAGTGTTATTTGGATTGCGACCATATCGTCCATGGCCAGCGTGGCCTATTGCAAGGGCCTTACAGCATCATGTCACTCGACGTGCTGCGGAGTTTATGGTAAAGATAAAATAATAAAATCCTTCTTCCAACAAAACTATAAAAAAATGGTTTACTACACATTCCATAAATATTACCTTTTCAATACAGAATGGAGAATCTGCTGCAGACCTGTCGGCAAAGGTGGCTTCAGCAGTTCACAGAGAAACTTTTTAAAACGATTGACGATGACAACTGGAAATAAAAGGAAATCTAAGCTCAAAGCTGGACGAAAGTACATAGTACATCCTCAATACAATTATTATTATTCTCTCAACCTTGATAAAATTATTTCTTCAATTTTGTACTTATAAAAAACTTGAAAACTCTGTCAATATTATAAGTTCAGCTAAATACAATGCAAGTGTGTCATGCAAAAATGAAATAAAAATTTGTGATTTATCTAAACACAACGAAGCGAAGGCCCAAACCCACAGAGTTTCAGAACAAAGATGTTTCTCTATAGATTTAGATACACAAAAGTCACAAAATATGCCCATGCATAAGCATCGCTTCAAATGCACCCTTTCCTTATGCATCAATTGTACGGACATCAGAAAGAGATCACAACAGCGGCAGCATGTTCAGATGGAAAGTTTATAAACAAGTCCTTTTCGTCTACGTCTGTGAAAGCTTTTCTGTCTTGAGTTTGTAATTAGTTTGAACTGTTAACTGGACACTGGACATACGACCCCAAATCAACATGGCCTCGAAAGAGAACCATGTTCCTAACCGCTGTTTAATTTGTTACTTAGACCCCTGTGTTAATGCGAGTAGTTTGGAGAAGCAGCACAAAAACTCTGAAACGATTGGTCAACAACTTGATGTTATCTTCATTTTACGAAACTTGTTGGAAGTCCCAAAGGAAAACTTGCACACTTACTTGATGACATGGGGAAATCCACAGTTGTGGATTACAACTTGTTCGAAATGTAGTAAATTGATTGGTGAAGCTAGAACCTTTTATGAAGAGATGATTTGTCCACTAAAGAAATTCAAGGCTGTTAAGAAGAAGGTTGTGCGGATGATTAAGGGGAGCAAGTCAAAATCAAGAGGAGCGGTACCTCCGACTTTTAATAGCGCAATGCCCAAGTTGCTGATTACGAATGAAACTCGTCAGTTTGTTAATATACGTAAGTACATAAATGTATTTAGTTTAGAAAATTTGAAATTGAATGGAATTTTTGCATGATTCATGAGTAAGCTCCATTGACTATTAGATCATTTCCGTTCACGGTTCACCGTTTTAGATGATTATGGAAACTTTATCGATCCCTTTGTCATGGGGGATAAGAGAGCAAACCAGATTCTACAAGACTGTGAGTGGAACGCTTTAATGGGGACTACTGTTGAGGTTAAAGAAGAAGTTCTTTCGGATTCTCATGTGGAGGATGACCATGATGATTTTTACAACGTGAATGAAGTGGGGTCAGATGGAGGTGGTGCAAGAATACGAACCGATAAGAGAAAACCAGTGGAGAAGGAACAAGAATTGGCGAATAGCTCAAATAGTAGTACAAAATGTCAGCTATGTACCAGATACATTCCATTCGAACAGATGCCAAAGCACCTGGAACTTCATGAAAGTAATTAAAACTATGTATGTGTTATGCAGTAATGCAGTGGCTATTGCGAGTTCATTTTCAATTTTCAAAATTCTTTTTTCTTTGCAGATAGTCCCCACGTTTGTCATTTCTGTGGAAATGTATTTACTAGTGACCTCAACTTAACCAAACATTATATGAGGCATCATAAAGAAAAGTACATGGCCATGAAAAAGCTTGATGGTAATTTGTAATAATTTGTAGACACGTGATTAACAAATTTTTATTTATTGTTTGAGGACTTAACTTTGATGGGCATTTAAATAATAATTAATCATTTTTCTGTTATACCAAACCTTAAAAACCCGATAGGTGGTACTAACGAAATAACACTCGCTCTCGCTAGTAAGAAGAAGGTTGTTTCGAAAATCAAGGTCAAAGCCAAAGCTATTGAAGTAATTGAAGACTCCGAAAGCGATGAAATAAATTGTGACAGCACCGAGTTCATTGAAGGTAATGAGGATGGCGAGTGGATACCAAAAACGGAAAGTACACTCCGTCAAAGTCAGAAGAAAAGTGAAAGCGTTTTAATTTCTGAACAAGATACACTGCAAAGTAAAATGACTGAAAAGGAACAAGAGTTGGCGAATAGCCCAAGTAGTAGTACAAAATGTCAGCTATGTACCAGATACATTCCATTCGAACAGATGCCAAAGCACATGGAACTACATGAAAGTAATTAAAACTATGTATGTGTTATGCAGCGGCTATATGGTGTCCATTTTAAATTTTAAAAATTCTTTTTTTCTTTGCAGATAGTCCCCATGTTTGTCATTTCTGTGGAAATGTATTTACAAGTGACCTCAACTTAACCAAACATTATATGAGACATCATAAAGAAAAGTACATCGCCATGAAAAAGCTTGATGGTAATTTGTAATATTTTTTACACACGGGATTAACAAATTTTTAGCACTTAAATGAAAATTCAACATTTTTCTGTTATATACCAGACTCACAAGGTGGAACAGAGAAAAACAAAGTAGCACCCGCTAATAAGAGGATTGTTTCGAAAATCAAGGTCAAAGCCAAAGCTATTGAAGTACTTGAAGACTCCGAAAGCGATGAAATAGATTGTGACGGCACCGAGTTCATTGATGGTGACGATGACGAGTGGATGCCACAAATGGATAGTACACTCCGTCGAAATTCCAGGAATAATAAAAGCACTTTACTTTCTGAACAGAATACACTCCAAAGTCAAATGAATGAGAGTAATAAACTTTGTTGCCCATTGTGCGACATATTTAAATTCTATCCTGAAAAGCGAGAAAGGTTGTGCGACCACTTAGAGTCATGCAAAGGTTACTAATGAATTGTTATATTTGAAGACAAACAGATTTACTCACTCATTATTTCGTGGTCTATTCTCAAGTACTTTACTTTTGTCATTTGTGATTTTTTGAGAAGGGAAAGATAATATCGAACACACCCAACTAGTTGAACCAATATGCCCAATCTGCAAAAATTGCAAATGTTCTATGGAGAAAAAGTCAGATTTCATTGAACATGTAATGATATGCAGAGGTAAGAGAGGTAACTCAGTATTTATATAAAATGTTTTTTACAGTCGATTTCTCTGCATTTAATTAATTCAATTACACTAGGGGACACAATCGAGACAAGTGGAATGACTCTTAATGAGCGAATATTTACATGCAATGTATGTCCCTCGAAGAAATATATGAATTTTCATACATTTCTTGAGCATTTCCTATTTCACAAAAGTAAGTATGTCACAAATATTTGTCTATTTTATTGTACTATATGCCTATTGTAGTAATACTTGATTATATTGCACCTGCATAGAAAACGTCTACAAGTGTAGCAAATGTCCTCAAAGGTACCACAGGAACATTGGTTTGAACACTCACTGGCGAGTTCACCATAAGGACTTTTTAAACGTCCCATCCTCACACAGATACATGACTGATTTATCCGTTCCGGATGTTCCGTGGTGGTGTTCAGTTTGCCACGAAAAATTTACTGAGGACAGTAGTAGAGACCTGCATCTCCAGACAAATCATCAGATAGGTTCGGGTTCCTTACAAAATTTTAAAAAAAATACATTTAACTCCTCAACGAAATTAAACTTTAAAATGGATACGTAAAGTTTAAAATTATGAATTATGTCTATTCATTTACAAATTGATTACAGAAGTTTCAAAGACATACAACTGCACAAAGTGCTCGGAAGGATATTCATGTGAGGAAGAACTTAAACTTCATCAGGGTACATCGCATGTAACGGCAGCTACTTTATACTCTTGTGATGTTTGTCAGCAACACTTTTTGACCCCTAAACTACTACGACTGCATACTAGAGACTCGCATCAATCAGGAATTTTTGTTTGTGATTTTTGTGGAACTGGTATGTCAATATGTCATTCGAAACCACCACTAATTCTAGTTATATGTCACCCAACATTCTAGTAGCTAGCTTATTACCGTATGTTTCAGAGTTTCGAAACCAAGGTTCGTTTAAAACTCATTTGCAGTTACATCAAGAAGTCCGAAACTATGTATGTGACGAATGTGGCCAATCTTTCACTACGAGTAAGTTTAAGATAGTAAAAACACTAAATGAGACTAGGCAGTTTCTTGTTATAATTTAATCATAGCAGGTTTTATTTTAATTTAGTTTTCTTATTTCTATTGCAGCTCAGTATCTACGGAATCACAAATTTCGGGAGCACGTACCTCCGGACGATAAAATTAATCCTCTTACCTGTCCTATTTGTAAGAAACGCTTCAACAATCAAACTTATAGAAATAAACACATTATGAGTGTCCACGAGAAGAAGTACAGATACACTTGCGATAAATGTGGTAGTGGATTCTTGGAAATAAGTAAATTGAAACTCCACTTAATGAAAAACCATGGGGTTGGACAACCAAAAAAGCACATTTGTCCATTTGAAGATTGCAAGAAAGAGTTTTGGCAGTTGCATGTGTTTAAGTCACATGTTGCGAGGCACAAAAACGAGCCCCAGTACAAATGCGATTACTGTGGAAAAGGTAAATTAAACCTGCAAAATTACTAACGTTAGTTAGTTAGACTGGTTAGACGTTGTAGTGTGTTGTGTTGTAGTGTGTTGTGTTAATTTTGCAGCTTTTATAACCATTTATGTTATTGAATTTCCAGAATTCTTTTGCAATAGCCATCGTCGCCGTCATGAAAAAATCCACACCAATGCAGAAACGAAGCCATATCAATGTGAAATTTGCAGCAAGTCTTTTCCTGTCCGAAACTATCTTTACATCCACATGAGATCTCATAATAAGAAGAAATGACATGATTGATGCAACCAATGAACATTACAATTAAATATTATTTAATTACTTTTTGTAAACCATCAAATTGCAGATAAAGGAATTTTATTATCTTTGCATAATGGATTTTTATTTTAATGTATTGATTTGTATTAACTAACGTAATTTAGTATTTCTTTCGCCCAGCAATACAACCATCTTTAATTATCCATCTAAATATGAGCTAAGGCTTAACTATATAGAAATGATTATCAACGTAACAGTTAAGTGATGATCACCCTCTACAAAAAATTTAGTACTTTATTAGAAAGTAATATTTTTCATAAATTCTCATTCCTAACACTAATGCAATGCATTCCATTTATTTTTTTTCGATTGCCACTATCTCGGTTCAGATTCATAGACCACAAAATCAGGATCAATTGATCAAGCAATCTTGCCAACAAAGTCCAGCACTGAGTCCATTTGATAAAGAACCCCGTGCACATGCAGACTGTATCAAGATGACTTACAAAAATATACCTAAGAGCTTTTAGCTCAAAGCTGCCATAAAGAGTAGTAAATAGGGAACGAAAGCATTCTTCTTTCTTCTCACATGCTCAAAAAGGTAAACAACGTAGCATTCTTAATTATCTTAATTAGTGTGGTGTAGGTTAAAAGTGTTTTCGATTAAGGATAACTGGAAACTCATCATGTCTAGACAAATGGCAACTTTGAATGAAGAGGTCAGCTTCCAAAGCCTTCCATGTAGGTGTTTCATCTGCTACTGTTTGAAGAACGGGAGGACATCCGCTACTGAAAATGATACGGCTGTCAAACCTTCATCTCCCTTGGATAAGAATTTATTTGTGATGTTTGTTCTGCGAAAACTGTTTGCTATTTCATCTGAAGACCTTAGTCAATACCTGGAGAAATTTGGGGAGCCTGCATCATGGATTTGGCTGTGCAAAAGTTGTGGTTCGGAAATTGAAGATGCTGAAAACATTCATAAGCAGCTACTGTGGTTGGAAAAATGGTTTGACAAGATGAAACGTAAAGTTCTGGAGAAAGTTAAGGATAGTGTCGATGTCGATTTAGGGGATAGTCGGATGCGTAGTAATGACAATAATAGCATGGAAGTAACGGATGAGCTTCGCACAATTATCATGGGTCTCAGTGAGACGAATAAGGATAAGTTACCAGGTTGGGCCAATTATATTAACTGGTTCATATTTTTTGATAACTAAAAAGTTATCAACGCAGAACGAATTATTAAGTTTTTTTAAATGATTACAGGACAGGATGTTTCAGTTAGAGACTATGGAAGTTATTCTAAAGGCACCCTTCCGTCGATGCGGACTAGACAAAGAAAACTTGGGAGTGTTGGCGTCAAGTCTTCGGTCAATCCAGTGAAGATGAAGCCAAAAAAGAAACTCGTTCTGAATTGTTCTGAAAATGAGGAAATAAAAAATGAACCTTTATCACCCGCTGGTTCATTTACACAAGATTACTACACTTCTGAGGCTGACGATGATTCAAACATTGAAATGGACCAGAACTTAGAGGGTGATATTTATCACTGCATCCAGCAGAACTGTAACTCCTATTTTCATACGAAGAAGGATATACGAACTCATTTGGTTCAGGTAATCAAATATTTCTAAATTAAATGCATCGGATCTTACACGAGTATGGATTCTGCTTAAAGTTTTCAATCGCGAACAACAGCATGTCATATTATTCTGTATGACAAATGTGTTTTGAGTTTAATTTTAATACCTTTATGTAGGACCATGGCAAAGGCATAAACAAGGGACGAACCATACCGTTAAAAGCTTTTGAGATTGAGAAATGTATTTTTTGTGACCTTAGCTTTCCTGCATATTCTTTTGACCTACATATGGAATTACACCATTCTTCCACCGAAGTTAATAAAAGTAAGTCTGAGGCTACTTATTATGCTATCAAAATACTTCATTTTTAGTACTTAAGTTTTAAACCTCCTGAAAGTTTCAATATTAACTGAAGGAATAACACAATATGTTGATGTTACGTAGATGAATCTGAAAAAGACAATCAGAAATCAGCTTTTAACTGCACGGGAACTCAAGGCTCGAAAATAGCTACTACTTCAGGACAGAGTATTGAAGGCAAGCCAATCGATAACTCGTGTAGCATTTGTTTGAGGAAATACAATGCTTTTAGAAGTCAGGCACTGTTGGATGAACATCTTGAACTGCACAAATGTACGGAATTAGTATATTTTAGGCCACATTTACTTACAATAGTGCTATGCTTTTAAAGAATAATGAATAATTAATTTTAAATGATTTTTTTTGTATTTAGCAAGCCCTTACCATTGCTACATCTGCTTAAGTGTGTTTCGAGATGGAAATACTGCATACAATCATGTATATAAGTACCATCTTGAGCACAGATCGTCCTTCGAGCTTTTGAATAAATCCCGAAATGTTGTTAAGCGGGATAAAGCCCTGAAAATTGCAAAATGTCCCAAGTGCAGCAAATATATTCCATTTCCTCAAATGTCGGAGCACCTGAAGCTGCATAAAAGTACGTAATTTTTTTTCTATCACCACATGTAATTAGAAAGAGTAGAAGTAGTAGAAATTATTTCCATGTTTCCGATGCAAGCAAGGTGCGAAGATAGTGTGTTATTGAATTGACAATTATTGCAGAAAGTCCTTGTCATTTGAAGAAAAGTAAAAATATTTTTTGTATTTTATGTTCTTTTAAATAAATTTTGATGTTGAAATGTTTAGGAATCAAAAGACAAAACAAAACTAAAACAAAGTTTACCGTTGAAAGGAAGGCTGAAGTAAAAACAGGTACTCGTTTGGACAACGACCAAAATGATTACGAAAGTAGAGATGGCAGTGACATAGACAATAACGATGATGATGATGAAGAGTGGAAACCACATCACCAGAGTAAGCGTCATGAATCAGCCAAGAGTAGGAAACAAGCTATCGATTCGAAACTGGGAAATGAATTTAGAAACTTACCAAAGAAAAGGATCGAAAAAATTAGTTGTCCGTTATGTTTACAATTCGAATGTTCTATTGATGAACGCGAGAAGCTCTGTGAGCATTTGGAGATGTGTGAAGGTACACTTAAAACAATGACATTATAATTAAAAATTTCAAATAAGGAAACTGATAAAATAATATTATTTGAATGTTTACACGTTTTTAACATTAGCAGGAAATAGTGATAACGATGAGGTTTTTCAATTATTGGAAAATTCTTGTCCATTTTGCTGTACCTACAAGTGTTCTATTGCTGGAAAGATAGACTTTATAGAACATTTGATGGCATGCAGTGGTAAATCTTATGTCTTTATAAACAAATGTTAAGTAAAAATATTAACCTTAACAATTATTGAACGATTGAACGATAGTTTATAAATATTGTTTTGCTAGGAATTACAAACGATCCATCCGAACAAGCGTCTTCCCTTGGTCGAATCTATAAATGTAGCATTTGTCCTACACCTACGTACATGAAGTTGGACACATTTCTGAAGCATTTTCTGTTCCACAAGTGTAATAAAATAAAATTTTCATTACAGGTTTACTTTTTATTTTATATTGTTATTAATTTTATTATACTTTGTGATGTGTTTTTATTAGATAACATTTACAAGTGCAGTAAATGTCCTAGAAGGTTTAGACTGACAAGTACTTTGCATAAACACTGGAAACAAGCCCATCAGGATTCACGGAATGTCCAGTGTTTGCACAGGTATATTACGGATTGCACTGTCCCAGAAATTCCGTGGTGGTGCTATGTTTGCAACGAAAAATTTTTTGATAACGAAAGCAGAGACTTGCATGTCCAGATAAATCATCAGCAAGGTTGGAGTGTTAAGTATACTTTTCTACATTGAAATTCCTGCCTTATTCGATTATAATTAGAAATATCTGTTTAATTTGCTATTATTCCAGAAGTTTTGAAAGTACAAACCTGTTCCCAGTGTTCCAAAGGGTTTTCATCTGTGGAGGAACTAAAACTACATCAAGGGATATCACATTCTTCCAGAAGTAGTTTGTACAACTGTGATATTTGCCAGGAAGGGTTTTTAACTTCAAAATTGCGAAAGCTACATAAAAGAGACAAACATAACGCTGGGCGTTTTGTGTGCGATGTTTGTGGAATCGGTAGGTTGTAGATTTGCGTTGATATAAATCATTTCTGAATGCTCTAAAAAAATTGTATTACAATTTATACATAATTATTGGATCGTTACAGAGTGTAACAGCTCGCATAATTTCAACATGCATTTGCAGTTACATCAGGAAGTTCGAAACTTTGTATGCGATGAATGCGGCCAATCTTTCACTTGTAGTAAGAAACTGGCGTCAACGCTGCCTAATTACATGACATGGATTCATTTATCGAATTAGATATTTTTCTAATTTCTTGATGGTGCTTTACATTTCATTACAGGTCAATATCTTCGAAATCACAAATTTCGGGAGCACGTACCTCCGGACGATAAAATTAATCCTCTTACCTGTCCTATTTGTAAGAAACGCTTCAACAATCAGAGTTATCTGAAAAAGCACATTATGAGTGTGCATGAGAAGAAGTACGGATACACTTGCGATAAATGTGGAAATGGATTCTGGGATCCAAGTAAATTGAAACTCCACTTAATGAAAATCCATGGGGTTGGACAGCCAAAAAAGCACATTTGTCCATTTGAAGATTGCAAGAAAGAATTCTGGACGATGTGCAAGTACAAAATTCACATGTCCAGGCATCGAAACGAACCCCAGTACAAATGCGATTACTGTGGAAAAGGTAAATTAAACCACAATATTACTGACGTTAATTTGTTAGACGTGTTTTTTTGTTAATGCGTTTTAACACTTGTATTAATGAATTTCCAGAATTCTTTTGCAATAGCCATCGTCGCCGTCATGAAAAAATCCACACCAATGCAGAAACGAAGCCATATCAATGTGAAATTTGCAGCAAGTCTTTTCCTGTCCGAAACTATTTATACATCCACATGAGATCTCATAATAAGAAGAAATGACATGATTGATGCAACCAATGAACATTACAATTAAATATTATTTAATTACTTTTTGTAAACCATCAAATTGCAGATAAAGGAATTATATTTCATATGTATTTTTAAAATGTTAATCTATTGATTTGTATTAACTAACGTATTAGTATTTTTTTCTCCAAACAATACAACCATCTTTAGTTATCCATCTAAATATGAGCATAATATTAGCTAAGACGTGACTATATAGAAATGTTGATCACCTCCAAAATAATTTAGTAATTTCTTAAGGAGCACTTTTTTTCATAAATTCTCATTCATTAATGCAATCTATTTATTTTTCGATTGCCAATCTTGGTTCAGATTCATAGATCAGAAAATCTGAATCAATCATCAAGCAATCTTGCCAACAAAGTCCAGCACTGTGTCTATTTGATAATGAACCCCTTGCACATGCAGACTAAGAGAATTTACAAAAATATACCTAAGAGCTTTTAGCTCAAAGCTGTCATAAAGAGTAAATCGAGAACGAAAGCATTTCTCTCACACATACATACTCAAAAACGTAAACAACATGTATCATTCTCACCATTAGTGTTTTCCAATTCTGTGGTTATCTCTGAAGTTGAAGTTGTTTTCGATAAGGGTAACTGGAAACTCATCATGTCTAGACCAATGGCATATTCGAACTTTGAAACCCTTCCTTGTAGGTGTTTCATCTGCTACCGTTTGAAGAATGGGAGGACTGGAGAACATCCACTACTGACAAATGAAAATGATACGGCTGTCAAACCTTCATCTCCCTTGGATAAGAATTTATTTGTGATGTTTGTTCTGCGAAAACTGTTTTCTATTTCATCTGAAGACCTTAGTCAGTACCTGGAGAAATTTGGGGAGCCTGCATCATGGATTTGGCTGTGCAAAAGTTGTGGTTCGGAAATTGAAGATGCTGAAAACATTCATAAGCAGCTACTGTGGTTGGAAAAATGGTTTGACAAGATGAAACGTAAAGTTCTGGAGAAAGTTAAGGATAGTGTTGATGTCGATTTAGGGGATAGTTGGATGTGCAGTAATGACAATAATGGCATGGTAGTAACGGATGAGCTTCGCGCAATTATCATGGGTCTCAGTGAGGCGAATAAGGATAAGTTACCAGGTTGGACCGATTATATTAACTCGTTGATAAGTAAAAAGTTATCAACACACGAGCGAAATATCAAGTTTTAAAATGATTACAGGACAGGATGTTTCAGTTATGGACTATGGAAGTTGTTCTAAAGGCACCCTTCCGTCGATGCGGACTAGACAAAGAAAACTTGGGAGTGTTGGCGTTAAGTCTTCTGTCAATCCAGTGAAGATGAAGCCAAACACGAAACTCGTTGTAAATTGTTCTGAAAATGAGGAAATAAAAAATGAACCTTTATCACCCGCTGGTTCATTTATCCAAGATTACAATACTTCTGATGCCGATGATGATTCTAATATAGAAATGGATCAGAACTTAGAGGGTGATATTTATCACTGCATCCAGCAGAACTGTAGCTCCTATTTCCATACAAAGAAGGATATAAGGATTCATTTGGTCCAGGTAGTCAAATATTTCTAAGTTAAATGCATTGGATCTTACACGAGTATGGAATCTGTTCAATGATATTAATTACCTTTTGGGTTTTAATTTCAATGCCTTTATGTAGGACCATGGACAAGCCATAAACAAGGGACGAACCGGACCGTTAAAAGCTTTTGAGATTGAGAAATGTGTAGTTTGTGACCTTAGCTTTCCTGCATATTGTTTTGACCTACATGTAGAATTACACCATTCTACCACCGAAGCTAATAAGAGTAAGTACTTAAGTTTTAAACCTGAAAGCGTTAATAATAACTGAAGGCATAACACAAAAAAAATTGATGTTACGTAGATGAATCTGAGAACGACAATCAGAAATCTGCAACTAAAGGCTCGCAAATAGCTACTCTTTCCGGACAGGGTTCTGAAGGCAAGCCAATTAATTACTCGTGCACCATTTGTTTGAGGAAACAAAATTCTTTTAGGAGTCAGGCACTGTTGGATGAACATCTTGAACTGCACAAATGTACGGAATTAGTATATTTTAGGCCACATTTACTTACAATAGTGCTATGCTTTTAAAGAATTATTATTTTGAAATGAATTTTTTTTCTGTATTTAGCAAGCCCTTACCACTGCTACATCTGCTTAAGTGTGTTTCGAGATGGAAATCTTGCGTACAATCATGTATATAAGTACCATCTTGAGCACAGATCGTCCTTAGAGCTTTTGAATAAAACCCGAGGTGTTGTCAAGCGGAATAAAGTCTTAAAAACTGCAAAATGTTCCAAGTGCAGCAGATATATTCTATTTGCTCAAATGTCGGAGCATCTGAAGTTGCATGAAAGTACGTATTTTTTTTCTCTAACTACATGGAAGTCGAAATTAATTCCATGTTCCATATTTCCGGTGCAAAGTTGATGCGATATTGAATTGACAATTGCAGAAAGTCCTTTTCACTGTCATTTCTGCCGACATGTGTTCACGAATAAGCGAAGTTTGTATTCTCATTATAACAAGTATCATGCTGATGAGTTTTCTGCCAACAAAGAACTGCAAGTTGGTAATTTGAATAAATAAAAATATATTTTGCATTTTATAGGCTTTTAAATAAATTTTGATGTTAAAATCTTTAGGAATCAAAAGACAACAGAAAACTAGGATAAAGTTTACCGTTAAAAGGAAGGCAGAAGTAAAAAGCAGCGCTCGTTTAAACAATGGCCAAAATGATTACAAAAGTATGGATGACAATGATGACAATGACATAGACAAAGGTGATGATGATGAAGAGTGGAAACCACATCAGAATAAGCGTCATGAATCAGCCAAGAGTAGGAAACAAGCTATCCATTCGAAACCGGAAAACAATCATAGAAACTCACCAAAGAAAAGGATCGAAAAAATTAGTTGTCCGTTATGTTTACAATTCGAATGTTCTATTGATGAACGCGAGAAGCTCTGTGAGCATTTGGAGATGTGTGAAGGTACACTTAAAACAATGACATTATAATTAAAAATTTCAAATAAGGAAACTGATAAAATAATATTATTTGAATGTTTACACGTTTTTAACATTAGCAGGAAATAGTGATAACGATGAGGTTTTTCAATTATTGGAAAATTCCTGTCCATTTTGCTGTACCTACAAGTGTTCTATTGCTGGAAAGATAGATTTTATAGAACATTTGATGACATGCAGGGGTAAATCTTATATGACAAATGTTAAGCATAAATATTAAATTTAACATTCGTTGGACGATTGAACGATAGTTTGTAAATATTTTTAGGAATCACAAACGATCCTTCAGAACAAGTATCTTCCCTTGGTCGAATCTATAAATGTAGTATTTGTCCTACACCTACGTACATGAAATTGGACACCTTTCTGGAGCATTTTCTGTTCCACAAATGTAATAAAACTATATTTTCATTACAGGTTTACTTTTTATTTTATATTGTTATTAATTTTATTATACTTTGGGATGTGTTTTTCTTAGATAACATTTACAAGTGTATTAAATGTCCTAGAAGGTTCAGACTGACAAGTTCTTTGCATAGTCACTGGAAACGTGTTCATCAAGATTCACGGAATGTCCAACATTTGCACAGGTATATTACGGATTGCACTGTCCCAGAAATTCCGTGGTGGTGCTATGTTTGCAACGAAAAGTTTTTTGATAATGAAAGCAGAGACTTTCATGTCCAGACAAATCATCAGCAAGGTTGGAGTGTTAAGTATACTTTTCTACATTGAAATTCCTACCATATTCGATTATAATTAGAAATATCTGTTTAATTTGCTATTATTCCAGAAGTTTTGAAAGTACAAACCTGTTCCCAGTGTTCCAAAGGGTTTTCATCTGTGGAGGAACTAAAACTACATCAAGGGATATCACATTCTTCCAGAAGTAGTTTGTACAACTGTGATATTTGCCAGGAAGGGTTTTTAACTTCAAAATTACGAAAGCTACATAAAAGAGACAAACATAACGCTGGGCGTTTTGTGTGCGATGTTTGTGGAATCGGTAGGTTGTAGATATCCCTTGATACAATTCATTTTTGAACGTTTTAAAAATTGTATTACAATTTATGCATAATTATTGGATCGTTACAGAGTGTAGCAGCCAAAACAGTTTCAACATGCATTTACAGTTACATCAGGAAGTTCGAAACTTTGTATGCGATGAATGCGGCCAATCTTTCACTTCAAGTAAGAATCCGGAGTTGCCGTTGCCTAATTGCATGATATAGATTCATGAATTGAATTAGGTATTTTTCTAGTTTCTTGATGGTACTTTGTATTTCATTACAGGTCAATATCTTCGAAATCACAAATATCGAGAACATGTGCCTGCAGATGACAGCATAAACCCCTTAACATGTTCTACGTGTAAAAAAACGTTCCACAGCGTACCGTATCTGAAAAAGCACATTATGAGTGTTCATGAGAAGAAGCTCAAGTATTTCTGTGATAAATGTGGAAAGGGGTACTTGGAAGAATGTAGGTTAAAACGCCACTTAACGATGTCCCATGGAATTGGAGAACGAAAAAAACACGTTTGTCCATTTGAAGATTGCAAGAAAGAATTCTGGATGCTAAACAAGTACAAAATTCACATGTCCAGGCACCGAAACGAGCCCCAGTACAAATGCGAGTACTGTGGAAAAGGTAAATTAAACCACAATATTACTGACGTTAGTTTGTTAGACGTGTTTTTTTGTTAATGCGGTTTAACACTTGTATTAATGAATTTCCAGAATTTTTTTGTAGTGGAAGACTCCGCCGTCATGAAAAAATCCACATCAATGCAGAAACCAAACCTTATCAATGTGAAATTTGTAGTAAACGCTTCCCATTAAGAGATTATCTTTACATTCATATGAGATCACATAATAAGAAGAAACAAAACGATGAAGCAGCAAACTAATAAAGAAAGTTCCATACATACCACCAATTGACCAATCTATAAGCTATTCAAAAATCGAAGACCATTGTTTTAGCTCAGAAATTTAGGTAGATATTAATTTTCTACAACTGTCTATTGAATTGAGTAAAAATCATTTCAAACTTTCTATGTGACATGGTATTATTGGTCTACTTGATTTTATTTTGTTTGACAAAAACATCTTGTCAGCTATTTAAGGAGAATTTTTTTATGCATAAAATAAAGTATTAGCAAAAAACATGAAACTCATGAAATCGTATGCCTACCTCAATAACATAATCTGTGCATATACTGCTTTAAATGAGTATAAGTTTTTGCCTTCCAAAGTTGATCACATACTTAGATAACCCATTATATAATATTTATGATTATTAATAATTGTTGAACCAGCAGTGCGGTAAATGAGCTACTATATTTTGTAACAATCCTCAATACACTACTGATGAATGAGCGGTACTTTTACTCACGTAAACTTGAATCTGTTTAATTAGTACAGCATACATAACAGACTACAAAGCCAACGCACTCACGCAGTATAGCGAATGCTTATAATAATTATAATTCTTTCGATTTGTTGTGTAATAAATGCGAATCAAAAGCACAGTCTGCTTGAGATAAGAAACCTTTTCATGATCATCCATAATCTTACACGCAGTTTTTATCTATATGCATTTTCCTGACCTGAAGCAGATCGAGTGCTCTCTGGCTTGCTTGATTGAATTTCATGAGAGATACAAATGCAGATTTTATGCGCATCCACTTATGCTTGATAACGGTGATTGCTTTCCTTAAGTACCCATACTACAAACATTTATACTCAGCGTTTGAATTAAAAATGCCTTCGAATGTCGAATGAATGAAAAGCACAAGTAGCATTTAGTAGCACGCAATCGAATCGAGCCAACTTGAAATCAAAAAAACCAACTTAAATTTATTTATCACCTATAACTAGCATACTTTTTTAATCTTTAGCAGATATTTCTTGTCTACGTTTTGTGAAGTGAGCCGTGTCGTTTCCGACAGTTTACATAATACAATTAACATAAGTTTCTTATATAATATTGTTATTAGCTTATATTTTACATTAAAACGTTGATTTAGTTAAAAGTGAGGAATGAATAAGGAATTAAATGCATCGAATTGCAGAAGGCAGCGATCTCAGGGACACGATATGGAAGCGAATCCATGATAAAATTGATTGATAATTGGGGAACTTTTATTTAACATTTGATTATTTGGATACGATCACAATGATCAATCCAATTCAGTCTCTGTTCTTGGGGAAATGAAACTTATCTCAATTAAGTGTTTTATTCAAATACATCATCAATTATTATTATCAGTATGCGTATTTATATATATCATGTTGCCCCATATATTTCTTTTAGAAATCATTATAATTTTTTTTGTGCGTAACGTTTGTTTCAATTTGCTGAGAAGATATAAATGTGAAAAATTAACGCATGTTTTTAAAAATTTCAGTTACATCCAGGTGTATGTGGCATTCCTCAAGTAGTGCGACAGTGACTCACAAATCGTGATACTGTGCATTTATAATTATCAATGACAATGAGAACGTGTATAATTTCTGAAAGTTGAAGGACATTTGAGTTTCTGAATGTAATGGCCGCTACTGGAACTCTGGCGTCTGTATTGAGATATTATCTCCTACGACAGCGTAAGTTTTACTTTGAATTAAAATTAGACATGAGTATATGGTATCGACAAGACCAGATTAACAGCAGAATCACGCAGTATGACATGCATGTCGTACTGAGTTCGACTGGTTTCTAATATAAGTTCGTACCACTTAAAACGGAATAGGAGATTTTTTATAGTGCAATCTTCAGACCTGTTGACAACAGTGTTGTATGGACCTTTATAACTTTTTTATTTAACCATTCAAATCGTCTGAGGAGTTTTTTTTGTGTCGAATTCGTGACAATTAAGTGAGACTGGCATACATTAATCAAGCTAATCCCTCATGAAATGCCGGTTCCCAAACAGAAATTCATTGGGACTAGAATATTCTGATTGATTGCGTAATTCCAAAATTTTGCAGCAGAGATTAGCTTTTTTGTGCGTCTGGAATATATGAAATTATACTATATTTGAATTTTTGCTTTGAAGCCGTATCTTCACCTTCAACGTAACTTTTTAAGTTAAGCTGAATGCCAACTTAAGCCATTGTTTCATAGTGCGGGATTACATTTGGTTTTGTTATCAGAACATAACTGAATGAATTTCTATGCTAAGAAATGAGACCCATCCTGAATTAAAAATTGAAATCAAATGCCATAAGAAAACTCCAGCTACATAATTATATAATATGTAAGTACAAAGTATGCCTAATGTGTAAACAAAATCTAAAGTATCAAACATTGAGTACCTATTTAAAAGGAATACTACGTGATATTTACTTATATATTTCATGTCACCAATCACAATCACCATGCATGACGTAGTAGCTATCAGAAAATCAGAAATTATCAGTTAAAATGAATTCCTTCGTATGTTCTTTACTTTAAAATTTATGGCATGTTTGTTTTATAAATCACATAGTGTGAATTGTCCGTAGTCACGATCGTCTTAATTCCTGTAGCATTTTTGAATACTAGATTTTATTACGGGCATACGTAAGTCTCATCTCATTAGTAAGTTTTAAAAATATATGATTCATGAATTTATCTTTAGAAGACGGGTTTGAGCTAGTATTTAATAACAAAATTGCTTGTTTGCTCAATCGTTTAAATTATCCAGAAATGAATTTGTGAGTTTGTTATCTCAACTAATTTACGTCTTCACTTATCTCTCAATACACGAATTTCCGTATTTGAGACCATGCAACAAGTTGGTCTCGTTTTTCTACTAACCTACATCCTTGAAGCAATATATCTACATGCATAATATGTAGTTCTGTTTTAATGTTGTATTCGTGCAATACGCATTATATCATCATGTACGTATTTCTTATGGAAAACAATTAACGTTTTTATGATGCTTCTTCATCCTTCTGCCTCACGTAATTATTATCTAAAAACAGCACTTTTGTATGCTTACTTGAGCCTACACCTTTTCCTTTTCGATTTACGTAATCCCATTGAAGTGCTAAAATATACGAAAATGGCATACTTGACACAGAGGATTTTACACATTTTTTTTTGCCTTGCTCAGCATCTTTTTTCCTTTGTTACCGTCATTTACAATCTTAGAAAACCGTTTGTGTGTATAGGTACATGCTAAAAGTTTGCAATCCTATGTTTGGTATTATTTTGCAAGTTGGACTTTTGAGCATCGATTATTAGTAAACTGTCAAATGTAAATTTGAGGTTGATACTTACTTTAGCACAACTTAAATTCATGAGACGGTTTTCATTCTCAAGGCCAAATGACTAAATGACAATGGACTTTGGGCTAATCATGGTAATATAATTATTGTCTCATGCGCATTCGCTATGCATTATTTACTGCTGTGTACTATTATTGGCTCACACGGCTCATAGAAAAGCCAATTTCACATTCATCTTCATTTTAAGGTATCCTTTAAAATCCTTTAACACATACAAAAGTACATAATATACATATACCCATTGCTGATGTTGACGGCCCCAGTTCGACACTCTCAAACTGTTACGGTTGCGAAAACAGAAGGCAGTAACGAAAGAAATTAAACCTCAATCTCAATGTCTATGCATTCATTTATATAATGGGATACTTGGTGTGTATAAGGGCCATGTTGATTGGGTTCGGAATATATTATATAATATGCAGACGCATTCAGAATGAAGTCTACAATAGAGTCATGTCATGACATAACTTTGTATCTGTCTCCCTCCTGTGCGTAATCAATATACATTCACTATTGATGAAGCACTTAATTATTATGATTTTTTAAAGCAGCTGCATTTTTAAAACTATGAAATGTTATTGCAGTAATTTCCTTAGGGTGGGTGGGTTATCCCCGGTTGAGCACACAATTGAATTGATAATGCCAATATAAAAAAGCAAGAGGATGTGAAAAGAATTTGTGAGATGTGAAATATGATGTTATGTGGGTGCTAACTGTCCTGGCCTGGCCCAACGGTTGAAGTTGCTTTGAAGGTCACACACACACTAATGCGTAAACGTTAATGATTCAATCATCTTTTGCTGCACATTACACACACCCTTCGTTCGTTGCATTGCATTGTATCGTTCGTTGTCAGACGAGACTAATGGTCATGTTTTGATTTTGAGTTTGACTTGTCGAAAGTCGAAAACAAAGCAACTTTAAACTTGTAATTGTTTGCCATAATTTGAGATGTTGCTCACGTTTCTGGAGCTCATATAAAAAATTTGGTACCCAATAAGCCGATTCTAATCTAAGAGGATATACTGTAAGCTTTTTTTTTATATAAAAAGTTGCTTCTTGGTTTGACATTGCTCTTGCTCTTAAAAAATGTGTATTGCATGACAGCTCATACAAGTAATGGCAACGATTTTCTGCTTGCACAATTACAAAATTACTGAGCTTCGACAAAAATTGTAATGATAAAGGTGCATATTATTTGTGATTAGCGATACAAACAATGGATTGAACAAAGCAACATTCACCTGTAGGCTGTAGGCTATTTAAAAATGTTTATCGAACGATATAATACATTTATTATGCGCTGTTTTTGTGTAGATAGCTAATAAAGTCTTATCATTCTTATAATGTTGAATGTTGTAATTTTTTTCTCTTTATTTTTCAAGATTTGATTTAGAACTGTTGTGGTATTTTTGCATGATGAAGGGGTACAATAGGAACATTTGACAAAAACAAAAATACGTGCCACGTGCATCTCCCTTTTTGCTTCATTTGTCATTTTACGTGCGTTTGTTTGTAACGTAATGTTATTTCCATGCGTTTATATTCATACCGTGTAGGATCTATAATAATTTTCTTTAAAAAAAGTTAATATCAGCACGTACAGTTTTTAGATAATGAGGAACCCATTATGAAAATTTTTCAGACTTAATATAGGATATAATAATAAACTGTTCCAAGTGTACCTATTATGTTAAAAATTGGATAATTCCATTATTAAGCAATAAAACACTGTCACAAGTCGTTATTTCCTTCTTGTTTAACATGTATTGTGCTGTACAATTTACAAGTGGAATCTTTGTACAAGTAGAAATGTACCAAGAGGTAAAAAATACCTGAAAAAAGTCCTAACTGGGTGCTAAATTAACTTATCTGAATATAGCGACATAAATGGCACGTCAGTAAATTGCTCATGGTATTTTTCTTACTTTGGTCGCCTCATCCTGTAAATGCTAAGAAGGTGAAAGATCTGAAGATTCTAAATGAAACAAAGATAGGTGGGTTGGTCAACACTTGTTTATCCTCCCATGCATATAGGATAATACGCTACTGCGTATGCTCTTTGTCAACATTCTGATTCTTTTTTTAATATTAGAGTTTATGTGTGGCGAGCAGAATTTGTCTGGAGTGCATGAATAGGCGGTACCTGCAACCCACAGCATGTATCTTCGAAACAAAGTATGAAACCCGAACTCAGAAGCCTTAAACTATGAAACAATTTCATATTTTCTCCAGTTGTCTGCGGACTTGCAGAAAATCAACAGTAAATCGCCTCCCATTCATTCCGTTAAATAAGTAAGTTTGGTATAGTTCGCCAAAAACCATCATCTAAAGAGTTTTTAATTGTGTACGCATTCCAGACCAGGAGATCCCTTTCTTCAGTATTCTCTTTATTCGTGCCTTGGAATATGCAAATAAGAAAGTATCAATCAACAGAGGAGAAACCTGTGCTTACAAATGTGAAGTTTTACATTCCTGTGCACTGTCTAAAGTATGTGGATTAATGGACTGCAATTTTCACAACTAAATGTTCAACCCCGCTATTGTTCGGCCCTCACGCGCTATTTGTTATTAAATGTCTTCACAATTGCCATTATCCTGCATCCTGTGTCGCTCGCCGAAAGCAAGGATGGTGCAAATGCAGCAGCATCCAGATCATCTTCGTTGGAAGCTCAAGGCCAATGCACCAGCTTCAAGAATTCGAGCAGCAACTCGCATGCGAACTTGTCTGGTAAGCTACTAAAATGCATATATATTTATAAAGTAAAAGAACATGTTTTTCAAAGTAGAAATGTGACTGGTTATCGTTCAATTAAGGCCAATTACATCACCAAACAATCAATTTAATTGATTTTACTAGCTACTGTATAACAATTCCTTTTTCTTTACAGCGCAATGTCTAATTATCGCACGAAAAGTTGCTGGGACGCAACTCCTAAAAGATGATGATCTCATTCCGCAATGGGCCAACTTGACGTTGTTTGAAGTGGGTCAAAAATTTGCCACGCGAAATATTGGCTACCTTGGAGTGAGCCACTTTTTTGCTCTCATTTTTGAAAACTTTATTCCAGACATTAAAGATGTGTTGATCACCACCGGATCTTCAGCTACAAGAGAAAGAGCTGTAAAACGTTATACAGCTACTGCCACCCAAATCTTGCTGTGGTATCGGAATTCCTTAACAAATTCAAAAGAAAGGAAAGTTCTTTTGGATAGCTTGAGGAATGTTCGACGGCTACATTTGGATGGTGCATTTAAAGCACAATTTAGACTCAGAAACGGAAAATATTTGGATGCAAAGAGAAAGGAAATACTTCAACAAATTAAAAATCAAAACCCACCAAGTGTTGTGTTTGATGAAAGGTTTTGGAAAGCGCTGGAGAATGACATAATTTCCTCAACCATTCCAGAGGAAAGAAGACACTTTCCAGGCTGGAGTAATAGCACCGGAACCCCAATAAGCCAGTTTGCGCAGTCACTTACTCAATTTTCCTTTGCTGGAATTCCAGTACTTTTTCATAGAGAATTAGGAATGTCTCATGTAACGCAAGAGGAACTGGAAGGATATATTCATATGTGGGCAGTACTTGGACACGCTATTGGAATCAAGGATGAATTCAATATTGGCATGAAATCAGATTTAAGGGAATCAATGAAACTCTTTCAAGATATTTTGAATACGTACTTTATACCAGCAATGTTTCAGTTGGATTGGCGTGTTCGTGTTCAATTGGGCTGTTATCTTGACGTATGACGATACATAAATTTTACTTTTTAAATTTATTTATTTAAAAGTTAAATTTGAAATAATTAAAATTGTTTTGTCAACTTCAGGCCCTACATCAAATGGACCAAGTGATTACTCCTAGACTGATCATGTTCCGCTTTTTACGAGATATTCCAAAGATTCGCCCTGTGAATATATTCCAACAGCTTACTGCAATTGAGAGAATGTATATTGCTTTGGTGGATAGCTTGATGAGCAATAATTTAGATGCCAATCGTTTCTTAATTAATCAAGGGGGCATGTTTTTCCTCGACGTGAATGGTTACCACCATTTTGGATCCCATTACAGTTCCGATGAGAGGAAGAGTCGGGGTGCTTTTTATACTAGAGAAAATCTTGTTATTTGATGTCAATATGTGCCTTAATATTATTATATGACTTTTATTGCCATATTTTTTTTTGTCATAAAACAATAATGGTTTTTTCAACCTGTACTGATTCTGTTGTTAATTTGATAGATGTCAATATGTAAAGTAGAACGATTAATGTGAGAAGAAAAATAGCTGTATTTGGACAGTTCATAAAACGTTAAATGTTACAACTCAGTTTATACAGATTTTTAATTAATTCTTGTCAATATCAATAATCATAAGTACTTTTATTTGCATTTATTATGGATAGGTTCCAATAATTATTGTAAGCGTAGCTAGCATAGCTTATGTTTGTTACGGTTGAGATTAGTAGGTTAGTACGTAGGTTAATAATTTTAATTTTAAGTTGCAAATAAGATAGATTACGTGTGTAGGAAAGTAATTTCTGCTGAAATATTACTATTAATCTTTTTCAAGAACCATGTCGTATTATATACGAAGTTTCAGTAATACCAGGACGAGTGGTTAAATTCCCATCAACGAACACGAAAAAGTGAACAAGTTTTCCCATTGAAGGGTAGCTTGGGAAGTATACCAACTTAAAGAATTTAATATCTGTTGTGACTATAAAAATAAATGCGTACTTACAAGTACAATGACGACTTAACTTTTTGTTTGAATGACTGTAATGATTGCATATATACTTCACAAGACTTTGCTGTTACTAAAATTGCTAAAGTTCAGCAGTTACTCATTTGATATCCTTAAATACTAATACAAATTTATCGTAATTGTATCTATAAAAGAAGTGCAGCACTATTAGTTGCTCATCAAAGTTACGCCTTAAAATATCGACAAAACTGTTAATCTACAACAGATCATAAGGAAAACCCCAATGAAGTGCTGGTGAACCTGCTTACCATCAAAGGTTATTATGAAATGAGAATACGCGTAAGTTAATTTTTTATGCTTCAAGATTAATTTTTTTGGCTTCGTTTGCAGGTTGAACAGCTAATACACTATAGGCACGTCTTGCATTTAATAAATCATACTCATTTCGTCTATGATCCAATCAATCCTAATAGAGTCATAACACGATTAAGTATTACATCGCATTTTAATAAGTTAAATTAGGTACTTAAGTTTTTTAATTCAAACTGGCTTATTATTAATAATGACCCTGCAATTTAATTTATCTCAAGTTAGCCCAACATCAACGTGTATGTATAAACTAAATTGCAAAAAGGAATTTTATCAGCCACTTGCTTTGCTTTCGTTACCAAACGCTTGTTAACTTTGACTCAGATTCTGCGATTATCATTTCATAAAAGTTAGGAAACTAAAATATAATGTTGTTTTAATATGCCCAATACAGGAAGCAGAGCAGGTAATATATAGTGTAGCTACACGACATGCACGTCTTATCAATAATATGCATCGGTGCCTGAACATACAGTCTCCTCCAACAAATGCAATGCACATTTTCTTCGCGACCTGCCAACATACATAAAAATACAATGTAAAATTAAGTTCATTTTTTCATCTCATTCGCAGTATTTTGTGATAGTCAATCATGTTTGGTCTGGTGACCTGGTCATGTCTTATCGGAAGAAGTAAAACAAACTATTTAATATTTTGAGGAACTAGGACTTACACAAAGTTTACAAGCTAAAAACTATGTCGCGACAAACATCCTGTTTTGTGAAGTACATTGTTGGTGCAGTTTTGTCTGTGATCATTCTAAAGCTAAGCCTAGTCAAGGGAGTTATTTGGGATGATCCAAGCAGTTTTCACTACCACCCCAAAGATTCTGGCTTCAATCAAGAGTTAAATAGCATTCGTTGTGTGGACTATCAAGGACATCTTTCTGGAAAGTAAGCATACAAGTTGCAGCGTAATACCTTTTTATAACAGGTTAATTATATTTGATGTGACTGAAGTGGTATAATATATATTCCTACTTTCCTACAGGTTACGATGGCCGTATTTATGTTTACTTCCAGCATCTCACCTAGCCACAGGTCGAATAGTCGACGGAACCTCCAGCAAGCCAGAGCGTTCCATTGCACCACCATGGCTGAACCTAACTTTGTTTCGAAGAGGTCAAGAATTTGCAAGAAAACATAGTGGCCACTTGCTCCTGAGTCACATTTACGGTTTGTTCATTGTTAATTTATTTTTGGATTCCAAAGAAGTTTTACTATTTGCTGGAGGATTTGATACGCCACAAGCAGCAGCACGAAGATACACAAAAATTGCAAATGGGATATTTAGCTGGTACAGAAACATGCCACCAGCAAAGGATTTTCCATCTTTTGACAACGTAGCAAGTAAAATAAGAAATGTTCGAAGTGCTCATCGAAACATTACAGAAGCAGCAAAGAGGAGGATATTAGACCAGAGGCAAACTCTCATAAATCCTACCCTCTATAAAAGCAGATCAACTAATGAAGAACTGTGGAAAGCGTTTAAGAAGGATGTCTCAAGTTCACCCATTCCATATGAAAATCGCTTTTTACCTGTTGAGTACACGCTGACGGAGGATGAGAGGAAACCTTTTAACCAATTTATTCAAGCTATGACACAGTTCGGGTTTGCAGGGTTCCCAGTTTTGTTTCCAGAGCGGATTGGGCTTCAAAAAGTTGATGAAGATGAGCTCTTTGCGTTTAATCATTTGTGGGCTGTGATTGGTTACCTGGTGGGGATTAGAGATGAGTACAATATTTGCTTGCAGCCTAATTTAAAAACGGCAAGGAAATATTTTATGGATATTTTTGAAACGTTGATTCAACCTGCATTTTTTCAAGTTGACTTTTTCACAAAAATTCTTATCGATCCACTGCTCGAGGTAATACATTACAAAAGCTTTCGCATAAGAGAATAATTATTTTTTATTCATGAAATTTTGAATTTAAAAATTCATCCATTTATTTAAGGGAATCAATCAATTGGAATCGACTATGACTCCGGGGGTCATTATTACAAGAATACTTCGAGACATCTTGAAAATACCGGTTCCAAACTTGATGGAACGCTTGAACTCTGTGGAAACTTTATCTTTGGCTGTTACGGATGCAGTTGTGGGTAACAACATGAATCTTAATAGGTTACTGGTTACACTGGTGAGTGACAACATTCTTGGGTCAAATGCCGTGAGCATTGAAGAATCTCCTCGGAAATCGGACAAGCAATGATGAACTAATGTCGCTACAGTATGTGGATGCGATCCATCATCCATTTAATTTATTTTAGTTAATTTATTATTATAAATCTTAATTGTACATAACCCACCTATTATTTTTAAGCCCATCGCTTATATTCCCTCCCGTCAAGGTCAACTAAACTAACGTGAATAATATAATATTTTTATTACTAAGATTTAAAGTTATAAGTTGAGTTGTGACTACAGGGAATAAATGACCTTTTACTAACATATAGTGGTTTCTCAGCATTTTGCAGATAAACAAATAATGGTTTTTGTTGGATCGGCTTGTTTATGCGTATGAAGTTTGATGAATTTGCATGTGTGTTTAAATGAAAAGAATTAGCTGCGTTGCAAGCCTAAAATTGTACTTTTCATTTTTATTGACTGTTATTATCTGCTGGTATATTCAAATCTATAAAACCATCTAGAGGGTTGTTCGTGTGATTACGAACAGGAGCTGGAGCTGGATCTACAACAGTAACTGAATGCTCAGTAGCACGAATTCTTTTTGTCTTTAACTTAAAACGATATAAATTATCTATATGACAGCGGTAATCCGGTCTAACCGCGTATGGATGGTTGCACACTTGAACATCTGGATCAAAAACAGTTTTGCGAGGACACCGAAACTCATAGGCGAAGAATAAATCAAAAGTTTCAACACATCTGTAGAACTTTGTACAACTGCGGGGATCAGGGAAGAATCCATCTCCGGGACAGATATCATTTTCCTCCACATCAAGAAAGTCTGAAATTTGGCAAGTCATAAATAAAATGTTTTTACAGAGAGTAAATGAATCATTTAAAAATAAATCTTATTCTTACCGTAACTGCATCTGGATATTTGCAAAATTGATAAAATTAAAAATGTTAAAAATGTCCCATTCTGACCTCGTCTTTTTGTCCGCTTTAGTAGCGGAAACATTTTTATAGAAATAAATATCACAAAACAAAGTCTTTTGCCAATTTTGATTTCTTTTTGCGTTGTCTTTGACTGTTCAGCATTATACGGCCAAGCTCCGTCTGTCAAAGACATTATGAGTTGGCGCAAGCTTTTATGAATTCCTAAAAGCTGATGAAAAACAAAGGAAATTAAAAGGAGTTAATTTTAATTCTGACGGTAGTATGTATAAAAACGAGAAGCAGATTTATCTTTTCCTATAAAGAGGCTGAGTTATTATTATATGCATATGAAATGAAAGGTTAGATATATGTGAGTAGAAAAGGCAAAAATAATTCTTAATTTTTAAAGCGCATCCCTTTCCAGTATGATACGATCATAACACAACATAAAACAAAACTTCCACAAAGGTGTGTCCACTGTCCATCTATATTGTTCGAAGATTTAATTCGCCTCGGTTTGTGAGATTTAACCAAACTCTTGTGTTGAGCGAGTCGAATTGATTACTAAGATTTTTTTTGTAGAGATCTCGACACTTTGTAATTCAGCGCCCACCCAAAGTGTGCTTTATTTGATGAAATGTGCTTATCTACCTACATTATCAGAAACCATATTATCCAGTTTTTGTCAGTTTATTTCAGCAATAGCCAATTATAAATGGGGTTTAAGATGAAAGGCAGTTTTCATCATTAATTTGCTTGTTAGTAGATCTACCAACTCCCAACATTGACCAAACATACATGCATACGTACGTTGCTGTTGTTTTAATGTATAATGATACTATGATACATATTTGTCTACGTGTGTGATTTCCTAAATTGTTTGGGCATCCAAAACGCTATGGTTGATAATAATGGCGCATTTTGTTTCGGTGATTGTAGAGAGAATTTTATCACATTGAATTTGTCATGTCATTTACAATGAGTACTGAAAATATGTCTGCTAATTTAGGAATTACTACCCATTTATACAATGATTTTCTTCCACTAGACTAGAGTAATATGACAGCAGGAAATAAAGTTGGGAACTAAAGCCAAAAGATTTGTATTAAAACTGTGATTTCGTGAGATTTTTTTGCAGAAGAGCTAACGAAATATAAGTAGGATAAATTCACACGATACATCATAGTTCATTATCATGGTCAGTAAGTCAATGGGGTAGGTTACAAGAAGGTGCATCAAGATCATAATAACAAGAAACCATACTCCATGATAATAATAAGCAGTATTTTTTGTGGGGACCCATGATTCTCAAGTCTGGTCATACATGTAAGCCCAATTAATTTCCAACAGGAAATATGGACTTCAAGCTTCGCTACATAATTTAAGGTAAGATGAAATGGAATTTTGCATTTGAAGCTGAAATATAAGAGTCATCAAAATACAACAGTTTTGCTGAAATACACTGCATCATTCCTCCAGACAAAACAAAGTTGCTACATTTTGCATAGTCCCATTTTAACCACAATGGCTTTTTTGCTTTGCTTTTAAATCAGCATTCCAAAAGCCATAAGCTCAAGCAATGCAAAAACAATTGTATCTACAATTGCACGCTACAGTACGCATACCACCAAATATACATTTCAAGAAACAAACCAACATATAGAACCCCGACAATTACGCATCCAAACGCCGACTGTCGACCTTGTAATTTTACGCCTGAAATCTTCTAGTAAATCCAGTAAAGTCATGGTATAATCTTCTCCATTAAACCAAATTCCATCCATACCATACCTAAACATTGGTACCTTCCACATCTCAAAAAAAAACTTTGCTAAAAACTGGACCTCCTCAAAAGTAACTTTCTTGTCAGGTGCTTACTTCTATAGGTAAAGACCTGATTGGGGTATATAGTACACCTGTTTAGCTTCTACCTAAATATTTTTGCAAGCAAGGCCGATCGATATCGGCTCACGTTAGTTATCCCAATCTTAGCCAAAAACTACCAACACCAAGATTCTAAGATGTTGTTTTTGTTGACGTTTGTTAATGATAATGATATGTGGATAGTAGCCATGCTGCTGCTGCTGCTGGAGTCAAAAGCTGACCATTTAGTACATACACACATTCAAACATATTTTCATGTGCACCAGCACCACACGCAGCATTCAATCGAACAAACAAATGTATATTGATATATGAAGTACCACAATATTATCTGCTGGCAACATGAGTGCTGTTAACTTACAGATGCAGATACAAAGCTTTAGTACGTTGCAATCAACTTGACTCGACCAGAGATCAACAGACCATGGAATCATCTTTTCTTTTGGACTCTGATTTAGATAGCAATATATGCTGCTGTATGCAAACATAAATTGTATATAGATATAGATGATCATTAGCAAACACAGTGATCGTATCATGATGAGCAGGTAGTAGCAACATGACTAGTCTTTCAATTCAACCAACATTTACGATCATGATGATCATATTCATGCATGTAAGTATCTGTGGCTGGCTATCTAATGCCCTGGCCTGGTCTGCTTTAATGTCAGTACCAAGGAAAATCCGCAACTTTAAATGGGAGTAAGCATATATGCAATCATCTTCCATGAACTTGTTTTCCACACACAACACTACTACCACAAGGATAAACAACTAAATAACAACTTAACTTAATGCTTCTCAGATTTGTTACATAAACTGCAGATGTTCATGAACATGACTGTAAGAACTTTTGCGGCACGGAAGGATGATCAAATCTCCAAATACAGCAACTTACTCAAACATCATATTATGATCATCTTCATCATCATCATCATGTATTCATCATACACAATATATTTTTATGAAGAGAAACCACAGACGTTTGAATACTAACATAGGTTTGGGTTTTAGTGTTAAAGTTACATAGTGTCGACTTCGACAATCCATTCCATTTCCAGTTTTGCAGTTTCTCTGTAAGTAAAACAGGTTTTTTTGGATATGGTTGAAATTGTCACCTTTGCTAAAGGGCAAATCATACTTCAGTAAGAAAAGGGAATTTTAATATAAGGACAATATATGCAATGTGTGTGTTCTTCTTCTTGGTGCATCATCAGCCGTGTAATATTTACTTCAGTTCTTCTAATTTCAGTGTGGCAAAGTTGGACTGATGAAGATTTACAATATTCACCGTACCTTTTTGTAGTTCACACATAATGTCAATTTTTTGCATAGCCAATTTGAAAAGCAACAACAAAGCAGGTAATATTCTCGCTAAAGTGCATCCTTCCATGTTTTATTGTCTATAGCAAAAAGTCACATTTTTTTTTGCATCATTTTGAAAGTTGTGTGGTTCTCACGTGAGGAGCGGCAATAAGTATATCTTCAATGTTCATCCAAAAAAAATATTAATGTGTATAATATGCATATTCATACAGTTACAATTTCCTTGCAAAGTTTTAGCAGTTTACATAGTGAAGGTTGACGTTGAAAAATCAAATCAAAGCAGGTTTTCTTAGTTTCAGTAGGTGGGATTGAGGTCTGAGGTTCACAAGAGGTGAAAAGGGAAAGCTGTACAACACTGATTTTTTTACAATGGCATTTCATACGGCTTGAACACAACCTTTGTTGTTTGATGTTGAGTGAGCACGTTGTGAATACACTGTCATGCATACATACTTATACTTTACTTACCTCTCTGACTGTCATATCGTTAAGAAGGAGCCAGTGTTTGACAAAGAGGGAAACAGGAAGTGCATTGTGTGTGAGATACACTACGATATGATATTAATGTTTGCATTTTCCTTCTTATCTCCTTCTCTACAATACCATTCTATAGAAATATGTGTCAGACAGGATGAATAACTGTGTGTCTTTTCATTGATGATGATTATAATAATAATAATATGATACGATATTATGTGGATGGTCATTCTTTGTGATAGTTTGTATTTTGTATTGGCTTTTTCACAATTATTGGGCAAGCGTAGTAGTAGTCAGTAAATGTTAAACAGTAGAATCAAGCATGTCATGCTAAGAAATTTTCTGCTTGAAAGGTTTTCCTCTTGAGCTGCTACAAAAATATTTTTGATTTCAATAAAATTTCTTTGTGGTATAGAGGAAATGGAAACTTTACGAGATTCTTCACTTCTCCCTCAGGAGCAGCGGAGAAGAGCCTCTGCACCAAATCCATTTTTGATACCTATGGTAAGTCATAATAACTAAAATAACTTCATTTTTCTGCTGAAAAAGGCAAAAAAAGTATTTTGGTGGTCGTGTGAAAACTTTTATCTTTATGAGAGCAATTAACAGTTAACTTTCCTTAAAATTAGATTACTGACCAAATTTTGACGTATTCAAATTATGCAACGAGGAAAACTTGTCGATTAGTTTGTGCCGATTGGGAGAGACATGCATCAAAGTTTTTAAACATCAAGAAAAATCCGTACACCGTGCGAATTCCTAGTGAACTTGAGTTACAAAGGTGTAATAATATTCCAGAACGTGATACTGAGAATGATAATGGCGGAGATGGGCAAAATTGCATGCATAATGACTTCATATGCATTCCTTCCGACTGCAACTATCTCATAGTGCCACACAACATTGGATTAAATTTCTACCCAATAGTTTACCAAATCTTACTCAACTTTGGTCAACAATTAAGATTTTTAGAGTTGTGTAATGCGGATTGGACGTTAGGTCAGTTACGTGACGTGCTTTACAAGCTCGCACCGAAACTCGAAGAATTGGTTCTTTCAGAAGATTTTGTTTTACCTAAAGTAATTCCCAGCTCATCCCGAGTTTTAGTTGAATTCGACCCAAAAACACATTCCATTAGGCAGCTCCCAAGACTTAAATCAATTAAGCTAGAGCTTCAGGATGAGAATCTACAGAATCTCGCTAATCTTCAGTTCCTCCAAGAGTTGTTTACAGTGGCACCCAACGTGGAATGCATTAGGGGATCCACAAAAGCCTTTACAGAGAATGCACCTCCACACACAACAATTTTTTCAAACTTGTTGTTCCGCTCGATAGCCGAGAGTCAAGCTTTGATAAGTTCAAAAGCTCTAACGTATCTGGATATAAATGTAGAGCTAAGAAATGCAGATATTGACTTGCTCCAGGCTGCTAATTTCCCGTTGAGCACCTTCCATTTGACATTGGATATGCTGGCTTCGTCCGTGAAAGTGGATGGACTTTTAAGTGGACTACGGGGAACTTTGAGAAGACTGAAAATAACACATCGAGGATGTATAAGGACATCACCCAATTTAGTGAATCTTCAAAACCTGGAATACTTTGCAATTCACGGATATGAAACGGAATTGAGAGGGGATCCTCGAAGGGGAGACAGCATTGTGCTGGATCAAGCGCTTTACTTTGTATTCAGATTTGTTCCTTTGTGCTTATTCCCAGCATTTGTTGAAGGATGCGAAGCATTAAAGAAAATAGTGGAATTGAGACTTTGTCATACTTTTTATGCAAGGAAAGATATTTATAATTTAAAGTCTTTATTTCCTTGTCTCAAAAAGTTGCGAGTTTCATTCCTAGATGATGACACGTTAGGAAGGATTTGCCAAGACTATCCGAATTTAGAAGAGTTGGGAGCGTTGGATGGAAAATTTACGGATATGAGCATAACAGGGATTTCCCCACAGGTGCTGGAAATATTTCAAAATGGTGTTACAAATGAAGTCAAGGACCAAAACTTGAGGGAACTTGCAAGTATCACGGATTTAAAGTGTGAGGGTTTTAATGAAATTCAGAGATAGTTGTAATAAGAAATAGTATTGCCTAATTATGTCTGACTCATTTTTTGTTGATGTTTTTGTAGACCTGAGAGTCCTTGAACTTGGCTCAAAGAACGTTACGGACTTTGGCATCATCAATGGAATAGCGATATGCACAAATCTCAAAGAGTTGCAACTGGATTGCCCAAACGTACGTAAATCATGAAATATTCATGTTACGGATACAAGAATTACTGCTTTAGTAATAACGTGCTAATGACTTTTTTTTCTAAATACTCGTTTTTTATTCACATTCTCAATTACAGATTAGTGATGTCTCTCTTCAAAAAATTGTACAAAAACTTGATCTCGACAGGCTCAATGTTAAATCTGGTACCTTTACTGAACGAGTGGTTCAGCAGACTAAAGGACGTCTTTCAAGAAAATCATTTTCCATGTAGATGTATTGTTGACTTTGCTCCCTAGTTCTCCAACCAACGGTAAGAGATAGGAGATCTTATAAGAAACCACACAATCGTTTAAGCCACAACGTTACAGGCTACACAGGTCAAATGAGACATGTTTTGTTGTATAGTATGTAATTGCAGGACAGTTCACTTCCTGTCTCATCAACGCGAGTAAAAATTGTTGTTTGTTTAGATTAAAACTAAAGTTGCAAAAAAATGGATTGCATTGCGGTATCGTCTGTACTTGTATAGCAAAATGATATGTCCTGCATTTTATATCATTGGCGATCCTTCATCAAAGGCAGACAGTAATTTTCTTTGAATGACGCATGATAAACTGAGAGTCGTTGTAAGTTGAGATGATTACAGCATAAAAAACAATAGAAAATCGTCATAAAAGGGGCTGCATATTTAGGCATAAACTATTTGACTTTTGTATCATGACCACAATAACCTAATTTTTGTGCAATATGCAATGTTTGAAAAACAAAACGCTTCAAAATTAGTCTATGACGCATGTACAGCATACAATGCTGCGATCATTCTTATGTACGTGTGTATTTAAAAAGTGATTTCAATTGTATAATATACACCGAACAACTACACAATTATAACCTGGAATGGATTTCAGTTGGACTCAAAATCTATAAACTCAATTTCTAGCATTTCCATTGATTTCTTGCAACATATAATTTGACTGAGGGTCATTCATTAAGATGTTTCTATTGCTGATGCGGATGAAGTCGATAAATATCAGCTTCCGGTACGGCATCGGTTTTTTGTTCTCTGCATATTTTTAGTCATTCATCAATCACCACTACCATACCATCATCATCATTATCATCGTGGTCGGTAATCATACGCTTGTACAAGTACAAGCGTCATTCATTGAATTCTTAGAGGTGAAATAGTTGTAGTTAGAATCGTGTGTTTAAATATACACATTCGGTGATTTCGCTTCAATGAAACAGAAAACCGGATGTGTCAACATCAATGGATCATCAAAGAAACAAGCACGGGGAGAAGTAGTAAGCCAAAGCCAAGCCGTGTGCGGTGCTAACAAGCCAAATCCACAAATGGAAACGGGACAAAAAAAACTGGTGCTGATAATAATAATTGTCTTTATTTACGTGTTTTCTTGTATCAACCGAAAGGCTGTTCTCCCTACAATAACACGGAGATGGGTCATTCCAATAACAATAGATAAATTCCATAAAAAATAGCCGAGTCATTACCGTGTTTACAATTGAAGTGTCATTTATAGTATACATAAATTGAACTTCTAGATTCTAACAGATAATTTTTTACATTAGTAACAAACATATCTAGAGTCAATTCTTCATCGAAAAGAATACAATTTTTTTGAATTAACTTGTTCCATTCGTTAATGGTGAACCATTTGGTTGAGTTTTCATATAACTTTGTCCGATGAGAACAAACTGCATACGTTGGGTTTGAGTTTGAACCATGATATGAATATTTATACCAATCCTTAAATAATTGATTACCTCTAAATTTATACACAAATTTAAGCGCAGTTAATATTTTTCGTTCGGAAATCGTTAACAAATCAAGTTTATTATATAAACTTGCTATGTTGAAAGTAGGCTCGGGTTTCCGTTTACTATTATAATAATACGAGTAGATAAATCGAGATATTTTATTCTGTAATTTACCGACTTCAGTTTCCGACTGAGTACACCAAGTTAACAGCCCATAATCCAGATAGGACATCACAAACGCTGATAAAAACATTTTCAATACATTTTCAGTAAACATACGTTTTAAACTATACATACGACTTAACCCAGCATTCATTTTGCTTTGAACATGCTTGTAATGTTTTTTAAAAATTAAAGTACTCTCAATAGTAGTACCCAAGTACTTAAAAGACGAAACAAATTCTATGTTTTCACCATAAACTTTTAGATTATAAGTGGTATTAATATTATTACACAATTGCTTTGAAACTCTATCATTATTTTTATAAAAAAGCATGCATTTTGTTTTGTCTGTGTTTATAATTAGATCATTCTCCTTACACCAATCTTCTAAATTATTAATGGCTGCTTGCAGTTGTATTAAACCTTCGCTATAATTTGAGCATGCTACATACAATACGAGATCGTCTGCAAATAATAGAAAAGGAACAATTAGACAGTTACCAATATCGTTTATGTAAAGAGAGAACAGTAACGGGCCCAAAGAGGATCCAGGTAAACAACCGTTATTAAGTGCAAAATAGGTTGATAAAATTGCACCATTAATTACGCGAAAAAATCTGCTGTCAAAATAGCTCATTAAAATTCGGACTAAGTATGGTGGTAGATTAAACTGTTTCATCAATTTTAGGAGTAGTTTGCATCGGTTGACGCTGTCAAACGCCTTCCTAAAATCGACAAAAACAGCTACACCTTTACCCTTTGTCGTGTCTAAAGCTGCGTACATTTCTTGAGTGAAAATACTCGTTGCAGTGTCACATGAACGGCCTTTTAAAAAACCGTGTTGGAAATTATTAAAAAGTTGACAGCAATTCATAAATATTCTATCATATAGAAACCTTTCAAATACTTTTGTGGTACATTTCAAATTAAATATAGCCCTGTACGATGACGCTTGCGAAAACCTTCCCTTTCCTTTATATAAGGGAAAACAATCAATTTTTTTCATGCTATCTGGCAAGCTGTACAAGTTGACTATTAAAGAAAAAAGTATCACAAGTGGAATTGCTAAAGTTTCGGAAAACGCTTTATACACTTTCTTAGGAATACTATCATTATCTTGGCGAACTTTTTTTACGTCTGAGATAGCTTTACAAATTTCTACTTTAGTTACTGGAGGTACTTCATAATCTTTTTCGAACGTACGGTAATCAGTTTCGTAGTCATTAACAATAGTTTCTAAATCTAATACATTATTTTCAGATGACGAAATAATATATTCATTTGCAATGAGTTTTGAGATCTCCTCACTGGTTTCCACGACGTTTCCAGATGTGTCCACTAATTTTGCAATAGGTAGACTAGTCTTTGCTCTGAAATTCGTTAACTCATTAAATAAATTCCATATGTTGCTTGAATCGCGCAATTTTTTAAACTTATTCGTCACATATTGTTTTCTGAGCATACGAATTTTAATATTAATCGTATTTCTAAGCTTACTATATTTCTTCTGTGACTCTAGGTTTGATACGTAATCTTTCGAAGACTTAAGTTTTATTCGTTGCCTAATCATACTCCGCACCTCACTTGTCATCCAAGGCTGATCTAAACCTTTTACTAATCTGGTTTTTAAAGGAGCGTGTTTGTCGAGAAAAGCCATGATTTGCTTTTCATAAACTGAAAAATTTACATTCATGTCATTATTTGACAATAAGTTTACCCAATCAACTTTACTAATATCACTTTCAAAACTCTCTTTATCAATTTTGCTTATTGCACGAGTTTTGATAATCTGTGGAGGGCAGTAGACTTTTATTTTTTTCATATAAATGTAAGTCATGAGATGATCTGACCCACAATCTAATGTATCTGATTGAAATTTTTGCTCATTGTTCACATATATGTGATCTAAAAGGGAGCTAGAAATACTATTGATTGAATGAGCTTTTTTAGTGGAAGCAGTTCTAGTTGGATCACTAATTTTCTGGGAGAGATTAAATTCTTTGGTTATATTTCGTATTTTGTAACTATTTGTGGATTGGATGCTCAAGTTTATATTGAAATCTCCCATGACTATTAATTGAGCACCAAGATTACATAGATAATCGCAGAGGTTATTGAAAAAACTGAGAAATGTATCATTCACATCATACGGCGGAACGTAAATTAACGCTACATATGTGGCAGGTAAGCCTAGCTTATTAATTCGAACTACGCTACATTCCACCAGATTTGGTGGTACTAACGGTAATTCAACCAGCTCAAAGATGCATGAGCAATGAACATATATTAACGATCCTCCACCTTCCTTTCCTATTCTATCGAAACGTAGGATATTGAAATTGGGAATTATAAAGTCGTTCGTTTGATCCCTATCTTTGTTTAATTTAGATTCTGTAATACCAAAGAATACAATATTGGTTTCATTTATTAGTAATTGGTATATTTCACTAAATTTAGATTTTATTCCATTAATGTTTACGTGACAGAACTTCAGTCCCTTGTGGAGTTTTGAGACGTAACGATGAGTTTCTGCTGTCTTGGACGTATTCTCCTCGTCCGGATCGAAAAATTGATCCGAAATTTGTTGAAATGATGATGATGATGATGTCAGTATGTTGTCGGTATCCGATGAATTTTGACTTGTCCAGTTGATTTGTGGTGCTAGTCGAGAAAGCCTTTGCTCGGTACACGACGCACATTCCCAATGGGGTTGTCCAGTGATAATGGGTCCGTTTGGGATGCATTTTCTCGAAATTGCCGAGTGGTAAAGCACGCTACATGTGTTGCATGAGACGGACTTGTGCTTTTTATTTATTTCTTCTTTGCAGAATCCACAGGCTCCCAATATAGTTTTCATTTTGTCAAAAATAGATCATAAAAGATAATTAGAGCAGTTGACTGTTTCAAAATTATTATTTCGTCATTGTAGTTAGAAAGAGATCATATGTGATAAGCTTGCCTTTTTGGCAAGTCATCCAGGTGTGCACCACTGTAAGTTGCTAGTTTGAAATTTAGTTAGTGGTCCGAATTAAGTATTATGCTCAAATCAGCAGTTTACAGACAGTGCACACCCTTGACTTGTTTTTATTTGAGAATTTGGGTGCATCCTTCTTATGTTGGGACTGCATTGCAAGCTGACTCCTGTTGATCCCATACAACGGAGTAACATGGGTAGGTATAGCAGCCAAAGTGCTGTGTTGATGCCCGATTTAAATTGATGCTGAAGAGAATCCTGGTGATAATATACACTACACGGAAGGAAAAAACCAATCATAAGATTTTTTTTGTAGAAAAGGGAGAAAACAGCATAAAAAAGTTTCGAACTTTCATTCATTCATAGAAGCAAAAATCAAGCTATTTTTTCCCTTCATGAGTATGAGGATGATGAGGTGCGGATATACATACGTACATAAAACACGCCGAATCTATGATATGTTACCTACATATACAATAATACCCGCTCCGTCATATCCATCTATCTATCTATACGTTCTGTAATTTGTAACCAGTGATCCATAAGTGACCAAGGTGTCATTAGCTCTACACACGTTCCCAATCGGGAGGAGCAAGCTGGAGTAAAAGTAAATGGTTGGATTGAGGGAATTGACAGAAAAAATAACGAGACAGCAGGAAAGAAGACAAGAGAGTTTTAACAGAGGCGAGAACATTTTTCGGAGGATTGAATATCTTCGGAACTCCACAAAGTCGGAATCTCATCTTTTACTCTTCTTTGTCGGCAACTCCGAGCCGGCTCTTTGCTGCTTAACAAACCAAACCAAACCACCATCAAACAGTCATGCATTACATCACCATCATCATCACAAAAACAACTTTTTAACACCACCATAGTAGATGAGATGAAGCTACCGTGTCAGGAAAAGGAGTACCACCACCAAAGACAAATCTTTGCACAAAAGTATTTCGTTTTATGTACTTATTTGTTTCTCTCTCTCTCTTTATTTCTTAGTGAAGCTTTGCCAATTACCGTCTTCCTCTTCCTACATTGTAGAAGATTGTAGACATAAAAAGCTTCATTGGTTTTTCGCAAAAGTATCTCGAGTGAGTGCTTGCACATGATGTTTATGCATGATTTCAAACAACACTCTAAACACCCCCAGTTCAGTTGGAAGCATTATCATTAAATGCTGTCGATGATGGGAAATGTGACACCGACAAACTGTCTTTTCAGAACCACCTACAATTAAGATGGGAATCGAAAGAGTACGAGACTTTTTAGAGTATCTACGTCATTTATTAACACATTTTGTAAAAAAAATTACTTGAAAATCATAGTGAATTAAATCCCAATGTTTGGAGTTTACTCTCTATATACTTTCGTCTTCGTAAGAATTTCTAAACTGGCGATAAAACATCAACTATATTATTATAGTCGAAGGTTGTATTTATAATTAAGAATTTTCGGAAAACGTACTGCGTTTTGTGGAGTATATGAAGCATCACATGTCAACAATCTATTCAAGTCACCACCACACCATGTAAATGTGCAGGCCATATATTTATCCGCATGTGCAGCATAGCATAGCACCATCCCATTACAAAGCAAAGGGGAGACAAGAATTATGGCAGTGATAGTTATTCTTTGGTGACAAGACGATGCATGCAACAGACGGACCTCATGATTTATTGGGTTGATATGGTTGGATTGCAAGCAAAAGGAAGCGAAGAATTAAGGGAATGACGAAGACGAGCAAAGCCAAATATAATGTTTAAAAAACTATCTCTTTCGTCTCTTCCAAACTTCCAACTCCCAAGTACTCCTTCTTTACAAGCCTGCAGCACTCTCTCTCTCTCGTTTTATTTGATTATAATGAAGATGTGGTGACGGAGGAAGCGCTTGTTAAAAGTGTACACTATTTACACACATTTTAGTAATGCAGTCATTTGTAAATACGTAATAAGTGAGTGCATGCTGAATTTATTCAATATTACATATTGTAATTTGTAATTTTAATGAACGACAAGTAAAATGGGACTTTCTACGCTAGGATGATGTCAGTGCTCAACTGATTATACTGATATGGATGATGGTGACTTGTAACTAATGATATTTGAAACAGTCAATATAAGTTTACAAAGTGCATACAAAATGTTGTGTGTATGTATTTTTTTAAGAGCTTTTAGGCTGAGATGGGGAGAAAGAGCAATATTTTTTGTCAATCTTTTTATGCTCGAAAAATGCAACTCCCACATTAATTCTCATATTTTCTCAACCAACTTTGTTGGAACACCCATAAATTATATCGAGAGAAAGCAAAGCTAATCCTGGCTGACGAAGTGAATAAATGATGAGATCAGACTCGTATATAAAAGCTATATATGCATGCCTACATATTTATATTCTATGTAACGCTGTTAATGTTAATATACTGGACTGAAAGATTAAATTAACTACGGTTTGTTATCTCTTTTTTATTAAAGCTAAATGTGACTTGTCAGCTCAGTGTATTTTTCTCCCTTAATACGAATGTCTCAAGTCAGGATTTTTTTAATGAGGATTCAGAATGATATGATAAAACCAAAACCAGATATCCGTGTAATATGCGCAGTGAAAGATTGGTTGTATAACACACTTTGATTGATAATGATATTATTTTTTAAAAACCTAGACCAAACATTATATGCCTATTGCGGTTGATATTATATGTACTATAATACAAGCTTATAAAATGCTTGTAGCTTCCATTCTTGGACACTTTTTGACTGGACAAACTTTTCTTCTTGAACGTTATCCTATATTTAAACTGGCGACAATCTGAAATATCCAGCTCTCCCACTCGTGTCTCTCTATAAATATGGGATCAAGTTTTGATCAGGTTAGCCGGAGAGAGGATGTAGTTGAACCCTAACTCAACCTTGCTTGGGTCGAAGAAAAATATCATTATATTTAATATTATTTTTGTCAAATATGGAGCCTGCCTGCAATTCGACAAAACTTAAAATTCAACTCCCCCAACAACTTATTACTTGATATGACGATAAACTTAATTCTTTGACCTATGAACAATCTATAACCAGGGCTTGGTTTTGGTTGAATATTTCTATTTGACATGATGAACATATAGGTATAGTGGGAGTATTGAGCATACACAATACACACCAACACCAAAATCTTGTCAAGTTCCAGAATCCCCCACGTCAGTTACTATACTATGTTTAAGGTTCTTATTGAGAAGATTTTTTATCGTACAGCATTATTACCATTACTATTTCTACTCTTGACTTAGAAATATCCTGCATATTAACTCATATCATTAACTAATATATACAGTTATTAACAAGTTTACTAATAAAAATTGCTCGTCTCCTCAACCAAAACGAGCCTAGCCGGCAAGTACAAGTCAAGGTGATTGGAAGGATATGGATATTAACATATTAAAGAAGTCTTCTGAAATCTTGACAAGTTCACAAGAACATCCTCCTGACTCAACGAGAATTACGTTGGATTTCTTGCCTAAAGTATCATTTTCATTTCATTCATTGACATTGCACCGACGACCGACCGTGTCAACGTCAACTATCAACTACACACTCAAACAAGCCAAGTCAAATTTGTTTTGAATAAAATAATAATTATTATTGTCATTGTTAATAAAAATTAGGAAACGTTAACACTATATTTTCACAGGACTAAAAGTTACAGCGTGAGTTTGACAAGCTGAAAGGTGGTGAAAACATTAAGTTTTTAAAAAAGACATCATCATTTCTTCAACTGTGATTTCACATTAGGCAATTTGAAAAATTAGAAGCGACAGGAAGAGAAGAGACGAAAAAATTCTCGGCTCATCACAAAAAGGAGAATAAAAAAAGTTGACTAAAAGTTCACATCTACCATATACTCTGCACTAGCCTGACGTGTAGACAAACAAACTGAAGAGTCGAGTCGAGGGCTCATTTAATTGCGACAAATTCCACGTTAAATTTCCCGTGCAGTACTAACTCACAGCAAGTAAACCATACGACGAAAAGGAAAGCAAAAGTATCATTCTCCCTGTCAAAAAGTTTTTTTCTGTCTCTCTCTCTCTCCTACACGTATAAATATTATGTTATGCTTAATCTTATCAGTTTGTTACATCTTTTTTGGATGCTATTAGTATTAGTAAAGTAAAAGGAGCTCTGCTACTATTGCTATATCGTTGTATGTTGTATTCATGCTGAAACAAATTCTCTCGACAAGAAAAAGTTCATCTGCCTCAAAAAACAAAAGTATACATCTGTACTTGTCAAAAAGTTGAGTTCATTATAAAATTTTAAAAGATTTTCATATCTTTATATACGAAATTGCCTCTAGCTCTGGCCTGCAACGTGAAACGCAAGTCTCCTATCATATCATCATTACACTTAATTAGTTGTTTTCACCGACTGTTAAAAATTGGAATCCTCATTATTAGTTAAATATTAGTGAAAAAGTACTATCAAATGTGATGTGTGCAGTGTCAAACAAATTATAGTACAAAATGATAAATTGAGAGCTGTCAACAAATTTTTTAAGACAAACGGTAATTGACGGTTAAAAACATTTATAAAAACATTTTATTTTTGAGATATTACGGGATTTTTGTTAATAAATACACTCTTGTTTTTGTAGTGGTTATTTAAAACACGGAGAAAGGCGTTGAATTAAGGCGTTGGTGGAAAAAAGCGAAATAAGAAAATCTTTACCGGTGAACCGACTTCAAAATTGACTGTGATTTTGTGTAGTAAAGTTCTGAAAACATTTTGAAAAAAATACACACATCATTATTAACATTTTGTCAATTACAAAGATGTCTACTTCGCTACCACCAGTGGTATCAGTCGTTCCATCAGTTGACAACTGCGGTGTAGCAGATATTGGATCGGAGCACCAGCACCAGCTTCTTCCGAGTTGTGCTGATTTTAATTCCTCATCACTATTAGATGGTGGTGGTGGTGATGATGATTCTCTGTTGGAAGCCGCAACTTTTCCCTTGAAGGATGACGCTGGTATAGGGATCGTTAAGGAAATGGAAATGAATGGGATCAACGAAATAAAAATGGACCGGTAAAATGTTGTTAACGGATGATATTTCTTGAATCTGTCGTGTGATCATGAGAAAAAAGTGCCGATGAAGAAGATGATGATGATGGGAATGATGGGATGCTAAAATGCTTACATGGGGAATGGGAACGAAAAATGCAATGCTTTTTTAGAGAGAGAGAGCGGAGTGGCCTGTTAAATTCAGTAAAAAGTAAATCTCACTTCTTCTTGGTGCACACTGCTAATATCGAAAAAATGCTTTCTTCTCTCATCTCTGCAGTGGAGGAATGTTGGGCGAATGCTTTTATTTCGGTATTTTGTGTAATGCAATGTAAAGTAATGATTACAAGAGGAAACGACAAATTGAACATATGTTTTCTTGTGTTTTTGCTGGCACGCCAAAGAAATGCTTGTTTTTGTTTGATACTTTGTCATTCTTGAGCTTTTTCCTTGGATCTCTGACACTATTGCATGTATAGTGTGTGTTCCTATTACAGCAACAGGCAGAAAAGGTATTAAGCATTCTTTTCAGCAACATGTTACGCATTGCACCTAAATACGTGTTTATAATCATTTGCTTCATCATAATAATAATGCTTCTTCTTCACCACCACCACCACCACCTACAAAACGTAGTGGGATGCTGGCGAAAGCCGTCGGAAAAAATCATGTCATTTCACTAAATATCAAAGCCAAGTTGTCAATAATATGTTACTTCGTTACTTGCTCAGAAGGATATTTGCTAGAGAGTTAAGGGAGAAGAGGTGTAGGCATATCAAAGCAGATTGGTGGATATACCACATAAAATTGCCTGGTAAATGTCAAATATACTCAATAATCTGTCAGTGCAAAGAAACGAAAACTTCTTTCAGACAAGCGTAATGATAAGCTAAAGGCAAAGAAAAAGCGTTGGAAGTTATAGTTTCACACAGGGTCGATTTTCTCATTTAGCCCCAAGGATTACAAGAAGTCTTGTGTAAGTGGGATAGAATAATTAATTGTATTTTAGAAAACAGGGTAATTTTGCGTTCTAGTGTTAAATGAACGTGCTTTGACCAGATTAGGAATCATCAGTATTTTTATTTAACTGATTTAACTTTAAATTTCCAGATTAGGTTATCACAGTGGGAATGCTACTAAATGTAGTAAAGTCATACGAACTTACGCAATATGTTATAACACATCATGAGGAATATTCCTGAAAATCTTACCAGTAAAGATTGATTTTTTCTCCAAATATCTGTTTGATATTTGTTTGAACCACAAACGTGTTTTGATCTGATTTTGATTGATACATACATATAGTACATACATTTAATTTAAATATCGCAATGATTTCTGGCATTAAAACTCTTGATTATGAGATCAGTTTGAATGGCTAATGTCAAACGTAGTGTGGTTAGGTATGCAAGTAAAAATTGTTTTCAAGCTGTACTCGCTATCACTGCCTCAGCTTCAACTCTTGTAACATAGTTTCTATTTCAATATCGAGACCGAGACGCCCTTATTTATCCCACTGAATCTGTAATATGATATGTATATTATGTAGAAATATATACAATGTATATAGGCATTACAAATTACAAGTCTAGCCTGATCTCAGACTTTAGATAATTTTTGTAATTCAAATGTCATATTCGTAAACTATGGTCTGTCCTGTCCGTGTCCCATGTCATGACGTTTGGCTTGACATTTTGCCACTTTTATGTTGTTCTTATACTATAGTTTTGCTATGCCTTCATATAATATACCAAATCATTTTTTACAAGATGATATAAAATGGTATGTGACACTTTGTTTTGCTCAGCATTCTACGGCGTTTTGGTTTTGGTCAGTTTTTATTGCATCCAATTAAGATATAGATCATTCATAGATGATCATTACTATTTACTTGTGCTGGGTTTCAGATTGATTTCGTAAAAATGTTAACCTATGTTATGGTAAGCTCACGCGCTACTACTACAAGGCACAGTTATAATGTATTTGGCATTTGGTTAGATAAAACAAGAGAGGAAGGCTGTGGCCTTATGAAATGAGCTGGGGTATGTTGAAATACATTTTACTTGTTACACCATGCAGCCAATGAACTGTGATCAAAGTACACATTTGATCTCTGCAATCAAATCTAGTTATCATTTTTCACAAATTACGAATTTTGTTTTAACTGGGAAACCATATATTTTGCCTAAAAATGTAATTTAAAACTAACCTGGTAGATTGTTATCTAGTAGATAAAGATAGTTGGCAGTTGGCATGCTCAAAAGGTCAGAAACTTATCCATTTGGGCAAAAATATCGTGCTACTATGAATGAAGATTAGTAATTAAATATTTTTGAGCAGTCTATTTCAGACATGGAATATGAGCAGGGAGTGGCATAGTCGCCCAAGTTGATTATGATTAGGAATTGTATGTACATAAAATACCTATGCTTGCTCACAAAACCTTTGTGAGAACTATACCTACATATTCTTAATAGGATTATCAGTACCAGTACCTCATCGTCCGTTCCGTACGGACACTGGTGATAACAAAGGCTTCATGAGTTTTATGGATGTCACTCCATTCCATGCTGCGCTGAATGTTGTATTTTAATATACCGTACGACCGTACCTTTTTTCTGACACTGAAATCTGACTTACCCATGCTATGCAACGGTGTGGTCAATGTGTTGCGGTCATAGTAGTGTCTGAAATAGCCTCCAATTCACACTATCAAATCAAGGCTGCTCACAAATTTCTCAAACCTTTTTGGGTACTGAAAGAGCTTATTCAGAATGAGTCAATGACTTTGAAGAACATTGATAATATAATCCTTATATAGATCGTATAGTTGACATCCTTTTCCAAAGGGATTTTATGTGCACAATATTCTTCGTCAACTATAGCAGGGCACAATGTACATATTAGACCCTTGGTTGGATTAAAACTAAAAGGGTAAAAACTTCCAAAAGGATTATACAAGGCGAAGACAACGCATATTCACATATGAATATACATAATGCTACCAATGACTCACATGACTCATTCGTCATAAGGAACGAAAGGGTACTGAAATAGTAACTTTGAGTGTTAATCTGCATAGAAGAGCAGCCACTGCTATTTTATTTGTCTCATTACCCATCGCAAGAATTTTTTTTAAAGATGAAAGCATCCATTGTTTGCATTTTCTGACTGATCGGAAGAAGGTAGTTATAAAAATACCAAACGCTAAGCTGGTTCTGATCACGAAAAGCATTTATTGCTGAAGTTTTTCAATGATCTAAATGACAATTTGGAGTTTCAGAACTGGAAAAGATATTTGTTGTTTTACCAGAAAGCTTAAAAATGTATTTATAAAAATATATTGGGAAAAAACTTGAAGACAAGCAAATGGAAAATATTACGTTGAAGACGTTTGACGACAAGATAATGACCACAAATGAAAGATAAGGTTATCTACTGATTAAGAAAACTTCACCCACAATCAGTCTGAGCTAAAACGTAGAAAACGTGATCAAGAATTTATTGATACAAACTTGTGATCATGTACAAACAAAAATTATCTTATAGAGAGATAGTAAGGAATGTATGTATATAGGTACATAAGATGGTGGTTTTTATACTGAATTTCCAAGTTACATAAAATACGCTTATCTTTTATGGAGAACTTTTCTGGAAAATGAAAGTTTCATTGCATTGAATATTCCTAGTTTTATACCAGTGTAAAGTAGTAGGAACATATATTACTAGTTGCAGAGGAAAGGCAGAAATAACTATGGTAGATAGAGTTACTAATGCAATGTCGCCTGTCTTGAAGACAAACATGGCATGAAATTCACAGAGTAGCCGACATTAGGATGAGGCAATAACCAATTATATTTGAAACCCGTTAGTTTCGGGTGAGTAGAGCGGAGGTCACTCCGAAATAAAGCGGAATGAGTGTAAAGGCTGCTGGCAATTAAATATTACGCACACAGATTTTGAAAACACATCCAACATCCAAGCTACGCACCTGGGGAGCCTTCATCCCCCATATCATGTGCACATAATATTATCCCGAGATATATATATTCGGGACGGCTGTAGAGGAAATATGATGCCTGTCGGCAGCTTGCTCAGGCCACCACCACCGAAACACACCGTCATTACTGTCAACATGGGCGTCACGAAGTCATCCCTCTGCGGCTTTGTATTGGTCCCCCAATTTGTTACGTAATGTAACGTAAGGGAAAGACCAAGCACAGATGAAAATGATTATGGTAATGACGAGAATGCGATGAGGATGACTGTACGTTGTATCTGCTGTCATCGTTGGTGCGTGGTAGGTGGTTGACGAAGTGATATTAGGGATGGAATGGTTAGTTTAGGGGTTATGGAAAGGTAAATCTCACATCGTCATCGGCATATTCGTCAATTTAGCAAATTATCAGGTTTGTCGGTTTCCTTTCATGTTATAGATAACTTCATAGATGCTTTAGCTTTTTTTGCTGTCGCCATTTTTGGTGAAAATCAACAGGAGGTTAAGATGCAAAAATTTAAATGAAATGTGACAATGATGATGATGACGGGAATACCTTAAATAGGAACAAAATTATTTGATCTAATGAACAAACTCATTGTTTAATATTTTATGAAGAGAATTAACAGGGAGGTTTTACTCTCTTCTGGACCACTTTAGGAATTGCTCATGTTGTTCTAAATTATTTGTTCCCAACTTATGGTTTTCTTACATAGAGAATTGCCCATCGTCAGATGAATGACATTGTGAAGCATTCTAGCATTCAATTTCTCAATCTTCAACATCATAAAATGTGAAATGCTTGACTGATATGATGAGGTTGCAAAAAAATGCTTGATTTGTGTTTTAGAAACGTTTAAATGAGCAAGGAGCAAGTTAAAGAAGTTAAGCTATTATCAAATTATATTATTATACCCAGTCTAAAGAACAGGTACTTTGAAAAAAAAATACATGTGATCACTATTTTATATGGCCTAAGAATAACAGGAATTATTTTCGTACCCTGCTGCTGAGAAATGTTCTTCTCATTCTTCATAATCATGATAATATCATTATCATCTTGTTCCTTCAAGACATCTCAACATTATCTTGTCCATCTTGAGATGATAAAATGGGACTTGAAATAATGACGAATGACCACTTTGTCAGCATTACATCAAGTTAAGTTCTTTACAAAAGTTAGCTTGGATTTATGGCGAAAAACAAACATGTTCAGGGTTGCATTTGCTTTGCATACCAATACCAAACCCAGCTTGTTTATGATGTGATGTATATATCATTGAAACCAAAATAGTATGTTCAGGTTTCTAGAGTTTTGCTAATTTTTTAAACTCAAGAAAGTTACATTTCTCCACACTGCATAGTTTTCCTAGCTCAGCTTCACTATGAGCAATGAGCTACACGTACGTAAATGGGTGCTTTCCTTCTAAAGAGACCGAATAGGAAAACGAAAAAAATGTATTCGGATGAATTGGCAAAAATCAGAGATCATGTTTACATGAGCGGACTCTTTCATCTCGCCGCTTTTAAAATTATATTACAAGACATGCTCAGCCAGAGAACTTTATTTTACTTAAATATGGTCTGGGCATCTCCTGTTTTTAGTGATATGGATAGGAAACATTATGGGATGATGATGAGAGCTTTCTTCTACTACTACTGCTACAACACACAGAACCCCAAAGGGTCTTCTGAAACATCCGCCTCTCTGCTCTCTCTCTCTCTACCTTAGCCGAAAGGAGCCATGAGTTAAGTTAGAAAAGGCTTTCTAATTCTTGATGATTTTCATGCTCAATACGTATATCGTTAATTCACATGAAGACAGATCTGATCAAAGTTATGTAGTATAGTTGATGTATGAAATATTTTCTTGCATGCATATTCAATCACGTTTAGTTGGCAGTAATAAATAGTGCGGATGTAGAGCTCAAAAATAAAATGCATGTGTAATTTTGCATATGCGTTTAATAATTTTGAATGCACCATTCATTACAATCCATCATGATGATTTGATTGAATACTGAGTAGTACCAATACCAACTTAATGCGAATTGGTAACGGTTTCACTATCAATTTTGCCCTAAATGATAACCTGAAAATACAATTTCAACTGAATGGACTTTGTAATTCGATTGCTGTAGCTCGATAACATAATAATTTATTGGCTGCTGTTAATGTTGAGGGATAAGTAATGGGTATGATCATGTTTCCTTAATTTAGTGGCAATTATTTACGGATGCGCAAATTGAACTTCTTACAACACAGTACATGCATGGAGGATGCCAACCTAGATTTCACAGCACGCACACCCCTGACAATTATCATTTTAATAATAAGGTTACTCCAGAAATTTCTCAAGTTCTCAAGTTAGTGATATCGCCGCTGTATCTATCAACGTATTTTCACACCCAGAAAATGGGTTGATTTAGGTCAAATTATGTTCCTGCTTTCCATGAAAGAATTACTCCTCACGGTAAATATAATTGGAATAACTCATGAACATTCCGTGATAAATGCAATAATTTCACTGGGCATAATCATTTACTACATGTCGTTTCCTTGTTGTTAAAATTTTGTTGGAGGAAAGGTCAGATAGTCAATTCGCTCTAAACAGGTCAGGTCATATCGGTAAAGAGATTTTATAGCTGATGATGATACGAATTTCAAATGGATATACATATGTCAAAAATTGCTGGCGTGTGACATGACAAGACTTGAGTAGCAATCTTTAACTAGTAAGTTATGGGTGCGACCAAACTTAGTGCACATTGTGCAGTTTTAAAATCATACGTGCCGTGAAAATTGGAACTTATGGCATGATCTCGATTGGAACGGTTATGCGCTGGTAACGTGGTAGCTGATACGATTTACAGCACGTTATTTAATCAGGTTTCGAAGGAGGGCCCTTTAGTGTGGCTCTACGAACAAACTTTTTTCGAAATCTGTGTGCATTTTTCCAGAAACTGATCGTCTGACACTCGAACACTTTCACAAGCCACTTTTTAAAACGACGTTGATGACAGAGGGTGTACAGAGGACGTCAATGGGGCATTGTGAAACCAACTAATTATGGTTTAGCAGCAAATATTTTCCAAATTTTTATCCTGAATTACCTAACTTACACACATGCCAACTGTGCCTATTCACTTCCATGAACTTTTGCTATCATAGCACACGTGTAAAACTGCACCCCACAAAATAAATACTGCATGAGAGCGCCCTTGAAATAAAAACTTTCCGAGGTCATAGGGTAGGGAAGAAAAAGCGCAAGTTCTTTGAATGCAGTTTGTCTTTCTTGTCCTCCTCTCTGATCTCCTCTCTGGATAAAAGTAATTTACACTTTACAGAAGGTATGTTTTGTCTTTTGCAAGCAAAACCAAAAACATACCATAATATGAGAAATTATCAACAACCAAACTATATGTAGCTTACCCATCTTAGAGTACGTACGTACGTGTGATTCAAATCAATTAACGACAACAAAAATATATAAAACATACACGACGTTTAGTACAGGATGATGACTGTGTTTGTGTGAAGTTGCTCCTCGTGTTGATGATGATAAGGATTTATAAAAATTCAGGAAATGAATGTAATTTAGTTATGGAGCTTGCTCGTGCTTCATTTTTTTGCTCGCTTGCCATGTTCGTCAAAGGCTCCTTTTGTTTTTGAGCTGAATGAATAATGAATAGACGCCTCTTTTCTCCGCAAGTATATCCTCAATCCTGTCCAATCCTTCTTTATATTTATATATTTGGTGTCATCGAGCTAGTAGCTAGCATTTGACTTTGCGTTGACCACGATGATGATTAGACTGATGTTATGATATCAAAGATCGAATAATCGGTGTCACTGAAATGTCTTTTTGATGACAATAATAACAAGCAATAATTCTCTCACAGCAATTTTTTTAAATGCTAACCCAAATTGCATGATTTTTTTTCTAGAAAAAATACGCATTTTATAGCGAATTTCCATCCAGCAGTGAAAAGTTCATTATCATTTTGTTATGAGCAGTTGAGAAATTTTGATATCAAATCATAATGACATCATGACTCAAAACGAATCGTAAAATATTTCCACATTCATATCACATCATCATTTCCATTTGAAGCGTGGCTTGGGCTATGATTGAGGTACATATAAAATCCGTATTTATCGTTATCTTGCATTATGTTTTTAAGGAAAATGTCTTTTAGGTATAGGAGCATCAACACTGATATGATTGAAGCTTATTGAAGCTCATGCCCATTGGTTGTTGCTCACATTTTCCCTTCGCATCGCATAATATGTGTGTATCTATATAATCTACGGATCCTTATCCATAAAAGTTTTAAAGTCTTACTTAACTTGCTCACGTTATATACATATGAGCTCACACTAATATAATATCCACTCAAACATTTTGCTCTCGAGGAAAGGAGGGAACAGAAGAAGTGTATTAAGACGAACTGCATAAAAGTATGTATATTACATATTATGTACGTCGTTAGTGTTATAAGCCCCATCATCGCATATGTATCACCATCACATGAAATGAAGTAAAGCCAAAAGGAAAGGAATGATGGTTTAAAAATCTTTGGTGGAGAGTAACAAGAAAAAAGTCAAAAAGCTGTGTGAGAGGGTGAATGGATTTCATTCATTTTCTTGCATTGCATCGCAACAGAATAAGAAAAAGTCACAAGTCACAACCAAACCTCTCTCACAATTTTAGCTTAAACCCATTTTTTCTCAGTGAGTCTCTCTCTCTATCAGTTAGTTGTACACACAAACTTGTCTCCTATTTTTTTCTTTCTTGATATGTATATCATATTATTCACATCAGTCACTCAGTCAAAGAATCGACTGTGAGTTGAGCATTTTCACAGCAACTTATAATAGCTCAATTCAATACATTTACAATTTTTTCTTCATACATCCTAACTATCCTCACTCAGTAAGAGATAAACTCTTTTATATTATAAAAATAAGATATCAAGAAGTCAAGACAGCTGAAAAGAGTGGTTGTGCTAAACTCGCTCACTTCACTTCTAGATAGATAATTTTTTTTTCTCGTCAATACATTTTCCGTCCTTGCCTTCATGATATTTGATACCTATCAAATAATATTAGTCAAGTCACAAGAAGCAGTTTTGTTGTTGTTGTTATTATAGAGATCCTTTTGTTCTAAGGATTGATTGAAGCAGGAGTAGTATAGTAGCACAGACTTTTGATTAAAACAACTTTCACTGACCAAAAGACTTGTGAATAGAAAGAAGTGGTGTCATCCGTGGAAAAGGCGTATGATATTTCAATTAAACGCAATTTTTTTTTGTAAAAGCCAACATTTTGTCGTCAGATCTTGATACAGAAAGCTGTCGTCCATTGATTCGCTATAAGAAATAAAAAACACTTTCATTCACAATTCATGATATGATTAGGGTTCTGAATTGAATGAGAGAACTGCGTTGAGTGTCGACTCTAATATATAAAAAAAAAAGTTGTCCTTTGTTTAGTCCGCGCTCGCTCGTGTGTGTGTACACGGATGATTATGCGTGCGTGAAAGTGTGGTAATTTACATATGAATCTAGAACAAGACTTTTAGTTTTCACGCATTAACCAAACAAGAAAGTGCCTTGTGTGTAAAACTCTTGAATGAAGATATAGATAAAAATTCTTAAATCTCAAGAAACTATAAGACTCTGTCTCGGGAAGAAGAAAGTTGCTTTATATTTTTCCAACTCGCAGTTGGTCTCGCCTCCCACTGACAGTAGACTTTGTTGTAGTTTGATAATCACCTAAACCATTTGATGATGCATAAATTAATTTGTGAATAAGAGTGAAAAGGGGGTGGAGTCAGAAGCAGTGGCAAGAGAGAGATAGAAAAAAAAACTTTAGCTACCATAAAGAATAGACACACACTATCAATTGCGTAGAAGAAAGGCACCCTTTATACTGACATTGTTCCTGTTTTGTTGTGCGAATGTGGTGTGTCTTTGTTTCTAATTGATTTGGTAATAACCCCTAATTAATCGAGGCGGAGCCGTAGGTCAGAGTGGGGAAAAAAGGAGCTGAATTGTTTCTCATTGACAAAGATATTGATTGTTTTGACATAATCAAAAAAGAAAAATAACATCATGGCTTCATCTTCAGAAGAGTGTGATCATAATGTGCAGGAAATTGATAGGGCAGCTGCAAGACTCCTTCAAAATTTCGACTGGTCTGGTATTACGAAGACAAAAAAGTAAGCTGCATACTCTTTGCTAGTCCTAATAATTATTTCTTTATTTTTCTAACTTTTAAATCCATTTTACCTTTCTTTTTATCTTAAACTATGGAGCTTGGCTTCGGGAAGTTTAAAGGGTTTATATAGTGAGAATAAAATTTTGAATTTAAATTAAAGCGATAATGTTATTAAAGCATGTTTCCATTTGCCCTGTTATTTATAGGTGTACACAAGGAAATCCTGACAACGGACATGTGAAACGTCCCATGAACGCTTTCATGGTTTGGGCTAAGGCAGCGCGTCGCAAGTTGGCCGAGCAGTATCCATCCTCTCACAACGCAGAATTGAGCAAGAGCCTTGGACAAAGATGGAGGTAAAGCAATTAGTTTCCTATTATCTTACCTTTTGCTTTTTGCACCTATTCTAATATGCTTTTAATGTCTGTAAACAATAGAATGCTTTCACCAACTCTTATTCTTGCATTGCCCCATATCATATACATATTATTCCATTTTCCTCCTTTCTGCCTGCGCAAATTCATGTGGGTGGTACAGTTAATGGATTGATTTATATTATCACTGGTTGTTAAACGTGACCGTTCGATTATACAATTAAGATGGTACGTAGACTCACAGATTTTTTGAATGAAACTGAATTTATCATGGTCTGATTACGGGCGTGCTTGGTATCGTGCAGCTTGAATTCAAGAGATCAGATCATTTTACAGCCAATCCAATAAGAACAGGGCAGATGAGGTCAAGTTTTTTTTTAATTGGCGATATTAGCCTAGGTACGAGATATGCATAACAAGATGATGTCGATGTCATCTACTTATAGTTATTACCGTAAGTCAGCAAACTCTTCTTGGTTTGATATGATAACCATATCCCTCATGTCTGTATTTCGACATGCGACATTCGTTTGAGTCATACGGTCAGTCACTTAAAATTGTCAGCAGCGTTTGGGACACATGAGGATAACAAAATTAAAATATATCATGTCCGCAAGAGATTCATATGCAAACGTATATATACATGACATACGTGGAATTGAGATGTTGATCTTGATCGCATCTTAAATTGCAAAAAAGTACATACATATTGAGCAGTGCTGGAACGCAAGCAAATTTTTAAGGTGCTGTCAAATGTAAGAATTTCTAAAGTGTCCAATAAATGGATGTCCCATATTTATAGCAACCTTTACTTCACGACTGATCATCATGAGTGAGATATATGTGTTTGCCTTGCATAACAAAAAAGGACTTGGGCAGTATGAAGCAATAAGGCAATAAAATACAGTTAACAGCACAAAAACATGACCACCTACACATATTTTCAAAGTTAGTGCATCGTACATATATACGTACTCCGTACTACAGAATTTTTGTTTTTTACAACCTTTTTCGCATCTCGAATAAAGAATTCATCTACCCCTAATTCCATTTTATAATTATCAGAATTTCTGTCAAAAAGCGTCCAGCGTTACATCTTTTACTTATGTCTCTGTGCCATGCACTCCACGACGCATGTCTCGAGAAGCTTGAGAATATATGGAATGTACAAAAACATATATGTTTTTGATGAAGTGCTGTTGATTATAACGATATGATGATGACCTTATTCATTTATCTAATCATCAGTAAAGTAAATTTAAAAATGCAACTTATCACTTTGTTGTTTAAAATGGTAGTGATTGATTACTTTTTAGGATGGGTTGGGATCGGAACTGACCAGCATCTTTTATCGTCTTATGTTTGTCAAATTACAAATACAGATTTAATTTTAGCATATATTCCCATGCACTCAAATATCATGCCAATGTCAGTTTCTGGACAAGTATATAGTTTCATTCAAAAGCCGTACGTTTGCTATAATAGCTTTTGTTTAATTTGTAGCGGTGGTTTGAAGTTGGGTATCATATCAAAAGTCCCTTCTGTTTCACAATGATACAAAGCTTGCGATTAGAAAAGGATGATGAGATCGCTATCTACTTGGACATGAATTATGTGTGTAAATAATATTTTTAATATGCGTCGTCCTACGCTAGTGATATGCAAATGTTTTCTTCAGTCATTTCATACGCGATATACCGCAGCAGTTGAAAACCTAATGGCTAGCTGCTCAATTCCTAAATTGCCAATTTGTTTCTTTATTAAACAACATTATTTTTTTATGTGTCCGCACACACGTCCATGTTCTTAAATTCATGTTCCTGTGATGAGGTGATGACAGCATCGTCTTCATTTCCGCCAAAACAATCTCACTAATCTCAGTATATGAAAATATAGAAGATAACCACTGTTTCATGACTCAATATTATACTTATATCTATTATACTCCTCTAAACACAGTCGTTATCTTATTTTTTGCATCCGGACCACAAGCAAGGTATGATCTAACAAAATAGAAACCAATGGCATTTCGCATCTATCTTATCATAAAATTGTTTTGAAAATAATTAGCTAATTTTTTCCCCGCATCTGCTGTTAATGCGACGTTTTTCTGATTTCAGTTTCCTGTTAGTTCATCCAAATATTCGTTATTAAAACATATTTTTCTGTTAAAATGAATCATCCCTTCTGAAGGATTAAAAAATAGCCAGTACTTTCATCGCTTTTTTTCTAAACGCCCATTTTTAAATCGTTTAGACAGAAGTGACTCATTCGTATAATCTAAAACTCAATAATATCCTTCATATGAAAGGGTTGAATGGGAAATGTACAAAATGTCCTCATGTATGTAAAAACGTTGGTTAAGGATAGGAAAAGCAGTATCGCCATAAGAAGTCAAACTTTTATGCAAAGCAAGCGAGAAGGATTAGGTCCGTAAAAGTCGATTCTAAAATGAAATCTCTCAATGAACCTGGTCTAGTTGGTAATGTTGGTTAATGGTATATATCGTCCTAAATAGGTAGATATTTCAACCAAGCTCTAAAGCTGCTCACGAAAATAGTTCAGCTGTCAGTCAGCTAACCAGTAGTCGCTCATAAATGAAATTGGATAAATATATAATGGTCACTACAAAACATAAGAACACTGCAGATGAGGGTTGTTAACTTAAGAAAATAAAACTGGGAAACAGTAAGGGCATGTCTTTTGTACCTCTATTGATTTAAAAAAGAAAAGGTACACTCACTCGATGGTGTAGGATTCGGCAGGAAAACGGATTTTTATTGCCATATAAAGTAAAACCAACCCTTGACTTGACGTTCCTTTTTCTTACAGCTTTTATATTTCATGAATGACTTATCAACTTTTATTATTGTTTCTCGCTTTAACATGTACTGACATAAAGCAGTCAAAGAAATAATGCAGTCATATAAGGAATGCCAGTCTGCAACCCAAATATTCAAAAATAAAAGGCAGAGTCAACAGCTTAAGTAAGATTTGACGCTCTTTTTCAATTTACTATTTATTTGGACCACAATCCTTTTCCCAGTCTTTGTAAATGGAATTCTCTGCTGGCTTGTTCTTGCTGGCTTACGATCGAATAATAATTATAAAGATAAAGTAAAATCCAATACCGTAAAACGATCCGGAGCAGATTTAATGCATGAAAAGTGCAAAGGTTACAAGTTACAACTACTGTTTCTACATGCATGTTTTACTCACGTTTGAGTTGCTTTATAAAAATGTTAAAGTTTCATTGATTATTTGTCATAATGATTGTCATAATGAGTATTTGTAAAAGGAACTTGGTTTCAAGTACATTTCTAAAGCTCGCATCATCATGCAACTTCACATCCAGACTCAGTTCCAGAAAGGATTTTATGAATGAACTGAAAGCAGCAAAACGACTTCTTGCTGAAGGCAAGACCTATCCATACTAGTATAGCATAAATTACTTTTGTATGTTATAGGAAATAGGAAAAGTGTAAATTTTCCAGGCAGTCGTTTTTCTTCCTTGAAATAACAATAGCAAAACCTCAGAGTGCCCTGCTCCTGCTGCTTTGTAACAACCCATAAAAATGAGAAAAACAAAAAAAAAGTGTCAATATACCAAAAGGTTGTATGTTCAAGTGAAGTATAACACGCTGTTTTTATGATGAAATGACTTCAGGGTGTAATATAAGATTTGTGTATTTTCCTCTGGTGCTACTGTGCATCATCCCACCAAGAAAGAAAAGGTCATCCCCTCAACTTCATTCACATTTGCTTTTTGCTCTGATAAATGGTTAAAGTTGTAGCGTCGTGTCGAGAGTAATTAAAAGTGTATGGCTGTCATGTTGATGACTTTTTTAAAGGTTTGAGAATTGGGCTGTGGGAACGATGAGCATAATCCTGATCTGATGAAGTTGAAGAAGATGGAGGTACATGAGAATGATTAGGATTAGGTGTGTTGTATTGTATTGTAATTTTTTTGTTGGGTCTGAGCGCGAGCTCCTTTTTTGTTGTAAGGAAAGAACAGAGCAGGAGTACAGGGATAAATGGTTGACGAGAGGATGGACTTGGTCCGTTCGTCCAATTGTTTTGTTGTATCAGTTTATATAGTTTTTCTGACTGTCATGCCATGATGATGTTCCCAAGCATAGTGAGACGTCCGGTCGGCTGCCTTTTAGCTCATACGATCTCCGTTCACGAGAACATGTCACCGGAGGAGGGCCATGAATCAGCAAATGCCTTAGATTTTTGGTTCGTACATAACATCTTTGCTTTGCTACAAGAATGTTGGGAACCTACGTACTGGTACTCTGCTGTCCCTTGAGAAATTCCTGTAAGGTAGAATTCTCTAAGCATATTACTCTAAACTTAAGGTCAAATAGGACAGGCACGATTTTAGCGGAACCACTTACTTGAGAGAAAAAATACTGTCGTAAAAAGAGACAGAGATGTTTGCCTTACCAAATGGATGAGAGAATATTTTTACAGTGATGAAAGCCATAGGTGGTCATCCTGTTGAAGAAAAATATTTGAAGCTCAGATCATCTTTGTTGGCAAAAACATATGCAAATTGAACAATTTTCTCTCAATTCTCAATGTGCTATTAAGCAGAAAAACAAATTTAGGTGGTCCCTGAGTCTGAATGAGTATGTTTTTCCATTAGTGAGCTCCATAACTAATGATCTTGTACTACTGAGAAAGAATCAGTAATCTCATATTACCCACGTGTTAAATTGTAGTTGTATATCATCCTTGGCAGATTTAACGGGAAACTAAAGAGCAATCTTGGATCCCACAAAAATTCCTATACAATAAATACTCATCATGTTGGAAGATGTTCCCCAGGACGTTTTTAAGTACATAATTATCTGTCCATATGTTGCAAGCAATTGTTATTGTTATTGCTACTGCTTTATAATGATGATGCTGCACACTTTTTTTTCACGCATAAATTGTGCTATAAATTATGCCTCAGCTACAGTAAAATAATATAAGGGAAATAAAACAAGCTTAAAGAATAAACAGTTTTAATATTTTAGAGCATTCTTGCATCATGTGCATTTGGGAAAACATGTGGATGGGTGAAATGAAAGTTTGTATGTGTAAATTGCTACACACACACGCATGCAGTTTAAGGAGCAATTGAGCCAGTGCTCCCGTAGCTTTTATACCCCAATAAAATCCTTATATAGCTAGCAATTCATGGGAAACATTAAACAGTTTTTCAAGGAACGGGTGACGACTGACAAGGTCCAGAGAGAGAAAAAAGGAAATTGTCTAGTTTTCTGTGGTCTCTGCTTTTGCTAAAGAAAAATTCTACCCCTTCCAGAAATTTTGTCCCGACTGAAACTAGACGCATTGCACTAAATAGGGATTGACAGACATCCTTTTTCCTATGCTTGACCAATATTTGAATTTGAAAGTGTATCCAAAAGAAATTATGAGGATTCTGATCTTGCTCATTTATTCTTGTAATAACATTCCCTGAATATTTTATGTGAAAAAAAACTCAGCTAATCCGATCATCATCATCATTGAAAGTGAATACGGATAAGAAGCAGAGACAGAAACTGTCGAGCATTTCATTCTTCTATACACACAAGAGAATTTGGTAGAGGTTTTGTACGATTCATTTTGCTTCTGCTGTTATCAGCAAGCTGCCGCTGCATTGCGTACGTTCAGAATTGAAGAAACTGGTGGTATGATGTTTTGATGTAGGAGAAAATAAGATGGAAATGTCAAACGCAGAGTTTTAATCATATTTTATTTTTATTTATACTGATTTTTTTTGTCCGGCAGACTCAAGCTCAATGTACTTAGGCATATTTATGTATAAATATGTGTATTTGTACTTCCCATGTAATAGATATTTTTTTATATCTAATTTCACTTTCAATAGGAAAATTACCATTATTAACGTAAATTTATACACACCCATTTCTTAAGGGTCTTGATGATAGCTAGTGTTTGCTTCAGTGCAGTAGTAGCATTTTGTTTGCTCCTACACCAAAAGACCTGCGTCATGAGATTTTTTATCGAGTTGTGTTATGTTGTAATGATGGAAAGAAAACAAGTATTATCTTACTGCAGTCATGTTCGTCATATTTCAATTGCATTTGGATTCAAACTCTAATGCACTCGTATTTTCATCGTATATTGTACACCAACAATCACAACGCACTGATGTGTCCCTGAAATTTCAGATTGTTTTCTAGTGTCAAATTTAAGATTTATACACACTACAACAGACAGACTTATGGATTCTCAATCTAGTCTTATATACAGTAAAAATTTATTTCGTTACATATATATCATAAAGGACGAATTTACTAGGGCTCACACCAGTTTATGACAACCATAATAATTTGTTCGCGCAAAGCAAATAAATGTTGTGTAAGCAAAGATGCATGACATGGTGTAGTAGTAGTTTAGTAGCTGTTTTGAGCAAAGCGTTTCTCACCCGTCCGTAATCTGTTTCATTGCTTTTTAAATGGTTGTTGAGCTGAGCTAATATTTTTCTGTTGACTTACCGTCCGGATATCAACGTAAAGCAATGTGGTCCTCATTTCATATACCTATTGGTTCTTGCTTTCAGAAAATGTACTTCATTTCTTGTTTCTTTCTTGTACTCGTCGTATTAAATAATGTTTAATCTTTGTGGGAAAAGTAGATAAAAAATACCATCTCGTATTTGCTCTTATAATAAATTTTCTGAGCAAAGAGCAAATGTCAATTTATGAGCAGTAGAGAGTAGTAACTTTTTTAAATGTCCAAAATTGTATATTACCAAGACTAAATTCTAAAAAGCACAATTACTCATGAAATTAACAAGCTTCTTCCTTTGCCCCAATTGTTGATTTGAGATCATTCTTGGCTTAATAACACGGAAAGGAAAGTTATAGGAAATGCAACTATGATATTTATAGGTATAAAATGGCAATCGTTTGTCAGGTAGAGTAGTAGGGAACACGATGAGTCATAAGCTTTGGTTAACCATTACCAAACTTGCCCTATTCAATCAAGGGATTACACACCTTTCATCAATTTGTGTTTTCAACCAGAACCCTTAACACAACACTAGATAGGTGAATGGATACAGGCTGGTATATTAAACACAATTACAATGAGTTCCGACAGATTTTACGACAGGTAACACGCAGAGTGGTAATTCTTCTGAGCACACCTTCGAAAAGGTAGGTTTTGTGGCTTTAGCACGGGGAAAGGTAGTAAATAACATAGGTGATGAAAATACAATAGTAATGTAAACCATTGATGATTGTAAGCAGGACAGGTGTAAACACACCGCCTCCTTTGGACTTCTTTTCTTCAACTTCAACCTTTAAGGTGTTTTTGTTCATTCATTGACGCGTGTACAATATATAATACTCCCTTCAGTTGTCAGTTAGAATTGTATGTACCAACCGCTTAACCGCAAAAAAGGCCTTAGATAAAGCTATTTTCTTTGCTATTATTACTGCTGCAATGCTTCATATAGTCTATTAGAATTAATTTGCATCTTGAATTTCTGAAACAGATAATTAATTTATGGTTATTTTTGCTTTATTCACAGATGTCTGAGCGACGATGAGAAGCAGCCATTCATTATTGAAGCTCAAAGACTCCGTACTGAACACAAAAAACAGCATCCCGACTACAAATACCAGCCAAGACGGCGAAAACAACGAGCGGATAAACAAATCCAAGAGAAAAACTCATCTGCAAATTCATTCAGGTATGCATATATATGTGTATTTAAATAACTAGTTTTTCCAGCAAAAATGAAGCAATGAACTAAAAAGTTCCTTTTTAAATTTACAGATCTGTAAAATCTCCCGGCTCTGTGGACGCTAGCCAAGGAACCCCTTCTCCAAATCCCCCTACACCACCAACCACACCAAAAACAGAAATAAAATTGACAAACAAGAGAATAAAAGTGCAGGGTGGTCGCAACGACCCTATCATAGCATCTAATAAACTTTCTTCAAACATGTCCTCAGTATCTTCTATTTCTGGTGGATTATCCAATCACTCTGGAATGGATACTAATCCATCTATCCAAGTAGCAGATCACTGGGATCATTTTTCGCTTCGACACAGTCATTCTCACTTAACATCACATTTGCCCCATCACCACCCTGCACATCACTCCCACCACCATCATCATGGAAGCTACAACTCTGGACCTTTATCTGGCCATTCAAGTCTCTTGTATTCATCATCTCCAGCATCCTCCGGGTCCTCAGGAGGTTCCGTATCTTTGACTTCAATACAAGGTTCCCCCTTATCATCCTCCTCTTCCGGTGGTATTCACGGTCACAGCAATCACGGAAACAATGGTGGTGGAAACAACGGCTCTGGTACAATCATAGGAAACAGTATCCACAACAGCTCTGCAGACCCATCAACTTCCCCCACTGTATCTGGGGGTCCAAGCTCTGGATCTGGTAGCTCAACAATATCCACATCCAGCCACGGGTCAGTAAAAGTCGAAAATTGTAGCCCTGTTTCATCGGCTTCGGATTTGTTTCCATCTGGATATGCTGCAGTGGCAGCAGCTGCTGCTGCTGCTCATCATTCCTCTTCCAACCACCATCATGGAATGTCTGTTGTTTCTGGAGACTTCCAGTCTGCTAATCCTACTGGATTGGCCTACATGCATGACCCACATATGCACACTTCACATTACCAACAGTATTTTCCACCTGGAAGTTTTGTTCCCGAGAATTGGGGCCAATTTCATAGTAGCTACTTGTAAGGAAAAGGTCATTGAGAGAAGATATGAAATTATTGTGGATCAAGGTCTAATGTTACCAGTACTCAATAATATAGTAAGTACTTTACCTTCTTGCTTGTATATGTAATTAGCACAAATGTAGGAGTAGGTGACATTTATGCATTGAATCATCCTGAACTTTCGGGCTTACTAACTAGATAAAAAAATGATCATCATAAAAGTACTATTATTATATCAATATTATAATTATTATTATTATTACAAGTATCATGTATGCAATCGCACTAGAGCAGAGTATAGATACAGAATATATAGATTAATTTGTAAACGAGTAGGTAAATAATTGCGTTTGTAAATAATACAAATAGAATAGTTATTTCATACGTCTGTTAATTAGATTCAAGCTGTGACATAAAATTTTTGTAGGTTAGGTATACCTGTCGAGTTATATTAGTCCTCTCTTCGAAATTTCCGAAAGTATAGGAAATACGAATGTGCATAATATATTTTTATGCTTGTTCATGTAAAGTAAAATGTGCCATTTTGTATAAACTACTGTCAATTATCAATTTATACTTAAGTAATAATATTCAATAATAAATGTAAGTATGTCATAAATAAGTGCTGTAGGAGTAGCTATCGTTGGTTTTTAAGTTATAAGACGTTGCTGGACAATCGTTGCATGCATAATAATAGAATTAAGCAGTTTTACAATGATTATCGATTATTTTCTTGGTGTTTGTGCTTTTTCAAATTGCTAAAAGCTACCATTTGGTTTTGTTCGTCAAATATATTTAATGTTGTAGGTATTAAAAACAAAAAATCCATAAAAAAATTGTAAAAATGTGAGTATATTTGTATATTTTGTAACAGTTTATTGGTTTTTTGAATACGTGACAATCATAGTGAAAGTAAAGTAAGGGATTTGATCACACCACGGTGCGTGTGTGTTGTTCATTGATGTCATGCTGGAATCAACAAAACACAAGTGTAAATTAAGGTGAATTTAGTTCTCTTTCCGAACCCTGCACTGGTGAAAGTATGCTGCCAACAATGTACGTACACATTTATCCATATTATTTACGCAGTAGTTGATAATAATAAAAATTTACTTAAGTATAGTATAGTGTATAATAACACTCAAAATACGTCAACAAACCAGAATATGTACATTTATTATAAGTCAGTATCACACAAAAAATCCCATATAATTTTACTAATAGTTAATAGTATTGTTTAACGAACTAAGATTTACCCGCTATGACTTTGTTTGCATGTTGGCATGCTTGGGTTAAAATTCAAGGAAATAAATTACGTCTGTAAACACAAGTGCCTTGTCTTCGAAAGTCTTGGCTATATTATAATCACTGATAAGAAGCTACACTTCATCTCTAAAGGGTTTTTCTTATAAGCATACTTTTTACATCGTCTTCTCTTCACCATGATCATATCATACACGCAATTTTTGGCAAACCTCCTTATTCGCCCAGTAAAAATTTCAGTCATCATAAATTGTTTGGAGGATATAATGCCAGATTTACACCATCAAACAACATGGGAAACGTTTTGAAAAGCTGCGTGCCTTGAAATTGATAGGCACTCATACATACTATGAACCTACGTAAACGTACCTAATAAAGCTTCTATATACGATACGATGATGATACATATTATGATGTTCCGAGCAAGATAGTCATGCATGCACGCAAGAGCGGCACACACACCTGTTCCAGCCTTTCATCATCTTCGTCATCATTATTACATCGTTGACTTTCTCATGCACATTTTATCCACCTTGGATCTCATTATTCAGCACAAGCGAAGAATATTGTGAGATGAGATCAAGATCACCAAAGATTGATCTCACTCAAATGTCAACTGCACTTTAGGTTAGTCATAAGGTTAATGGGGTATAATCAATATGGAAAGCAGTCATACATCTGAAGTAGAAACCAGCTAGCTCAGCACACCCAGACTAAAGGAGAACATAAACCTTGTTTCAGTTGTTGTAAAACACATAACCATTTATCTCCATTTGTCCCTTAAAAAGTTACTTTTGACTTCTGCTTTTTCTCATCTGTTTTTATGTGATTGAAAAAATAGAGTCGGCCTAAAATAATGATGGAATGGATTTCATAGAGCGTAAATACAACATAAAATTTCTTTAATTATGTTATATGCATATAATTTATATACTTTAACTTTTTGCTCCTTTATAATAACATTTATATGTTCCGAACACATCATAGTAATTCGTTAAAAAAGCGAGCAGCTCAAGCTCAGCTCGCCTCCTTCCTTAGTGCCTCATCTCGTGTTAAGCAGAGATTGCAGTTTTGTGAAATGATCAAAGTAGGATGGAACAATGAGCATGAAGTAGCACACGGATCGGATGACAAATGGACGTCCTTGTATTTTCAGCAACAGCAACGCTATGCTATCACCACGAAGGTTGTGCTGTGCTGTGGGAAGGGGCAGTTAGAATAAAATTATGATGAAGAAACCAGGTAAGGTAACGCATATATATGACCATTTGGTAGAGAACTGGACCCAGGAAAGCTAACTAGTGTCACGCGAAATTATATTTAGGACAAGTTACTGTTTTCTGATGCCCTTTTTAAGAGGTAACTTTTATTTGTGTGTTTTTTTTGTTGCAAATTTCAAGATCGCAAGTGTCATATGATACCATGCTCAAAGGGGCTGTGTAAAACTGACTTTAGACAGAGTTTGCAAATATATCGCATAGGCCATTGCTCGCCTATGGCATTTGCTGCCATTATACAGCTGCACGTTAATTAACATTTTTTGAGTTTTGGCAACCGTACTTTCACGAATTCCAGATTCTTTTGAACTGACAAGGAAATAGTGAAATAGTTTCTGTCTGAAAAAAAGTGGGGAGGCTTATACTGAAATACCTTTGTACGTCAGTACAGCGTACAGAATGTGCCGAAACGTTGTTTCTTTAGCTTTTTAGCTGGGATGCTTCTTTGTGAAAATGAAAATACAGTAGATGACAATAGCTGAGGAAAGGGGCTGATCATCAAGAGCTTCATGATTTCAATATAATAGAACGCACGTCATATAAAGCAACTGACCTGTGATAACCTTTCGTTCAAGTCAGCCCCTAAATATCACTCGAAAATATCACTACATAATATTGATCACAAAAGGGTTTCAAGATGAAGAAGGCTCTACATAAGGCATCTAATTACCTAAGTTGACTTGGACTACTGCTTGCCTGCGTCACCCATTATAAATACTCATACATACCTATACACTCATAGTGCAAAAAAATACTATAAATACTGTAACTTGTTTGATTTTGATCGTATCTATATTCTACACACACGCAAGCTGCCTCACCGTCTCATCCAAATCCAGTTGGTTGTAAAGAAGGCAAAAATGAACGTGACCGTGAGTGATATGCCGACTACCGACATTTAGATTATTTTTACATCACATACATAGCATATATATACTTATACAGTATATTCGCACTCTTTCACCTATCCTTTTTTATAACTACTTTCAATAACTTTAGGCATGAAAACAACATTGTGTAACAGAATGTGGCCTCTCCTCGTTGTACGATATGGCCTTTAAATAGTTATTAGCCGAAAGAACCACCAAATATCCCCACCTTTTAAAATAGAACTAAAGTAAATATAATACCGTCGACCAGTGAAAGAGACTAAGAATACTTATTAAAATTATCATTTGTGAAAGGCGGAGAGAGTACAAGAGAAAAAAGACATAACAAACTTATTTGTGGAACCATTAAACTATTCCTGTCAGCAAAATTGCCATTAGTTTTCTATTTTAAGACTAAAGGAAACCGGTGCGGTACCAGCTTCTTGATGAAAGTTTGACAAATGAAGAAAGTAAATTAGAATTTATTGAAAGAGGAGCAATCCCATAAAAGGCAACTTGCCTGAAAGCATTCCTGTCATATAACTCAAGATCATATTTTTTGTTGTTTTTTGTATGTGACCAATTTTATATTTTATGAGATGAACAGCAACAGCGCTGTCGGTGTTAGGTAAAAGCCAGCGTCGCACTGTCTGTAACGAACATAGACGCACACACACACATGCATGGTTTACCCTTATGAATTTTCTTTAGCGTGTGTGTGATGATATGATATGATTACCAATATAAAAGTGATACTTTTATTCTGAAGAGGATCGAGCAGTGTTCTTATTATATGATATGATGTCGCAAGAAAAAAAATAAACCACTGTTTTCCTCGTTTGTATTACATTACACACATCTCATATCACACACCGCATAATACTATATCTTTGCTGATTCCTTCATTTCATCTTCATCCTTGAGCTTGCAACTTGGTCTTGGTTTTCTTGCTCTATTTGATTCTGCTCTTGTGTGAGAATAATATTTATAGTATATGATATGATGACTCTCTGTTAATAGTGACAATGTACAGGCATACTTGCATGTGGTCCTCATAGTGAACGAGTTGGAGCAGCTGTATGAAAACAAGCAAGTGTGTTTTAGTTTGGTGTGGCAAAAAAAAGTTGGAGTTGAGTAGTAAGTACTGTGAATATGCTACTACCGAGAAAAGTAAATCGATCCACATGGTACTCACACAAATACACGAAGGAAATGCCCTTCGCCACTTTACTCAGAATCAGAAGGAATGTTGAATGTGCTACATTCAACTTTACATGTAATATTCGGTATAATAGCATGTTTCAAACAATATAAAAATTTCATCCTTGTCACATCAAAGCACGGTGGTTTTCTCTCTGTAGTTTGTCGCTGAACGGATATACTACTACTAATACCAACTCTCAATAAAAAATACAACTTAATACAAAGTTTTTACTATGTATATTTATTGCAAAATCGCGGCACACTTTTATCATCTGCTGGCCTCGCAATCACTGTTATTTCTCTAATAGAGTCGTGTGTCGTGTCATGAGTTATGTCGTGATGCATAACCCGAGCTAACAGCAAGTTTCCCCTTTAAATATGTGTAATAATATAATGTGCTGCTAAATGTATGGAGCTACGCTAACCTTCAGAAAGCCATAGTAGTGTGTGGATTTATATATATGGATGTGATAGTGTTTGAAAGCATATTTCACAGAAGATGATAGGCTAACATTAGTCCATGGTTGAGAGAGCACGCTAGAACTAAGAAGTCTAGAAGCATGATATTATGACGATACTATTATACACATAGTTAGTTGGGTTTCATGATCCTGGGGTGTTACCTATTAGACTTCCATTTCATATTATGACAACAAGAAAGACCTTGCATGGCTTTTTGTTACACAAGATGAGCTAGCCACTGCCACGTTATCATTAAGTAGGAATACTACTACTATTACTGTTTCCTTTCAACCTATTTTACTTTGATAGCTGGCAGTGATGTAGGTTAAGGGAGAGATTTTGTGGGATGTCAACTTATCCTTTTGCTTTCAGTCTAGTCAGATCTGTCCTACTGGCTAGACGCTCTGGAAAGGTATGTTGCTAAAGAAAGAGGGAAAAGAGATTTTGATTTAGCTTTGTTTTAGCATCATTTTGTGTCTTCTTGTGTAGGAACGGTTTTAATTGAGAGGTTTCCCCCGAAAGTTTCAATTTTTTTCAAAAGTTATAGAATCAAGTTTCATTATGACAGCTAAAATTTTCCAGATTGAGATTTAAATTTGTTCAATAATTTATTCTACTACTCAGTTTGTCAATATATATTTCATAAAAAATCAAAATGCCTTTTGCTACGATACATACGCGTGGTCTTATACCGGACTTTGTGATTTCTCCCCTCCTTTGTTCACCAAGTTTGTCGACACTTTCGACAGATAGCTGTGCCGAAGATGTTCATGCTCTTCATGTTTCAACGGTAATTTACTTTCTTTCTTTTTAAATTTTTTTTTCTTGAAAATATTCACGTGTTTTACTCGCATTATGCATAAAAAAGCCAATTTATATGCACGTATAATTACTTTTCTTAATAATATGCAGATCCTGCAAAAGGTATTCGGCTACCTTTCCTTTTGGCAACAAAAGAAATGCCGGTTGGTATGCCGCACCTGGAATGCAGAACTCCACCAATCGATAAGAAAACGGAGTAAAGTTAATTTGACAAAACTACTCGGGTCAATATCACCCAATTACCATCCTTCCGCACTGCCATCATTACTGCCAACACTACAAAGCTTGAATCTTGTATGTACAAGTTTTATAATTGAATCTGAGAATCAAGACATAGGACTCTTTTTTAGGCATAGTAATCTCTTAATAAAATATATTGAGCTACGAAACATATCATGGCAATTGTCCCATGTGCTAAAGTACATTTTGCAAGAGCTGCCTTATCTCGAAGAACTACGAATTCCGATCCAATGCGTTCTTCCGCAACAGGGTAAGAATGCTTGTTTGGAGGACACGCGAGGAAGTCCCGTCATCAGGGAACAGTTTCCCAAGCTAAAGTCCATTGTCGTCACGTATACTTTGATGGGTTTTGGCGTGCAAGCTTCGTCCATAAGCTCACTACTTGAGATTCTTCAGTCTGCGCCTAATTTGGAGGAAATTTATTATCCAAATATTGTTCAGTTCACCTCCCCATATGAGAATCCAGCGAGGGTTGTATTCAAAAATATTATTTACAATGGGAGCATGTCACTAAGTAGATTGACTAGCTTGAAAATTGATACCTTTCTCCGGAACGAAGACCTATACACACTTGCCGAGAGGAATCTTCCACTCAAGAGTTTGCAATTGACGCTAACACCTGGGATAGGATGTGATGACTTGTATGAGCTGCTATACAGCGTGGAGCATACTTTGCAAGTGCTGACTTTCACTTTTCGTGATGGCTATCGGCTATGCAAAAGATTTCCTCACTTGGAAAAGTTGAAAAACATGTCAGTCATCATTTGGAATGGATATTTGGATAATTTGGCAGAAATAAAGAGGTTGAGAAATTTGGTCGTGGTTTTGATGGAAGTTGAGATGGACATGATATGTAGTGGGACAAGTAACTCTGGAACGTTTGCTGAAATGTCAGAAATCAAACAGTTGGAAATACATGCTGTACCTAAAGGGGCAGACTCTTTGGTTATTAAAACGATTCGATTGAGCCCATGGAATTTGAAAAGGCTGACGATTGATCACGCAACAGATCAATATCTTCGTGTTATTTTCCGATCGTTGAGGGTTTTGGAGGAGCTGTTGATACTTTATGGAGACTGGACTGAAACGGGGTTGACAGGAATACCAAAGGCATATTGCAAGCCGGAAATTGTCCATAAGGAATTTTATGCTATGGGCTTGAAAGAATATCCTGGAATTTCTGATTTGAAAAGTAAGACTGATGAGATGAGAGCATTTACTATTTGCATTGATGCATACACCTGCGTAAAATCCTAATTTTTGCAATGTATCTTTTTATCAGATCTTCGAAATTTGATTCTGACTGGCGTGATGACAGATATTTCGCTGATTTTGGGTGTTTCAAAATGTAAAACGATAAAATCTTTGGAATTGGTAGCAAGAAACTGTTCCAAGGTAAGCCTGGGATTTCCTTCATTTTTTTATGCACTTGACTTATCCTTCTTTAAATTTTTCGTCTTAAATTTTCATGTTTTGTGCAGATTTCTGAGTATGCCCTCATGAAGATATCTGATACGATGGATCTCCATTATCTCCGAATGACAAATTTTACTCCGAACATCAACGTTTCCGAACAAGGACTTCAGTACTTAAGCCAAAGATTTTCGGGTAGAGAACTTTACTTAAATGCATAGACAATCTCTGTGAAATTCATCACTGCCGTTTACATACCGTACCATTACTACTAAATATATATTTAACAATATGTTATGTATTTACTTGCACTTCATTGTGTTTCAGTTATGTATAATTAAAAATAACTTAAAGTAACTTAGAAAAGGTCGAAGGCTAAATGGCTTTCAGATGGTGGGTTGGGTAATAAGTAAAGATGAAAGCTTTCCACGTAGTATAGCTATGTAGCAGCATAACACTGCCTTGTTACTGCTATGATATCAATCATACAAATTAAATTACTGCTATATTAAATATACATAAGTCGTAATTATTATTAATTATTAAGTAAATCTTACGATCATTTAAAATATTAGGATTTTTTTTCCTCCATCCAAGTTTACGCTGGGTTTCAAGTAAACAAATGCTCCAGACATGAGATGTTAAAGTTAGAACTGGTCGATTTGGTAAGCCTGTTGAATTAAATCATGAATACGTTCGCCATATTATACATATTTCTGCTTCCTAAAGTTTTATGTTAAACTTCAATTTAGTAATATATAAATACGAGCTACAAACTTCATGGAGTAATTGAAATTCTAATTTAATTCTAAATGATTACAATATACAATGTACAACAAACATTCATATAAATTAATATAAGCTACAATTATTAAAAGATCATGAAAATTAGCATGCAAGTAATAAGTTTGACAGCAAATGTATAAGAACAAAAATATGTATGAATTTAAAAGATGATATTAAATGAGCAATCACATACCTAAAATGATTGAAAAACATGAGATTTCGGACCTATTGAATTTTTGCATATCTACTCCGTAAATGACCAATGCTCATCTTCTCTGGAGCATGCATTTGAAACGCTTCGCAATAGCCCCAGCCATTCACCGGTAAAGGTTGTCGACTCATTTTGTTACAAAAGAAAAAAGTGTTTGCAAGAGATTTATATTTATTATTTGTGGGCAAAAAACATTTGCTTGGCTTCATAAATTGCGTTTTAATCGTACTCAAACAACATCGTACTGAGTTAGCAAGTTGTTAAGATTGTTTCGAAGTTAGTTAACTTCTCTTCTGCCTGTTGGCTGCAACTCTTTTCTGAATCAAGACTAAAAACACATCCGGTAAGGTGAATTTTCTTTTTCTCTTTTACAATACTCTGCAGGAAGTTGCTTTAGCAGGTTTGTAGAAAAAGTAGCGAAGTGAAGTCAAATTAATCGATGATATCTATACATGACATATCTGACAACGTGACAAAGAACTAATAGATCCCTAATGACTAACGACATGACGTAGACAAAACAAATGGTTTTATAATCCAACTTCGTTGTCCGTAATTGACCTTAGCCACCTAGCTCTGACTTTTGCTCGTTAGTCATATATTGAATTAGGAAATGGAAATTGCGACTCTAGATTAGGCAGAGGAAATGCATAAAATAAACTTTAGATTAATGGCTTAATACACAGGAACATTGACATTGCATTATGGAGCAGAGAAACATAATTTTTTTTTTCAATTTACGTGGACGAAAATGGTTTTTCTTTGTTATGTTATACGATGCACGCTTCAATTGCGCATGAAAATACTGCGTAATGTCGTAATGTGTTCAATGCTGTTCAATTCAATCGATTCCCATTACGTGTGTATGTATTTTTTGCTGTTGTATGGTTGGTTAGATCTGTAACATGACAAGTGTTTGAGTTTAAGGGAATACCTTTGTTTACACTCTGTGCTCAACCCCCGAACCCCATTAGATCAGCAGATGACCAATGAATGAACATCTCCAAATTGCCAAAAGACGTGATAAATTGTTGAGTTTTATACATAGTGGGAAATTAGTTAATAACGTCACTGTTGAGGTTCTCGAAGGCTAACTTGAAGGGAGATCGTAAAGAGCAACTCTTAAACTACATTTCTGACCACTTTTGCTAATGTTTTAGTGATGTTAACACACTAAACGACGGGATTCTTTCAGTTATAAAATGCATATAGTTAAATGAACATTTACCTTCTTAAACTTCTACCCCGTCGTTTGACGTAAATAGACTTCCAATCACGCAATTTAATGCACTAATGTTTAGACCAGTTCTTCAGCTAACTTATCTCCGTTCACCTGTTTTCACAGCACCTTTCCTGACTTCACAGTTTCTTTGCAATGTGTAAAACTGACAATCGAAGACGAGGGAACATATGCAAAGCATATGAGGCGGGTGGATTAGGCGGCATAGGTATGATATAGCCTTAACGAATAACAGGATGTGATTGATACACCTTAAATGTCGATCATTGTCATTAATAATTGTTAATCACATCATTATGCTTAACTTCATCAGGATGATGTCGATGACTTGAGCACGCTATGTTGCTTCGTAATATTAGAATTTTGCACGCAAGCATGACGATTATTTATGGGTTTATGATATATGAAATATGAATAGGACACAATTCTTAGGGTTTCTACTGACGCTGACAACAGTGTCTTGTTGAGAAAACATTGACTTCTAAAGCGTAATACACATTTAAAAAAGTAATGTGGGACAAGTCAATTATTTTAAAATTCCAGCAGACGTGAATAATACATAATGGCATCCATCCATCATCGTTTAAACATTTCATGCTTGTTTTACAAAAAAAAAGGAGCTGGGTGGTAGCAAGGCGAGTATTTTCTGTGAAAAGAGAAAGGCTAGTGGGTTTCTAAAATAATTTGCTGTGTTACCTAACCTGCGGCTTAAGAATATTTGGGGAATAAATTGCGGCTTGCCCACTTAATCGTTCCTTCATCCTTCCTACTTTTTAGCAAGCATAAATTTTCGAAGTTCGGTCCTTTACCCGTTTTTCATAATTCCAAGCTATCTTCCTTATATTCAGTAATATAAGGATCGATAGAAATTGTCGTGTGCTATTGAATTGACGTTTTTTAATTTTGTGCATTTTATTGCCAAATGACAGCCTGTTTCCGCCTACTATCATAGCACAGCACGCAGCTTTTACATAAATACTTTTTCCATCACCACCAGTAAAACCCCTGCCACCTTGCATACACCTTGCATAGCAAGAAAAATGTCAAATGAAAGTTTCGATCGATTTGGATTTGGGAACGACAGAGCTGAAGAAATCAATAAACTAGTCATGATATTAGGAGTATTCGGGCGTTTAATGCAGTTTCCTTAGGTTTTCTTACACTTCAGAACTTTACATAACATCAAGTTTCGTTTTCATTTTGCAATGCCGGAGCTGAGACGACAATACAGCGGGTAGGATCAATAGGTGCAATTAGGAGTTTCTGATTTCGTTTAAACATGCAGAAAACAATTTGCATGAGACAGTCAGACTCTTTGATGAGTTCCGTCGGAAATGATAACCCAACTTTGTTGGACGCTGTGCCTATGCTATTTATTAGTTCTATCGATACCCCGATATTATTAATGACACAAATGGTGCAAATGAATTAAAACTTTTCTTCAGGACGGTTACATAATTTATCTTTTTGTGATTGTCACTTGTCACTTTCTTGAAGTTGGAAGTGACATCCTCTGGAAAATGATAGGTTCTTTAGCCCAAGTATGCCCACATTTCTGCAAGAGTTAATGCAGAAGAGAAATCGTTTTCTATAATGTCGATGTCCAAAACCATGACTTATCACAACTCATCGCAGAAAACATGTACATACATATTTCAATTATACATGAGCCTTGCACATGAATGTATATTTTATTTAGATGTATCGTATCGTGCATGCATATGGTATAATTTGGATAGTTTTATCATCTAACGTTAGTTTACTTTTTGTTGGTCAGTCGATCCTACCTCATATACCAAGTCTATGGCTATAGCATAACATAACCTTGGAAAAGCTTTTATTTTGTAGCTAAGGTTTAGGCAAACTGACTGACAAGTAACTATTTTTCCAAGTCAATAGTTCGGACTTGGTTATCATTTTTCATGACAAAACGAAACGAATATTTTTGGCCATGAAAATAGTAGAGCATTTTTTCTGTTTCTTCCATACTTCCATCATCATTCCATTATTCATTTAATATTCCAAGTCAAAATGAGAATATGAGGGCCACTTCATTACATATCTAGCCTCGTATAAGAACACTTCACGTTCTGTTTTCTGGTGGTAGGGTGCTAGCCCACTTTCTCCACAAATTCAATGCAAAACAACGCTACATGTATGTGGCATTTCACCATACATAATCTATACCTGTTGTTTTGTACAACTGAAAATGGAAGTTTTGTGCCTGTTCGTGTTGTCTACAAATTAAAGACTGCTAAGAATGGACAATTCCAAAAGAAAGATGTAGCAATCATGTTCTTCACGTTCAATTTTGAATTGAGCTAATTTGAAAGAAATTGAAGTATCCAACGTTGTAAAGAAAACAAGTCATTTTCAAGTTGTTAAACAGGTTCATTAGGCATAATTCAGTTCTGCAGTTGTGCGTGGTCATCAGAGCAGCCTTCGTATTTTCCTTCGTGAAACTTACTTTGTAGTAGGAGTAGTAGAACGTAATTTTCTGACAAAAACCTAAAAGCAGACTCTATTCCTAAAAAAAAGTGGATGAGTAGAGCATGAGAGCGTGTAGAGTAAAACATTTTGTTCATTCAGAAAGGATGGACCTAGACTCTGACTCTGGACCAAACTAAAATGTCTGAATCTGAATATAGCAGACTATTAAATCAGGCCCGTTCCATGTCCAAACTGATATACATAGATGTACTGATGACAGACACGCAATGTTTGTATACACAAAACCAATGAGGAACTCCTGATTAAATTCTTTTACAAAAAGGAATGACGACTACCTGTATCTTTCTGATAGTGACTGACTGTGCAACGCATAAAATCTAAACTCCAGCATCTTGTCTACGTTCCAGCATTTTTTATGCTGCTACGTGAATGTTCGTTTTGTTCCATGTGTGTTGCATGTGCATGTGATTTTTTTATACATATGTTGTAACCTCAAGTACCACATTGACTATAGTGAAGTAATATAATTATTTTTATCTCTGTTTTTACCTACATGTATGTATATCATCTACAAACTGAAATTGAATGCTACGCAAAATGAAACATCATCGAAATAACCCAACAACACCATGCACGATGTGTGCTGAACAACACTTGACTGAAGGACAGTTTGTCTAAATGATTCTTCGGCCGCTGTTGTCATTTGCATACTCATCGTCTTCACGACTATTAGTTTCAGTAGCAAACAGTCAAAGAAGTTATAAAAATTGTTATCACTCAGTATTTAAAAGAGGACTATTAGGAATTACCATTATGGGGTGTAATTCTTCATCGGCGTCTGTGACGCCTACTGAATCGGTGAGTCATTAATGATAATTTTTTATCACCTTTTTGTTTCATTCTTTTCCTTGTATAGTGTACGTCACACAACAACACAACCAATCCATTGGCAAACTGCAAAAAAAAGAGACGCTTGCTTGTTACGAGCTGAGCTGCCTTTTACATAATCTTGTCTCTGAGTTGTTTGCTCCATAACTTGGGTCTAAAAGTATTTCGGGGTGTTGTGGTTTTGAGAGCATCTTGTTGAATTACTAATCGTCCTCATTTCATAAATTCAGGAGATGGAGGGGAACTGGAAGGAAGCAAAGTCGGTGTTTGAATTCGATTACATTGATATTGATGGAAATCCTCAGTCCATGCGGAAGTTTGAGTAAGTCTCAAAACAAGCTTTAAAATTTATGGCGTTCATTCGAGCAAATTTATTGATTTTATAAAATTGTGTGTGATTTTATCAGGGGCCACCCATTGATTGTCGTCAATGTGGCATCCAAGTGAGGAAAAACTCGGGTCAACTATACTCAGTTGACCGAGTTATACGAAAAGTACTCTGACAAGGGTCTTCGTATAATTGGATTCCCATGTAACCAATTTGGTGGACAAGAACCTGGAACCGAAGCAGAGATCAAGGAGTTCATCAAGCAGTTTAACGTCACATTCGACATGACCAGCAAAGTAGATGTTAATGGTGATAAGGCTCATCCGTTGTGGAAATACATGAAGTCAAAGAAAGGCGGAACTATGGGGGTAAGATAATGTGACAAAGGAGATAGTATCCCAGCTAAAAGTTTGCAAATGTTTAATAAAAAGTTATGTATTTCTATGGTTTTCTCAGGCTTTCATTAAGTGGAATTTTACAAAGTTTCTAATCAGCAAAGATGGACAAGTTCTAGAGCGCTTCGGACCACCAACAGATCCAATGGTGAGAGATTGGCATGTTTTAGTTTATATTTTATTTTACAATTTATTTTTTTACAGTACTATATATATATGAATATATTTCTATTGCAGGACATGGAAAAGGAAATCACAAAACTTTTGTAACACTATATTTTCCTTGAAAGTCACTCTTCTTATTTTCCCTGTTTTATCATTCGTTTAACGTCTTCGATAGCATGTCATCTATATGGCTGCTAGTATCCAAAAAATTAGGCATCTTATAAATATATATATATTTTGTTAAGGAAAGTGATTTGTGTAGGTAAACTAAACTAGAAATGAATGTTCTAATTCTCGTGATCAATGTAGTCCATGAGAGTAACATAACAAAGGGAAAGTTTATGACGGCTAATCTGTAAACCATTTACATGGCTGGATATGCCTGATGCTCCTACTTTTCTTTTGCCTTGTTGCCTACATGAATATTGAAAGCAAATTAACATTTCATAATATATATATATATACTTTAACTATAAAATTTAGAATAAAAACAGTCATAATCGTACCAAAATAAACATTTTATTTTAAAAGACCATAATTTTGATCATAATTCATATGAAAAGAGGTGATTGTAAGAGGTAAGTATTAGATTTGTTTGTATGATAGGGTTACAAAGGCATTATATACCATTCATCTTCTTACGCATCCTCCTGCTCCATTTCTTCTTCATTCCAGTCAATATTAAACTCTTTCTCTCCGTTGATGACTGCTTGTCGCTCAGCTTGATATAGAGAAAGGCTTCTCCGAGCTTGCCCAAGATACTTCTGGCGGTCGTTTTCCGAAAGTTTTTTCCACTCCTTCACAATCCGCTTGTGGATCTCACTGAACTTGGGCTTTCGTCCACGAGGATAGGTCTGAAAGAAAAAATGAAAATATTTTTTAAATCTTAAATCAAGCAATCAAATTATTTTAGGGTTATATTTGTTTAAGCAGTATGTTATATTTATTCACCTTTCCCTTCTCTGCCCTCCACTTATCCTTCACAAATAGTGCAAAACCCGAAGCAGGTTTCTTCATGGCTTTTTTAGCCCGCTTATACTCATTCGCGTTCTGTTGATAAGCCTCCTTTCCCTTCTTGCATGCTTCACTCCATTTGATTTTCTGGTCGTCAGGGAGGTGTCTCCAGGCATTGGCAGCTTCAATCATTATATCTTGGACACGCGTATTCTAAAATTCACGTAAAAAATGCATTCATTAGATTAAATACTTTACGTGTCAATCAGTTAAACCGTGTGACCACTCTTGTATCCTTATCACTCACCGCCTTTGACTTAGACCTCATGTAGTCTGCAACAAACCGGATATATCCATTTTGTGGACGAGCAGGCTTTGGAATGCTCTTCAATTTCTTCCATTTCTGTTCATTGGATAGTGAGATGAATCCCTGCTTGTCCTTCACGTTTTGCATTAAATCCATATTTATGATGGCGGCAGACACGGATTGAACTTTATAGGCGTAGAAGTTTCAGGTGAGTAGGTAATTACAAAGTGGGTATGGGTTATTTCAGCAAATGTACACTTGATATGAATCAGTTGTCACTGTGGATAGATAGGACACAAAGCTCTGTCGCTTTCTCAGGAGAAAGTTTTGACTGTGGAGGAGAAACAACAAAAGCGTGTCAAATTCTATGAGGAGGTGTAACGTGTAACCATGCCAAAATTTCAAGATGACATTAGGTTTTTGCCTTCAACTGGCGTGTTTTCTCCCGTTAGGTCAATGTCCGCTGACGCTATTGGCCGATCAGATTTTCTCATTTTCTCTAGTGCATTTATTCAGTGCAAAGATGTAAAAGCATTTTTACTTTCATGCGGAAAGGTGAACGGAAAACATTTTTAATTTTAATCATAATCAAACTCAGTAAGCATAATAAAATTGAATTTGGAATACAATCAAGTTGTTTAAAGCTTATATATTCAATAATGAACGCCCATACTCCATAGAGGTATTATAGCAATATATGATCCCTGAATTGAATGTGTACATGAATCTGGCTTAAGATGACTTTGTTGAATCCACATATTGCTTGATATTCGGCTGTGCATAAACTGCATCCACCATTTTCCTCACATGAGGATACCCGTTTAATGAAGTGGGATCTGTGACTTCACTTATCTGTCGCAGGAACTCTGCGATGACAATGTCTGCCCAGGTCATAGATTTGCCAACCATCCAAGTTGACCCATTTTCCATCTGCCGTTTATTAATCCTCCCCAAGAAGGTTGGTAAAATGGTTGAAATAAAGTTCTTTTTCAACTCTTCTTTCTTGACTGGATCCGGTTCTTTGAAGGTGAACTTTACATATTCTATATAATGCATAAAAATATTATGTAATTTGGAAGAAATTTATTGATTTCTTTTTACACATATCTTGACTTATCCCAAAAATTCTCTTACCATCTACAAGATCGGAAATCGCATCAACTAGCTCATCACATTGTGAAGATTCCCATTCATCAGCTCCACTCAACTTAAACTTGCGTCCGAGGTACCTGTAGATTGCTTTGCTTTGCGTAAGCGTCTTGTCACCAAATTGAAGAACAGGCATTTGACCCCATTCCAGTGCTAAGCAAGGGTATCAAAAATTATGAAATTAGTTTCACATAACTTCCGTTACAACATTACGAATGTCCTAATAATATGGACGATTATTACATGGTTTTAACGCGGGCCAGTCCTGCATTTTAATGCGGTTATCAACAAACTTCACATTAGCTGCAGCAACTTTAATTAAAATACAAAGATTAAAGATTAATTTAATTTTTATATTTTTTTTTAGAAATTTAATTTATTTTGGGCAAAATTATATTTTCAAATCGCGAATTACAGATTAGCCTAGCAGGCTCCCCCCGGGCGGCAAAATCGAAATATGTTAGTTTGTAAGCCATCCTGATTTTCACAATTGATACCAAGCCGTCTAGTCTAGTCTGCTACTTCAACGATGAGTGCTATAGTTGAACTGATGGGTGGTATTGGGATGAAATGCTCATTTAACAAGGTGTAATAATAATCATGAGTACAAATTATTGCACAACTCATTTACTTGTTTTTTGCATGATGTTCATTTATGTACCTACGTAATTCCAGCTACAGCACAAAAAAATGTAATTAGGGGCATATACATAATATACGTGGGCAGAGTCGACATGACAAGCATTTTTGTACACAAGGACAAAACATTTTGTCAATCTTCTTTTTTATTACATTCCCATTCCCATTGTACTTAAGTGCCGATTCTTCATAAAAAACAATAATGCCCAAGGTTGTTTAAGTTGTATAACTATTGACTATATATTCCTCCTCCTTCTATTTACCGGTATCAACGGAACTATGCGAGAAGCTTCTGCGTATCTCTTCCTAAAGTACTGAAGTGTTGACTTTGATGAATAGCAAGTCACAAATTGCGTGTGGTATATGATAAAACTCTTTTTTTTTTAATTTACTCAAATATACAGCAATAATGTTGAATGTGTAGCTTTAGAAAACAAAAAATAATTATGCAATATCAGCCACTTCTAAATCTATAGACTCCCTGGTGTCATCATCATTAAAACATTTAAAATGTTATAAATATGCCATCATTCTTTGAGCATTTGTTACGTGGACCTTGGATTGATTGCCCCGTGTAAATGTCCAGGATGCGAGATGATCTTACAGTAATAAAGATATGGTAATGCAAGCCTTTATGAAGCTTTAAAACTGCAAAAAATGAATATATATGTAAATCTGACATCATCATCATTACTGAGAATGAAAATAGGAAATGCGAAGCAAAAAAATATATTTGTCGTGTGCATTATCAATGTATTTCTTTATTGATGTTGAGTTGTATATTGTATACACGATTTTAAAGGATACCTTGCAGCATAACAAATTGATTTAAAAGCCAGACACTGTAGATGGGCTTAATGCTTGTGTACCAACCCTCTTTCGGTTGGTTAAAAACTTTAGATTATCATTTTGTCTTTTTATTGCATGTTTATGTTAGCGCTCAGTTTTTGGTCGTTTCTCTATCCAGGCTTTTACATTTGGAATGTTGAAAACTGTTTCCGAAAACTTTTTCAATGTTGGATAATCATCCAACAATCCAGGCTTCACGGTTTCATCTATGAAACTCACAGTGTGCGCAATATGCAAGTCCGCCCAAGTATAAGTAGTTCCAAGCAAGTAGTCACCTTTACTTGCTTCAAGAATCTTTTCAAATTTTGAGTAGTAAAATGGAACTTGCACATTGAGAAGATGATTTTTCAGCTCTTCCTTTTTAGTGGCATCTGACTCCCAGTAATATGATCTCCAGTCTTGAAGTATTTAGATAATAAAACAAGAATATTGGAAATCAAGTTTTAAAATGTTTATCAAGAAATGATACAAGGAAGAGGGATGATAGTAAAGTCATGTACATACGAGATCGGCAATCCATAATTGCATCCACATATTCATCACACTTGGCAGCTTCCAGTTCTGTAGACCCAGCCAAGCCAAATTTCCTTCCCAAATATCTACAGATTGCTGTAGACTCTGCAAGAACTTCTCCATTGATTTCCAAAACCGGTAGTTTACCCCAAGGATAGTCTTAAAACATGAGAAAACAAAGGTAAAAACTGATCGCTATTAAAGAGAGAGAAAATTGCGCAGGGACAATTACTTGGCTTCTCAGTGGCCCAAGCATCGTGTTCAAGTCGATAGTCTTCATACTGTGCATCGGCCGCTGCAAAGATAAGCCGAATAGGCTCAGCACGAGCACGGACGTTGAAGTAAATAAGCTTGTAATTTTCTTGACTCATATTGGATTCCAAATTATGTTGCTATTAAAAATTAATTATAAAACGTTTTTTTACTCTACAAAATTGAGTAAATATTTATATCCTGCTTTGTTTCGGTCAGTAATTATATTAATATCAGGAATTTAACACGGAATGAATAGAGAAAGTGTAGCGAGTCAGGTAAAAACAATATTTTGATTGTGTCATAGTCATACTGTGGTAGCATGCACAGAGTTGTTCAAATCAAATCAAGGTCTTATATCATCTTCACACATGGATATGCAGTACGCTGGACTAGATCATACCATGTTTTAGGCAGTTCAAAATACTGTGGTGTGATTGTATAAGCAGTATGATCCAATATGTATATAACAACCTTGTGAGTGTATCATGTATAACAATCACATAATGTGTAATGAATTAAAACGAAAAAAGAACAGAGAAAAGCATCACTATGTAAGCATATAAACATCATATGCATGAAGAGGTTTTCAAATAGCCTTGTTTTGGATTCAGATACAATATGTGCACTACAGACTACAGACAAGCCGGTTCCATCCTAAAGATTTACACACACATTAAAATTTGTCCACGTTCCCATACAATTCGTACGAAATGAGAATCGCGAAGAGCTCCATTACTAATTATGAATGCGAAATAATTGAAAATTGAATCGATCAGCATATTTTAGGAATTGCAACAAAGGATTTGACAAAACTATCGTTCTTCGTTGGAACTATATTTATATGCAGCACAAATATGCTTGATGACTTTTACTATTTCGCAATAAACTGTGCCATAGGTATTTTCTAAAAGTCAGTTAATCAATACTTTGACTTGCGGTTTGCTACTTATAAACTTGATTGATTCAGTATTTGCTACAAGCAATATGGTCTTAATTATTCATTGACAAGTAATTAAGTAATAGTCCGGATCATTTTGATGTCTGTAAAATTGATGTTGCCTTATCTTTTTGCAATGAGTAACTGAGTAAATGATAAGCTTAACATGAAAATATGCGCAGGTGGTGTGGTGACAGCCACTCAAATACTCAAAACACTTGCCTTTCGGTTGAAAAATGGCAATGACAAACCATTCTGTTTACCGGAACAAAATGACAGTGATACGACCAATGTTCGTAATTTCATCAATTACTGTGGATGAATTTTTTACGCAAAATAATAAGCTGATATCCAATGTGGTGCACTGCCCATAATGCAGTATCATAATCATAATCATGACCAATCTCAAACACTTTATTTGGAAAGTGACGAAAGAACAAGTATTATAATCTTTACACACGTAGTTTGATAAAGTATTAGGATTCCGATAATGTTCAATGTTCACACATTTCCACGTTTCTTTCTCGACGCTTTATTATTTCGAATTGCATTCCCCATTGATAAAGGTCCGGCAACGTAAAATTGATAGTGCATTTCTGCATAAAGTTGTTATGAACTAGTGCTACAATTCTTTTGATAGTTGTTTCTGAAGTCTGTAGTAGAAAAAGAAAATTGAACATATTTCCATGTGCTTATAAAAATGCCAAGGTCAGCAGGAATTTCAGTCAGGATTTTCGAGAGAAATGATGTAACCTTCACAAAGGAACTCGGTAGTGGAACGTTTGGCAAAGTGTTCTTAGGTAAAATATAATTATTACATCCAAATTTCCAGCAAATCTCAAACATTTTGTTACGTAAAGAGCATCACTTCTTTAACGTCGGATTTTAATATTATTTAGCTGTTCTGAGGGATTCCAGGTTATCTCCAGTCGCAATTAAAGTATTTAAAAAGGAAATAAGGTCAGAAGTTTCACAAAAAGATAGGGACAATGCGTATGAGGAATTACTTAAAGTAGCTGTTATAGATCATGAAAACATTGTCAAACTCCATGGCATGGTTCCAGATGGTAAATTATACACGTATCACAATTGAAATTAATTATTATTACTGCAATATAATGCACAACACTGTGAAATTGCAGCGGAACTACCATGGCTTGTATTTGAATACATGAAGGATGGAACCTTGTTAGAATATGTTAAGAAACATGACGAAATTAAAGAGGTAACCCAAATCCCATAAATTGATTGATACGAAGTGGCTAATTGGGCCGTTGGTCTTACAGATATTCATGGTTTCTACCATTTACAGAAAAATCTCGTTAGATTTTGTCGGGATGTTTGCAACGGCATGACGTTTCTTCACAACCACCAAGTTTTGCACAAGGACCTAGCGGCAAGAAATATTTTATTGGATGGGAAAACAGCAAAAATTGCAGATCTGGGACTATCAAGTTTTTTAACCTCTGATGAGGGCGGTGTTTACGCTGTAAGTAAATCTGTATTTGCATCCATGCATATTGCATAAGCTTATCAGTCTGGATTAACTTCATCAGGAAGTTCAGCCTTTTGATTCATGAGTATGTTTATTATGTTAATAAAAGCTCAATGGGAAACTGTTTCCGTATCGTCATGCTGCAGTGGAATGCATTGTGGAGCAGGTCTTTACATTTGAGTCGGACGTTTGGAGTTTTGGAATTACAATGTATGAAATATTTTCTGGTGGCATGATGCCTTATGGAAGAGATAACAAACAACCAGTAAGTTTCTATTTTACAATTACACACAAAGTTTATTTTTATAATTGCACATTATGCAAGCGTTTTTATTTATCTGACATAGGAAGTGCGAAGGTTCATAGTAGATGGAATAACTCCTCTACATCTGCTACAACCCCACTGCTCATCGAAAATAACTGCCATTATGAAATCAATTTTAAACCCTACTCGTTCAAAGCGACCAACATTCGAACAACTATTATCGCAATTCCAGAAAATGCTCACAGGAAAATCCGTGTTGGAACACAGTAACGATAATTTAGCAACAAGTGACTCTGCATTTGCTGCCTTTCATAAAATAAAAGCTAACGGACTCTCAAATTCCTTCAACAATCTTCACAGTCCTTTGTCATCCTCTCCCACTTCAAGTAACGCTGCTTTTAAGAAAAAGGGCTCAGCACCAAATGAAAATCAAGGTAGTTCTAAAAATGATCCCATGAATATAGCCAACAGCATGCATCTCCTTACAGTGTCTCAAAACTCTAGAAGCACTTCTACTCCTAATTTAGTGGAAGCTATTGCAAATCTAACAAATCAAAGCATACGGCAAGCGGACAGAATTTTGCAGAAAAGTTCAGAGAATAATTTCCTCAGTGTTCGCTCAGTGCCCTCTGGACGAAGACAGTCTGCAAAGTCAGAGTCAGAAGCGATACCGTTAGCAGAGAAAAATATGCGGAAAAGTTCACAAGCAGAAGACACATCTTCCAAGCCCAAACTTCTCGTTGAAGATGAATTTGATGAGCAATCTGAACCAAGAAAACGAGCTAGCAGTAGCTCACGTATCATGAATAATCCTTTGCTACAAGGTTTAGTTCAAAATCGATTTAAACGAAAAACCTAAAGAATATTCTATGCAAGACATCAAGCCACTTTTCCCTAATATTTTCAAGTGCTCTTTATAAAATGCTTGTTACCTGATTTTAGTTGTAACCGTAACGGTACTTCAATATGGATGTTATTTTTACTTACTTGTATTTGTATTGCTGAATCATAAATGGCAATTTGTAGACGAAAATTAGCATAATTTTTTAATAGAATTGCAAACTTGTAGTTGATAAGCATGTAAGTGTACTATATAGGAAAAATATGTGGTATAACAATATACTGTGTACGAAATACTAATGTTGATGTAGCCGATTTTTACTGATTAATGAATAAAGACTCAAAAGTATGTTATACTGTTACCCGTAAGTTCACTTTGCTATCGTAGTTTCTACTCCTACATGCATAGTTGGAGTTGGAAGGATCCGATCCTAGTAAAAAAACCAGCTTTCGCAATGAAACTTCTTACACTACGGCCTAATTCAATACAAATTAAACCGATTGTTATATGCATTTCTTGTGTTTTATTCATTTCTATCGTGGGGTTATCCATGATAACCTTGAAGGCGAAAGGGTTTAGCCTTCGGCCATCAGCAAGAAGATTTCTAGGATTAAAGAGGCATTCTCCAAAATTCTGCAATCAGTTAGCTCGCCGTGAAGCGTAAGCTATTAACTCAATCGAATTCAACTTACGAGTAAGGCAGTGGGGTAATGTGCAACCTAAGCATGATTAATTGGCATATTCTGTTTTTTATAGAATAAACTGGAATTACTTTTATTACTACAAGAATCCCACAACTCAAAAGGGCATAATATGGTGTAAAGTTCCAAAAGCCGGCTCCACAACCTTAACCAAGATGTTTTTGAGGCTTGCTGGTTCCAAAAGTTATAAGAATAATACAAGAGTTCACAAGCTGCTTCGAGACTTTTATCCAAGAATGCCAAATAAAATTATGCTGGATAAGATGAAAACAACAAAGTCATTTCTAGTAGTTCGAGATCCATTTGAAAGAATCTTGAGTGCATATAGGGATAAATTGGAGAGCTACAACCGTGACTTAATCTTCAGGTATTTCGTGAAAATTGGTTTCTAGTAAAATATAATGGTTTGGATTGGGATATTGGGAAATTGAATGTATTCATAATCCTTTTAGGGATGGCTTCTATTATGAAAACTATGGAAAATTCATGGTTCAACCCTACGGTGCACTAAACAAGAGTAATTCATCAAACAAAAATGGGACTGCTATCAAAACTAGTGGAATATCCATAAGGAAGGAGCCAACGTGGAATGAGTTCATAGCATACCTACTCAAAACTCCTGTTTCAAGGTAAATTAAACCTGATTGCTTTTGTCTGTTTTCAACAAATTTTTGGTCTGATACTTTTGGTTATGTTAATTTTTCAGATATGACGAGCATTGGATGCCTATAACAAAACTGTGTTCCCCATGTAACGTTCAATTCGATTACATAATCAAAATGGAGAATTTTGAAAACGAGATCCAAAAGCCGTTGAAGGATGCTGATATTCTAGCATCAAACATTGGCAAGTCTCATATGACAGGAAGTGCAAACAGGAAACTAATTGAAAAATATTTTAAGAACTTGACTGTAAGTGAAGTGAAAAAGCTGTATACAAAGTACAAACGGGACTTTATGCTTTTCGGCTACACACCTTACAAATACTTTCGTTTGTTTAAGCTAGAGGACAAAAAAAGACCTTCGTGAAAAAAATGTAACAGTACTCGTGTTCAGTTGTTTTAAAATTATTTAACTTTAATTTACAATGCTTAACTTTATATTGACTACGAAGATTTATAAAAAAATATACTACAAATGACGTGCAAAAATTTGACTTGAATTCATAATTAATCTTTCAATAAATAATTATGCTCAATATGTTCACATCATTGTTTTATCAAAGGGCCACAATGGTTTCATCAAAGCTGTTCCTCCAAGTTTTTCAGGAATGGCATCGATAGGTAAATGGTCATGAATTGCGGGTAGCCACTTTGACTCATCCTCATTGAAAATGTTGATTTTGGAAAGGGTATGTTTTGACATGAGGGGTTTGACGATGTTATAACCCAAATAAAACACGTTGGGAGCTGTTAACAACAGAGCATTTAAGTTTTCCAGAATACATGGTATATGTATTAAATGCAAAGGTATGTAGGATTCGAATTATCTTACTATTTATCACGAAAGCTTTGTGTAATAACTCCGGGAAGTTATTTTCATAATCATTGAAAAGACGTATTAAATCTTGGATGCCTGGTTCATAAAAAATAAACGTGAAATGGTTAAAAACTATCTACCTTCAACTTTTCATGGGATTTTTATTTTACACGAACTAACCTGCGAAATTTTGTAACTCATACAACGCTTTCCTAAACGTTACTCCAGTGTTGTCAACAATGCATACAAAATTTTGATGCTTTGTTTTCAGCAATTGCTTATGAACTTGGTCCATACTCTTGCCAGCAAATCTCAGACAGTCATCCTCCAACCCGTTTTTAAACATGTCATAAGCACTAGCCCACATTCCCAATGGAGCATAGTAGACTGTAAAAAAAGAAACAAGTTCGTTAGTATGCATAAATTGTAAGTATCCAGCAAAATCTAAGAATATGCAATGACGTGTGGAATGGGGTCCAAAATCTTTGCAAAATGCAAAAATTGAGTGAAAAAGCTCAATCACGTACTAAAGTACATTATATAAAAATTATAACTGGTTTTTCAGCATTGAGCATATGAAATGATATATACTATATTGCAATTCAGAATCTTTCATCTTTAGCATATATCTTCTTATATCATTACCTGGGCGGCCTTCTGTGTCATGTCCACAGTGATAAATATCGTATCCAGCTGTAATTTCAGTTGGTGGTTCCCAAAACTCGAACGTTGAACCAAAGTATTTGTATTCATTCTCTTTACGCCATATAACAGACTGGAATAAAAAAAATTTGTATGAATTTTAGGTGCACTAATGCACAATAATGTTCTGCATGTTGCAATGTAGTGAAGCAATGATGGTCAAGAATTATTAAAAATACTTACATCCCGAAGCATGATTTCAGCCTTCTTCACATCAAGATTTCTTGCTGCGTGATAGAAAAGTATATTATTACAGAGAACTTTAATTTCGGAGTTGTGCAAACTGCAGAAATTGAAATTATATTAATGATGAGAAATATTAGTAATAAAGAACCACAGATTCTAATAACACTTTTCCTGGCCATAAGTAAAGGCAAAAGTACCCAAGAACCGTTTTTGAATATTCTTAACAAATGGAATCTTGGCTTTCAAATGACAGTAGTTTGGTTTTCGGGTAACTTTTCCTTTCGAAGATATTCCGGATCTTCTGAAGGGGTTTATGGTCATCATGATCATCATACAAACGTATGTAATTCAATTGCATGCATGACAGTTGGCATGGAGTGAATTAAAAAAATCACACAATGACTTTGTTTGTCCGTCCGTAACTCGAAATTGATTAAAATATTCATTTTTTTTAGTTTTTAACGATATTTACTTCGAATTAATGAATATGCCCCAACGTCTGTCCGTCCAACGGCCTTAAATGAGCGATTCGAATTACAATGAGCGAGTATACCCCAACTTTAATCTAAAGCCGTTAGACTGGTCATGTGTGGGAAACACATTTTCTGAAGAACTAAAAAATACCAGAGAAGCTGAATGTATACTTAACACATGTGAGTACTTAAAGTTCCATATACACTAAAACACATGTGAGTACTAAAAGTTCCATGTATACTAAAACACATGTGAGGACTTAAAGTCCCATGTGTACTAAAACACATGTGAGTACCAGTGTTGGCGACTAGAATGTTTTAGTTGTAGTTATAGCTATATTCTATTCCTTAGTTTCATTTGGTGTTGTAGTTATAGCTATATTCTATTCCATAGTTTCATTTGGTGTTGTAGTTATAGCTATATTCTATTCCTTAGTTTCATTTGGTGTTGTAGTTATAGCTATATTCTATTCCTTAGTTTCATTTGGTGTTGTAGTTGTAGTTATATTCTATTCCTTAGTTTCATTTGGTGTTGTAGTTGTAGTTATATTCTATTCCCATATTTTATTTAACGTTGTAGTTATATTCTATTCCCATATTTTATTTAACGTTCTAGTTATATTCTATTCCTGCTTCTAGTAGTTATAGTTATAGTCAGTAGTTGTAGTCTCATACAAGAAAAATTATAAATTCAATAATTGTTCTTTTCAAACGTTATTCAAACTTGAAATCAAGACACGATTTTCAAGATATAAACCGGGACAAATTTTATGAACCAAAAAATAGAATTGTTAAATTCAAACGTCAGTTTGATGTCAGTATTTGGTAATTTTAAGCATCGATATGAAATTTTTGCAAGAAAAATGTAATTTTAACCTTTTTGCATATAAGCTAGTATGTACAAACCATTTAAGCAAAACTGCATAAAAAATTTGAATATTTTTTGATGAGCCTTATTCAAATTATGCAAATGAAAATGCCTGGATGTTGATAGAAAAAGCAATCACCTTCCATCATCACTTCAATACTACAAGTAAACCTATATGCATAACCTATACAAGTATATGGATAAGCAACCGTGAGCAAGGCTTCAGGCTTTCTTATGCATGCGCATTGTGCGTTCTATTTATATGCGTGCCTGACTACAACTACAACTAAAACGTTGTATTCACAAGGTGTTTTAGTTGTATTCATAGTTGTAGTCTCAGTTACTTTTAGTTGTAGTCATATTCATTCTCTGATTGACTGAAGTAGTTCTAGTTGTATGCGGACTAAAACTAACTAGAGGTGTACTTATAGTTATATTCTTAGTTATAGTGGCCAACACTGGTGAGTACTAAAAGTCGCATATATACTAAAACACATGTGAGTACTAAAAGTTCCATATATACTAAAACATGTGAGTACTAAAAGTTCCATATATACTAAAACACATGTGAGTACTAAAAGTTCCATATATACTAAAACACATGTGAGTACTAAAAGTTCCATATATACTAAAACACATGTGAGTACTAAAAGTTCCATATATACTAAAACACATGTGAGTACTAAAAGTTCCATATATACTAAAACACATGTGAGTACTAAAAGTTCCATATATACTAAAACACATGTGAGTACTAAAAGTTCCATATATACTAAAACACATGTGAGTACTAAAAGTTCCATATATACTAAAACACATGTGAGTACTAAAAGTTCCATATATACTAAAATATAAGTGAAGACTAAAACTCACACACATACTACAACTCAAGTGAATACTATAACTCCAATGAATACTAAAACTCCCAAAAATACTAAAACTCAAGTGAATAATATTTAGCATTCACTGGAGTTTTAGTATGTGTAGGGTTTTAGTTTCTGTGAAAGTTTTAGTATGTACGGCAGTTTCAGTTTGAACTGTAATTTATTTAGCTAAGTAGTTCCGCAAGTTTAATGCATCCCGTTTTAAAAATCACTATAAGGCATATAAAACTATAGGAACGCTATAGATATAAAGGTATATACATATTCATGGCCAGGATAAGATGCCTTATCAAAGCATGGCTGCAATATAAAAACTATGGAAATCATGGCCAGCTAAAGTGTTATTAGAATCTGTGGTTCTTTTAGGCATTATTTTATTTTTCTCTGGGATGAAGTTTTTATTGTGTTAAATTAGCTGGAAGCAATTATTTTATATGCAAGCTTTACGATGATCCCATGTGAGTCTATGTAATTAAATTTAGGAAACTTTTTTCCTCCTGAAACATTGCCAAACCTCTAAGGAATCTTAGAAGTGTTCCTTTGTTGAACTCCAAATCTGTTGTCTTTCTAATAAGCTGCGAATGAAAAAAAGACAAATCAAAGTGAGTTTTCATGAAAAACTGACACAATGCTGGGGTAACCTTGTACAATTTTATTTATTAACCTTCTCCAGAGCATCCCGCTCACGATTATTCATATCTTCCACCGACATGATGAATTTGAAACTGTTACAAACTATAAACTCCCATCCGACAAAACTATTTATTCTGGAAAAATAGTTAAATAAGGTACTAAAACTTATAATTGGCACTATAAATTAAAGTGACACTTAGAGTTAGAACACTTCACTTCAGTTACCATTAATCAATCAAGCCGACTTTAATACTAGTTATAAGTTTCAACCTGGGCAACAATTACAATAAGAGATTGATCCAGGTATTAGTTTTATTGAAACAACAGTGGACGACGGAACTGATCGAATGAATAAAATCACAGGCTTCCATTTCACTAATATCATGCCAGATTGCTAGGTATGAATATGAAAATGCAAAGAATAAAGAAGCCTTTCATAGCTATCTTCAGATGAAACTTGACCCACTCTGTTGCACGTTGTATTACATTGTACATTGCTATAAACTTGCTTCTCTGTATCCTGTTATACATGTGGCAATTGCAATCCTGTAGTTTTTGTGTAATCGTAATGGAAGCGTGTGAAGGTAACGATGAGATGAATTTACGCTTCTAGAGTTAATTTGACGTAACGAAGACCTACTTTTGATATGGTTCCACAAGCATAAGTACCAACAGTAAGTGTGAGTGCATTAGATTATGCACCTTCAACCTTATCATGCTAAACTGACATTTATTTCTTGCAGGCCCTTCTGTAATGCATCCAACATAAGTTCTGGCCAATTTTTTACGCATATATGTGTGCAAAAGAGTTAACTAACGTTGCTTGGTACAATGCTTCTCATATTCAATGCATAATTAGATTGCGAATGAGATTCTGTGCAACGAAAGGTGTCTACTACAACAAGCATATCGTAAATACGTAAAGATTCCTTAGCTAATAACTCATTGATTTTTTGTGATAATGAAATATGAAATACATAACTCCTCCATTGACAGAGAGCGGATGTCTGAATAACAGCCGGACGATAGACAACAATGACATTACTGACTTTATTCTTGACTTCATGAACTCCTCAGGTTTGATGATGCACTGTGTTCTGCTGACACATTTACCTCTGCTGAGAGGTTAATCAACATCCTATACGTAGGCAGAGTGAAGGGGCTCAATACTACCGCATATATTTGTTACACATAAAATACCTATACCTTTTTAATTGGGGATAGTCTAGGCTAGGCAACATCAACGGAAATATATATTTTGTACAAGGAAGGGGTTAAGTAAGAGGTTCTTAAAGGTTGAAGGTCGTCTTGCTTGTTACTGATAAAAAGCTTTAATTATTACTCATCACGCTGCGTAAACAAGGTATGCATGTATTATGCATGTTTACAAAAGGTAACTGAGACTTTATCTATTATGAAGAAGCTGATAAAACAATCAAGCATGAAGACGTGTGAAAATACCGTAATAAGCGTGTAATATGGCATTATACAAAATATGCAATATACGCAGAATTAAATGGCAAAAAACTTTGCTTTAATGGCCAATTAATTTTCACTACTGTTGTTGAATGACAAACATTTAAAAAGCTTCAAAGTTGCCTTGCATAGAAAATACGTAGGACAATGCAATTGAGGTGGTAAGTATATGGAATGGCTTAGAATCTTCTAAGTCCAACTCAAACCAAAAGGTCAAGAAGTCAAGATGTAACCTGGTTGGACGAGTATCATTCAGCCAGCTCAATTCTTCAGAGCTGTTGTAGTTGTAGGTGGATATTGAGACTTGTCAAAAACTTAACGACACCCACCCACGTACAAAAAACATCCACAGAAACCAATAAAGTATTATTGTAGATTACATTCTTATCTTTCCTATTTAGAAAAATTAATCCATTCCTTCACAGGAGCAATGCAACCTTTCAGGAAAATGCATACATAGTATATTATGCAGGCAGAAGAAGCTTATCAATCAAAAACAAATATCATGAGCATGAGGCTCGTGATTTTATCCACAAGCTTATTCTAGTCCTAAGAAAAGTACGCAAGATAAGTAACTAAAAAGTGCATCGTCTCAAAATCCCCTTTATATCTTACCAAAGCGGTTCGTTCATTTCCTCAAGGTTTTTTGAGGGTGGATGTGCATAAGAGTAAAATACATTGTATCAAATCCTTAGCCATCTTTCTCGATACCTAAAAGTATGCATACGTGATGTTTATGATATTATGATGATGTGAATGTGATGAAGATGATGATGACGATGAAGCAAGAACAGGAGGAGAATGTTGTTATATACTGTGCTGAAGACAGAAAACTTATACACGCCGTATGCGGTGGATTTCTTCATGACTTGTTCTTGTATATTTTAGGGGAGCAGCAGCAAGGAATAATATACTACTACTGCTTTACTTCCTTTAAAAGTAAAATACAATGTGACTAATACAAACACAAGAAGACAGGTACATAACAACATCTAAAACATTCAATATTATCCCAAGAAGTAGGAGGAAAATATCAGGAAAGTTAAAGCTAAAGTACATCCCAACTCTCTGCCTCCTCGCTATTTCCCATTCCACTCACTCCATACTCCAGGAGCACCACTTTTAATAGCGACGACGGCAATCATATTCGGTGGATGGATGTTTTATTGGTAGTAAACTGAACAGTAGTTATAACACATAAACGTCGATCCTATTTGTTCCTTCATCATCTGAAGAATAGGCACTAAAGAAGGATCTAAAAAATATTTTCTTCATCGCCATCACAGTTTTCTCGGTGAAGAAGAGAAATTAAAAAAGGATGATTCAATGTGTGTAAATACTAGCAAATAGCAAATACCAGGATAAACAGATATGAAAATATCTTGAGATTCAAGACTGAATTAAAGTGATTTTAATTATTATTAACAATAAAAAAAATTCCATCTATATCTGTATTACAAATACATTCGACATTTCCAAATTAATTAGTTTGTGTTCTTTACAAAAAAACGTTTGCCAGTACTATTTTTAGTCAGTTTAATGTAAATTTTGCACTAAAAATAGCATCACACGGTAAGTCATACATCAATCATATAAGGGTTTATGGGTGGTTGTAATAAAATGTCTATAAAACGGTAGCTGTTAAGATGTAAATTATGGTGGTGGGGATGTGATAACTTGGTTTAATGACAGCTGACGAAAGTTGGTGTTACGTTTGAACACTAATAAAAATGACCTTGGATTGACTCTTCTTGTCACTTGCCATCAAAAATAGTGTTTTTAGCCTGGTGCTACCATCCTAATTTAATTCTTTTCTGTTGAGGTAAAGTCAAGTTCAAGAGTGTGAAGATGTACTTTTATCGTTAAATTTTCTTGATCATAAATTTTTCATTCACACTTGACCATTTTGTGGCCATATTAGGTGAGTTTTAATCAGGTTTCCAGCATAGCCACTCTGTCCATTTGGATTTAACTCAATATTTATATGAGAGCTACGCAACGAGAATTAAGTAGATGAATGATAAATGAAGGTTATTTACCCATTCTATAATTAGTATTAGCGTCATTTAATGGGAGCGCGTTGCCGAAAAGTTAATTTCCACGAGATTTTTTTTGAAGAGGTATTAATATCAACACCTGCTGGAAAGGTTGGGATGTGATGCGAAGGAAAATATTAAAAAATATTTATAATAGGCTAATTCTAATGTTGAATAGCAGTCAGTAGGAGTATGAGTAGAAAGTAAATACTGATGATGTGAGCGTGGAAAATTATTGGGGAATTGATTTTTATGGTATGCTGCAATAACATTACAATTAAATCGTTAACTTGTTTACTTTTTTTCCAGATTATTATGCAAAAGCTTTTTTTGGGTCTGCCAATCCTGGATACATAAGAGTTCTAACGTCATCGCTATTGCTTACATACCTTTCTGATGAATAGATTAGCTTGAGCGGAAGAAAACGCAGTTAAAAAACAATCATCATTCATCATCATCATCATCCAAGTATAATCAAACTTCGCCGAAGCCCATAAATGGTTCACTAAATTGATCTTTAATTGTTGATAGCATTCAACCTAACATGGATAGGTATGATACATTCATATATAATTGTACTTACTCTCTCTCTCTCTGTTAATAAAATGCTTGCAATATGTAATTTTAGAGTTAGTCACGATTAGTGTCGCAACTGCGACGGACGATTCAGTTATCATGAGGTTTTTAAAGAAATTAATGTTTTGGTTTAAAATATCCAACAGATTATCTAGCACAGAAAGCTTGCCAGCTTTTGTGGATTTAATGGACATTGAAGACGAGTCCGAGTCAGAGTTACACTCCCATGAAGCGGAACTACCGATCCTGTTGAGTTTTGATGATGACAAACCAAATCAAAGTACAGCAAAGAAGCCTCAAGAACAAGAGTCCGATGCTGTCAAGATGAATACCAATGACACTGGTTGCTGCTCTGATGAGGATATAATTGAATTCATTAAAGATGGAACCGAGGAAACACCAGTGGAGAGCAGTGGAGTACACCCACTTCTATTTCCAGATGTACGTAATTAATGCGTGTATTTTATTGTTTCAAAGTAATTATTATTACAAAAGGTGAATGAATTAGTGCTTATAATGAATCATTATTGTTTTGAACAGGTTGTTAAGGACGTTATGAATTATTTACCAGCCAAAGACGTTGAACTTTGTCGATTGGTGTGCCGAAGCTGGAATACCGAAGCATGTAAGGTCCTGAGGACTAAGAGGACAGTTGTTTTTATGGAGGCGGATGCAGTGAGAGTATACAACAGCGCTATGCGCAACACGACTGGCTTTCCACACGCTCAATTCGAATTTTGCATTCAAGACTTTACTGGACTTGTGGATGAAGATTTGAGAGAATTTTGGAACGTTTTTGGCCCCCATATCAAAACTCTGGAGCTGCGCCAGACCCACTTGTTTTGGCGTGATTTTTATGAAGTAGTGGAACAAAAGGTGCCAAACTTGGAAAAACTGACACTCCGTCATTTGCCACGACATGTAATGAGAAGTCGCAATGCTCCAGCAGATCAACGTCAAATTCCATCAGTAAAGGAACTTCGCTTGGCATCTCTACCCACTTCAGGGTCTAATGAAAGGCTGACAACTCTTTTAAAGTCACTGCCAAACCTTGAAGTAATTGAGTTTCTTCCTATCAAGCAAGCTACTGTTCAAACTAGAGTTTCCCAGGCCGTCGTAGACATCTTGCGAAAACCTGAGATATCGCTTTCTCATTTGAAAAGAGTCAATTTGAACCTGGAACTTAATTCTGAAGGGTTGGAGGCTCTGACTGGAAAAAGATTGCCTCTTCAGCGTCTTCATGTTACGTTATCTGATGGGATTAAAGCAACATCATTGAAAGATCTGCTAGTGTCTCTCCGACCCACCTTGACTGAGCTTAAAATCGGCTTTCCAAACTCGTATTCAAACTATCAGACCTTTCTTACCTTGAACGATTCCATGAAACCCGAAGAATGTGTGCAAATTTTAACCAACTTGAAATCACTGAATATGACCAATTTCAAGGGATCTATTAATTTTGTGCAAAAGCTGTCGGGTCTGAAGGACCTATGGTTTACCACTACAAATCTGGCTAATTCCATTCCATTGGGATTCAAAAGAAAGCCGTACGGTTTTCGTCAGACAGAAGATCACAATTTACAAAGCTTACAAGTTACTTCTTCAACATCTCTTGCTGAGACTTTAACTTTGGATGGAATTTCACGGTGTTTCCCGTACCTAAGCTGCCTCCATGTTCATGCTGTTGATGATGATGGTCTTGGTGTCATTTATCGCAATCTTCCGTTTCTGTCCAATGTGGAATTGAGTGATGCAAACTGTACAGATCAGGGCTTGACAGGCATTCCGCTGGAGATATGTAATGATATGGTAGAAACCTGTACTTACATTGTCGTTCAAGCTGATAGATATCGAAGAGACTTGTTCATCGGAAGTCTTCAGTGTAAGTACATTGTACAACACTACTACTTATCATAATTTTCATGATTATCATAAATTTTAAATGAGGTATATAGTTTTATTTTTGTTTCATGTGTTGTTGTTGTTGGTCTTGTAGTTTTGAGAAAGTTTTCCATTACGGCTTCTAAGATCTCAGATGCAACCATTGCACTTGGCCTAGTTGATTGCAAGAATCTGAAGGAATTAAAAATCGGTTCACCGTTGGTAAGTCATAATACTATGATATGTTTTTCTTCTAAAATTATATCTTTGTTGGGTTTATGTAATTAATTGGTTTGATTGTGTTGCAGATAACGGACACAGGAGTAATATTCATTACAGACAAATTCTTCAAAGATTTGGATGTGCTAGATGTTTCAAATTGTTCAGAGATCACTGAACAAAGCAAGTTCTATGCTGGTGAAAAGCTGGTTGGGAAACTGATCGTTGCAGAGTCCCCAGACAACCCTTTAAAGCAACTCTTTAAGCCTGTGGCAGCAACTGCTTCTGATCGAGCAGTTATAAAAACCAAACGATCAACCATGTCGTTAACCTCCAATGCAAATTCCAAGTTCCTAAATCCGGATGTTGATTTCTTTGAGGAACACACTGACGAAGAAGGGAGGGAAAGAGGCGTTGGCATGTTTCTGGCTGCACCATTTCCAGCCGACGGAAATCGTCAACGTATTGTGCGGATTCGTGAAGCATTGAGACGCAATGCTGAATTCATGAGGACATTACAACGATTAGGAATACAACAATTTCGGCGATTGTATCGACGAGAGTTACAGGAAGGTTTATTTCGTGGCGGTCGTTTACTGGAGGGCAATTTGGAGAGGCTTCGTCGTCGGGAAATAGCAATCCGCCACTTTGAATTCGAGGATGTGGATGAAATGTTCCACCAAGAATTCCCGTTTCATGGGGAAAATATAGAAGGCCAAGGGGACAACGGAAACGTTGAAGTAATCGATCTTGTTGTGGAAGACGACGACGATGATGATGACGATGATGATGATGAGGAAGAGGAGGAACATCAGCAACAAGAACAACAACAGCAGCACCAACAACAACAACAAGAAAACCAGCAACAACAGCAGCAGCCTGGTGCAATGAATGTGGATGAGGATGATGGGGGGCCACAAGGAGATGAAGCGCAAGCGCTACCTAATCGTCTTCCTGACTTTCACATTGCGGAAATCTTCAGACTTGGCTTACGTCTAGAAGATGTGGAATACTGGTTGCGCAATCGACCACTTTTTGAAAGAGATGAACAAGGCAATAACAATGCTCTTGCTCCTGCTCTTGGAGTTCGTGCGGCAGTTTGGGATGTGGGACTTAACAATTTGGTGGAAGAAGCTAATGGTGGTGCTGCTGTTAATCAACTTATCGATGAGGAAGACATAGATATTGCAGTTATTCGTCGTGCTGTCATGAACGCTTTTGGAGATGAATTTGGGGATGAGGAACCTCCTTTTATAGCTCAACCTCAGCCCAGAATAAATTAATTATTTTATTAGCGTGCTACTTGTATTTCAGAAAAAGTGAATTTTACGCTATGAAAGTAAACCACTATATATTTTGTAAATGATCTTTTTCTAGCAATTGTAATTCCTTCGATGAATAGTGATATGTACCATAGACTGGTGAATATGTTACATGTATACATAAAATAAGTTTAGCTTAAAATTAGTCAGTCAGTATTCCATGTGTAAAATCATATTTGTGTAAGTGTATTAATTATTGCTACATGATTTAAAGACTTTTTGAAATAGGTAAACGCATTGTGTGTAACCTAATTCTTTTTACATTGAGAAAGAAGGACGCGAGGGGTACCTGCCGTGTCTCAATAAATTTGATGAAATTAAACGTGTTTTGTGTTCATTTGCTTGTATTTTTATTTAATTTTTATGATTTACCTCGTTCAGGGATTCATTTTATTTTATGAATCGGTATGATATAATCATGCATTAATTATGATGAAACTTTACTCTACTTCTTAGAATCACGTACTTAATTTTCTGATCGCCTATTGTTTACCGCAATAGTATCGAAAAATGTTTTAACATGATTATTTCTTTATTGGGACCAACTCAGCATTTTGAAATTACATCAACTCGAACTCGTAGCTCACCTCATCCAACTGGTCAAACTTGCATCTTCAAAAAAGTACCTTATTATCCCTTCGCTAATGCAAAGTTTTCCCATATTCCTCAAAACATAGAAGTCCGGAGTAAATGATCCATGAGTTTTATGGGTTGTTAATTGTCACATTAACAGATAAATATTATAAATGTATTACATTTTTATTCTTATCAAGCCAATTAAAGAATTATCAGTTGAATGTTGCAACCACTTGGAATTATCGTAACATATTGCCTATAGATTTGCTTATGTAAGAATGAAAAATTGATGAATTAGGATTTATCATTACTCGGTTAGTCATAAAATTAAAGCGTCCAGTATGAAGTATAAAATGTATATATGAACATAAAATACATATATAAAGATAGGTTCACCACAAAAATATTTTGGCTTTAAAATTTCATGAAAGAGGATAAAACAGTTTGCCTTCGTTCACCAAGAGTTTCCGGCTTGCTTTTGCTACAAAACACCAATAAGTTTATCTGCTGTACTTGTACTTAGTTTTCAAGTGAATTAGTGGTTGTAGTTTGCTCCTTGATCTTACAAAATATTAAAAGTATCTTTTCAAATTCATTTAAAATAAACATATAGCCAATTTTGCAATGAGTGATCAAATTCATGGGCGTTGGGGGCATTATGATATTAGAGCAATTGACCCAAAAACGGACATTCCATCAATCCTAGACTACTTAACGGAACACTTCCACTCAGATGAGCCCATAACTATAAATTGTCCATACGATGAAGCCTTCATCATAGGGGTTAATACAAAAATGGCCCAATTATTAGAGACAAATGGCCACCTTTGTTTGATTGCGACCGACATACGAACTGGGACTATAGCTGCATTACACCTTCAGTTTATACTAAGCGAAGAGCAAGCAAAACATCCCGTAAATGTTGGAGAACAAGAACAACCACCTCCCTTCTTTCAGCGGAAAGTAATGGATGCACTGTACCAACCGTTTGACCAAGTAAAAGTTAACATTTTTCAAAAATTTCATGTGAAGGAGGTGGCATGGAATTTTTTAGTAAGCACATCCAAACACCATAGATGTCAAGGTTTGTCCAAGGAGCTGTTCCAAAGAAAGCTAAACCTTTTAAGAAGAGAAAATCTTTCTGTAGTTTTTGGATACTACTCAAGCCCATTTTCCAGGAGATCTGCACAAATATCAGGATTTGTAGAGCTAGCTCGATCAAGATTTGCTGACGCCATAGACTCAACAACTGGGCTACCATTTCTTCCACACGCAGTGGGCCAGGAAGATTTCGTCAGTTTAATGGCTTTACAAATTAAGTAATAATCCTTTGTTGTGAGCACGTTTGAGCTCAAGGAACCACGACACGTTTGATGTTTGAATTTTATTCTGAGCTAGGATGATCTTGCAATTTTATTTAATATGTACCAAAAATTTATCTCTTGTAATTCTAATCCTTTCCCAGCCTTCAAACAAACATGTGAGGTAAATAAATATACTACAATAACATGTAATTTTCATCTACTTTACTCATTATACCGGCAGCTACCATCAGCTCCTAACCAATAACAGTTTCACACCTTGTAGCTCGTGTTTAACTATTAATTTTCACCTTCAACAAAGTAAAAATGGTTTGTAGAAGGTTTAAAGCATGCTAATAACAAAAATATTATGCTATGATGCAATTTGTAAACTCCCATTCAGAGTTGATTAACGCAATTCGCAAGTGCATTCATGCAAGTCTTGACTAATTTTTTTATAATTGGAAATTGACATGTTACTTTTAAAAAGCATTGAACATTTAACGACACGACTATGACATAATATCATTTTTATGAGTGACACCAAGAAAGAAGTGTACTACCACCTAAAACTGTAAAATTGAAAGTTTACAACAAAAAAAAACATGCTTCTGCTATAAAGAGCTCATTATATTGCATTTAAGTAAGAACGTGTGCGTGCGTACGTGTGTTTCACCAAATATCCATGTCACTGTCCCTCCTTCATTTACGATAGCGGAAGTGATTTTAGTTTGTGAAATAACATTGAAATAAAAAAAATGAACTGCCATTGAGGAATCCATCATATCATACCTTCTTTTAAGTGGGCACTTTGCTCACAATCAGTCAAACAATTGAATAAATAATACAAAAGTTGACTTGTGAACAAGTAACAACTTCATTGGTATAAAGGAGATGGAGGAACCAGTTAGCCTTGATTGATTACAGAGCGTTTAGCTCCATTACCACTACAACTGCGGTAATATCAATATAAATATATAAATTTTCTTACGCAAGCGTCATCGAACGATGGAGGACGAGAAAATTTCTTTGTGGGATCACACTATTCTTTATTGCCCGTGCTGTAATCGCTCTACACGTTGTAGGTTATAGCATTTTACAGTAACATAAAAAATCTTGCCATAATTAGTGCAACAATATACAATGAACAAAAGAATCTCCAGACCAAGAGTAGAACCATTCATGGGTAATAATAATATTATGTGATGTAAATGTTCCAGTTTGCAGTTAGTTGAAGCATATATGTATAATATAATATTTCTCATGATAAAATATCAGTGCTTAGGAATATACCGCAACCTCAATTACCTTTTGTGTGCAGTTAATAATATGCAAAAGTATATAGCTCCTTCAAGTTTGTGTGCACAAGTTGATTACGCAACATTATTATTTATTGAATTTAACGTATACACATGTTACATATACACTAATATTTATAAATCAACAAGGTTAACCGTTAACAACTATCATTATTCCGGTTCTCATTGAACGGAGCAACCGGAAATGGATGGTGAGGAAGATGAGTAGCTACATCCATTATGGATTGTTACATATTCTTTGTACTTGCTGCCCTTTGACTTGGTGGTGTTCAAGTGCATGGCCATCTGGGATGGGAATCTTTTGGCAAGTCTTTTCAAGCAGTCTTTTCTCATCTAAATAATTGCATCATACATAAATGTTATAGAACTTTACATTCAACATTATGCTGCCAATTTATTTCCGATATTTTTGTTTCATAATAATAAAAAACAGGTACCAGAGTGGATCCTACATCTAGCACGCGTAGATTTTTCATCTGAAGGAATGCTAAATATCCGGTAACATCAGTTAATGGGATTGTTCTGTTCTCCAGCTCTTTGATCTCCAGTCTTTTCAGGTCTATACGTTTGAGTTTCACAAAAAAAAGGTGTGTTTATTTTTTTACTCACGACTCACGTATTTCAAGGTCAGAATAATTCATACATAAAAAGTTTAGGCCAATTGAGAAAATAAAAAGAGCATCATTAATCAAGCGTCTACCTTGCTATATATAAAATGATTTTTATATAAAATTCACTGGCAGTACACAAACAAGACGTTTTCCATCTGAAGGGAATTAATAGCATAATATATGGAAAAGCTTCTGCCTTACTTTTCAAATTGAGAAGGGAAGGCTTTCTCTGCACTTCTATCAAGTCCGTATCCTCCACATCGGCCAGTTTTTTCTTGGAAAATAAATCATGATCATGACTCTCCACATCAATTCCCGTCAGCATCTTGTCTAGTGCCCTGCATGGGGCCAGCACATCCGAATAAACATAAAAGGAAAAATCCTGTATATAAATTTTGAGTTCACGAAGACATTCCAAGCTCGCAAATATTGGGCTCGCCATGCTGAAAGGCGTGAGATTAATTTCAAGACAAGACAATTTGGGAAACAAGGTGGGAATCCTTTTGGCAAAATGAACACAGTTGAAACCTGTCGGTAATCTCAGTATTTCTACACTTGTCGAACAAAAACTACTTGTTTTTCTCGCATCATCTGCATCTTCTGGAGCAGAAGGTGGGCTCCCATTATTATTATGAACTGGAATGAAAGAGTCCAACCACGCAAAACCATTCCCGGGAATCCCACACGGAACATCTAGATGTAAGCTCTTAAGCTTTGGCAAATCCTTTTTGTATAATACAGACGCAAACTTGACATTTCGTAAAGAATCATGCCAGCCCCGAATGTGAAGTTTTTCCAGTTTTTCCATCTGCCCAGGAAATTCCAGTGAAAACTCACAACCTTCACGAATGTCAATCAGCTTAAGTGTCTTTAAAGTTTTATGTTGCGTTTGGAGAAGCTTAGTAAGATGATGCCCAGAGAACTTTGATGATTGAAGAAATAATTGAAGATGAGTTAGCTGGAATTTGTCTTTCAATTCGATTAAAGTGGTTAGAAGATTGTCACTGATTTTCACACTCAGAATCAAATTACGAACGTTGTTGCTTGAAATATCGTGCAGAAATTTTAAAACTATTTTATCCGTTTCACGTTGAGGTGACTCTTTAAATTTTGGAAATAATAAACCAATTTCCTGCAGTCTGGGCGAGCCAGCAAGAAAAGCTCGGACAACTTCATTTCTTCCATTCTTGACAAATTTTTCAATATTCTCAGAACAGTCCTCAAAGATCAATGTTTGCAGTCGGGGTAACTTGATTGTTTTGAAGTAGTCACGTAATGAAATCAAACTGCTTTCTTGTTGGATTTCGATGTGGAGGTGGACCAAGTAGGGATGAAAGATTTGGAAGAATTTCCTCAATGTACATTCAAAGTATAGGTGAGGAAGAGCCCAAATGTCTTGACATAAGCGGAAGCGAACAAAAGGTCCTGGAATGAGATACCATGAGTTTTCAGATTCACCATTGTTGTTCTTTAGCTGTTTTATCAGTTGACTACATTTCTCTTCCAGCCTCCAGAAATTATACTTTCGAACTGCGACAACGAGTTGAGGTCTCTTTTGCATGTGACGGGTGGCCACCCGGTTCCATTGTTTGCAGACTAGCCGAACATTCTGGAGGGTACCATCATCCGTTGATAAGTTTGAAAAGATATTTTCCAGCACCTTAAAACAAATATGCCAATTAATGAAATTTTTCAAAATATTTATAAAAAAATAATAATGATTAAGTATTATGAATTTAAATCGTTCATACATGGTCGATAAGCAAGGCTGTATTCACTCCATATTTCGACGAGTCCTGATTTCCATCTCCCCCAATGCAAATGAACTGACGGATATTTAATTTTCCAAAAATGGATGACCTTTCCATCCTGACAAGATCTCAGTTTTTACCACCTTTACTTTTTCATTCAGTAGTCTCTGAACTTAATGACACTGATCTCGTCACTAACATTATTGTGTGTTCATTACATTATTTTGCTCTAGAAACGCTTAGAACTTTTCTACTCCCTTTGATTTTTACAGCTACACAGTTTCTCACTAATTTACTAATTGCATGTGGTGGTTTCATTCACCGACAACGAGTCAGGAACGTGATTTCAATCAATCTCTGCAAAAAAAACGCAAAGGATTCACTTCACTAGCTCTACATGGGTGCTTCTTCCGTCTCTAATTGATCGGCAGCAGTGGCAACGCTATTAGTTAGCACGCGAGCTTGGGAATTTTCATGTAAACTGCTTATATGTAGAATGGAAAGTTAGACATCCGGTTGGTGTACTTAACGTCATCAAAACACGAGCTTGCTGTTGTTGTATGTTTATTTCATTATCACGGTATCATGTAACGAAAACGATGCACTTCATGGCAATATATAAATGCCACAATACAATCAAAAGTATCTTGACAATGATTTGATGTTACAACTATAGCTTGCATTTGTAATGATTGATAATAAAAGTAAAAGTAGAAATAATATTTTTAGTGCAATACACAGCATATATGTAAGCAGTAGCAGTCACTTTTTTAGGATATCCTTTGCCTTACGGAATGAAGCAGCTCTTTGAAAGTTGGTTTAATATCGGGCAAGGTAGAAACAAGGTTGTGTATATAGTTTCAATTGTCGTTCTACATTTTATCTTCCGGAAGGGTGGTATCATGAAAACATTTGATTTTTTATGCTTTCTGATTTTACAGCTAAATTTCACGCAACATATAACAAAAACATGGGCATTAGCATTAGTAGCACAAACACTTTTACGAGCAAGTCGTCGACTTTGTTTTTAACAAAACAGGATTGTTCTCTGAAGTTCCACGGAAATTTCATTTCAGCAGACATCTGCACCTGCTGTGTCGAGTGTATATAAAACAAAACTGAATCGAGAGACAAGATGAGGCAGTAATGTGATGATGATGATGATGATAACACACCTCCTACCTGTTGTTTACTATAGAAGTTCCATTATGGAAAACAAATGTGAAAAAAATTGCATAAAAAACTCTTTTTGTCTGAGAGCATGGAGGCTTGGGTTGCTGAGTGCATTAAATTTGTATGGAATATTTCCATTGTGTGTAAGTGTATACAGTGTAAAGACCACGAAATAATTTGATGTTTGTATGCGTATTGCGAATTACTGTTCTCCATAATGGTTCTCCATGCCATGACATGATGATGATGAGCCTTTATTTTTTGAACAATAATAATTCATTTCCTATCAACAACTTTTTTACCGCAATCCCTACTAACCGACAGCTTTATGCATGCATGTTGCACATGCCAAAATATTTCTTATTGGAATGCATTGGTTTATATGATTCTAACATGTTCACGATCATTGTATTTTCATGGGTAGAGGTAGTAGTAGATGCATAGCTATGATTTTTATACTAGACTATTGGATGTTTAACAAACCCTCTGTTATGTTATGTACAGAGAAGAGTCCGCAATTTTATTACAATTTTATTTTAGTTGGTTTAAGAACAACTAATAGAAATCAGCATGTATGGAATAATATATGGAAGATTGTGATACTTCTAGCTTGCAAATACGCTCCAAGTAGACTATATCACAAAGCTTTTCATTATATATATATATAGTTCATTCGCTGATATTGTTAACATGTATGCACTTACTGTTTGGTATTGTCTTGCACTTGACTTCCTCACTGGCATTGAAAGTATGTTTTTTCCTCAATTTCTTATACACACAACGTAGCCAACATATAAAACTACATTCTCGAGTGAGCAGTCGAGTAAACTTCACTCGCGTAACCTTGATTCAGTACAAGTTCACGCACATCACAACTTCATCGCTTCTTTATACATTTTGTTGAGAACGTGTCTTACCTTAGCATTGATAATGATCAAAAAGTATATATATATATGATGGATACTACTGTATAAAAAATTTGCTTAAACTTAAAGTATAGACCCACCTATATCAATTCATCACCATAAAATATATTACGCATACCTACATAGTTAATTTTAGTTTTGGTATGGTTTATGCTGTAACAAGGTACGGACAAAGCGGACTAACGTCATGTCAATTGAAATGGCTCATGGTATAACCATAACCATTGAATAATTTATACTTTGTCATGTAGGAGTTCACGCACTTTCAGTAAGTGAGCAACGCAACACAATAAAATTATGCATGGTATATAAGTGACATTTCAACGCGAACCACAAAGAAATGCTCTTAAATTGTTCTCAGACATGCCAAACAAAGTATATGTAACTATCCAGCCGAGCCAGCTATATACCCGACATACTCCACAAAAATGTATTTATGCGTATAGAAAAAAGATGCAACATTAGTTATAAGAAATAATAAGAATTCTCCAATCTTTTGTACTTTGTGATGTCATCATACATAAGTGACATGTGACCAATTGTCCAGGTTTATAATGAGATTTGCTTAAAAATGGGATTTTATAAAAACTTACATTTGCGTCATAACTTTGAGCATTTCCCCTATTGTCAGTCATTTTGATGAGAAAGACATTATCATAACATTATTATAATTATAGTAAAGTATAGAATTATTCACAAAGCACACATTAAAAATATAATGTAACTGCTGGCAAACCAGGAATCAGGAATTACATCAGTAGCAGTAATATAATAATCATAATCATTTATAATGGAATGGCTGCCATTATACAATAGGCTCGGGTTTCAGTTATCCATTCAGTTTGAGTTTGAGTGTCATATTGTCTTAGTCTTTGCTGCTCTGTCTTATCATATCATTATCCTGGATGAACATACTTATGTGAGAACACTGAACAATTATAATTTCTTACGTCCAAACTCCAAAGCACACTATTTAATTAATGTGAACGTAAATTTGCATGCATTATAAGAAAATAACAGCGCAAAGAGTAAAACAAACGATAATTCTGACGTGCATAATGTTTTGAAAAATATGAATAGCTAACACAATACTTTAAAAACTCCTATCATCATAATAGAGGATTGCATTGGATGCTATTCAACAAGTAGGTATATGAATTAGGCACGTTTGTAATAAGTAACATTTGCTCGCGCTAAGGTAAACCTTAATTGGCTCTAAAAATGTATTACTTATGAACACTTATTAGCAAGTCAGTAAGTTGATTAGATTACTAATTCAGTCATCTTGCTGTTTTATAGCACTTGAGTGGCAGTAGCAACAGAGACGACGACTGGTTTTCCTAGGTCAGCAACGTTTGGAATGGAAGGCTGAGTTGACGACGACGACCCTTCTCCATCTCGCAAGGTTTTTCTGGAGCCTTCGTTGTTATGGGTGTTTTTTTGTTGAAGATGAAGACTATTATTCCCATATCCATTCTTTTTGATTGCGTTTGCGTTCAAGTTACTACTAATGCTTTTAGTAGAAGCTGCTGCTGCAGCAGCAGCGTAAGAAATAATTTCAGGCGAAGATGATGATTTTATTGGTCTTTCGGTTATTTGATTCAGAAGAGCAGAAGAAAGGCTTCGATTAGTATTGGTATTGGTGGTTGTTGTTATTTCGCTTTCAGTGTGTGAGCTGCTTCCATTCGAATCAGTCAAAGGAAAATTAATTAGCGAAGAGGATGAAGATGAAATAAGAGGCGATGAATTCCCAGATGATGACGTTGGGATCCCAAGAATAGATCCCAAAAGTTTGCTCATATCTTCAAGACGAGGGTTTGTAGGGTCGTCAGTATTATCTGGATCAACCTGCTGAGTTATTAACCAAGATATTCATTAATTACCCAATAACTTATGTGAGGGTATCATTCCTTGTCAAACAAAAGAAAAGTAAAAGATCCTTATCAATCTTATCATCAGCATAGGTAAAATAGTAATTCAGCGTACATACATCATCAGAGCCAACTTCATCAACGACAATCGTTGTGTCTTCTTCACAACACGAACTTTGATCATCGTCCTTGGGGCGAGATGCATCAGATTCTACTACCTCTACAGAAATATCATATTCTGCTTCTGCAGCACTCTCAGCACTTTTTCGAACTGATATCTATACAAACAAATGGATGTGTAACTTGTCAGAAAAGTTTGGAAATTGAATCCTCATAATAATAATTATGAAAAAAATATGAGGTAAAAACCTTACATAGCTTCCAACCAACAACACTTTTGTGGGCTTTAGGTACGTTATCTTCTCACGAATCTCATCTATCACGTTTCTAATCCCCTTCCAGTTTGGAACATCTACTGTAAGTCTTCTAATATTTGGGCATAAGTCTACCACTCTTCTTAGCAAACGAATAATCATGACCCTTAAAGTTTCCTTCTTTGCCATGCTAAGATTCCTAAAATCTTGCTCTTCGGAACTGTCATCCTCTCGATCCAGAATGAGTTTCAGGCTTGTCACGTTTGTACAATAGGAAACATCATCCTGTTTGATTTCTTTACAGTTTGTGGAATTGCTGTTGTTAACTCTCGAAGGTTGGATGTAGTTTCCTTGTTTTTTGGGATCCAAGAAAAATGCCACTTTCTTTAGTCCTTTGAGACTTTTAATTACATTAAAAATCGGTTCTTCAAATCCAATATGTCCGTGAAATTCAATCCTATCAACTCTATCTGAATAGTCTATCATTGGAGGCTCCTGCAAGCTCCCAATGAGATAAAAACATATTTTATCCAGTCTACTCGGCAGCCTTCGTTTTTTAAAGACATTGGGGGTATGATGTTGAAAGACGGTCAAGTAGATGGGTACTTGGATGGTATTTTCAGCAAATGTAAATTCATCTTTGATTGTATATGAGAATTTTTCCTTTAGCAAGAGCAAGTCTTCATCCAGAAAACGCCTATCTGGACGGAAGTAACTTAAATTTGAAATCTGAAAAAGGTTCATATTATTACTATTACAGAAAGAATGACTCTGTTATACGGAAGGCAATAAGGATGCATAGTATTCACAAAATAACCGTTATTAGTAAACAACCACAAGGCACAACTGTGTGTGAGTGAGATTGCAATTAAATATGTCATTCACCTAAATGCTCACATATATAAGTACCAAGCACTTTTTAGTATATGCACCTAGCTTAAATGCAAAACTAGTTAATTGCCTATTACTGTCTTCGGGAAGTTGACAAAGGTAATACATTTTTTAGCATGTAACGTAACCTCTGCATATCGTCTACTTTTGTAATTTACGGCTCATTAAAAACTTTTGAATATCAACAGCAAAAAAGCTAAAACAACTTTCCGCCATCGTTGCCTTATCCGCATAACCTTAAACCTCTCTGTGCTGCAGACTATCAAATCAACTTATCCTTCATATACATCCTGTTGTATATCCTTCTTCATCTTTATATATTCCATCTTTTTACTACTTACTCTGTAAATGCAAAATCCAAACACTAAACTATATGGATGTCCTTCCTTCCTATTTTGCTAAGCAAAAAGCGCATCGTGGAGAGTAGACGCGCATAAATCCATGAATGGATGCGTAGATTTTCTTCGCATGCAGTTTTCTTTTCCAATCAATCAATCCTATTTGAGTTTAAGTTAACTTTTTTTTTAACTTACCATAATTACGGATCGCAATAATTGTCGGCCTTGTGTTAGTTTGACTATACCCTAAAGTTCACGTACGTAAAACTGTATTACACAACAAAATTGACAATAATGCAGTTCCTCCTCCTTGTGTGTTCACTTCACTATTCACATCCAATCTGAATTATAAATTATCTTGTTAGTAATGGCATATGTCAACAATTAACTACGCAGTTAAGGATTTTCAAGGTCTGTCTTATTTTGAGAGCAAGGTGACATTTAATAATTGGTCTTGATATGTAAAACAAAATGTAAAAAACTTAAAATATCATGTTAGATTTCTACTGCTATTTGACAACTGATGAACTAATAGTTAACTTGTTAAGATTTAATATTTTTCAAACGAAACGAAATGCATAATGTTTTTAGCATGGATATAGATATATATTTATAGCTTTTCTAGATATTTTATATTGAAAACAAAATGTACCTGAAAAGGTTTTATATGGCTAACACTTCAACGAAACAGGTGTGTATGTAACAGCCAGGTAGTAAAGAAGACACAGGTGTGACAGGAGCTGTGTTCTCTGAAAAAATGATGCTGTCTGAAAGGTACGCAAATAGTTTAAAGTACTACTTAAGAATATTATGCAAACTAGTTTCTTTTGTCATTTGTTAAAGAAGGGAAATGAGGAGGAAAGAGGGGGAAAGATGAAGACTGTTGCAAAATGGAACAAATAAAAATTTCGTAGAAAAATAATTCCTTTTTATTTTTACAATTTTAACAGACGTCAGATCCAATTTGACCTAGTTAATTTATAAAAAATGCGTTTCTTGCGCAGGGTGGAATGCTCACAGCTCACGCAGTAGTTCTTACTGCCTTTTAACTTCAAAGTTCAAGTTCACTTGACCTATCCTATGTCTAATTAAGTATTTAAATGGTTTGACGGTTGACCATGTGTAACTTTACTACGTAGTATACTAAATCAATGGGAAATCCATGTTTGAACTTCAAGCTAATTGTCTATAATACTGAATATTTGATGCAAAATAGATGCATCATCATAGTATCAATTCAAGTGCCAATGCTAATACTGAGCTTTTATCGGCATCGACACATTCAACGTATTTACTATGAATCAGAATTCATTCATGGTAAATAAGTTTTCTTAGCAAAAACACTGAAATTGGCTCATAAGTATTTTTCTGGGAATCGCAACATGTAAAGCAACCTTTACTCCCTGCTTTGCATTTGCATGACATCCAAATTCAAAGCTTTGAATAGCTTTTTTACCCAAATAATAAAGTACATGAAAACATTTTATTTTATTTTAGGCATGCATGTTTCATCATTTACATCTTTAAATGTCATTTTTAATGATACACGTGTAACATGCGTTTTAATTTACACTACGTCAAACAACATAGTAAACTTCTTTTTCTAGTGAAGTTATGGCATATCTATTGGCATTTACATTTTGTCGCAGAAGTAGCAGCAACTCATCGGCAGCATTCAAGTTTGAGTCGAGTATAAGGGAACTGCAAAATGGCGAATAACAACGTTGACGAATCCTGAGGGAACTGAATATTACAAATGTTTTCTTTGCTCTCTCCTGCTAATCTTTGGTCGGGGGATACTTGATATTGTAATTTTCGTAGATATTATGTTGTGATAACTGTTGAAACTTCTAAATAATGTTATTGACAAATTAATTTATAATATAATGAAACAAAGTTTGTAATTATTTCATCACCATATTTCATGTTGTTGATTGTAGTTCTTTTCATTTCCCAAATCAGATCATTGGTCTGATTATAACAATATTGAATTAAGCACCAGACTTGATAATTTAACTTGAATTTCGAATACAGGCAACAAAAGGCAGTATCTCATAGTTCCCCTGATGCAACAAAATTAGATTACGTAAAATGAGCCACCTTGCAATTTGCAGTGCTTGTAGTAGTAGAATCAAGAATAGCCATATTATATCTACATGCCACGTGTAGTATTTCAACTTCCCTAACACAATCGGATATAAGTTTACACTTGACTTCATGCCAGCGTTGGCGTTGGCGTTCGTTGGCTCATCGTAAAAGATGTTCAATGACCGTATCTGGTAATTTCCAGTTTGAGTTCCGAATCCGATACTAAATATAAACTGACTATTATGTATGTTAGCCTTTCTTTCTACCATGTATATGAATACGGGGGAGTTATATGTTATTTATATGAATGTGCTTTATTATAGAAGCATTGGAAGGAAAGGAAGTAGGTTGAGTTGGCAAAAGAAAGCACTGTCACAAGCAAAAATACGGATTTTACCAGATTTTTCTCAAAAGTTCTGGATTGACTTTTTTTCTGAAATATTTAAAGATTTGAAAGCTCAATGATTTTATTTTTACCGATGACATGCTATCCATTCTCCACCATTCAGCATGCAGCAAGAAAAAGAATGAAATATCTATCAGAATAAAAATACATATTAATGCGCACCAAACAGACGTATACTTTGGGTACTATGTTATGTGGGCTGACAAGACGATTACTATTAGAACGGAAGATAAACTGAATGTCTGAGACAAAAAATGAACTATTATTCCTGGATTTTCTATGCTGTATCGAGACCAGTACTAGTAATAACTATCAGCACAAATAGGATGTTTGTCAAGGCCAAAGCTGAAATTTTTATTAAGGATTCCGCAAATTTTTCGGACAAGACAATAAAGCACTGTCTATTGTCTATTGTGCTGTTATAATGACGTGCTAAATCAAGCTTACTGTATATTAGGTAGTAAGTTTTATATATGGGGAATGTGCTTTTGTTATTAAATATCTATTAGCAGTAGCAGTCATAATGATATACGTAATGTGCTACTACCACAGTCGAGGAAAACGGCGGAAGAAAAATGTACACAATTATAAAACACACTGCTAGCAATATTTAATAGCCACAAATTTCCTCCAACGGGTCTACATGAAAGGAAAACTTCAATTCAATGGTAATCCATCCATTCTCGATAAAAAGTCTATAGACCTTTAGCCAAACTGTGTAATAAAGCCATTGACACGGATTTTGCAAGCCACCTCCAGACGCTGACGCATTCGTCATGTCTCCGCATAAGCTTTTCACGGTTGATAGGATCTCAAGTTGGCATCAGAAATGCATTTTTTGATGTAAATACGTATCAGGCTATCAGGTGCACGCTATATAGTTTTCATGTTGGTGGATAAAACACCATCTTGTTCTTGTTGTTCTTGTTGAGTACTACGAATAAAAAGGAAGAACATGCAAAAAACATTGAGCTCAACGAATTCTCCCAATCTTTCTCTCTGTCTTTTAATATGAGCGTGTCAATGTCATAGTCATGCACGAGGAAATCTTTGTGAACTGAGCGATTTTTCGGGGCTTTGCCTATTTGTCTATAACAATCAGAAGAGTATGAAATGAGATGCTTTTCTGGCTCATCCAATGCTTTCTTTCTCTTGCAATCGCAGCTAAAGTTTTGAGAGTGAGAAACAAGATCCGACCTCGACTTTTGATAGTTGATAGGGATGATATGCAGTCAGCCGATGTTCACATGATATTGTACTTTGTACTCATGCCAAAATGCAAAATAACATATTGAACTCTCTGTAAATTTTAAGTTGGGAAATTTGCAAATGTCGAAAGTCGAAACACAGCTGTCAAGTGCCATGCCATGCCATGTTGTTCTGCAAGGGTTTAATTACTGTCGTTTCATGGCAGATTGTGTGAACCACAATGAAACACAGACAAAGGAGAACACAAAAACTGACGTCATTCCTGTTTGGAACTTCATGTTTCTCAGCCTTCATATATACACGTATTTTGCATAGTTTTAGACACGCGTTGGCTTCCAAATAATTATTATTGTCATTGGAATTGCAAATGACTGTCAAGCAACCTCGAATGTCGTCTTTCAAATTCTGTGGCATGTACTTGCTTGTACTATATGGCACATTCATAGTGTTTCATTGAAAATTCTTCTAGACTTTTTACTTTCATGTTTATTGGATTCAAATTGCGGAAATGTGTTTAATTAGTTTACTATGTCATTGATGAGGAAGGAAAGGCTGTTGGTCTAGTATGCAATTCTAAGTAGGAAGTTTTTTTTTTTTACCATATTGACGTTACGTAAAGGCTGGTATAATATGTTTATGTTCAATTAATGTTTGCGATGATGACCTGACAAAACTGCACAAAGGTTTTTTGGCAATCCATCTTGTTGCAATCATTTTTATAGTGTAAATAAAATCCATTTATTTATGTTGTGTTGTGTGCGAATGATACCACAAAACTTGTTCATTTTTTAATACACCTGGTTTTCATTTCGTTGATGGGAAAAGTTTAGCCAAGTGAAAGCAATTTGAAAATCGTAATCACGCTTTTTACTGCCTAAAAAGCAATTACTTTGTAATTTCGTAAAGAGACCCTAAGGGTAACGAGGCTTATGAGAAAGATAAACTTTTTCTAAAGAGCACATTCCATATCACAGACCGTGTTTTAACAAAACCAGCCATTTCTCAGGAAGTTGGATTGCTTCAGGCGGATTAATCTTATCTCTTGCTGTTTCCCTTCGATGGATATTTCACTGTAAAGCAAACTCAGACCAGACCAGAGAAAGGTTTTCTGCTGCAACAAAATCAGAGGAAAAAGTTTTACCAGCATGTTGGGAGCCCTTGGAGGAGATGCTCCTTGTGTGAAAGTATTTTCTTCTGGTAGCATGGCCCTAGTGAAATTCCGATCGTTCAACCAAATCTTGTTTGCTTTCTTCCTACTGCCACTTTTTTTCCCAAGAAATCCCCGAAATGTAAATGGTGGTGGTGGTGGTGGTGGTGGTGTGGGTCTCATGATGGTGGTGAATGGCGATGATGATGATACGGAGAAGAAATTACTGGCGATTTTTATATCAGACATAAAAAAGTTGTTGACTCATAATCAAGATTTTTACAATAATTATGGTCATAAAGATACTCATGTTGATTTGGCTTTTGAGGAAGCTAAACTTGCTGCTGAAATCATTTCCCTGAATCCAGAAATATTTCGGTATAAAATCGAACAAATTAACTTTCGCATTAGTGATGCACTCAAGAAAAAGAAAGAGATGGATGAAGAAACATTGCTAACGGCGGATGGAGTGTGAGCCATTAAAAATAGATTTATGAAGAAAAAGTTTAAAAATAAATTATTCTTATAAGCAATATAATTTTTTCTATTTAATACATTTTTCAATATCTCCAGGCCCGTTTTCTTCGTGGACAACCGGCTTCTACTTTTGGGCACCATTGGAGGAATCGTACGTTTTCCCGAGTGGATTTTTCGATAATTATTTTGTTTTGTGTTTTAATGATGTCAATAAAATGAAAATGTCTTCAATATCATCCTTCCTCGTCTTTTCATCAGTTTTTCATTTAGTAAACTTCTGCTTTTACTCGTACACAAAACGTGCATTACTTTAGAAATTAGAACTTTATTCATTCCAAGAAGAGACCGTGCTGTTTGACAAAAGAAGCTCATATGTAGCTAACGAAATTTGAGGCACAGAAATAAGGAGTCAATAAAAAGGGAAATAAATTAATAGAAACTTTTTGTGAGCATGCCACAAGGATTTCTATTCCCACTACATGTCTGATTGAGTAGCGTTGAGTAAATACTTATCCCATCGTCACATTTCCGAAGGATCCTTGAAGAATTTACGCACTCCTCCTGTGTGTTGTGTAGTGTAAACACAAGGGCACACAAGTTCTCTTTTTTACAACGTGCCGTTATAAGTAATAGCTCAAGTTGAACTTTCGCCAAATCATTTATGCCTCTCATTTTGTAGGTGAGCATTTGTAGTTACACAAACTTACAAATATGTTCATTTATGTAGGAACAAGGAGGCATAGTAAAGTGAGTAGAGTTTCCAAATGCCTAAACATACTCTCTTCAATAGGTTCGCATATATACCTAGAATGACATTCAGCATTATACTTACAAAGAAAATCAATTTTGTGGGGCATGCCAATACCCAAGGTCGCCTGAATCGGACAGATAGCACAATGGAGTATAGTGGAAATATTAATAATGCTCACTGTTACCGTTATTTTTCAGAGGTACAAAAGCTAACAATAAAATTCTTAGGGAGGGATGGGGAGGGCTGGTATTAGAATACGAGAAATCGACCAGTTTTCCATGTCAAATAACCTTTGCATTTGTGGATTCGTAATAAATTTTCTGGCTGGCTGAAACATGTAAAGTAATGTAAATCATGCTCGTGAATTTTGTGAAACTAATATTTTCACGGGCACATTGATGGGAAGATGAAGATGTTGTGTGCGTGCGTAGGGTTCAGTTTCCGCTTTTGTATGGTAAATTTCTATGTTTACGAAGGATTTTAATAAATTATTCAATATTGCAGGGGTTTCCCATGGGATTGAGCAACGAAATGCAAATTGTTTTGCGTGAATAAATGTTGCGGTAGATGCTGATGACAGCTTGTTAGAATAATATTAGCAATGCTCTTTGACTGACATGCATACGATGAAATAGTAGTATATTAAATTATAGTAATGATGTCAATCATGGGTTTTCTACTTAATGCAGTAGTAATTGGAACCTATACTTATATATTACATATAGTTGTCCTACTGTTACTCCAGCTCATTTTACTTATACAACATATCAAACTGATTAGTAAGAAATGTTGTTTACCTAGATTGCAACATGCTGAAATGATTAAATAATGCTCAATTATTTCTACCTAGGGTTTGGTTAATTGCAAATGTAAACATCCTTTGTCTGTGGCTTATAAAAAACTCTGCTAAGCTGATGTTTATCAACATGTCATGTGCATACTTTGTTTACACAATTCTGGATTATAGGTTGCTACTTTATTTGTAGCACCAAAGAACATATAGGATGTCTCCTTCTTTCCATATATTTCCAGTAGGACAGCTTCTAGGCCAAGATCCAGCAAAAGTTTTCAAATAAATTTCAACTTTTACTATTTCAACAGAACAAATAGACGATAAATTCTGGAAAGTAGATTATGTAAATTATTTTCTAAAAGAAAAGTTTCCATCAGATTATATTATTCTAGCATTCTAAGTTTTAGGAGCGAGTGACAAATGTTTGGTCATGCCTACTAAAGCCGCAAAATAAGTAATGTTGTTTTTGTTCGAATTGTATAGTTGGTAGCAAATGTTTCCAATGGTTCAATCGGCCATTCTACAAACAAATAGGTCTGTAATTTTACTAGGGCACAAAGTCAAGTTCAAGTTTGGACTATTGCCATGAAATGCATGTGATACTATCACCTATTGCCTATTAGCATGATTCATTCCAAATTCCAAACAATTTAGAAAAGCTAGAGGGGAAACCGGCATCGATAGATAATTATCAGTTTCACGTGTTTTGTGGAAAAACAAAGGAAAATTACCAGATCCAATAATAAGATACCTATACCTACAATTGACATAATATTTAGGCATGAGCTGAGCGAGTGATAAGGACATTTCAAATGCATTATGCTTGGCACGTTAAGAGGTAGGCGTACTTTTCCATACCTTAGCAAATTGACGCTTGTACTTTCGTGTGTCTCATAAACACTCTATACCTAGCAAGATATCAAATTCAAAAATATTTACACCCATTTTTATACAGCGTTAATACACGATCAATAATATTATTGACGCAGGCAATATTTGAAATTGCAAAAGAACAAAATCCTAAGAGCAGGAACGAATAATGTATCGTCTCCAAGTTTAATGCATAACCATTATCCAAGCCAGGTGTAACCTGTTTCGAATGGATCATCGGGTAAGTATAAGTATTCGTCAACTTTAAGCACGTACGGCAATATATATGTGTAAGATTATGCTATAAGTAAGCTATTCGGTGTATCGGGTGTAAAGTACGTAGTTATAGTAAGACCCACTAACTCACACTCACATGCCGGATAAAAAAGCCAAGTCTGCATGACCTACTACAACATAACACACACAATATCCGACATGTGCAAAGATTAATACCATACATGGTTCATTGCAATCACACAATATACTCTAGTGAACTGATCGTTACTACTTTTTTCTGCCATCTACGATCTACGAATTCCAAGTAAATCAGAATGAGAATCGAATGGTAGAGTCAAGAGTAGAAGTTGGCTGTATGGATAACACTTACTTACGCAACTGACATATGCATATAGCTATAGCATGCATCAGTTCATCAGTGTGTACCAATAACCCATATGCAAAATTCATGTAAGAAAACATTCAACATTCTTTCTCCATTGAACCATCCCAAACGAGCAGAGTTGGAAGTGGCAATAAACTTTATATGCTACTACGCTTTCGTCTCTATTTTTCACATCACATATCACACTCGGACTACGACTACACACGTTCTGCTCACTTTCTGTTTTGCAGACTCAGAAGATGGTATAGATAGTAGCTCTAAAAATAGAATGAATGATGCAAATTTACATCTGAATGCGCTAACAAAAATTTCAGCAAGCCATGCTCCAGCCAAAGCCAAGTACAAGCTTACATTACATGACCTGTGGCAGTAGTAGTGTGATAGTAAAGTAATGTGATGTGTGTTTTTGGATAATAATACACATCCTCACGCTTGAAAAGTTCTGCTGATGTATTCAAGCAAAAACATCATGTTTATGAATTTGTTCGATACGACATGCCATATTATGCTGTACAGTTTCACTCAGACTCTCAGCTTATTCTCTTCAGTTTACTATGTCATAACAAAGTTTTGTTGTTTTTATTCGCGAATATGCTTCCTTTCATAACAGAAATACATTGAGTGAGGTGCATAATGTGAGTCACTTACTTTGGAATAAAATACGCATGAATATTTCTTCAAAGTAAAAAGCAGCTGGGATTTGCTAGTCCATCCTAAACTAATGCATGACAAGCAAAATGCATAATATAATGTACTTGGCCCAAGTTTAAACTGGTATGTATGAATGCCAATGCTGCATGATCTGCATGTTGTTGTTGACGATGTTGATTGTGTTTTAATTTGCCAGTTGTTTCCTCCTCCTCCTTTCAGATTGTGCATCTGTGTTGTATGTAATAAATAACACACAACGGAAAGTGGGCCATTTACTATGCCTGGAGGAACTCATCTCCTTTCCCAAGAATAAAGTTACTTAATAAAATTTCCTTTATATCCAACCAACCTACATCATATCACCTTCAATTCTTACTCAATATCATTTTGCGTAGATGTGAAATGTAATGCGTGCATACACATTTCTTTTTCATTCGTAACAAGAAGACAACGTACAACTAAAGAGTGGTAGACATTTTGGCTCCTGTGTTACGCAACTACAACATGCTTTGGTGAAATTATTTTGTGGAGGAAGTGACGAGTGTGTAAAACAATGTAAAAAAATCGATTTCGGTGCTAATTTAAAAGGAAGTGAATGACAGAATCTTAACCACTTTTTAACTGTCTGTCCAGGTATACCAATAGTCAGTTAATAGACAGCTCAATTTTTACAGTGTTTTGAAACTTTAAACAGAATTGTGTAACCGACATACCCACACATAAGTTATATGTTAGATACACACATTCATCCCGAGAAGTGGACAAACGAAAGAGAATTCTAGACGAGACAGGTAATCTATTTTCCTAAAAAAATACTTCTTTGAAGGAGATGTTTAATACAACACTCCAACTGTCTGAAACCTTTCCTCTTCAATGTCGAGTAATTTTCAGAAAAGTACTTGAGGCGAGAGGAATTCTTACGTAATATTTATCTACTTTTACTGAATTATGTATCTCTTCGTCTATATACGAGAACATCTATGATAACATTCAACATTGATAAGGATTTACAAAGCAATGAAATAAAGCAAATAACAAAAATGTACAAAACTATTATTATGTCTTCCTACATTCCCTCTTTCCAAAAACATTCCAGAATATTTTGATACGGAAGAATGTCATAACCAAACACAAAATGCTAGAAAGAGCTGGATATTACATCAATTGAAAGGACAAAAATAGGACGCAAGTCAGACAAATGTCCTTCAAGCCCATGTGGACATAAATTAGACTTTCTGAATCTAAAAATGTCATGTCTGTATATTCAGCGCTATAGAGCTTCATTTACTTTAATAAAATGAAGCAATACAAATTCCAGGCGTTTCATTTCATTACAAAGCCTTTGAAAGTTAGCTATATTTCATTCATTTCATCCATTGCTCGGAACTGTTTTTATTTTAAAATAATTTCATTCCGTGAAAAAGTATCTATTTGCTATGAATGAAGCTTTACATGAGTTTTCGCTAAAAAGTTTTTAGTGGAATGTGCTACTTTTCCCCTCATCTTTCATTTCATTCGAGGGCTTTTTTCCAAGTAGATGAGTTTTATGTCACGCTTGCATAACAAGCATCCAAGCCTGGAATGCTTTTCTCTTTCTGAGTAACTTCAACTTCGTATAAATTGATATCAGTATGAGGCATGAGGAGGCTACGGTTACGCTATGAGAATGAGCAACTTGTTACTCCCCATTTAGCGAGGCGAAGCGTACCTGAAGCCTGAAAAGAGCAAACATGAGCAAATTTTATTTCCCCTTTCCAATTCCTACCAGCATACATTTACTGCGTAAAGTTGGTGTAGTTGATATAATCATTTATTTGTCGAGAGCAAAGTAAACCAGCAGCAACCTGCTGCAGCTTTTTGGTCTCAGGCTCAAGGAAAAAGTTTTCAATTATATCGTAGGCAGATATAGTGTAAATATCAAATTTCGTAGAATTACTACTGACGCTTGTGGCACATTCGCCTCCGCCTTCATTTTAGTTTTACCTGAAAATCAAGCCCCCTTACAGCTTATAACATTTGCACAAAAGTTATGCAAACTTTATATATCACAAAACTCGCATCTCTGAAAGAAAAATGAATGAGTTAAGCATCCACTGAAGTATAGCAGCATGATAGCACACATTAAAATAGGATGTCGTAAGTCGTAGCCCACACATCTCCACGTGAAGCTTTCTGCTAGAAAAGTCGTCTCAAGTAGAAATTGGATTGGGGACATCGGTTAATAGGATGCTGTCTACTCCAGAGATATGAATGCATATGGAACTCGTGCGGTTTTTACATGGAAGCATAAGCATGGAACTAATTCCCCGTTGTGGTTTGATCCAGTTGATTTTAAACTGTCAGATATTCAAGATTTCAAGACAAGACATAAATAAATATAATAAATTACCACTACCGAAATGATACATGAAAGCTATTAGAAAATGTGCAAAATAAAGGAAAACAAACTCATTTAAGTAATAAAAAGCAAATCATTCAGTGTAGCTCTTCATCTTCGGTGAAGAGAAAGATAGCAAAGCAATAGATTAGGTTGCCGTCATACTAGTCTAGTTGACATTGACTTCAACATTCAATGAGATGAGTAGGTGTCATGTGCCATGTTCCATGTTCCCCATGTAATTAGTCTCATTTGAAGGCCGTGCTTGGTTGCCTGTGGTGTAATTAACTAATACACACGGGGCTATTGATCACCATCAGGCTCTCATCGAGAGAAAGCTACGTGAGAGGATCTTCCTTCTCATTCTCTCATGACGCTTAAAAAGATAATAGGTTGAGGCTTGATGGAACTACTGGCTGCTCATTAATATTAGCTAACGTAAGCGAACGATGCGATGATGATGGTATCTGGTCTGGTGTTTGCTCTTGCTCCTCTGATATAAAATGACAATGTTAATATAGTTAGCGTACCTGTTAGGTTCAAGAGCTTCCTCCTGTGACTCTAACTCAAACTGATGTTTATCCTGGTTCACCTGCTGCTGATGTTTTTTTTTTTGGAAGTGATGCTGAAACTTGGGTCGGTGGATATGTTCTCTTGGAAGAATTAGGCTGTTGTTGTTGTACAACAGTACAACGTATCGTATTATTCAATAAACACTCGGTTCAACTGTAGCATTTTGTATGTTCACCTTAGCTAGTTATTATTAGTAATGCTGTTTCTACACGACTTGCATTGATATCAGCATTTCCTTTTTTATGATAACGGGGAATAACCAGACAAAACCACCAGGAGTGAGTCGAATACAAATATACAAATATCTCATAAAAGATTATGAATTTTCATGAAGAAGGGGTCAATTAGAGTTTGGGATTGAAGTCACGTTCTCATGATGGCACGTTAAATGAGGTTTAACATTTGTTAATTTTTGGGTGGCTGGTTTGGTTGCTAAAATGCTGAGCTCTTGTCGTTTCTATAACCATTACAGTCGTGGGAGTGAAAGATCGTAAACCTTGGTTTTTCTTGACATTTTATGCAGCCAAAAAATAACTTGTGGCAGTCTTTCCTCATAAATTCAATTTCAAATTTAGTTTGCTTTGAGCAAACAGATTTTGAGATTTAATAATCTTCTTCTTGCCCTAAAGAGCAATATATTTTTCATCAGGCAGTGAGTGATCTCGATTTCAAGTGATGAAAACCAATCAACTCATTTCTTTGAAGGTGATATTATTCTGTCGTCATCTGCACAGGTAATTAATCTCATGCACGAGTAAGCGTGTACGTTTATTAATTTAGTGGTATGGTGTTGGAGCAGATGTTGTTTTGTATTGATTGAGTTTCACGATCTACGCTCCAGGGTTAAGCCCCGAATACGAAAGTTTGCTTCAGGCTTTTCGTTCTACCATCCCAAATCCTACCAAAAATCATGAGACTCTGTGGGATTCGAGCATATATATATTTTTTATTCAAGATTTTATAACCTATTTGGTATATTAATGCCTTTGAAAGCATGCATAACCCTCTATTATAGATAGTTATTAGCTTATATATATATATATAAGGCTTCCAAACCCATTCAAGGTTTCTCGTTCATTCAATGAACTTAATGATGAAACCTGTTTTATGCAATTAATCATATCACCTTTCTGTGGATTTTCTATTTTTAGCATTTTTAACAGCATGTCGCTAATTTATTAACGCAGAAGATAAAAACTACACAAATATCCCTCTCACGGTCACGGATGTAACATGTCATACATACATACAACACTGAGATATGGGGTGACGTGCTTAAGCTTGACTGATAAAAATAGCTTTTCCACATTAAACGGCAAACGTTGAACGTGTATTAATTTGCACTGTGTACAGATGATCACATTGTGCAATATGCATCCTCAAATTGAGTACTTATCTTCATCTATGTAGCATATAAACTATTATAACACGTTATTATCACCAATTTGAAAAGCACGAGTGGGCAAATGTTTTCGAGTCTATTTACATTTACAGTAATTTGCCATTGCATCCATATCCATATGCATCGATCTTTCATCAGTAGTACATTCACTTCAAACAACGGAAAACGCACACTCCACTTGAATCTCTATCATAAGTACACCAAAAAAAGCCACAATGCTTGTTATCATTAGTAGCAAATGACGCTCGGTCATATAATATATATTTATGGTGAATGGTTTTGCAACTGACAGCTTTAATTAAAGTTGTACTAAACAAGACAAAGGGTGGGCAATCGAGAGAAAAAAAACTTCATCATTCATGTGTTATGTTTGTGGTATGGTGAATGGTATCATTAATTTCCAATTTTTTGAACTTGTCATCATCACCAGATTCGCTCGTGCTATATTGTTTAGTCTACCATCTAAATGCGTAGATGCATGTGAACTGTGATCAAGCATAATCATTTTCTTTACAATGCAATGTGATGTATGTATACGTGATGCTGTAATTTATGTATGTATGCAGTGCAGCACAATGCACCACAATGTTTTGTTATACAAATGTGCCAAGAGCTATAACTTCTAAGTTCTAACCACACTCATCAGTCATCATCATCAACAGGGTTTCGAGCATGGGATGATGATGGCCTTGTGTCTCAAATTTTTGATACATTTCCATCTGAATGCACGCTCACTTCATTAAAGACGGAATGAGTGAGTTACAAAATCCTTAGAAATCTTTATAGCCCGTTGTTCATGTAGAACTCTCTGTAGCCTTGTGGCAAGGCTTTTATATACAATATGATATATAGTTGGCGAGAAGTGAGAATTAAGTGAAGTGATTTTCATATCAGGTGCATACCCAATAGAGAAATTAGTGAATTAAATTATTTGGTTCATTGGATAATATTAGATTTTGTCCTACTAAATTGGAATTTATGTGCATGTTTAATCCAGTGGAAAAAGAAGCAGGTCGAGGATATCTGTATACTTGCCGGATTTTCTCGTCAGCTGCAAAACTAGAGTTGACTGTCCATGAAACAGTTGTTGTACATTTATACGCATACATTTTTCTTCCAGTTCATGGAACAACTTTCATTGTTTCATTGCTACAATTTATGACAAGTGGCAACCATAGTGGTAGTGGAAGTAATGGTGGTACAAAATGCAAATAAAGTTGCATGAAAAGAAGCTATAGGCCAAGTTGTGTCGCGTGGAACCTCATACCTCATTGTAAGTGAAATGGAACAACGGAAAACCTTCAATTCATAACATTCTTTTAATATTGTAAGCTGCAGTTTATGTTGTACATTTACTTGATCAGAGCAAAGTTGTATGCAAAAAAGTTTCATCCGATTTGACTAGAAGAATGAAGCACGAACACGAACATAACTTACATTTATACAACTAGAACAAGACAGTGATTTCCGTATCATACTCTCATTCTCATGAATTGCTAATCAAGCAAGTCGGCATATATATAGCAAAGTCCATAGTCCTTACTTCAAACTTGTTTACAGACAACGGATTTGTGGGTTTATTTACGTACTTTACGTTAGTTATTCCATACCAGAAAAATCCGGTTAAGAGACTGTGTAGTTGGTGTATATTGACAATTTACATATCGTTGGTTGGTAAATATGTTTTGCATGCATGCACCCATCGGATGCCACCTTTGGACTATTTCCAAATTTCCAACATGATTTACAGCACAACCAACCGCTATCATACATACTTAGAAGAGTTCCACAATAAATTGGAACATAAAATAAGCATTTTACACCAGTTTTATCTGCTATTTGAAGAGTTTGCGAGTGGCTCTGGGCAGATGTGATGTTTGATTCGATATAATTCTCACATGGAAAACTTAATTGTTGTTTTAATGGGTTCATTCATATCATTATTACTTGATAGTTGGGGCACTGCTCCAATGTAGCCATGTAGCTTGTAAGATATGTATATATACTATCAGTAACTTATGAAATGCGCATTACATTATAAAGTGTATGGAAATGCCAAGCAGCAGCATGTTCCAGTTATATTGCATCCCGCAAGCAATAAGCATGACAATAGAAAGCAAGTGAAACGGTAAAATATAATCTCCGTGTGTTTTCGTGCAGAAAAATGAGATCAGTGCCTGGCTTTAGTTGTGAGATACTTCACTAAACATACCACACGTTACGTTATACGATTCCTGGCTCGTAAAGGACGTGCCATTAACTTCTATTATTTAAAGTGGACACTTTCTGCAATTTATCTGAAGTTACATTGTCCCATGCTAAAAATTGTATTCAAATGTGGAGAGAGGAAACCGTAAAAGTAACGATGTATGAATGGAGTAATATCCTTCATTGAGTACGTAGTTTGCATGGAGTATCTACTCAGTCTAGACAAACTATAATGAAACGTAACTTGCCTGACTATGGTCTCAGACAACCCGTCCATTTCATTCAGAATTTGCGATTACACACTCAAGTGGCTTAGGGCATTGAATTGGGTAAGTTTCTATTTTGAGCTTGTGAACGCCTTTGTTTTTATCTGAATATAGTCAGTTAGTGCAGCCCGCAAAAAAAGATATTAGAAAAATGTGAATTTATTGTAGTATATAGTGGTTTGGTTTAGATTTTTGTTGGCCAAGTTGTGCTGCAAGAAATAAAAACTTTTCCAAAGATATTGTTTAGAAACACGTCTGCATGGCTGTCTGTCGGTTTCTGTTACATTCAAGGACGTTTTCACTCTTATTTTTGAGGCTTGACTTTGTGTATCGAACCCGTTGTTTTGAACGTGCGGATTATTTCATGAAATAGACCACGCGACCTCGTGCTCAGGTATATAATTCGTTTGTTTGATTTGCACTTTATGTTCTGTATACAAAAATTAAGTTACTTTCCTTCCTAATCTATTATTAAAAGCCAAAGCTTTTTCTTAAGAGCAAACAGCTAAAATGTCAGCAAGTCTCTCACGACCAGACTCTTTCTATCAAACTTTTTTCTATGTATCTATGCATGCATGCATATTGGCTGACTAGTGGTTTGGCTTGGCTTCGTAATTTGAAAGGCAGCTGTCCTTTTGAAGTTTGTTGAAAAGTTAGTCTTTTGTTACAATTTTGTCGCTTGCAGCTTCTCCTCTTTTTTTATTACAAATAGTGCTTTCATGTAACTGGCACTTATTGATGAAAATGGAAAGAAAACTAGTCAAATGTACAACGAAAACGTACTTATACTGTGTAAGGTCCAAATCGAATCGAAATCTAAAAACAGAATATTATGGCAGAGTAGCAGCAGCAGCAGCACGTGTACACTGCCTGCACTGTTTCGCACGTCATGTATCATATCATGCTATACTGCAGATGAAAGGAAAATCTAATTTTCTTTCCAGTATTTTTAATGGAATACCAACTCTATTACATTTTCTTGTTTTTCTTCTGTAATGCATTCCCTTATTTTAGAAAGTAAGACCCATTATTCAACAAAAATAGAGTTACCAAATCGAATCCTAATTCACTGAAATTCACCAGACCAGGCCAGAACTCACTTTTCCCTGAGTAACTAACTCTCAAAGAAGTGTGGAGAAATATGAGGAAAGTTTTTCGTGAGAGCGAGGCGAGGAGAGAAAGTGTTTTTCGCTCACTCCGCAAAACTCACAGTCAGCAGTCGCCTCATTGACTTTTGAATAATATTTTACATGTTCCAACTGCATTTCGCAACTTTTTAGCCAGCTCATCATGAAAATACGAAATATTACCGTTTTTTCCTTTGTTCTTTCCATAGATTGAAAAGTATATGCATAAATTGCAAAAAAATATTTTGTTTTCTGACGAAGACGAACGGCTACAGGATAGGAGGACTACCTAAAGATTCATTTCCTTTTCCCATTATGCTTATTACTTGGAGTAAATTTGATGCTGGAAATTTTCATTTTACTCCGTCTTTGGCTAAACTCAAGGCAATACATATAATAATAATATATCATCGTAGAACCGTGCATGCATGCAGCAATTCCATCTCTATCATTCCACCTTTTCCATGTATTTACTTACTTCCTTTGATTTCAAGAGATGGATGCGCCTCCATTCTCTTGTTGCCAACTGAAGCAATTGGAATTCCTGCTCAGTTCCTTTACATTTCGTGCAGAAGCCATTAGTTGTGATAACCGTGATGTGATGGAATGGAAGTACGTACATTTACCATTTCAAGGGGAAATTATTTGGGCCATCTGAGTATGTAATCTTCATGAAACTTTTTTTTATCATATTATCATCATCCTTGTTTCCTCCACGTGAAAGTAGTTTTTATCATATTATAACAAAAGAAAGAATACCAACCAAGCTTAGCCTTTTTCTTGCTGTAGGCAAACAGAGCGGAAGGAAGAGGAAAATATAGCATAGCTTTTGTACTAAAACTTCAGGTAATAATGCTTTTATGTGTATAAACTTATACAAGGAATTGAAAAGGAGTAGTGGAGGTATTTTGCGGTGCCAAGATTGATATGACATGACTCGTCTTCGTCTCTATTCTATATGAATATAATATCCTCCTTGTTTGCAGCTTGCAACTGTTTATATAACAAAACATCATTTCAGACTGACTCTTTTGAAGAAAGAGTGGTAGTCTGTGTATAGCCGCATCCTTGCCGAAAATTCCTTTGCTTGGAAAAGCATTCTAAAGAAAAGCGGATGCATTATTTTTTCTCTTTCATCTTGTCTTCTTCTTATGCTTGTGTGTTTTTGTAGTCTGTCTCGTTTTGGAGTGAAACCAGGACAAAGGTTATGTGTTTGCTGGGTTGTTGGCTGGCATGCAAAGCAAAAATAGGTTTTGAGGGAGAGTCCTTGAAAAGGTCTGTGTCTGCAGCCCAAAAAAATGCACACACGTTGCAGTAAAATAAAATTGATATTGCTGAACTAGAGTACAATGTATTGTAATAAAGGCTCCTATTACATATTATTAGATGCTGTTTAGAGCAACGTTTTTATTGTGTAGGTTATGATGTTATATATAGTACTTTGGTGGAAGTGGAATTCTTTTTTTATTACCACTTTTCCCAATCTCCATGCATAAGAAACAAAAAAAAACATGTACCTTGTACCTTCACAATTCCAACATTTTCCAAGTGAAATATCATGTAGCTAGTTTTTAGCTTGGCTTTTAGCTTTGGGTTGACTTGACTTGGCATGATTTCCACCAACTGCACCAATTTTTGGTTTATGTGAGAGTCATTTCGCTTTGTTTCCTAAAGTCTCTGAGCTGCTGAGCTGGAGTTTATATGCTTTATGGCCTGATATTGTATAGGCATATGCATAGCAAGATATCAAGGGAACGCTTTCACTCTCCTGAGTACCAATTTTGCGGACTATATAGAATATAGAAGGATCGTAGAGCATTTTGGCACGTAAGCTAACACCAAAGATATGCTTTTCTCAGAATGACCTTGCTTTCTTAGGCATATGTAGGCTCTCGCTCCTTCGTTTATGGTTGTAGTTGACAGGCAGAGTAAGGAAGGATTGTAGTGGAGGGGGTGGTGAGAAGGAGGAAAGGAGAGAGTTGGGGGGAAATCTGTCCATCCGCTTCCATTCCTGCTAAATCGTGTAGAGCGAGATATAGAAAAAGAGAGTTTTTGCAGAGCCCCTTTTGATTTGATGGGAGCATATAAGTGGCTTTCCCATTTTCTCATCACGTTGGGAAAGGAGCACTCGAAAAGTGTTATCAGAAACTGAACCGGTCTGTGTAGTTCTGCAGTACTTACATATTTGTATTATATACCATACCATACACTACATTTGGTTTAGGTTGGTTGGGTTGTAAATGCAATGGCAATGCCTGAGTAAAGCCAAAGCCAGAAGCGAGCAAAGCAAAAGAGGTTGGAAAAGAATAGTCTATCACCAACGCTCAGTTCGGATGCATGTATTTGGAGGAAAGTAGTGGAAGCGAGTGGGACTCTACGTTAAGAGTTGTCTTAGGATACCAATACCGTACCGTTGTTATACTACAAAAACAGAAACTCTTGCTAGCTAGTGTCCCAGCAAATGTTAAAAACTACATTTTCTCTGGTATATATTGCAGTGTTGAAGAGAAAATAGTAGCAGTGGCTAGCAGGGGAAAGTAAGCGCTGCTGCTTGGACAAAAACTTCCTCATATACCGGGCAGCTTCAATGGATTGCACACCGGAGCAAGAGACTGGTTTCACATGGGAGCGCAAGCCTCATCCCATGTGTATTCCGCATGTAAGTAAAACATTGAGTATTCTTCATTTTTCTTTCTATTTTCAATTTTTCTCGCTTTTCTAAAGAAGTGTATCATTTATTATTACATGACAATTGAGTTAAGTACTTTTTTCATCCCCCTTAAAAGGTCGTGGATACCATCCTCGCATACTTGAACGTAAACGACTTAAAATCATGCCGACTAGTCAGTTCCCAGTACAATGAAATAGCTTGCAAAGCATTGCAACGGGAGGAAACGATAATTTTCAAGACTATCCCACAGTTGGAGACGTATCTTTCCAATATCAAACCGATCTCACTTCCGTTTCCGTCGTCTTCACTAGCAGCAAAATCACTGACATCCGCAACTACCGTCTCTCCATCATTATCATTGTCACTAGATTTTCCACCACCATCATCACCATCATCTGCTCCTTCTTCTGATGAGGAAGGGATCCAATATGGGAATAATGAAATTGATAGTCCGTATCTCAGAACTCTTTCCCAACATGAGCACTCACCAGATACTTATGGGATATCTTACAACCAAGACTGTGTCACCAATCCGTACCGGTACTCTCACCGGTCTTTTCATTTCGACTATTGTGATCCCGACACAGAAATTGAGCAAATTGACCATTTCTTTTCTGCATTTGGGTCACAAATTCATCGTCTCAAATACACGACGGATCTCCTCCCCTACAACTTTCCAAGATCTCTTGGCCACATGGGAGAAATTTGGCAGGGTCGGTTGTGCAATCTGAAGGAACTGATTTTGGAAATGAAATGGGGAATTCCGGCTCATTTGTTTGCAAACACAGAGGTGGAGAGGCAGGAGCAGGTGCTTTTGCCAAGATTGAAGAACCTCAGTCTCGACGTGTTACTAACTGACCGTGATGCCGATCGAGCGGAACTGTTTTTAAGACAACTACTATCCATCACGCCAAACATTGAGGAGATTTCCATACCTGGACCCAAACGATTTTTTGATGACTACATCAACGTGGTTCTCGCCCGCGTCATCATTTCTTCCGAATTAAAAAAATTGTCCACCTTAAATTTTTGCTTGGCTCTGTCTGATGCTCAGATGCGGTTGTTAGCAGGAAAAAATCTACCTCTAAGCACACTCATCTTAGACTTGGAAGACCTGCAATTTTCAGGGGAAGGAAATAATGAAGAAAGAGATGATGATGATAATGTCGACTTTGAAAACATGGATCAAGATGATGATCATCACCCCGCCGACAATAATGATCGTGATGAACTACTTGGTGATAATGAAAACATGATTCCTCATGATTTTCTTCGCCAGAATCAAAATCGTCGACCCAGTTTCACTCCCATTGTGAAATCCACTTTGGAGCGGTTCTTGAATTCTCTTGCGGCCACTCTCTCCAGTCTTCACATTTGTTTTCCACAGTGTCCAAGAAATCGTCTTCATACATTCAACTTTCATCAGGAAATGACAGAGTTGAAATTCTTAGCTTTGGGGTATTACGCAGGTTCCTCCCGGATCCTTGACCAGTTGCCTGCCTTGAGGAAATTGGAGTTGTGGAATGTCCAATTTCGTGACTGTGTTGGTCATCCTAGGGTTGTACCTGATAAGTACCAAGGGATAACGAGTGTGATATCATAACGGTAAATCAAGTTGGCTAGATATGCTTCCGTAATTCGATAAGCATGCAGCAGATTATACGCATAAAAATGTATGAGAGAAACGAAAAGCACTTGGTAGAGGCAAAGCGTTTGAGTTCTATAGAAATTACATGTAGTCACGGAATGTTCTTTAGAACGGAAGTAAAAGTAGAAAGGCAATTGTTCGCTCGATGTAGTAGTCATGTTCTTCTTCGTAACAATTATTCTGTAATTTATAATCAAGTTCGGCTCGGTCTCTCGTTCTTTTGATTTTTCGTCACTACAATAAAAAATATTACTAATTATTGACTGTATTATTTTCATATTAAATAAATCCTCCTATATATTTATGATAATAATAATTATTATTGTATTGTAATGTAATCCACTTCCAGACTTAGAATAATATGTGTAGTTCGAAATAATATGTATTACTGTGTCGTGTCCATCTTCTTGTAGTAGAAAAAAAATCACGTAGTTCGTAGTTTACTTTCATGTATAGATATTATACTGAAGAGTTGTTCAATTTCATGATAATAATTGTCATTCAGAGCTGTATATTGATTGTAACTTACTCTTATATGTGTACTGTGTTAACTAACAAGGAATTAAGAAGAGGAGGATACGATAAAGTCATTTCTGTGAATTGAATGGATATTTTAATGTGAATTTTCGGTAGGTAAAAAAGATAGCAAATTGAAAGTAATCAAGTATACACAATATATTATTCCATAATATGATAGATATCTTCAATTTTTCTGATTGTTGTCACCACCATCAGAATCCGACTGTAAACCCTTATATGTACCAATTTTTTGTAATTGTAATTTCATGTGGAGCGATACAAGGTTTCATTAGATATACGTGGACTTATTGTGTCTTGATTGTATTAATAGAGTTATTGTTTTAAATCATCACATCACATATTTCCAGTCAGTAATATAATATGTCAATGTCAAATGTCATGTTTGTATTAATGTTTACTAGTCCAATATTAAATCCATGTTTTATATAGGAAACCCATATATTATTAGCTCAATACGAGAATTTATGGTAGTTTGAGTAGAGCCCTCTTTCATACACGGTGTTTGATATTTAAAACTCTTGTTCGTTTTCGTGTTGTTGTAATAAACGGTCTAGCGAAAATAAATATTCAAAAGTTTATTTGTGACTGAAAACAATTATTATTACTTACTCATAACATCAATTTATTGCATCCTTTAGAGCTTTCATTTTGCAAGAAAACTGTCATTTGCATTGAATTGGGGCATACTGCAGATACACGTTAGTAGACGAGACACCATATGGTCATTGATGCCACGTCCCAACTGATGATGACTGAAGAACCATAACGGATGTCTCCAGGTTACTGGTATAGAGGTTATGCGACTTGATGCGTCAGTGGCTGAACTACGAGGTGAAAGTAATAATTTCACTTTTCTTACCCTCATATAAACAGCACGATTAGACCGTCAGAGTCAGAGCTAAAAGCATAATGAGCTTGATTGAATTAGAATAATTATTGCTCTACGAAAACATGTTGTAAGCAATGAAGCCTTCACAACCGTCTGTGACAGAGACAGTGGTCGGAGGTGAAAGTAGTCGTGCGAGCGAGTCACAATCACAGTGCCCTCTTAACCACCATAATACAAAGAAGGAGCGTAGGTGTAGATGTTTGAGGTTAGACTTTGGCCATTCTCGTAACATTTTTGTTACAACCTTCTACAGAATATGGATGTACCGACGACGTCACCTCTTTACCACATTGATACAATTGGCTGTGCCTCCGCTGATGATTTTTGGAATGATTATGTATATGGGTACACTCCTAAAGGTTGAAGAGAAAGATTGGAGCAGATGGGATAGTAAATCTGAGCAGGTATAAAATTTTGAGTTTGAGCTGTAAAAACGAATCATGAGTCGCATTAAAATACGAATGCCAACACTTTGAATGCATTTTGAACTTGTTTCAGGAGCTTCTTAGTAGTATTTGTGGTGACGCCTGCTCTAAACCTGGAAGCAGAGGTGTTATCACGTTATATATGAAGTACGGTACAACGATGTTTGCTAAAAAATTCGAGACACAACTTAGAACATCATTGTCAACTTACAACATAGGTAGGATATTTGACGTATTGATGAAGTTACCATAAACTGTTGTACTATCTACCAACTTCGTTTTGCATGACTAAATTTAATTTGTAGATCTGCTGGCTGTGAGTGATAAGGATGGAATAGTTAAGCAAACAATACACCACCATTTGCGAATCGAATATAAAAAGTATGTAGCAGGCATTGAAATACAAAATCCAGAAGAAGATCCACCTGGAAGTTTATATGGAGTTGGGGACAATTTTAAACTTACTTTTACGGTGTTGATGGCTCAAGAAATACCCGAATTTGGTTTTAATCATGCATCATCATTCTTTAACTTGGATGAACATCAACGTAAATACCAAATTTTATATTACGATAAAAAATAAATTATACTGAAGATTAAATGTGCGATTTGTTATGCATAGCTGATGAATACCACCAACTGGTTGGAATAGAACTAGCCGTATTTACTGCTTATCACCAACTATTAATTAATGAACAAAATGCCACGCGTCAAATCGAAAGTATTTATGTGCAACCATTTCCGTATCCCCCTCACAAATCACATTCACATATCAATGCGGATGGAGATGCATGGATAAAACATTTTAACACGACGCTCACTATAATATTAGTTTTGTCAATGATACCAACTGTTTTCACTGTTGTGGAGGGACCTGTAGCAGAAAAGGAGGATGGATTTAAGGTCTTTAGCATAAATATATATATTTCAATCGCTCAGAATGAAGTTCATGCTCCGTAGTTATTGGAATTGTCTTTTTCCATAGCTTTATCTTCAGTTAATGGGATATCCTCGGGGTGCTTATTGGTTTTCATGGATTTTGAACCAATTCTTAGTTCAATGTGTTGTGGTTGCATTGCAAGTGTTACTTCTCTTCCTCCCAATAAATGAGAATACTGGAACGCTCATGAAACATGGGGACTGGAGGCTGTGGGCTGTAATTCTACTGTTGTACAACTTGTCTTGCTTAACTTTCTTTGTTTTCCTGGCTGCTTTCTTTCGAAGAGGTAGAAATCTATCGTTTTATAACAGTTTAGCAGACAATTTGATTTAGGATTTTAAATGATGATATTTTAATAGGCAAAATGGCAACTTACTTGGTAATTCTGATATGGTGCTTGTTCTATCACGTTCTGCAATCTCATATTCCTTCTACATTGCCGTTACTCCATGTTTACCTTCATTCGACGTTTCATTACTGGCATTTAATTTGTTTGGTGCCAAGTGGAGCCGTTTATTGGGCCGTTTATGCATTAACCGCGATTACTTCGGATACTTGGGACACTATTGATTTTCCTGCTTCAAATTCTGACTTCACGTTGCTTAACGCGATTGTGATGATGATTGCAGACTTTTTCATATACTTTTTCCTAACTTTGTATGTGGATAATTTAAATCCGGGCCCGTTTCAGCATTCCCAACCATGGAACTATTTCTTTGAAGTAAATACTAATAATTTATCGTTCAACTTTTAAAACAAGAAATCGCTTCATGATATAAAAATAGTAAATAATGTAATTATTTTCAGGGCATAAAACCAAGATTTATTGATCCTTTGAAAGATTTTCCAATCGAAGAAGACCCCCCATCAAAAAGTAGTGTGTGCTCCCATTGTGAAAACTGTCCTAATGTTTCTGATTCTGCAATTGAATTTGACAAAATTTCAAAAAAGTTTTATGTCTATGATGGAGTGTATGGGATAGAAAATGTTAAGTTTACGGTTCATACTGCAAAAATAACTGTGATTCTCGGTCATAAGGACTCTGGGAGAACTACGTTGATGCGATTACTTTGTGGAGAGTATTCACCCACATCAGGCACTGCTTCAGTGTTTGGTTATGATGTTCGAAGGGATGCACAAAAAGTTCAGAGCTATCTGAGTATTTGCATGGAAAAGAGCTTGTTATGTGAGTATCTCACAGTAATGGAGCACATGCAATTGATAGGAAAGGTAAAATACGCCATAAATTGTAGAGGATAAGCTGAGCAGCATTAGTTAAGTAAAACTTTCATGGGTGCATTGATTTAGTTGAAAGGGCTGTCATTGAAGGACACTAAAAAGAAAGCAAAACTAATACTGGAATCCACAGGACTTCTCCCACAAAGAAATGACAGTGTGTGGAGACTTGTAAATTGGCAAAAAAGAGTTTTATGTGTGGCAATGGCTATTTTAGGTAGCAAACGAATCCTTCTTCTTGATGAACCAACTAAAGATCTCGATCTGGATGTTAAACGGCAAATATGGGGATTGTTAAAGGTTAATTAACTACAATACTTTGATTAAAATATTCTTATAAAATACTTTATTTGTGGCACCCATTAAGAAGTAAGTATATTTTGATGCAATGATGAAGCAATTGAAGAAAAATGGAAAAACTATTTTACTCCTATCTAACAATATTGATGAAGCATGTCAAATCGCTGATAAAATTGTGATAATGTCACGAGGAAAAGTTGCTGGAGCTGGTACTCCTGCTCGACTAGAACAGATTTTTGGTAATCATAAAACTATCCCAATACATTTCATAATGATGTCTTGATAATTTTTAGCTATAAAGCATATTTATGAAAAACACAGAAAGCGGTTACCACATTCACATGAACGTAATCCCGAATGCGAACAAAGATGAAATCCTATCTTTTATACAAAAGTATGTCCCCTCCGCTAAAGAGGTGGAAGGAAGTCTCCGACAATTTACCAAAGCAATGCAAATCTCAGATTGGGACAGAGCAAGTCAAGCACTACTCCAAGAATTCACTGAGCCTTCACCACCAACAAATGACAACAATGATGAAACTGTTATCAATGTTGGAGGTGACGCAGAAAGCTTAGTAATAGGTGCTTCGTCAGAGGACGCTGTTGGTCAACAAAGGGAGTCAACCCCAACAATTGTTCGGCTCAATAATGATTTCAACCCACCATTGAACTTGATGAAACTTGGAATCAGCTATATGTTACCCTTTCAAGAAAGATCCAGCTTTCCAAAATTATTTAATCAACTAGATAACGTGAGCACTACGTTGGAACTTGGGGTTAAAAGTTATACAGTTGAGATGCATGACTTGGAGGAAACCTTTTATAAGTAAGTTTTAAATACTACAACAATTAATTTTAAAAAAAATGCTCAAGCATTTTAGCAATTTATGCAATTGATTTGGATTGTAGGGTGGATGACTACATTGATATAGTAAACGCATCTCGCAATGTCGAAACTGAAGACAGGGAATCTGGAGACAGAAATAAGTAAGTTATCAATCAGAACGTCAAAAATAAGAAGACAATTAAAAATTCATCCCAAACAGAACTGAGAATATTATAATATTATTTCAAATTAATGTACATTGTACAGGCTCTTCAGAGGATGGCGTTGTATGGACCGATCATGAGACTTCACTTTTAATAGTTCGTTGCGTTAATGGCAAACGAAGAGATTACAAGTTGCTGACGTTAGAATCGACAGTTTCGGAGGACGTGAAAACGAATGTCTTGGAGAAGATTGAAGAAATGGGGTTCAACGCGACATTGATGAGTAGCATGACGTACAATTTAGTGAACTAATAGTAAAATAAATCTATAGTTTCCACTTTTGTCAAAAGTTTATTAGAATGAAAAGCGCAATTGAATTTTACACAATAATTTCAGTATATATCATATGCATATATACAAAAAAGTTTTTAACTTTTACATCAGTTTTGAAATAAGAACTAAACAAGGTTATAAACAAATCCTAAGCAAAATCCTCCAACCGTGTAAGAATGAGAAGTAACCCATTTCTTAGCATTTCTCAACTTATCTCTGACAGCCCAGTTCTGTGCCATGCTCTCATCAGGCTCATCCTCATCATCTTGTTGGTCTTCTTCAGAGTTTAAATTGGAATCGGAAGTTTTAGTCCGTTCCAGTCGATCACATCCCAATGATGATGACCCATTATTATCAGTATCACACAAGTGGGAAATCTCTTGGTAAATGGAATCATAATTCACATTGACATACCCTTTTCGTGCAGTGTACACCAAAAGCAACACTCCTCCTCCAACTGCACTCAAAGCAATCTTTCCAAACTTTTTCACACAAAGTGCGGTCGTCCAACCAGCTAATCCTCCTACAAGAAGTTGGTTTGTGAGGTTGCAACCATCTCGAATCCTGTGCCTGAGCAGTTCCTGATCCACGTCGATTGAAGACGCGATTTCTGTAAAAGAAGAAAACCTCAGGTTAAGGTAAAGCCACGCATGAAACGGAGATTGGATTGGTTGTGGAATTCAGCCGAGAGTAGTATTTAAGAAAATACCTTGGATAAATGACAAGCTCCTCCTAACACTAAAAACTTCTTGGTTGACTACTGTGACTTCCTGCACATTGTGAATTGACTTTTGTAGAGTCATGTTATGCGGGGGGCTAAGAACCTCTACTTTTTCTTGGCTAGTTTTGTCCCCTTTATTTCTTGTGTCTGAAGCTCCTTCAACTCCATTTTCTTTATCTTCTTCACGAACTTTCCAATCTAAAATTGCCAACATTTGTCCTTTGTAAGCTGTAATGCGTCTTTCCTTAGTACGAAGCTCTTCTCGAAGTCCCTTGTTCTCAATTAGAGCTTTTATAAGCTGCTTCTTCACATCTTCTACATCCATCTCTTCAATGCTATCATCCAAAATGAGATCGTCTTGCATTTGGATGATAGTAGTCCCTTTTTTCGTGCTAAGCAAGTTCTTCTCAAAATTTGTAAGAAAACTATCCAAATGGACATGACAAGTTTCAGGTGGAGATTCCAACGTGGCGCAGTTCATTTTATGAGATGCACGGCTGCTCCGAATTGGTGATAAGAGGCTATGAACACTTCGAAGGGAATGACCATCTCCATCCCCCGCCCCGGTCATCCCGATAGTTGGTGATGAAGATCGGAGGGGTGAGCTAACAAGCTGAGGTGACAACATTTTTGGGCTCGCTAAATCTTCTTTAGCTACTACGTTTTTCATAATTTCATTTGACATGACTAAAGAATTTCAATTCTAATGTGTTTAAGTAAATCAGAAAATCTCAAGATTTTGTGACAGTGCAATTTCACTAGCAAATCGAATACTTCAAGATTTTGTTATACAGTAATTCATAATTTTATGAAGACGAGTCGACTAGCTTTCGCCAACATCCAGGTTTTTTTGTGACACATTAGATGAGGGAGAAGTCGCGGAAGAGTGGTTGAAATATTATTTACAAATGCGAATACTAATACAGGAAGAATCTATCATTATAACTTTCATAACATGTTGATATGGGAATTTGTTGGCTGGGCACCAAAGACGTTTTGTTTTACGTTGCCACACTTGATACAGATATTAATGAGTCAGTCTGGTTGTAGAAACCATTGCCAACTGGCAGCTGGAGCCGGCACCTTAACCTTCGAATCGTCATCATTATTCATGTTTTGCATGTATTTTTGAATGGCTTGAACTGTTCATAGGTTTGAGAAGATGTTGATGAGAGTTTGTGTTGGTTGAGTTGAGATACACTTGTAATATTATTTATTCTTTCATTTTTTGTGCTCCCCTTCTGGGAGCTTTGACCTGTTCTAATTTGTAATATTCATATCGTCTGGGAAATCCCCATGATCCTAATTTGTTTGTTTGACTGTCCAATGAGGACTTATTCATGTTAATAATGTTAAGCTACGATTTCTTATGAATACTTTAAAGGTTAATGCCGTGTCATTGCTCTGCTCTAATTCACTTCCTCGGTGCCTATAAAAGGCAACCGAACCATAATGTTAATGTCCAGTATTCTTCTTACACTTGTCCATTCTTATTCTTCTATTGGTCCGTTACTATCTTCACACTTATCTAGAAAAGACTCAGTAAAACCACAAGACTATGTCTTGTTAACCTTTGACTATTAATCTCACGTTTCCCCAACTCATTTCTCATATCATTTTATCACTCTCGTTTATAGCAAGGTATGCATTTCATTTCCATGCACAAGCCATTGGTAGGAAACATACAGCTAAGCTATTTCATTTCCAGCTCCAAGCATAGGCAAGGAGCGAGCCACACACAATTCAAATCATTTTACATGAGCCCAATGCTCATCACATCTCCCAGTTTTTACCATCTTATACTATTTTACTTTTCTGAACTATCGAAGATATCTTTTAACTTACACACTAACATTTTTGGTCCTTCTTTTCGAACCGTGATGTTTTAAACATCGGATTGAGCTAGTGACTATTGCTCACATGTTTTTATTTATCTACGCGCAAACTCTAATATATTAAAAAGGTTTCAAGTGAATGTTTAGTTTTGATTCCATCGTCAACATGACCACCCCACTTCAAAAAGCAGTTATCGACAGGACGACACTGGAGATGAAGATTGACATCATCGAGCGAAAGGTAGCAAGCCATGCCGCCATCCCTCTATCCAGTGGTTCCGTCGACCTCTTCATCAAGAAGACAGAAGCAGCTGTCACTGCCCTCAACGAAATTCACCTTAGGATTGCCCACCTCGCTCCACCTGACATTGATGATCACCTAATTGTTTTTGTGGCATGGAATGAGAGGTTGGATGATGCAGCAACAGCCCTTCATGACATCAAGTTAGAAGCAGCAGCAGCAGCAGTGATAGCAGCACCACCGGTACCACTACCTCCACCTCGTCATCATCATCTCAAATTACCAGAAATCAAACTACCTGCATTTGATGGAAAGTATGAAGACTGGCCATCATTTGAGGACCTCTTCACAGCAACAATCGACAAAAACACCTCCCTTTCGGATGCTCAGAAACTACAATATTTGAAAACGTGCACCACTGGTGAGGCAAGTAATTTAATCAAATCCTTTACCGTCACCGACTGCAACTATGCAGAAGCATGGACGCTATTGTCCACTCGTTTTAACAATAAACGTGAGATTATTTATTCATTATGTAAGAAGATTTTATTTCAACAACATTTGAAGAATGAATCAGTTTTATCCCTTCAACAACTTCTCAACACAACCATGGAATGCGTACGATCCCTGCGAGTCTTGGGCCGACCCGTGGACACTTGGGATGACCTCCTGGTGGTAACTATTGTTGAGAAAATGGACCCTGACACCAAGTCAGAATGGGCTAAGTCATTATCAGGGACTGCAGCCACCAAACTCAAGGAACTGGAAGAATTCCTTGAGCGCCATATCAGATCACTCATCGCCAAAGGATCCATGACCAACAAGGTCAATCTATCATCCTCATCAGCAGGAAACTCATCAAGCAGAAACAATCATCAGCAGCCTCGCAGTTACGCTCGAAGCCACTTTGCAGGAGCACCACAGTGCAGTCTTTGCAAGGCCCCTCATTATCTGTTCCAGTGCACCAAGCTACTGGAAATGCAGCCCTCCATGCGGATGACAGCAGTTCGGAAGACAGCAGCATGCACCAACTGCCTCCGGGAAGGTCACAACTTTAAAAATTGCAGCAGCAAACACACTTGTAGAGTGTGCAACAGAAAGCATCACTCGCTTCTTCACGCCCCAGCTAGCCAAGCTACCACAAATGGGAATGGAAATCCTTCTAACGGTCAAGCCATTCCTCCTCAGCAACATGTGAATACGAACACAGCAAGTTCTGTTCAATCATCATCTTCCCAGGTTTTACTGAAAACAGCCATTGTTTCAGTCAAGAACAAGTTCGGAAGAAATCAGCCGTGCAGAGTGTTGTTGGATGATGGCTCGGAAGCATCATTCATAACAGAGACCTGTGCAAACAGTCTTGGCTTGCAACGTCAAGGTACTAATATTTCTATTACAGGCATCTCAGCCAATGAAGCAGCTCATGTGAAGTGGAAGGCAACCGCTTCCCTACATTCATGCGTTGAAAATGCAGCAGTCGATGTGGAACTCCTCCTCCTACCAAAGGTCACAGGAACACTTCCCCGGGTGGAAGTCGATTCTACTCACTGGTCACATTTGTCAACCCTACAGCTTGCAGATCCGATGTACTATCGCCCTGGAGACGTGGACATTCTCCTTGGTGCAGATGTGGTCGCTTCAATTATGCGAGAAGGCAGAATTGAGGGTCCAGTCAACGCTCCCATTGCTCAGAATACAATATTCGGATGGGTTCTCTCTGGTCGGGTTAGTACACTGCAACAACAAACAATTCGTTCTAATTATGCAACATGTCGATTAGAAGAGTTAGTGGATAAATTTTGGAAGATTGAAGATTTACCAAACAGGAAACCATTAACAAAAGAAGAATCAGCTTGTGAAGCCCACTTTGGACGCACGTTCACACGCAAACCTGATGGAAGATACGTTGTTCGTCTCCCATTTCGAAATCCTCACTCCAACATCAGTATTGGAGAAACCCGTGTGCTAGCAGAGCACAGACTGTTCCAGTTGGAGAAACGTCTTGCTCGGAACCCTGATCACCACCTGGAGTACAAAAAGTTTATGAGGCAGTACATCCAGATGGGCCATATGGAGTTAGCACCACCACTAACCTCTACAGCAAACGTTTACTACATCCCACACCATTTCGTGTTGAAGGAAGATAGCAGCACTACAAAGTTAAGAGTTGTATTCGATGCCTCCATGAAGTCCAAGCAAGGAATTTCCCTCAATGACGTTCTCATGGTGGGTCCAACTGTTCAAGATGACCTGTTCACCCTTCTAGTTCGGTGGAGATGTTTCCTCATCGCTCTCAAAGGAGACATTGAGAAAATGTTCCGTCAGTTTGAGGTGCACCCCGATGACCGTGACTTCCAGCGCATATTGTGGAGAGACGAGATAACACAACAAATCGTAGAATACATCTTAAATACTGTTACGTATGGAACCGGACCGGCCCCCTACTTGTCCACCCGTTGTCTCGAGCAGCTTGCGAAGGATGAAGCGGAGAGATTTCCTAAAGCAGCCAAGGTCATCAATTCAGATTTGTATGTAGATGATTTACTCAGTGGTGAGTCATCAACTTCAACAGCAATTTCCCTCACCAAGGAGATTATCGAGTTAGTCAAAGCTGGAGCCATGAGCATCAGAAAATGGTGTAGCAACGATCCAGAAGTGATGGAGTCCATTCCTGAGGAGCTGAGAGAGACTGGAGCATCCCTTACTTTCGATGAAGACGCTGCCATCAAGGCACTAGGAATCAGTTGGCAGCCAGCCACTGATAATTTCACATTTTATACGAAAACAAAGCCGTTTATCTCCACCAAGAGAGAGCTGTTATCCGAAATCAGCAAAACATTCGATCCATTAGGATGGTTATCCCCCTTCACCATATCAGCCAAAATCTTATTTCAAGACTTGTGGCAAGTTTCTAAAGACTGGGATGAACCAATCAATCAACATTTCCAATCGAGATGGTCAGAATACCAACAGCAACTAACCGAGTTATCATCCCTCCAGATTCCAAGATGCATCACTTACGCAGGAGTAATTGAACAACAATTGTTTGGTTTTTCTGACGCATCAGAGAAGGCATATGCAGCCGCCGTGTACCTTCGTTCCGTTCTCCCCAATGGAGATATCAGATGTCAGTTGATTGCAGCCCGAACCCGTGTTTCCCCCTTGTCATTTACTTCAATCCCACGACTTGAGCTCTGTGGAACAGTTCTACTTTCCGAGCTCATCGATTCAGTGACTACAGCATTACCATTTAAATGTTCTATTTACTGCTATACAGATTCTATGATTGTCCTCAAGTGGCTATCATCATCATCACGGCGCTGGAAAACGTACGTGGCAAACAGAGTAGCAGCCGTCCAAGAGGTCGTCCCCAGCGAGCTGTGGCGTCACGTAAGGAGTCAGGACAACCCAGCTGATCTCCCCAGTAGAGGAATACCATCCTCAGAACTAATCTCATCATCCTTGTGGTGGCATGGGCCAGCGTGGCTATGCACCGATTCCTTCCCAGTTAGCTGTGATCAACTCAACACGGAGGCTGTAGTTGAGGAAGAGAAAAATACACTACTTGTCCATGTAGCTACAGCATCCAAGGAACCAAGTTGGAGCTCATCCTACATTTCAAGATTTTCATCATTACGTAAGCTTGTCAATTCTACAGCAATACTTCAACTATTCATTAAATATTTACAAGAAAAACGGAAGCCAATCCAAGTCAAGTTTATCAGCCCAATACTGAAATCTCAAGCAACCGCCAGTCTCATCCTCCTCGTCCAGAAGGAAGCATTTCCCCAAGAAATGCAGCAGCTGAGAAGTAAACAAGAAGTCAAACCCAACAGCAAGTTGATATCACTCACCCCATTCCTTGACGCACAAGGAATAATTCGTTCAGCAGGAAGATTACAAAATGCACCTGTTCCAGATGATGTGAAGCACCCAGTCATCCTTCCCAAACACCATTATTTTTCTGGTTTAATCATTAATGATGCTCATATTCGTCATTTTCACAGTGGAGTCTCACTTACCCATGCAGCAATTCGTCAAGGATACTGGATATTAGGAGCCAAAGACATCATTCGTCACCATGTTCGGAAATGCATCAAGTGCAGAAGAGTAAAAGCAACAACAATGTCGCAACTCATGGGTCAACTTCCTGTAAATCGCGTTACAGCTCATCGCCCGTTCCTGCATTCTGGAGTCGACTTTGCTGGCCCCTTCAACATCAAAATGAGGAGAGGAAGAGGAGCAGCATCCGACAAATGCTATTTCGCCATTTTTGTTTGCCTATCAACCAAGGCTATACATCTGGAAGCAGTCACTTCCCTCACCACAGACGGATTTATTGCTTGCTTCCGCCGTTTCACATCCAGGAGAGGAATCTGCAGTCACATGTATTGTGACTGTGGAACGAATTTTGTCGGAGCCAACAAGGAGCTCCGTGAAGATTTGAAGAAAATTGAGTTATCTTCGCAACAGCAATTATCCCACCTTGGGACCACCTTCCACTTTAACCCACCAGCAGCGCCCCATCAAGGAGGACTCTGGGAAGCTGGTGTGAAGAGTGTTAAATTTCACATGAAGCGAGTAGTAGGAAGCAGCAATCTTACATTCGAGCAGTTCCAAACTCTACTCTGCAATATTGAAGCCTGTCTCAATAGCCGTCCCTTGTGTCCATTATCTGATGACCCTCAGGATTTCGGAGCCCTCACCCCTGGTCACTTTCTGATTGGAGAGCCACTAACCGCAGTTCCAGCCCTAGATTTGACTGACGTCAACCCCAATCGTTTGAGCTACTGGCAGGAGGTTCAGCAGCGGAGCCAACACTTTTGGACCAGATGGCAGTCGGAGTACATCACCACCTTGCAGCAGAGGCACAAATGGACCAGAAAAGGAGCCAACCCCACCGTAGGAGATTTGGTTGTCGTTCGAGAAGATAATCAACCCCCCACTCAGTGGAAGTTAGGTCGTATCATAGCCGTTTCGCCAGGAGCAGATGGTCTAGTTCGGAAAGCAGTCGTACGAGTCGTTATCAACCATAGGTCGAATCCAGTAAAGTATGGAGAGCTCACCCGCCCTATCACGAAGCTAAGTCCTTTGATTAACAGTAATGAAATGCAATAAGATTTCTTTGTTTTTTCTTTTATACAAAATTCTGGTTAAAGTTATATTGTTTGTTTCCAGGCGGAGGTCATCCTTTTGAAGCCATGCTCATCATCACATCCAGACGCGGCCCCCAAAGGCTAGACAGTTCTGTCCCGTACCCGTCAAATCCCCTCGTGAGGATGCTGCATGGTGGATCAAGGACCCTCCACATGCCTGTTTCATTTATTTTTCAAGTCCAGTAGTTTGTATTATGTTGTATGAATCTTATGCAGAGTAGTTGCTGCAATATCTTGCAGGGCCGGGAGTGTTCATAGGTTTGAGAAGATGTTGATGAGAGTTTGTGTTGGTTGAGTTGAGATACACTTGTAATATTATTTATTCTTTCATTTTTTGTGCTCCCCTTCTGGGAGCTTTGACCTGTTCTAATTTGTAATATTCATATCGTCTGGGAAATCCCCATGATCCTAATTTGTTTGTTTGACTGTCCAATGAGGACTTATTCATGTTAATAATGTTAAGCTACGATTTCTTATGAATACTTTAAAGGTTAATGCCGTGTCATTGCTCTGCTCTAATTCACTTCCTCGGTGCCTATAAAAGGCAACCGAACCATAATGTTAATGTCCAGTATTCTTCTTACACTTGTCCATTCTTATTCTTCTATTGGTCCGTTACTATCTTCACACTTATCTAGAAAAGACTCAGTAAAACCACAAGACTATGTCTTGTTAACCTTTGACTATTAATCTCACGTTTCCCCAACTCATTTCTCATATCATTTTATCACTCTCGTTTATAGCAAGGTATGCATTTCATTTCCATGCACAAGCCATTGGTAGGAAACATACAGCTAAGCTATTTCATTTCCAGCTCCAAGCATAGGCAAGGAGCGAGCCACACACAATTCAAATCATTTTACATGAGCCCAATGCTCATCACATCTCCCAGTTTTTACCATCTTATACTATTTTACTTTTCTGAACTATCGAAGATATCTTTTAACTTACACACTAACATGAACAGTAAATGCAATTTGAGTTTATGAGGAAATAAACCGTTTAATTCAAAGATATTCACAATGTTACTTTTCGCAGTCAGCAATAATAGACGTAGCGTGGCTGGCAATACAAATAATTTTAGTTTTTTTACCTGTTATCAGTTCTTCAACAGTTAATGGGAAAGTGCCCATATATATTAATATTATACCTGTTTGCATACTCTATACCGGCTTACAAAGGAGCTATGAAGTTAGACAACTACACTAACTAACCACTATTTTTCCAAGTTGGAAATTATAGCCTTTGTTTGCATTGTATTGTTCATTCATAGTTGCTGTATCATAGTAAGGATGAATAATATGATTGTGATTCTGTAACAAGTAGTAGTGCAGTGCAATCCAAACCATCGCGAACTAAGCTGCATATATTGCATTGCACAAGAAGATACAACGATGAGCATCTATAGGTAGAAAGCTTCAATGTAATTTTTACTCTGGTAGTCTGGTATGCATAATATACTTTCTTACCTTGCCTTCACATCTATACGCATCTGCTCTGCTTTACCTTCTTGCACTCAGGATAGAATATCAGAGCAAGTGAACGGGTTACATTAGCTGCATGACCACTGACCACCTACGCCAACCTCCAGAATCTGCTCCATATATGAGCATTTATACAATACTACTACTATGGTACTACTATGCAATGCTCTATACTCACACAATGCAATCTATATAAGCTCTTCTCTCTCTTTGATAGCACAACCAGCAGATATATCCCAAAAATGTGAGTGAGAAATTTTCCCAAGATTCCTACAGTGCCCGTCTGTGGAACAGAACCATAGACTAAGTTTTCTTGTCGAAGGTTCTGGGGATCGTATCCTACCAGGAGCAAAAATCTTTATATAGAAACTCAGCGTACTATATTACTAAGTAAAAAAATATAAAATAAAATACAAAAGTAATATAAAAAGCTGCAACATAAAATGAAAAATCCCATAACAGTTATAAAAGAAAAAACAGACTCGTAAAAAGCAAACCAAAACTGACGGAAAACCCTGGGCTTTGGATAGATTCCGACGGGAGCCCCTTTTGTGATTCAGTCTTCTTTAACTTTCATGAGCCTTCGATTAGCAATGTTTTTAAATGCGGATGGATGAGAACATAAAAATTGGTTTGATTTTCTTGAGTTATGATCATGACATCATATCATCATCATCATCATCATCATCATCATCATCATGTTGCTGAAAAATCAAACTTTAGCTGTGAAAAAGGCAATGTTGAAGAGGTGGAATATAAAACAATATATTATGTGATAGATTCAATAGATTGTGAAATGTAATTTAGGGTTGATGAGCTGTTTGTTTAAAAGTTCCATCTGAGCTGAAGCTATCGCGCATGACTGGTTTTTGAGTTTCGCAACGACTACGGAATAGAAGTTTTCAATTTGATTTGCATGAGAGGTTATGGAAAAGTTTGAGTTTGAGGAGTTTGTTATAATTGCTAATCGTGCATGTTCATCTACCTGTCTGCAGAGTGCAGAAGGATTTTATTCGGACAATGTAATAAAAAAAAGATTGCTTTTGTATGGCTCAAAATATTTTGCAGAATCCGTATTGACCATGCATCCACCAACAGAACTTCCAATAATCCAACTCCAGCAAATATAAAATTACGCTATGACTTCATTCAAATTATTATGTTCCCCACTATATACACCTTGATCACGAAGTAAATTTGAGTCTTGGACATATTTTCTCAAGATGATGATTTCGTGCAAATAAAACTAGTAATTCGTTAAATTATTGTGTTTTGGTTCAAATGGAGATCCCTACATGAAATGTTGTTTGTGTTCTTTTCTATATATTACAAAACACTGGACGCTGGATGGAAACTTGTATTTTCCAAGAAAACCTTCATGTATTATGCCATCATGTCTATATTTATCACACAATGCAAATGCAGTACGTATAACTTAATACGAGAGATGTTCCTTGAAATGCTCATTTACATCTATAATTTAAATAGACAGGGAGCTTGTTGACCATTGCATTGTTGATTGTATTAGCATTCGGATATCAATCACTCACAGAAGGAAGAAGAATACATACACATAAGTACAAACAAGAGCTGTAGGAAAAAATAATTTCCATATTTTTTAGCGTCCGTGTCATTCTGTCAAAAGCTGTATTATTATAATATTATTACAGAGATGAACTGTAATAGACCGCCTTGACTCATGTCATAACTTTATAGATAGATGAATCTTCTAGTAAGTCATTTTAATAATACCTTGAAATAAAATAAATACATAATTTGTCTGTCTACTACGTACAACGTACATTGCCACTTGCCACACACACATAAATTTATGTATTATGCTTTTACCATTGTTGATGATGATGATGTTTTGATGCATAAAAATATATTACATTAGAATGAGTCTTTAATGAGGGCAAGTTTTTTTTCATTTGTTTTACTTCCAACCAAAGATAGCAAGAAGGTAACTCACGAAACCACTAATATTTAGTATGTACTGCCTATTACTTGCTAAGTGCTACCGCTACTACCTATAATCATTTTAAGTTGAAAACTTTGCTTGTTCATTTGAACGTATTGATATTATAATATTCAATATTATGTTCTGTTCAGGAGATGCATTTTATATTATTGCATTGAAGATTTTATGACAATACTATCTTCTTACGTCAAGATTCTAATCAAAACAAGTTGTTGTCAGGCAGAAGGGGCCGAAGCTACCAAAATGGCAAAAATGGTTTGGATATTGTTGGATGTGAAATTGAACGCGTCATGCTATTGCTATCCTCTATGCTATGAAGTTATAAAGAGGGTTATAAAAGCATCCAATTTTAGCCCTCCATTGCCCAGTTTTTGTTTCAGCGTGAGAGGTAGTGTATCGTCTTGTTTTTTGGATCTCTCACAATCATCAAAAATCATGATTAGAACGTTGTGTGTTGCTGCCCTTGTGGCTGCAACAATTCAAGCAGCCCCAATTGATAATATGAGGCTTAGATTTAAGATTTCAGCCAGGTAATAATAATATACATACTTTCTTTGACCACTTGATTCATAATGTAGGTATGACATTTAATGAGTTTTCAAAATAACAGAGATCTCCCAGACAAGGACACTCTTGGAACAATTGATCCATATGTACAAATCTTTTACAATGAGGATGAAAGCAAAGAAGAAAAAGAATTGGGACGCTCAGCAACTTTGTCAGATCAGGAAAATCCGGATTGGGGAGATGTATTCGAGTACGATTTTGTCAGAGCTAAGCGTCAGGTAGAGATCTATTAAATTTTTAAATATTCAATAGTGTAATAGATCCCGTATCTCTACCGTATGTATTTATAAATGTGGAAGTTATACTCAGTTATCACATTTTGGTTTTAGAGATGGCATTTCAAGGTTTATGATCACGACAACGGCCGTGAAGATGACAAGGCTGGAGAAGCTTACATTGATGTTGCTGATTTTGTTGACAAAAATCAGCAATTAAATGTTAATTTAAATAAGAAAGGGTATGACTTGTAGTTATTGTTTTCATCCTCTAAATAATAATCCTGAAAATGGAAATTTATATCTATGGCATGTATTGCAATGACTTGTTTCAGATATCTGATCTTAAGCACCGTTGACCCATTGCCAGCAGTTGCTCCTCCTGCCCCTGTTGTTCAACAGGTTCAAACCGTTATCACCCCAGTACCCACTCACGTTCAGCAAATTCATACAATTCCAGTTGTACAACATGGAACAGTTATTTCCCCAGCAGTTATTCCTTCAACTGGAGGTGTTTTGCTTGTTCCACAACCACAAACCGTCATTATACCAGAGAAGACCAAGCTTAAATTTAAAATTTCAGCGAGGTAAATAAACTTACATGGAAAGCTATAAAGCAGGAAGAACCTTCTAAAAATCAAAACTTTTTTAAGACTAAAAGTCAACTTAGTTTTTTCTTTATCAACATCAAATGTTATTCTAAATTATTCATTTAAATGTAAACTTTATTTATTTATTTATTTATTTATTTATTTATTAACTGTGTGGTCAGAAAGAACTTCGGACTGTTTAAATAATTCGTGTTTTTGTATACACCTTTGTAATATGTGACTTAGTCAATTTTTTTAGTAAAATGAAAATTTATTAGAATTTTGCAAAACGTTTGTTTTAGAAATTTTTGTTAATTAGCAGGTTATGTTTTAAAAGGTTCTTCCTAGGCTCGAGTGTCTGCTCATATTTTACAATTTTGCAACTCATACTTTTAATTTTAGGGATCTTCCAGACAAAGACAAAGTAGGCTCAATTGACCCATACGTTGAGCTGTACTACACAGAAGGCCCAAGCACAAAGGAAACTAAGTTTGGCCGTACTGCTACAATTGACAACAACAAAAACCCTCAATGGGGTGAGGTGTTCGAGTTCGATTATGATCGCAGCAAACAACAGGTATAACAACACCAAATTTCTGAAGGCCATTATTTGTACAATTTTTCATTTGCTAAGCACTACCAGACAAGAATACTATAAAATGATTTTACACTTTCACAGAAATGGCATTTCAAAATTTACGACTATGACCAAGGAACCGAAGATGATTCTGGAGGAAAAGCTTGGATTGATGTCAATGACTTTGTTCAAAAGGGGCAAACCATTACAGTAAACCTTAGCAAAAAGGGGTATGCACAATAAACAAACAATAAGTTCATCCAATTCCCGGACTTAAAAGTGTAAAAAGATATTAAATTAAATATTTTTTTTATCTAGATTATTAACGATTACAAATGCCAGTCCACAAACTGCAGCCACTCCTCCTCAACATTTACAACATCAGGTTCTTGCTCCAGTAGCTCCAGTAGCTCCAGTTGCACCCGTCGCCCCAGTAGCACCTCAAGCCCCTGTCGTCCAAGTTTCAAATCCACTTGCAAGAATCAAGTTTAGACTTTCAGCAAGGTAAAGCTAAACTAAAAATCTACTAACTTATATTAACTAAAGTCGTGTTAATACAATTTAACTTTACACAAAACTAGCGGCTTGGAAGACAAAGATGTCTTCGGAACTAGCGACCCACATGTCAAAGTATACTCAAAAATTGGCTCAGAGCCTGAAACACTGATCGGATCCACTGCTAAGCTCGATGATACTGAAAACCCTACATGGCCTGATACTATTGATTTTGAATATCAACCAGACAAACAGCCCGTAAGTCATAGCCATGCATGTGTTGATTCTAATTCAAAAAAAATATTATGGGGCACTGTGAATCATGGTTTTCTAAATGACTTTAGAGACTTCATTTCCTCGTCCTGGATGATGATGATGGTCGACGAGATGATGAGCTCGGAGATGCTTGGCTTGATGTCAATGAATATGTTCAAAAGAACCAAGATGAATCCCTTAAGCTCAAGAAAGGAAGCCTGAATGTTCGTAAGGCTTAATTAATTGACAGAACGAATTTAAGAAGCTTTATTTCCTTCTTTTCCATATTTGTCTTTATGCAATATAATTTCATCTTTCTGTTCAGTATTAAACTTTTGATGTTTGTATTTATAAAAAAAATTACTTTCCATTAATTCTCAATAAAAATACATTCTCTTTCAAAGTATTTAAACTATATTAAAGATTCTGAGTTAAATAAAATCTACAATAAACAAACACTCGTTGTTTCCCTCAAAATATTCTTTTAAATTATTTAAACTATACATTGTGAAAACTCATTATAAATGGAGTATCTTTTCATCAGTATACTTTGATGAGCCAACTTAAGTTACTCAAAAATTGGGGTCACCAACAATGCTCCTCCAATAGGGTGGCTCAAAAACATTTGAATATATTTCAATGGGTTTGAACCATTTTGTTTTGAAGTTTTTAATTGGAACATGTAGTCCTCCACGTTCATCTCTACTCTACCCAAGTGATCATCAATTGGGTTAAGCCAAGTGTTATCAAGGTCCTTTACCAAAAATCTCCATCTCTAATTACAAAAAGATACAACAATCACATAGGAAAAATTCACACAAGAATTTTGAGGAAAAATAACTCCACCCTCGGATATAAAAATCGTACCTGATTAGTTCCATTGACATATCGATACACAAAGACGTCATCCCATACTGGGTTCAATGTATTATATTTGACTGATGTTTGCCCAAACTTTTCCCAGTTTCGATGATTGTCTCCTCCTTGTGGCGAAACTGATGTGAATAGTTTTACAAATGGGTCACTTGGGCCATCCAAGTCGCAATTTGGTAGATTGCTGCACGAGAAAAGAGTTTTGATTAAAAAATTACTACTTAATATAGAGGTTCGATACTGATCTTTATATAAAGCAAGATATGTTTCTATTAAACTCACATTGCGGAGAGTCTGAACTTTAAAGCTTCACCATTAAATTGAGCTGAGCAAAACGCTCCTAGGCTGAGAAGGGTTAGAATTTTATTCATTTTTAATATCCGGTTTATCTATGCTTCTCATACAAATGTTCACAAATGTTTGAATAAGGAATGAATTGGAGGCTTGTGCAAAGGATTATTTATACTGACTTGCTTATACGCAGAAGGGAGTTAAGTGGTTCAAGTTCATAAGAAGTTTGTCATAGTATAGTCATCATCGGAATAATTTCACGCAACATTGACATATATTTTGACAGGCTTATGAAAACTGCATTATAGCATAACTAAAGGTCATAAAATATGTAAGTAGCAAGACGCAGCTGCACAAGTTCTAAACATTCCATAATACATCCTGGGTGTTCTGTTTACTTACATGAATTGACTCATCAATTGATAGAGTGAACACACAGCGTCAGTGACAATCGATTTTGATTGCCGTTAATGAATGTATTGGTGTCATCAGTTATCCATTACAACGCTAATTCGGGGAGATGCATAAAAAGTATTCCTTTTTTAAAAAGAATGCATGCAAAACAATAAAATAATATGGAAGATCAAATATGTGTGTGGAATCTTGCAGTGAGTAATTAATATATGCATTACGCGTTACAGTGTTACTATTACCGGCTAAGTATAATGACTCATTACTATCACGTGTAAGGATTTATTTAGATTAATACTTTTCATTTCATTCGAGCATGACAATGAGGATGTTTTTGTTGATACTTTTATGCAAAACGAATGTTTTTATGAAAGCAAACGGATGGGAGGTAGAGTTTGGTAGATTCATTGTCATGATTGACAGCTTTTTATATTAATATTTTTCTACTAAAGTACAAAGTGATAAAACTCACTTATTCACAAAAACAATAAATATTTTGCGTAATAATACAGTATAGTACATTTACATAATACATATATATACTAAAATTGGACTATAGGTTGAAATTTCTTCTGCTTAAAAAGTTGCTTCAACATGAATGCCACTGAAGCACGAGGAGATCTTTTCTTTGAAGGATGAGTGAAGTTGACATGATGAAGGCCATAAGAAACCCTATAGAAAAATGCATAAATACAAAGTTAAGTTTAAGAAAGCCTAGAATGTCTTGGAGTAGAAATGTTTTTGCAAGTTGAGAAGTAAAACTTACGTATATCCTAACTCCCATTCCCAGCAATCCATCAATTTCCCAGGAAAGTATCCCTTGACGTTACAGCCGAAAAAGTCAATTGCCTTCAAAATATCATTAGCCACAACGTTGAAATACTGAGCTCGATCTGTGTCCATTGATGGACATGGGAAATTCATTACAGGTCCCTCACAAAACACCAATACTTCTGGATTATCATACCCAACCTTTAAAAGCTGGAGTAGAGTATCTATGTTAATTGAAGGAGTTTGTGCTTCAGGTTTTCTTCGTGGGGAATAGTAAGCCGCAAGAAAGTCAAATGATCTTGTTGAAGCTGATATCCTTTCTTCGGGACATTGTACACAGCTTCCATCAGTCTTTAGAGCGCCTACGATAATTGGAGCATGGTTTTCTTGATGGAGGGGATGTAAAACACGTTCCATTTGCTGTAAATCATTGGAAACAAAATAATTCTTATTGCCTACTAAAAACTAAAAGCTTTATAACTTTAAAAAATATTTTTAAATGATTTTGTTTTTGATTTTTTTACCTGCTCAAGAGGTATGCTGTCATCCTCGTCAAACTTTACTGAGATTCCTACTTTGCCATTTTGTGTTATTCTGAACTCTTCGTTGTACATTTGAAAAACATTTGTGTGTGCCTTTAGAAGATTAGCGTTTGCAATAGATGCACCATTCATTCCAAGACACAAATTTGGAGGGTGAACTCCATTTCCATAAGATTTCCAGCTATGTATCCAAGGCTGAAATAGTGTAACCCAATTTTGAACTCTATCTCCAAATTTCTCAAAACACAATCTGGCATATGATTCAAATTCTGGAATCAAATTCTCATTTGTCCATCCTCCAGCATTTCTTTCAAGGAGGGAAGATGGTAAATCCCAAGCATAAATTAAGACGATTGGCTCAATTCCGTTTTCAATTAGAGTGTTAATAATATCATCGTAATAATTAATTCCTTTTTGATTGAGGGATTCAACGGTTCCTTCAGGAAGGATTCGGGACCAACTCAAAGATAAGCTGTATGAGTTTGCCTGAAATAAATAAAGGAACTTTATTTAATAATATTCTCAAGAAATTATATAAACACTTCTTTGGTTTGCAAGCAAAAGTGACACGTTTCTTACATTCATGGATTTTAACAAAAGCACATCTTCCTCAAATTTGTGATATGAATCACAAGCTTCTTCTGCAGTGCTTCGGTCTGCTATACATTTTGGGTGAGAGTGGGAATATTCATCCCATATAGAAAATCCTTTTCCTAAAATTCCAAGAAAAGATGAATGAGTATTGACCTGATTTCTACAATTACACATTTTATTCATAAAACTTCGAATTCATAGTTTCATACCATCATCGTTCCAATGCCCCTCAATTTGATGAGCTAAGGAAGCTGTTCCAAACTTAAAACCAGGAGCAAATTCTCCATAGTGCATTTGATCACGTTCACTATTTGTTGGGTCTTCAAATGTCTGCCAAATTAAATATATTTATTCACTTTATAACAACCTAATACTTAAATCTATTCAATAATGATAATTGTTGTATTATATTTAAAACCTTTACCGGCATTCTTGTTCGTCTCCACTTAAAATGCTATTAAATTTCCAAGTCTTGAATTTATGACCAAATGAGAATTTTCTGTGCACGCTGTACCGTTTGTAAACAATGACTGAAGAGGAGCAACCACCATGCTTGCAATTTTATGCATTGCATGTGACGTTGTTCTATAAAACTGTTGTTGTTTTTGTCAAAATTATTAAGAAAAAGGGAAGCCCGTCTATCAGAGGTAAACATTTGTTTACTTTCCAAATAAAAAAATATGAGCAATCAACCTCAAGCGCTATGAATAATAATGTATGCATATATGTGTGGACTACTGACAAGAAATTCCCAGAACGCTGACTGCAGATAAAATACAATTCCGCAGCATTTTACGCAGCCGCACTTCTCATTCATGCTTATAACTTATAAGCTATATACTAACAACCATTCATTATGAGAGCATGAGCAATGCAATGAAGCTAGCAGCTAGCCTGTGTTTTGTATAATAACCGTTGTTTTTGCATGTGCTACGAAAACAGGCTTTTGACGTCATAGAATGTGCTAAAATGCAGACATGAAGCCACATGTGAGGATGTTTGCCAAGTAGCTTCATATCTTGTCAGTGCTAGTTTCTCCAATAAAGCTTGTTTTGTTTGTATATGTATGACGAAGCTAAAAGTACATTGCTTACTAGTGTAGCAGCTTCAATGGTAATCTGGCCAAAGTCCGTATTTTCATCATTGGATTTAATGACGACGACCACAAGCATCATCATCCTCAATTCTCATCATTATATAGGCGAACTGAGATTTTCTGCAATGAATACATGGAATCTTGGTGCTTTAAGTTTTGCCAGAAGTGATGATGTCATTATATCAATTGTGGGGTTTTGCATGATCAAGTATTATGTAACTGCAGTCAGACAGAAGCCTGGTATTCATAGAACAAACATAAGTATTTGCACATTTGGCTGGGTCTTGCATATGGAACAGATCTTCGTGGTAGTGCAACTTAATAACCGGTTTTTACACTCGGTTTATGTGTATAGGTAGCTAGAAGTACGTCTAGAAACTTAAAATCAGGAAATTTCTCACAGCCCCGTTTCTCCCAAGCTCCAGCCCAATAATTTGTACTTTGGACAGATAAAAAGAATGAGTTCAATTTTTATACCAAGTTAAAGTTGCATCAAGTACTCAGACTCGGATCCAGTTTCCCATTGAATCACTTGCTAATTAGGCTTGCAAATGACGTCTGATGCTCATCCCGATGCGTCACTGAAGCACATTATCGCGGTCAATAGTCACAAATGAAAACAACAGAAAGCCACACTCCACAACCGGTATGTGGCCCAGTGATTGTTAGATTGTCACACAAAATGCAATGTATATTGATGTTCATTCGTTGAATCTTACTTTTGCGTTGAAGTAATTAATATCAATGTTTATGCTCGGAACGGATTGTTTATACCCGTAAATTCATAAGACGATTTTTGTACCATTATGGAACAAGTATATAATGTTGGTCAACTTTTTATTGGGATACGATACGATACAAAATGAACTCGCAGACAATGCAATGATGATATGATGGAGTCGTGGAATTCCCAAAACATGTACCTCTCTCATTATTATTCTATATGGTCGGTTGCCAGAAATATAGATTTATTTATTAAGAGTCAAAAAAAGAAGTTGAAGGTAAAACAAGTAGAATTTTATGTATGTTATGTACTTAAAAAACAAAAACAAAATTGCATCAAGTTGTATAATATTTTATTTAGGAACTATTTTGGGTACCAGGAAAGTAGATAGAGTAGCAAAGCTTTAGAAGTACAGCTACATTTGATGATAATGATTCGACATTGAATTACCTTCACAATACTTGGAAATCGGGAGTCACCCATGGATTACTGTTATCCTAAGTAAGTTTAAAGGACACAGGTACATGATTCTGTACTTAATTTTCAGGAGGGAAACCATTATTGCGAAAAATGGTTCCCAAGTATTTTCCAGAATCCTTTAAACTTCTTGTCATGTTTGGGCTACTTTTGTCCACATGAACAATTCCGAAGCCAATCCTGTTTGGTAATCAGAAAGCCTTTTAGGTAAGGTACTTTTGAGAATAATAATTTATTCGTTTATGAGCATTTTGATTCACTTACGTAAACCCACTCATCCATTCCCAAACATCCAACAAAGCCCATCCAGAATACCCCACGACATTGCAGCCATCATCCTTAATGGATTTTAATACTGCGTTGATAGAATGTCTAAAGAATCCAACTCTTTGTTCATCATTCAGTCTAAAATCAGCACCACTGCAACCCGTTTCAGTGACCATGATTGTGGGGTTGCCATAATTATCCGAAATCCATTTTATACATTGACGAATGCCAGTTGGAGCAAAGTCTTGCCAAGGAGCCCCACATCTTACCCAATTTGGGTCATGGCTTCGGAATGCTTTTACATCTTGATTCCAGCCAGCAAGTTTTGAATCAAAGAAGGGAATCCCGTCAGCAAGGGCAAAAGCAGAAGGAAGTTCCCCATCATCTTTACCTTTTACTAGCTCAGCGTTGTAGAAATTTACCCCGATGAAATCGAGTGTCCCTAAAAATATCAAATCAAAATTGATATGTATGAAGCCCTATTGCACCAGACATAGTTTCTTTCACTCTACCTTTCAATTTCTTGGACCATGCCTCATCAAAGTCAGGAAGACGTGATACCTCTCGACCTTCGTTTTTACTTCTGCGGTCAATTAATTCTCTCATTTCTTTAGGATATTTTCCATGGAACAATGGATGCAGCATCCATCCCAACTGAAAGGGTGAGCAAAAATAAAAATATATACTTTGATATTCTATAAGTTTTACATGAAAACTTTTTTAAAGTAGCTCACCCTAAAAACAAAACATCGATTAGCAGCTTCTACATCTTCTGCAGAATCCTTATTATAAGGGACATAAGCAGAAGTATCCAAACTGATTCCTACCACTCCCTTTTGTTCTTTCGTAAACTCAGCTTCATAGATCCTATACGCTTGGGCATGTGCTTTCATCTGGTTGTGTACATATTTGTAGGGGCCTTCCAGCGGATCATTTATGCAAGGAGCAAAATTTTGATAATAGTATCCCATCATTCCTGAGACAAAGGGTTCATTAAGTGTGGTCCATCTAGTAACCCTATCCCCAAATTGCTGGAAGCAGAATCTAGCATATTCTCCAAATATTTCGACAATCTCCTCATTTAACCAGCCCCCAATATCCTGGAGAGTTTGAGGAAGATCCCAGTGATAGAGTGTGACCTGTGGCTGGATTTTATTGGCAAGCAGCTCATTGATAAGCTTATTATAGTAATCAACTCCTGCTTGGTTGACTTTGTTGGCACGACCATTTGGAAAAATTCTTGCCCATGACAAAGAAAACCGGTAGACATTCGCCTTTAATTATTTTAATAAAATGATGAAAAATGTAGGAAGGTCATCGTTAATCGTAAAAGTCATGATAAATTTGTATTAAGATAAAATTGAGACATACCCCAATTTCCTTTAGCATTTGGACATCTTGTTTATATTGGTGATAAGAATCCAATGCTACATCTCCAGTGCTCCTATCCATTATCTTCTCAGGCATTTCACGAACAAATGTATCCCAAATGTTCATTCCTTTCCCTAAATGTGATGAAACGAGTTTTCTTTACTTAAAATTATTATTCACAAAAAATGTTTATGCTTATGTGTATGTATCCAAATGTTCATAATTTCATATTAAGACATACCATCTTCATTCCATCCTCCTTCGCATTGATAAGATGCTGTGCCCATGCCCCATAGAAAACCTTCAGGGAATGTGTCAAAAAGCATTTCTTCATCCTCAGAAATATTACATTTGATTGAGTCCATGATGTCGTGTCGGTTTAAATTCAAGAATTTACACAGTCAACTAAACTTTTCGAACAATATTCGGATATCCTTTGGAATGAGTACTTTCGGTTCTGACAACCGGTTCAAGTCTAAAAGGTTTATTACTTGTGGAGTGCGTGGAATATTGTAGTGTGATGATGACGAAGTAGCGTAAACACAAGCAACCTACAATTAGTACTTAAGCATTACATTTTAACACAGGATGGATTTACAACAGGCTTTATCATGTTATCGTCACATTTATACTATAGTGCATGGATCTTGCTGATGATTTTGTGAAACCACTCTCAGCTTTGACCTTCGGAGATTCTCAAAAAAAAGTTGGTAACAAGGACAGAAGCTAAAAGTCTGCTGAGTTGACTGATTACAAGGCGATCCAATCCGACTCATGTTCAGCTTGTCTACAAAACATTACGTGCATTAATAGCACAATGAAATGAAGCTCTTCAGCTGTAATTGAGACAAGCAAATAAGAGAATTGAAAGATCATTTGTTCACCACATGCGTAGTTATATCTCAGTATAATAGAGTTAAACCGATGAGTATATTTACATACATACATCGAGTCGTATCGACTCCTCAAATCTTTCTTGCCTTATTTTTAAACGCGACTTGGAAAAGTATAACGTGGTATTGTTTGCATAATTTTTCTTATTACTGTCAACTGTATCTACACGTAAAAGTGCTCAGTCATCTTAAATACTTGTCATAATAATGTATGAATATGAATTGTGGAAAAAACCATGCTACTTAAGTCACACAAAACGCTATCAATTTAAGACATGATAAATTTATCACAACTTGACATATTGCTGAAATCCATCGAAATCTTAATTGATGCTAATAATTGACTCGTGTTTAACCTGTTTAAAATGGTGACAACTTTGACCTCTCAAGAAGTTGTCGGCAGAATGTATGACATTTTAAAGGAGCAAAATTTAAATGCTTATCTGCATGGATGTACCTGTAATTAAAAACTACATATCCGTGTGTATCACATGAATTTTAGTTTGACGACAGCTTTATTACTTTGACCTTTGGATTCAATCCATCCATACACTGGAATATTATTTTGTTGTGTACAATTTATTTGAGTCTTAAGTCTTGAATAATTTGTTCGGACTGTTCGAATCCTGCAACTTTGTAGTAAGCCATGACATCGTTAACCATTGACTTCAATGCTGCAAAAGTTTCTTCACCTGATGGAATGATTTGATCTGAAGTGATAAAAAATGATCACGTTTTAGGAGAGTGCATGGTTGGTACATGATAACCAATATAGTAGAGGAAACAATGAGACAATGATATAATGCACTCAAGTTTTTTTTACCTGGTGGAAGTAAAAATCCATACTTTCCAGTATCTCTGAGCTCATAGCAGTATGCGAATTTTATTCCAGCTTTGCCCTTTGCAAAGTCTTCACTGCCTAGAAATTATATTAATTGAAAAATCTGAGCACCAATTTAATGTAGGTAATTTGGATTAAAGTCAATTGAATTTTTTGGTTTGAAATACCTCCAGCAGCAGCATACAACAGTTCAGGGGATGATCCGGATTGGAATTCGGTATTATGAACAGCCTGAAGAGCCTTGGCAGCATTTCTTGCGACTACCATCAATTCTTCCTTGTCGTCAATTGGGACATCATCATATCTAATACAAATTAAAAACTGAATTCAATGTGCCCATTAAATTTTTAAAGAAATGATTGTCAAAGTTTCAATCTTACCCCCATGGTGTGAAAATCATTTGAGAATATGCATGGAAAGTCAAGAACAATTTGATTTGCTCTCTTCTTTCATAGACATAATCTTGTGTAAGCTTAACCTCTGGCTCGGAGGCAGCACTTGTTCCTCTGTAAATCTATTTGAAAAATTTATGAAACAAAGCTTTTTACCATCATCACCAAACAATGATAAGATTGTTCTTCTTCGTATGCATCCTGCTTTAAGCTTTGCTTTTGTATTTACCTGACTGCAGGGGTTGTTGGATGTTCCCTTGCCTAAAAAAAGGTGAAAGCATTTATTAATTTCAACTGATGACTGATTCTACATGTTTTATAAGCTTAAAACCACATTGATACTCACCTCCCCATTGATATTCCCAGTTTCGGTTAGGGTCAGTTCTAATACAATCACAGTTAACAGTTTTAAACAAGAAATCATCTAATTTTTTATTGTACCTATTGTAGTTATATTTCCAAATTTTACCCGATGCTGGAAAGAGAAAAGTGAAACAACAAATATTAGAAATGAAATGTTTCAGCTAAAATAAGGATTCATTTTTTTGTGAAACCACGCATGACCGAATGCTGTTTTAATTAATTGCTGAAACTTACCATCCAAAAGCGCTTGCTAAGAATCCACTGTTTCCACTGCGAGTTTTCCTCCACATTCTTGATAAACAAACATTAAATCATTGAGAACAAGAATAAGTTTAGCAAAAATTAATAATACTACATTATTTAAACAATCGGATTTTATACGAACCTGTCGGTCTGAGTGTACTCATACCCATCTATAAATGTTTTCAGAAACTAAAATTTACAAATTTTCTAACAATTATTAAAAGTAATAAGAAATCTTCATTACCAGGATTGAGATTGGGGTTGATGTACCAGTCAACGGAGTTGACAAGCTTGTAATTTTCATTACTTTCTCCCTCAGCAGCAATGTTGATAAGCTCATTGGCCATGTATGTAACTGTTGCAGGTGAAATCTGTTAAAAATCCATTGAATACTTGTCATTTCCTTTTAAACATAAAAATACTAATTAATGTTGAAGGTGAGAAAATTTCATGTGAGCAGTTCTTACCCATTCCCTTGAATTTTCAAGTTTGTCGTAATTAGTACAAAAAAGGGTACAATTAGTATTTAATATGATCTGCTAATAATTAATGATGTAGTTTCATCCTGAATTTATTATGTACCTAGCGTGAATGCCACCATCAAGCCAAACTGCCGGCTTGGTACCATCTCCACCAGTAGAAATCTTAAGAACCTTCAAATGCCTTCCTTCAGTACTTGTTCCATAGTTTTCAGTTTTGAGGAACTGTGGGTGGCTTTGGGCTTGCTCGTCCATCCAGTTTTGAATGGTATTTAACTTTTGGTAAGCGTTCCAGTTCATGCCTCCTTCTGACTTTCTTCTCAGATTATTTTCAATTGTTTCATGTTCAATGTCCCTAATAAAGAAAGCATTTTAAAGTTAATCTCTAGAACCTCAGCATTTTTACTGATGAAGTGTATGCTTTGTTAAATTATATATTTGGCTACTGTGGCTGTATTAACTTTTCCAAATTTGGAACAGCAACTTCAAAAGGAATCCTAAGCGTGGTGAACAACCCTTTAAGGGGAAGTAGCTGCTCTGGGCAAACAACAAGATCGGTGGCACGTCCAGCGGAGGGCGGGGTGAGGAAATCGAAAGTATTGGTGAGGTAGATCCCATTGATAGTATTGTACGCCCGTGTACTTGTGAGATTTACACGCAGAACTTGATACCTATATGGTCAATAAAAATCAATGATACAAAAGGTAGCCAACAGGTACTTTACACAAATTATAAAATTATTCAATTTGATATTTGCGAACCCATTGTAGGATTTCCTTCCCCCAGTTATTGTACTAAAAAGACATGCCAAAGTAGGCAAAACTAATGCAACTGGATTGCTTTCCAGCGCAAGTCCTTCAACATCCAAAAGTCGTTCCATTTTTGCACAGCTTCTACCTTCTACCAAACAACTACTTTCCCACTAGAACGGTTTGACAAGTAGATGCAGACCTTAAATAGATTTGGACAAACTCACCTAATTGTTTCTTTATTACAAGTAGATCATTCTTCCAGTGAATAATAATGATGACCAGCCACAGATGCTATTATAATGTATAGAGTACCTTGTCCATCATCTCCAGTAGCACAAATAGGTCAACGTTCCCATATTTTTTTCTTACTTGTTTCTGTGTGGAAATGAATAACATGTTTGTGACAAAGTTACATAACTAATATAATATTGGTAATGCCACAGATATTTCTCCCCCATTGAGTCGTTTCGGATTTTCATGAAATTGCAATTGGGAGATTCTATTTGACCATGAACCTGAGTACATGATTTTATTGTAATAATTCCTGGAGAAAAAAGCAATTTGGATCAATAAAAAATGTGTATATGGTAATTGGTAATAAAAAATTATATTAATTAAGGACACACTTTGCCTAATAGCTGTTTGGCTTGTTGTGTACAAGATATTATGATTTCACAATAAATAACTACATATAATCAATGGTCATACGTTTATAGAATGAATAAAATTATAATTATAATGTTTCCAAATACAAGAATATAACCTATTAAAAGAAGAGATAATTATTCATGAGATAAAATTTTGCACCTTGTCTTGCAAGCAAATTCGTATAGTAATTTAGTATGGAATTTGGTGTTCAATCACTAGTTTGTGAATTATTCTTTCTCTGACTTTTAAAAACCATTTAATGCAATCGACCATAGTCATATTGGAAACAAGAAACAAATTGATTGATTGATTTAATTTTATTAGAATACCAGTAGTAATATATAACACTCCGTGTTCTTAATAGTTATTAGTTAATGGCATTAACTTGGTTGAATAAACAACAACTTTACATATAATCTACTTTGCAGAACAAATCAATTAGCAAATTTTTTAAGCATTGTCAACTCCAAATTTCAACAATTTCAACAAAATGTCTTCTTCCTGAGGTTAAATATAATTGAATGTGAATGTCATTCAAAATAGTATCTGTGAGTTTCGTTGAAAATTCATCGTTATGAATAGCCTGTATTAAGCAAAATCTATTATATCCTTAATATAGTACCGTTAGTAATGCTTCGCAATTGCTGCAAACTAAGGTGCATTTTTTGCAGCGATAATCCAAGTCTGAACTTGGTTGTTGGAGTATGGAGAACAAGCTGCATGAGTGCATTGATATTATACAGTTATGCACCATGCTTTATTAATTATTCGATTTCTGTCAGTAATCAATAATCAATGCATTCTGAACGAAGGCCATAGAAATCCTCACTAGGAATTATGAATATTTTTTCGAAACGTTGTTCTTCATTGTTAATACTTGTGTAGGAATATGTAATAATACAAATGAGACATGAGTCAAACGCTTCTATCACCTTCCATATTCGATTTACCTCGTCTTTCTCCGACGTTACATGCATCGCAATAATGATAGCAAGGTTACATAAATAATAAAATTTTGTGCCAGCTTTGATTTCAGTGGACCATTTATTGCTACAAAGTCAAAGAATAATGTTTGAACGCTTAAAATCTCCCAAACAAACCCCATAATTTCCAAAATGGTCGAGCATTTATCAAGTACGATATTTTTTGTTATTTTTCAAACCTTAACTGTTTGCCTCGTACAATCCCAAACCCAAGTTTTAAAATTTAAACTTTCAGCAATGTAAGTACAAATATTTCTATCCTATATTGCTTTGGGTAAACGTGAAAACATCAAAAGTTTATTTGTTCTTCTGTCTGTAGAAATCTCCCAAATGCAGATTTGGATAGTCCCAGTGATCCATACGTACAATTATTTCGAACAAAATGGAATCGAGGAGAATTTCATTTACACTGGGAAAAATTTGGAGAGACTGCAGTAAAGCCAAACACTTTGAATCCTTCATGGGATGAAGTTTTCGAGTATGAGTATGTCAGTGGAACCACCCAGGTATAGCAATCTAATAATTGATTTGAGTTGTGTAGCCTGATCTGATCTAATCCCATATTTTTTTCATATTTAGAAATGGGGATTTCTTGTAAAGGATCTAGATGATACCTGGGACAATCCCTTTGATGAACCCTTGGGAAGAGTAGAGATCAATGTGGATGACTATATGTTTCAATTGAAACATTCAGAAAAAAATGAAAAACCCCCTGAATTCATTCAATTGTTACTGAGCCGACCTATCGGAGGAGCATTGGTGTTGACACCAGTTGTTGAAGCTGTAACTGAAGAGAGTCCCCAAGAGACCACCCCAGCTCCAATGATTGAAGGCAATAAATAAATTATATTCATGATTCGTAAACAAGCAAATACTCAATTTATGATTTATTGCATTACTGAAAACATAATGATCACTTATATTCTATATTATGTAAGGTACAGGCTCAATAAGTTAAAAACAACACTTGTGCCGTAAGAAAGTCTTGGTAATAAAAACCTTACTCTTTTTTATACTAAAGTTCAAGCTTAATGGTTTCATTAAACTGGTCACAATCATCTACCAAGCATGAAAGGTCAAAGATTAGTAAAATACTTATCATCTCATCGTCAGCATCATCGATAACATTTCCTAGATTTGGTTGGGCATTGGAAAGGTTAATTTGGTTCAATTAATAAAATATAAGATATTTTATAAAGATATCCGCCGCGGTTACAGGTCAAATGCTCAGTTCATTATGCCGTTGTGCTGCTAAACAAGTTGCATATCCATCTATTAATTATTTCTATTGTTCCAGACACCAGACCCAGGTGTTTTGAAATGGAATTTGGGTACTTGACACAATCAATCTATCAAATATGACGTTGACGAGACTATCAAATTGTAATCATGTAAACAAACCTATTACGCAACATTGTGGTTAAAACACCTGTCCGTTCATTCCATTGATAATTTTCATCCTTACCATTTCCTCTCCTTTCTCTCTCCATAGTTTATGTACTGACCTCTTTTTTGACAAAGTAAACAAATGAATAAAAATGTATAGTTCGATTGGATTGGAGATTGGAAAATGCAAATGTAGACGCTTACAAACAAGGATGGAAATTTGCAGACATTTTGTTAGTTTTAATACGAAGGAAGGAAACATACTAGCATACACGATTTTGAATGAATAAGTAGCGGTTGCTTTATGACTAAAAATTGTTTTTAACCAGAGATATATAACTTATATAACTTCTTTATATAACTTCTTTGTTTTTAACTGACTTTACTTTACTCAACAAAAATGTAAGCATGTGAAAAACTAGGGAAGACATGCAGCTTTAGTCTGTTTCTTGTCAAATTATTGGCCTGGCCCTCAAACTGGAAATCATTAACAGGCTGAAACACTGGATAAGTTTCAATCAGTGCACGTCATGTTCATAACTTTTTAAGTTCATGTGCTCAACTAATGACACCACTGTTAATTGGGTATACATTGAATGAAGATGAGTGTGATTTATAAAATGTATAAATGTGTAAGTAGTACATAAAACACTCGTGTGCGTATCGTTTTGTCTTTGCATAAGACCTGGTAATGAGAGCTTCATTTGGTATTGCAATTGTAAATTTAGTATTACATATTTTTTCCAGCGAGTACTTTATATGTATATACCATTACCACTCCAACATGGTCTGGAGCATGATAAGAATATGCTGTATAGTTAGCTAAACTAATGATATGATCCGAGAATTTTTCATCTTGTGTGTATTTACTCGACTCTCCCACTCACTCAAATTTTCTCAAACAAAATGACATTTTGGTGTGAGTTGACTTTACATCATGAACCTCAGCAACTAGTGTTATGCTGTATTATGTTATGTATTCTATCTATCTCATCAAATGAACTTCGAGAGAATAAAAAATGCTTCTTGATTTAGTTTAATCGTGACCATTGACCATAATACATATTTTTTTCACATAACAACTTTCATTCACGATCCCGACTAACAGCCATCATAATGCGCTCGCCGTTCTTTCTTCTGCGTGTAATCGCTGACTTCACTTAATTTACATTTTATATCATAATTTTGTACTCAACTGTTTTTAATTAGTTCAACCATTTATAAATAGTCATTTGAGGTTCAGACTTTGGTGCAAGGAATAAGAAGGAAGGAGTTAGGCATGTTTTTTTGGATCTCAGAGAAGCTCAACATTAATCTCAGCACCTTAGGAAACTACCTTTAATTTAGTAAACATGATCATGAAAAAGAACATTTCACCACTTTTGCTGTGTTTCGGAGTGATAACTTTCGGAGCAGCCGTGTTCGTTGGTTATTATGTGGTGCCTTACAAAGTGCGGGAAAACGTTATGGAGGTAATAATTCACTAATACCAACTTGCTTTTTCCTTTGTTCTCAATCTTAAATGTTTCAACCAAGAAGCTACATGTATTTATGTTGAAATCACATTTTTTTAACATTTCCAATTGCAGCAATCCAAAATAGAGCTGGGCAATACGAGATTTCAAAACTGGGAAGTCGTTCCTATTCCACTCTTTCAACATTTATACTTTTTTAACACGACGAATCCCCAAGATGTCATTAAAGGTGGGAAACCTATTTTGCAGGAAATCGGACCATACGTTTATCAGTAAGTTCCGTTTGTACAAATACTTTACTGAAAGAACTATATTTATATTGCGTTGCAAGTTGCAACATGTTTTGATTGTTTGGTGAAAACATTTGCGATGAGTAAGTATTATGAAGTTTTTAGGCATCATCAATCATACTAAGTAAACCCTTTGTTAGGAAACTTGATATATTTGATATCCCAGTATAAAGCCAGCTGTGTCACTAATCTGGACTGGATAGGAAGTAAAAGCTTAAAAGAGATACAGATACATATACAGCCTTTGTTCACTAAATGCTGGTGCACATGTACTTTTGTGTAATCAGCACTTGCACTTATAACGCTTATTCACAATAACATGTTATTGGGAATGAATAAGCTGCTTGGTATTTGTCTTTGGTAGTTTCGGAAGTTGAACTTTTGACTGTGTACGATATATCAAGTGCAAGTGTGAGCACGAGTTTAAGTGCAGCTGCACTTACTGTATTCTGTGATTTCATGAATTTTTATGTACTTGGAGGTTGGATGGGATGGGATGATGCACGTTGTACTCGAAAAAAATAGTAGTATAGTTGACGTGCGTGGCTAAGAAGTATGAATTAGGTTGTCTTGTTGCGTCTACGTCGTAAAATGAAGAGTGTTTACAGTTTATGTTCAAATTAAGATGGTAACTTAATGACGCTGCAGTGAATGAATCATCATTAAGAAATTTATTACTGTAATCATTCTATTAATGTATGTTTTTTATCTTTATCTTTGTTCTAACACAGACAAAAAAGACGCAAGTTTGACATTGTGTTCAATGACCAAAATGACACAATCTTTTATCGGGAGAAAACAGATTTCTTCTTCCGTCCAGAGCTCTCCAAAGGATCTGAGTCAGATAGGATAACATTTATTAACCTTCCCCTAGTGGTAGTTACACACACTTAAATGATGAATGACTCATCTCTGAAAGTCGGACACTTTTAAATAAATAATAAATGAATTTATGATTTTATGTAGGGTACAGGAAACAAGGCACAGAAATTGGATAAATTTACAAGATATGTGATAGCAGAAACTATTGCACAGTATCCGGAAGAGCAGCTATATCTTGATTTAACAATAGGGGAGTTGACCTTCGGAGGAAGGTATCTGCCCTTTATGAAAGATTTGTCGGAATTAAAGGGAGAAGAAGTTCTTCCAGATAACACTTTTGGGCTTTATTATAAGGTAGCTAACACAGTTGACATTACGCGAGACAATATCATGAAGATAAGGAGATGAGAATTACATTTCGATTGGTTTCAGAAAAATGGTACTGACCAAGGCCGTTTTGAAATCTACTCTGGGTCTAAATACCCTGAAAAATTTGGGCAAGTTGCTACATGGAATGGGATGACAGAATTAGAGTGGTGGAATGATCAATATTGCAACCGCATGAATGGGTCGGATGGTGGCGTCTTTAAACCTTATGCTACGAAGGATAGAATACTCTACATGTTTATTCCTGGACTTTGTAAATCCTTTCGGTTTACTTTTGAATCTGAAAAAGAAGTTGCAGGGATCCCTGTTATTAAATACTCAATCGCTCCTAGTTTCTTTGAAAGTGGGAAGACTAATCCAGACAATGCGTGCTACTGCGAAGATCCCAATAACTGTCCAGAAAGTGGAGTTTTTGAAATGAATAATTGTGGAAAAGGTTGGCAAAGATATTTTTCAGTGAAAGGAATCAAATAAGTTATTACAAAACTGAAATGAGATGCATTGTTGATTGTTATGTTTTTCAGTGGGAATGATGCTTTCACAACCCCATTTTTATCAGGGATCTGACTTGTATCTAAATCAATCTGATGGTCTTCGTCCTGAGAAGGATAGACATGAAATGGCTCTTCACATTGAAGCGGTAATTTCCTTTACAAGAATAAAAGTAGATGTTATCCCTTAAATATAATACAACTACCATTTAACCTTTTGTGTCATTTTAGTACACAGGAGTTTCAGCCAAAGTGAACATACGTTTTCAAATGAATGTGGAATTGCGGCCCAATAAATATTTTCAAACATTGAAAAAGATTCCACGAATGGTTCATCCATTATTTTGGGTAGATCAGTCTGTCCAGATACCCGAAGAAAAAGCCAAAATTTTACGGGATAAGCTGTACGGAACCATAAACACATCCAATGTGCTCACTCACTTGGGCATGATAGTTGGATGTGTTTTAATTATTCTTTCGCTTCTCTTTTTCTTCTTGTGCTCTCGTGATCCTAATACTGAAGAGAAGAAAATTGGTAAATTTTTAATGTTGAATACATCCCTTCTGTACTTATTTCCGTATGCAAGCGATAGAGTAATTTTGAATCTGAATAATATAGAATGCGTTTCATATCAACCTCAGAGAACTTTCTCAACGGAGAAGGTAGCATCAGGTTGTAACGGTATAGCAAATGGTGCTGTACGATGCAGCAAGCCTTCTCATCCTGAAGAAAGTGTTCCATTACTAATACAGAATGGGATTCTTCCAAATCACAGTAAGTTTTCAGACGAACGAACTTATATGTACTGGACTTGATGTAGAATTCCATTCATTTTTAATTACGCTTTAGTATCTCAAGGAACCCAACCTTTTGCTGCAGATACTGCATTGACTGTAGAAGAAGACAACGTTGCTCAAACAAACCCCATCGCAACTTTAAACGATGGGGGAAATAATTTAACAGTGGAGACACCTCCACCTCTACCTCAAAAGTTGTCAAAAGACTCAATCCAGAAGCCAGATTCTTGTTTGAGTCCTTTTCCAACTGTGACTGATTTCTCAAGTGCTCTTTCCTTAGCAGACCCGATGACGGTAAATGCTCTCAAAGACACCATTGAAGCCATGTCATCTTACGAAAATCTTTGATGTTGACTCTGATACTTTTATATTATTATTTCATATCGCAATAACTTTTTCATTACACTGGAGAGACTTTTGAAAAATGCATGCGCTTAGTAAAATCCGGTTTTTAGATACTGTGACTTTAGTCTTTTATTGATGGTTTAGGAATTATCGTACAAATAAACTTTCTGCGCTACATTTTGTACTTCTAAAGAATTTCAGTTTATGAAAATCGTCTACATATTGAATTGCTAATTAATGAATAACTCTTACTGGAAAAGTGGAAAATCATTGCATTTGGATAGCTGCATAATAACTTCATATCGCTTATGAAAGGGATTGAATTACAAGCAAAATCTTATATAATGTTGAAAGCTGTGTTGCAATCATATTGTACATTGATACACTTTAAACTTTAAGCGATATGTGATCATAATTATGTACGTCTTATGCGATTAGATTAGGCCCCCAGACTATGATAACTTGATAACTAACCAATCTACGAAAGTTTGTGTTCTATGACCTTGATTGCCTTGATATAAAATAGACTTTAAATTTTGAACATTTTCATTAGTTAGAAAGATGCATATAACTTGCCCTGTATAAAATTACTGAAAGTGTTTGACTTCTGACTTAACACTTAATGATAGCGCTGGTAATTGATTTGGAGTGAAAGATGCATGGTGCATAAAAAAATCACAGCTCCGATGATGCCTTGTGCTCACGTGTTCAGTTTACTTTTCATTTTCATCAGCATCGTTTTCATTTGAGTAGTAAGCAGTGTCTGTAGTGTCTGTAGTACAAACCAAACTGTCAGACGATATGATAAAGATAATGAAACATGAAAAAATAGTTATCAGATTGTACAAATTATATTTCATAGTTGGTAATGCATAGCATAGCGTCAATAGTTTGGGTTGGAGGCCTAATAGGAATGCCAATGTCATATGCCATCTCACCAGCTTGTCTTTGGTTTTATGAAACGAAGAGCCCATGAAAATTAAAGGACAATTTTGTAACTAAAGAAAGCAAAGAAATGGAATAAATTTACATCAGTGGATTTATACAAAGTTTATATATTCTATACAAAGATAAATAGTTTAGAATTAAAATACTATTATAATATCTAAATTCTAGAGATACCCTTTACTGTCTCGCATCACATCAGATCCTACTTTACATAGGAATATCATTTTCATGCCATTCCATCTCATGCCCAACCGCAATTAGTACTCCACTTGCAAATGTCATCCTCGACACGAGACGTCTAAACGGTATTGGTTTGCATGTTGGGAATGAGTTGCTTTGGATTACAATTACAGTTCTCTCAACCTCATCTCGTTTCCATTTGGTATCCCATACCGTCCTAACAACGGAGTCCAGTCCAGCTAGGCAGCCTTCAAGTTCAAAGTCCTATCTGAAGTGGTGTACCGCTACTCGCTACCATTGCGTGTTTCCACTACCACCAACACCGTTTCAATACTTCCAATAACTTTACTACTGGTAAACATATATATATACCCAATTCCCACCATCTACAAATGCAATGCAAGGCACATGTAAGTAGAGTGCAACATTTTTATGCATTTTTTATATACTTATAAAAAGTACATGCACAACTTACTCCATACTCCATTCAAACCAACGTCAAAATCAATTGTGTAACAAACGCATGTAAACTCCACTATTACAACAGGGAAGTGAGAAAATGAGATTGGTTTGGTGGGAATGCATGCATACCTACAACTACAAACTACACCACCGAACTCCGGCTGGCTCTACAGACTTTTCTATATCGCATGGAATTATATAGGAATACATACAGAAGGCATATAGGAACAAGGCAGTTTCAGAACTCGATCTACTATACAGTTATAATCCCTATTTCACTTCTCTCTCTCTCTCTGTTTTGTGTGCTTTCCTCCGTAAGCACGTATCTCACAGAAAAAGCATGATATCCAATCCACAGTTCCCCCATTTCAGGCCATTTCTATAAGAATTGGCTGTTGTGCCATTGATGCCAGACACATGCGTTGCGTTTATTATCCGCTATAACGATATAAGTACACACACGGCTGTGCTACTACTCTACCAAACTCCATAAAATCCAACATCAACATCATTAGTATCCCTTGCGTATTTGTATTAGCTTTATGGAAAAAAAATATTCATTTTTTCCATACGCACAAAAAGTGTTCATATCAGAGGAATCACACGGAGATGCGTTTCTTTCGCTCTTTGGTTCGTTGTCATTTTTTGTAAAGTACAAATATAGCTCACGATCAGTTCTCTCAGTCTTTACTCATTTGTTCTCATTCATTCATGTAGATAAAGCAAGAGAGAGAGAGAGAGGAAAGGAAGGGAGGATTTGTGTTTGTATCTATAAACCAAATGCAATGGCATTAAAAAAGTAGTGTACTTACTTACTCTTCTTGTGTAGAATGCTCTATGTAGAGATGTAGATTGTGGAAGCACGTTGAAGAAACAACGTATCTTATTTGAATCCTTTCACAACATCTCGTGTGTTCCAAAAAACTGAGAGTAGACAAGAACAAGACCAAGACGATCTCTGTTCTGCTCTAGTATATAATATAGTCAAGTGAGAAGTGAGGTTTGCATTTAGTTTTGGGTTTTATCAGTCAGATAAAAACATTCAAATAGTGAGGATCCAACAAGAAAGCAGACACTTCTGCTCAAGAACCCTGAGCACTCAGACGGGTCGGATTCCTTTCCCAAGACGAGGACGCGTATTCATATAATATCACATTCAGAGCTCTCTCCAGCTTTTAAGAAAAGGGAAGAAGGCAAAGGCAACCTCTTACTTACTTACTCACTGGATTTCTCTTATGTTGTCATCATATCGTATCGTATGATGTGCACGCGCAGTTAGACTCACCAATAATACCACAGATATATTATTCTTATTCCAGCGAGTTTTCTTTAATTCAAAGAATTTTGAAAGGATACGAGTACTAAACGTAGGCGTTCTGAAAAATGTAAATTGTGGGGTACAAATCCAACCAATTTAGTCAAGTAGTGGTAGTTGTAGGTTTTTTAGTTGGAACGGTTTGGGATTAGGATCGGACTATTGAACTTGAGACTTGCACGTGCAGAGATTCTGTCATCATCCTTGTGTTTGCACACGAGACGATCAGTATTTTTATATCGGCCCATTTCTCATTCGTGGGTGCAATTTAAAGGAGGAAGGAAAGAGAAAGTATTCTGAAGCTAAATCAAGATGCAAAAATTACCAATTATCCTGTTGGGATCGGGTGTGCTGATTGCTGCGGGAGCTCTCATTTTCGGATGGTTTGCTTTTCCAGCGATTATCCAAAGTAAAATTTCTCAGGTGAGTTGAAATAATATTTCCCTTTTTGATAACATATTTTATGATAAATGATGAGCTAAGCCAAGTATTAAGGTTCATTACATACATAATCATTATTTAGGTAAAGAAAAACATCACATCATATATAGTCATTATTTTTCGATTGCATTTCACAAATTTAGTTTTGACGTTTGATTAAGATGTATGAAAGAAAAAGTTCATTACATCCTTTGTTCGGCATGCAATTCTTTCACCAAATCACTCCTTTGAAATAGTGGTTGAATGAAATATGAAATGCTTTTTAATTGTATGCAATTTGCAATTGCCTTTATGGCTGTGTCTGGTTTACGGGAGTTAGCTAGAATGAGCGGATGCAAAATATTGAGGTTCGAATGTTTATTTCTACTCATGCGTTGTTACAAAGAAGCCTGGGGGAGTTTTTTGTCAAGTTGTATGCATGAATGAAGTAAGGAACACGCTGCACGAATGTAGTTAAATAGATTTGCTTTTGCTTGCTTTGTTTTGCGAATGCTAAACAAAACAAAGCCTTTCTTCTTGTGACTCATGATTGGTATCTTGTTACGGCACTCCTTCTAATGGCCCATGCTGACTGACAGTTTTGAAATCGTATCTGGGTTTAGATGCTAAGATAGGGATTCGGATAAGAAGTTTTATTTTTCCAAAAATGCCGATTAGGTGGGTGGATACAAGATATAAACGTTTTTGTACATGGTACATTCTTGATAAGATACGGACGGGCATACTAACAAGTTAGCTAACTTTTGTAGGTTTCTTAGGCAAGCATAGCGGTTTATGTATAACTAAGCCAAATTTTACCTTGGGCTTTCCCAAAGCTTTGTAAACTGCTTGATCTGAGTCGAATTGAGTACGTTAGTAGGTACTATATTGTAAATACGCTGATCTGATTTTTAATTAATTACATTGTGAAATATTCTTTGTCAGCATACTTAAAAATATGCACGGTTAACAAATGGAAATGATTAGACAAGTTTTCTTTTATGATCTTCCCCAGAAATATATTGGTCAGCAAGAAAGATTCGTGATGACAAAGCTCTTTCATACTTATTTGGCCATGTTGCGAAATCAGATATTTTTGTCTCGTTACAATTATCTGCTGATTAGTATGTTGCAGGCGCATAAAAAACTGCACGTTCGATGGAATTCTTTGTCCGTTTTTTTAGGATTCTTATTCTTGGCTAACACATCATAATGTTTTTAATACACAAAGTTTTTATTCACAGAAAAAGTCTTACATTAAATTTTTATCTTATAATTATGGCGTGGCATGATCTGTCATCGTAAGTAATTAGGTATGAAATAAAGTATAAATATCACTTAAACTTTGCTGTTGGAAACATGAAAGTAAGTGTACTTAAAACTTTGGACCGTACGTATTACGTATTTTTACAAAGTTGTTGAGTGAAATGAGTAACAACTGGGTAAAGGTTGCAATATTGTTTGTGTTATCATGTCGTACTTAGTACATAACATCATCACTTACACATGACATTGCAAGGATGAAGTTGTTAAATCAGGATGTACCTAAACCAAATTCTGATCCAGAAAAGCCAATGTTGACACCGCACCGTCAAACTGATATTGTAAAGAAGCTCTTGATGAAGTTTAGTTGTGCATGATTATATTCTGCATGAGGTTTCAGAAGATAATGATTTTCATGACAAACAGTAAGACGTAACTTAAACTTCAAAGTTTTAACTAATTACTCACACAGATCCGGATTCCGGCTTGACTGAACAGAAAATTTAAAATCTTTAAATTATACGTACATCACAGTACAGCTAGTGGGGGCTAGTAATATTAACATTTTTAGACTCGGCTGTAAGCATATCGATAAAGTTATCTTTAGAGCATTAGCCTTGCGTTTGGTAAAGTTTAGTACAAGCATATTACACACCAACCCAAAGTATGTATTTCTTTTTTTATTTGTTTCACAATACCATGCAGTGGCATACTGCTTCCGTGTAATTCCTCAATGTAATTGTTTTTTGTCATAGCTGCTTATCGCGTCATTAGTGCTTACTTAAAGCTAGTGTGTGTATGTAATTGGATTTGATTTAAAAACCTGACACACCTACGTGCTCAGGTAATTTTTGTATTCATTTCATTCATATCATGTGATTGATAGATAGTGGATAAATTTTGATAGCCATAATCATAACAGAAAAATGTGAGAGAGCAAGGTATATTTTTTTTTATCTTCCATCGCTAGGTATGAATTGAAATGTTCAGACTACACTTCGTCTTCATACATTTATTAGCCATATTCATAATGCACGATGGACTTGTCAATTTGTCAAAGCTTTAGCAGCAAATATTTACAATCTTTTAAAAGGGCAACAAATGAACTGTGCATGAAACATGACATAATAGATATCCAGAGCAGCATGGTGGTCTGAATTTGTTGCAAGCATAATAATAATAATTTTTTAACTTCAACTTTGAAAAATAAAACCTTCTGAGAAGTTAATGTTTTTCTTTCATCATAACTTTTCACTGATAGTTTTGCAGCTTATCTCTTCTGCATTGGGGCATTCTTTCTTTCATACGTCATACGTGTAGCGCTGTAGAAATTCCAGGAAATTTTAAAGTTAAGTCATGTGTAAACCTTCGCCTGTTTCAGTATATAATTTCAGGAATATTTTGAGAAAAAGATCTGAGATATGAATTGAAGATTGAGTAATTATAATTCTGTGGAAAAACACTCTACTACTGTAGTTTGTAATGGTTTAAATACTAGATAAATTTGCATGGGTAATCATAAAATACAGTCGCAGAAGAACTAACGACATCTCATTGTATATATTTTATTGGCCGAGATTATATAAACCAGCTGCTAAGCGTTTTGACATTACATGCATTCATCGCATAATTCGCATAGATAGTAAGTTAGCCATGCAAATAAAACAAAGATGCGGATTAAGTCAGAAGCTAAGAAGTATGTCACTTTAAAATGTTGCAACTCTGAGTGTTGGATTAAATGATCGAGATGAAGCAAGCTTGACCATCTGTAATTAGAGTCGGTCAGCTTTAAATTGCAATGCTGCAAATTATTTTTCAAACATTGAGCACATGAAGTCAGTGTCAGTACAAGCACACAAAGGAAATTGGCAGAAATACGTTTTGCCGGAAATCCCACATATATCATTTCTTAGTGCAGATGACAAATGCGAAAACATGAGTTGGGCAGTGGTGGTATGATGTGATATGATTCATCATCGTCACATGATGATGTCACGTTGAAATGTGCTTGCATTTTGCATCTAAATTGCATAAACTAGGTATTTACAGGAAATAGGAAAAGGAAATGAAAGTCAATGCCATCAGGCTGTAATATGTAATTGCTTATTCCTAATATTATGTGTTGAGTTTGTGTGCATGGTAGAGGGGTTGTTTTTCTACACACCTCCAAAATTCTGGGACAGGATTGGTTAAAAAGATCACGCGATAGAGATCCTAACAAGAGACTGTAGTAAAATCGATTTCTGCTTGGCAAAGGACCATTCCCCCCTCTTTTCTCGTTGTATGTACATAGGTACATAGTACATACACAGACCACACAGTAGATATGTCCGAGAAATAAGGAAATTGTCAAGTAGCAGTCGCACATCGTTTTTTACATGACTAAATGTTTTACATACAACATGTTTTCTTTGTAAGAGTCTCGTGTTTGGCACCACAAACCTTTGTAATGCACATGGAAATGTTAAGGAAAAAGTACGGAAAGGAAACTCAATTATCTCTGGCTCCCGAGTACATGATGATTAATGCACGAAGACAGGTGGAATGAAGAAAAAATTGAAAACATGCCATTTCTGTCGACCCAACACATTATTAGAAAATGTTTAATGTACGGTTAATTGGGGACCTAATAGGTACACTTGTGATAGTGCTAATAGAAAATGAGCCTTTAATCATCAAATATTAAAATTCTTTCATCCTTAATTTCATAGTTTGCTGTGAATGTAGAATTTAATTTGAACATTTCTCGTTTACACCGTTCGTGTCCTTTTAACTGGTAAATGGTTTATAAATATTAAATTAATTTATGAAGTTTAATTCATCATGAGTTTGTACAGGTGTTTACTTACTGCATTCAATAAGAATGAAATAAAAATAACCTTGTCAAAGGTTATTTGTAGGTATTTACGGTATGGTTTTACTGTGCCGTGTCTGTTATCAATATTTTGTTTCAGAAATGAATGCTCTAATGATGCACACTTGCACAGAAAGAAGTATCTCATTTCATGTAGTTTTCCATAATACGCTCGTATTAAGTATTCATAACGTGATTTCACTACATGACATTTTTTCTTATATGCACTCAACAGTGCTAGTGCTAAACCTCCGTTAGCTTAAGCTAAATATTAGATGTTGAGAGCACTACGTAAACAGTTTTAGAAGGAGGGCGTATTTAACTTGCTATCAATAAAATTCGACTGTACAAGTTACAAAATAGTTTTGTCATGTCATGTTATGAAAGATGACTATCTCTTGCTATTTTTTTTCTTTTGCTAGTACGATAAGGGGAAAGTATGAACCGACAACAGAGTATGTCTGCACTACTACATAAAAAAGACGTATTATTTGTTTGGTTTTGCAGTACAAACAAATGTGAATATACAAACTCCCTTTCTGTTCAATAAACCAATGATTGATAGATAAGTATGATAGTCAATAGTACAATAGTTGGAATATAGAGTTTATTCTTGTGTAGTATTGATGTGAAAGAAATATTCATGAAGGAACACCGTGCCGTACATTTCTCAATGCAAGTTAAGAGAAGTAGGCCGTACAATACCCCTATCGTCTCATATATTTTATGTAATGCTGCAAAAATGGTTCATAAAATGCCAATGTCACAGCTGCAAAAACAAACTGCTCAATTTATAGCGAGAATGAAATTCATAAGACATGTTATATTACTACAATGATTTGTTGAGAGTTGAGTTGAGAGCTTTATACATAATATCTATTCGTCTATACTTAATCACGTTTTGCTCATATAATTTCGATTACTAAACCACCTTGCATGGCGTGATGTTGTTATATATTATATTTGTTTAATTCATTTGTTCGATGTTCAGATAGGTACAAATACAAAGCTAGGAATTCAATACTATTGTGATTGTGGCCACTATGCACTTTGGTAGATTTTTTATGGAATATGAAGGAAGAATTTATGCTTTAAGTGCAATAATGATTATGATTACTGAGCAATGATAATACGAAAAGGTTTCCAGCTGCATATAATAGCATTTGAACACCTTTTGTATGTTCATTAGGTAATAATTACGAATTCTCTCATTCATAGCAATAATTACGACCAGGTTTAGGTGGTCAGGGCTGTCAAAAATGCATACGTACATGACCATCATGAAACTTTTACGGATTAGGCTATCATTTCTTCGCATTTAAAATTTACATGTTCTAAAAGCGTATGAATACGAATAATCTTGCATGATAAACGCGTTTCACTTTATTAACAAAAAAGTTTACAGTGAATTGAGTAGGTAGATGATGGATTTTAATTGAGAAGTCTTTAAAAGAGTAGGGCCGGAAAAGCCAAGTTGTACTGAAGTGTTTGAATGTAAAGGATTAGTTTGAATGTGTGTTATATGGATGTAGTAATTGGTGATGCGTGCGTGTTCGTGCTCTCCATGATATTTTGATACTTTAACTTACGCATTAATTGCATGTCACTCACACGTTAATACTAAATAATGCAGCCTACTGTCATGTCATGCTCATGTCTACGTAATTTATACTTTTCCAGACCCACTACTTACCTAGTCTGTAGCTACATATTTTATGTTCCAATATGAAAGACACTGGCAGTGAATTTTATAGTATTTTTATTCAGCGAAAGAGTTGTTTATCAAACATGTCAACAAACTTTAATTGACTAGTCTTTACAAACGACGGTCACTGACTGAGTTTCATTTTCATTCACGCATGTCTTGATGTGACACATTCAAAGTTTACAACTGTATCTACTGTTGTTTATGTATTCAGAAATAGCAAACTAGCGTTTATGAAGCAGCTACAAATAAGGGTAATTGCAAGTGGTCCCTTAGTCCCGATTCCGAAAATTAATAATGATCATAAAGGATTCAAATTATGAGAAACTAAACAAATGCAGCATAATAATTTTAAATTACATTTGTCAAGTGTGAATTAACCCGTTTGTTGAATGAATGGAAACTGGAAACACCTTTTTTCAAGAGTTTTCAAATGAATGATCTACATCAAGAGTAATTCTTGTTAAGCTATTTTTATGTGAAGGCGCATACTAACCTTGTCCTATTCTACGTCTCATTAGGTTGGCTGTACGTCGTTAGAATAAGTGTACCCGTCACTCTTTTATTCTCAAAGTAGATTTTTTAGACCCAGACTACATTTTTTTGAGTTTTATATGGACATTTAAGCCTGAATGTTTGACAGTCGATCATGAATCAAGGTTAAAATTAACCAGAAGTGATTGGTAAAGAAATGGAGCAATTTGGTAAATCATACGGATAACTAATGTGATGGATAACGGCAACATCTTTCATCTGTTATATTTTTCTCCATTAAAAATAAATCAGAAGTCTTGGACGTTCTTTGAAAAATGAGCATGTTTTGGCTTTAGTATATAAATTTTCCATTGCATTTGAGTACGGAACTTAATCATCCATCCTGAAAGTAGGCATTTTCTTTTCTGTTTTATGAAATCTTTACTCGCTTCAAAGCTGAGCTAGAGCAAATCCAGATGCACATGAATGATGAACTTGAAGAGTTAATTTTATAGGATCATATCCTACTCCCCTCGCTCAAAGTCTAGTTGATGTACTTTCATGCAACGTATGTTGAAGATTCGAATGCAGTATTAGAGTATTTCTAAAGCATACTTGATCTTCTTGAGGAAGACTACTTGAAAAAAGCAGAAACATAATAATCAAAGCATTTTTGTTATTTCTGTGATGTTTGTTTAATTTCAGCAAGTGAGGCTTGAGGAAGGGGGAGACACTTGGAAGAAGTGGGAAAACATTCCAATTCCCATTTATATGAGCGTCTACATATTCAATCTAACAAATCCTGACGAACTTAAAGAAGGCAAAAAGCCTATTGTACAGGAGTTGGGACCATACGTGTATCAGTAAGTAAATTTTATGACCTTTAAGCTCGTTTGTAGTATTATAGGATTTGAAGAATTTTGATGGATGCAAATGACATGACCTTGCCAATGAATCAAAGTTGAAAGATATAGATGAAACCAGGCATATTGTTTTGAATCCTACTTCCGAAGATCATGTATCATTATGTTCTGTAGTATATGGACCAATGTTATCTAGCAATATGATGCGTGTATGCGACTCATTGGCTGTTTCTAAAATTGCGTATTTGTATTTTCTATAATATTTACAGACAGAAACGGGTAAAGACTGATATAGAAGTCAATGAAGATAATGATTCCGTTTTTTATCGACAACCAATCTATTATCATTTCCGACCTGATATGACCACTGGCTCATTAGACGACGTGATCAGTGTGGTCAACCTTCCTTACGTTGTAAGCTGGAATAATTATTAATATATACTGAAAGATTAAAAGTATACTCATCCGTTTAAATGATTACATTAATGATTCTTATGGATTACATAGGGTATAGCGTCGAAGGCTCTTAGAGAAGGAGGCTTAATGCGAGGAGTAGTACAAGGGGCTCTTACTCAAGAGCATGTTGATGCTGAACCATTTCATACCATTACCGTCGATGAGTTCCTGTTCAAAGGAAAGTATGTGCCATTTATAGAATATTTGGCGGAAATGAAGGGCGAAACTTTACTACCAAACCATACTTTCGGAATCTACTATGGCGTGAGTACCCAACAGTACCTGATGACATTTAATGGGATGAAACCACGTATATTAAATGAATGTTACAATGATGTACATTAAACTTCTTTTTGCTACTAGAAAAATGGCTCAGATCCTGGACTTATGGAAGTGTTTGCCGGAGTCAAGGATTCATCCAAGTTTGGAAACATTGCTAGCTGGAACAATCAACCAAATGTTTCATTCTGGGAGAATGAATATTGCAATTCCATCAATGGTAGTGATGGCTCGTTATTTCCCCCTTTTGTTACCCGTGACAGAATACTCCCAATTTTCAGTCCAGATCTTTGCCGATCCTTATACTTAACCTATGAATCAGACACAGAGGTTCAGGGTTTAGCAGGCTATCGCTTCACGCTTCCTAAAATATTGCTCGAAGACCCTAGGATCAACAAAGACAATGAATGCTTCTGTACAAATCGTGGAGGTCAAGAGTTCGAAAATTGTCCAAAGGCTGGAGCTTATCAGGTCGAATCATGTCGCAAAGGTTAGTTGTTATATGACAATAATATGCAAATTTTAGTTTTTGGCAGTATTATTCAAGATTGATTCATGATGGGTTTCAATTGGTTGTACTTTGACATGCTTATGCTAATAATCCTACCGACAATTGCAGGCACTCCGTTAATTGTCAGTTTGCCTCATTTTCTGGATGGCGACAAAGAATTCAACGAAATGGTCGATGGATTAAGCCCAGACCGTGCAAAACATGAAACTGTTATTACTCTTGAACCCGTAAGATGCTTACCTACATTCTTAACATTAAAATTGTGTTACTGAATCTATTTTATATAAATCTAAAATTTCTCTTTGATAATACTTTCAGAACACTGGGGTTTTACTCCGAGCCAACAAAAGAATCCAAATGAATATCGAGCTTAGACCAACCAAAAAATTTCCCAAGCTCAAGAAAGTACCTAGCATGACCATGCCTTTGTTCTGGATGGATGAGAGCGCCGAGTTAACAGAAGCAAGTGCCGATCGAATTCAGACCAAATTGATAAGGCCTCAAGAACTAGTTGGAACAGTGATGTGGGTAATGTTTGCAATCGGATGTGTTTTAATCATCGCCGGATTAATTGCGTTTGCTAGAAGTGCAAGAACCTCGAGGGCACAGCAGCAGAAATTTTAGTTTAATTAAATTGTTGTTGCTACAATGTTCTTTCTGTATGTTACCAAAAATGTTTGGCATCTTGTTACAGCGTTTGTATAATTCGCATATTATGTTCACAATGTAAAGATTTTTAAACAAAAATTAGTGAGAAAACTCATCTGTACATTACATCATAGAAGTTACAACAACAATAATATATCTAATCTATGATGTCGGTACATTTAAAAAAAATATTATATTATTTTGGATGACTATATAGCTATAATGAGTCCGGTTTATGTTTTTTTGTTTGTATTCAGTCTTCCGTTTGTTTCCAGAGATTTGCATTTACGACTGTCATAAATGTTATATTATGTTATTCTTGTATTTCCGGATTAGTCACTCTGTTATCTTTTTTCAGCTTCCTATCGTGAGTTGTGATACTTAAAAACAGTTAGTTACCATTACCAGTGTACTAGCTGTAGCAATAGTATTTAAACTTTAGCTGAAATGTTGATTATTATATTTAGTATGTAATGTGTAGCACTACTAACTAATATCTATTATGGTACATAATCATAAGGCAAACAGAATTTTCAATGTACTTTTGCTATCGTATCTCAACTTTATACGTGTCAACTAACATAATATATTATGTTAGTACGCTTATATTAATACATACAAATATACACCTAAAGTCGTTACCGATTCTCCAGTGCCAAGAAATCCAAATAAAATGAGGAGTCGTAGTTAATAAAGTCGTATTATAGAAATCGTCGTGTAAGCAGATTAGTCCCTGTTGTTCATTGCGGAAAAATTGTTGAATAAAGGAAATGTTGAATCTTACGAAAGTACTTTGAGCCTTATATATCATTTATCGTTACTGTTTAGAAAACAAAGAGTCTTTTGTGTAAAGACATGCGTTCGCGTCTCTAATTTTGTTAACCATAGACTTATGAAATTACATGATCAAAAACAAACCACATCTTAAAAAGTGATTCATGCAGCAGCGTGGTTTTTAATGTTATGTTGAACCACGAGATAAAATTACTTTGCTCTTTCTGTACTCAAGTGCATGCACACATCAACATCAAGTTTTTCTTTGACTTCATTGTGCTTTAACTTTTATTACACTCACCCTCCTTCTGGACTTTGAACTATAATCGTGTTTTTCATTCATGAATATTTTCTGATGTTATATTTACATACAATTCATCATGTACTGAATAGAGAAATGCTTTCTGCATGATTGATGGTGCTTTCATGCTCTCCTTGCCATTTGTTTTATATAAATAAAAAACAATTGACATCCATCCATAATAATCTTTCCTACATTACAACTCCAACAGTTATGATGTTGCACAATGCATCACCATTTTTATTTAAGTAAGGAAGATTTCAACTTGACACACTGGCGCAGTGACAAACTGCATAATTAATATCATAATATAAGTAGTTAACTAATATAAAGAATGTCTTACAGTTCAAGTGTACTTATCATCCTTGTAAATGATGTGTTCACATCAAGTACATATAATGTGAACCTTGTTTTATCCTCATCCAATACTGATTGCTGCAGATTTAAAGGATTGCTGGATGAAATATGGAGGGAGAGATATCTTAACCTTTCGTCACCTATTTGGCTCCATATGACGGAATATCTTTAATGCGAGTTGTGATATGTAGTAATACATACCCCTGGCAAGTATTTCTACAAGTCTGGAAGGAAAACCTTGACTCATTCAATTCAATATCACGTAAGTTAATTTGTTCCGTAATGTGATATGTGCCCAATGTCCAGTAGTTCAGTGCATTAATTTAATATATCGCCTAACATCCGTTAAAAACTATATGATAGGTATATCTTCATGTCCAGTAAATTAAAATGTGAGTTATTTTAATCATGCCGGAACCTTATTCCTTATCAAGACTTTAGTTTAGTTGACTTCTCCTTTTTCTTACATGGAACTTAGTGACGAAAATGAAGCAGTGCTTTTGCATAAAAAAATCATACAGTTTAATTATGAGATGATTGGATTATGATATGATGATGGTAGCGATGATGGATCGTCATTTCTTTGTTCATCTGAATGGCTTGGTTTTGTGTATGATAAGAAACGGTGAGCTTTGTGAGTACAATATATAGTGAGTGATACACATGCAAGAGGGCAAGAAATGACGAAACTGAAGCTGAAGGAAGAATAAATATTTATGTGATGTGATGATGTGATGTCAGTAATGATGCGTTTACGTTTACGTAAGTGGTAAGCCTGTTAGTTTCTGTACTGGAGATTGAAACTCTAACTGGGGGTAGGGTAGCATATCTTATACGTGTCAGAAGCTACCTAACTGTATATATATGACATGTGGCTATATGAACTATACTGAGCAATGCCGTAGTGTAATTTTTACATACATGTATGTAAAAATTGGCTGCATTGAGAACATTCGATGGTGCAATAATAAAAATTGAATATTCCATTACATGGAACTGATTTGCAACTGCACCGATATTGCACCGTGAGAGTGTGAGAAAGTAGTGACATTTTTGCCACTTCCACCACCACTCAATTTGATTTTATTACCTGACTGAATGGATGCTGCTATCTTTCCGTCTCCAAGTTTGCAATTAATATGTCTCAAACTCAAACATCAGAGAGCTTGCGTCAGTGTCTCCTTTATGATAAGCCTTTGGTAAGTACCAATGCAGAAATGCAATTGCGAAAGGCAGTGGATCAAATTACTCGTAAGATTTTACACACTGACGATGAGAGTGGTGGTGATGAGCTCAGGACTAGGACTACGTGATGATAGCTGTCAAGAAATGGTATATTTCCATTTAAGCAGGTCAAAACATGGTACCTCAAGCCTTTCTTGTTTTACGTACTCTTCGTTGCGTTCCTTCCGAGGCTTTTCGATCTTTTATGAAAATTCTGCATATAAAGTGAGCACACTGATATAGAGTATTGTTTTGGTATCAGCAGTAGATATATATAAAATCTATACACACTAAGTATATTTCCATGTGCTCACTTTATATGTAGGATTTCCATAGAAGACCAAATAATATGAAGAGTGACGACAATAATGCAATGCTTTTAGAGCAGCTGAAGCCGAATGCGACAGACTGCAATCATAAATCTCAGATTTCAGCTAATTACGGTGATCGCTGATGGAATGGAACCTCGAACTTTGCTCGTAAAACTCACATCCAGCCAAGCCAACCCAACTCAACTCTTCACCAACCATCTCCATGTGCATTGATGAATCATGAATCTTTTCAATGGAAATGCTTTCTTACAAACATAGCAATATCATATCATTGATGAGAAGAAGTGCCACAGGTTGCCTCAATGCATGTGTATGTAATATTATGTATAAATGAAATACATTATTACCACGTCATTTTGCTCTCATCATTAAACATCCGCTATCCTGATATGTCTGTTGATGATATTCAAACCAGTACTGACTCCAGTTTACATTTTTAGTCATCCTAAATCATGTAACCTATCATCACATCCCATCACATCGTGTCGTTGCAACAACTTGTATTCAGGACACCTGCCAGTGTTCCGTAGACAGAGCTTTTTACACATTGTCTAAATCAACTGAAGAGACGCTCATTCTGGATCAAATCGTTAGGAACCACGCTGCCTTCTTTTTATAACTCTTGCATCTTACGACTAGTATACATATACATAGATACATTTTAAGTGCTCAAAATAGTGCCTTCCATTAAATATTCCAATTTGAAAATCATCTACCTGTGATACCAAATTTTCTGTGATTTTTTTTTTGTTGTAAAACTTTCTCGGATAATTTAAGAGATTAGCATACATTAAAATATATAAAAGTCTCAGCTCATACTTGGAAATGCAAGTGTCAAAAGTTGTGTTAGGGATAGGGATTGGGCTCACAGTACTTGCTGTTGGCATAGGATGGGTAGCTTTCCCTCAACTGTTCCAACGTAAAATAACTTCGGTATGAAAGTTTCTTCATCTTATGCTTTTTTCCCACGCATTACACATGACATGAGATAGATTATGAAATTTATACGAGAATGATGAAAGCAAAGATTATTTTCTCCCATGTATGTAGCAAATTAGATTGGAGGAGGGAGGTGATTTATTCCAAAGATGGGTAGATATTCCGGTTCCTATTTACATGAAGTTATACTTCTTCAATGTTACTAACCCGGCAGCAGTGAAACTTGGAGAGAAACCAATTTTGAATGAAATGGGACCTTATGTTTATCAGTAAGTTTTTAGAGTGTAAAAAAGTTTTTGATGGTTTTTATACTCATTTGATCCTCTTTTACGAGAGTAACAAGGGAATAGATTTAAGGGTTTGCATGCAAAACTCATGCTGATTTCTCTCATATGAACACCATGAAAATAAGTTTGAAATGAAAGAGACATGTGGTAGCTGGTTTACCGATGCACCTCAACTCAACTCAAAGTTCTTGAGCTTGTTCTTTTCTTTTTTTGCAAACCCTTAGGCAAAAGCGTCAACGAGTTGTGGAGAGCATGAATGTGGAAAATGACACAATTTTCTTCCGGCCCAAGATCACTTACTACTTCCGCGAAGACATGTCAGAAGGACGGTTGGAGAGTGATACGATTACATTAATTGATATACCCTATGCGGTAAACCTCAACAGATTTACAAACTTGAGCATGAACTAATTCAATAAAACGTGAGAGGAATTCATGTGATAAAATTATTTTTGTTCCAGGGTGTCGTCCGCAAGGCAATGACACTCTCTCAATTTTCAAGATCCCTCATCCGTGATATTGCTATAGAGCACGGCAATGATCTTTTCATGCGGCGAACTGTAGCTGAGCTGACCTTCAAAGGATACTTTGAGCCACTAATGAAGGATTTGGCTGACCTTCAAGGTGAAGAGCTTCTTCCCAATAACACATTTGGAATCTACTATGGCGTAAGTCGTTTTATAACTTTGCAAAAAAACAATTGTGACATTTACATTTTTCATCTTGCTCCACTTTTATTAAATTGCAATTGCCAGGAAGTTGAAAAATCACGCTATAATTCTTACTAATAAAATATGACAACTTTCTTTATTCATGTTAGAAAAATGGGACGGCTGGTGACCTCATGCAAATATATTCGGGAGTTGGGGATAACACCTTATTCGGAGAGACAATAACATGGAAGGGGGATGATATGCTTTCATTTTGGGAAACTGAGGCTTGTAACATGATTAATGGGAGTGATGGATCTGTCTTCCCTCCTTTCGTAACAAGGGACCGAGTACTTCGTATATTCAGCCCGGATATGTGCCGCTCCATTTATATGAATTACCAAAAAGACGTGGAAATTCTTGGCGTGCCTGGATACAGATTTATAACACCGAGGCAAGTGTTGGAGGATCCAAAAGTGTACCCAGAAAATATGTGCTACTGTACCGATCCCGGAGAAGACATGGAAGGATGTGCAAAGGCTGGCGTGTTTTATCTTGCCCCATGCAGAAAAGGTTTGGCTAAAAAATGTTCCTTTCGCAACTCATCTACTAGATGCAATGCAAATTTTGCAAATGTCGTGTATGCATCATGCTCTTTTATGTATGTACATTATGTAGTGAATAATTTTTACAACCCACTTCATGTTCTGAATGTTAATTAAAGGGGCTCCGATCGTGGTCTCCTGGCCGCATTTCTATGATGGAGATGAGATGTATGTTCAACAGTCTGTTGGACTCCAGCCAGACATGGATAAGCATGAAACTTTCATTGTTTTAGAGCCGGTAAGCTTCCCATTTTTGGAACATGCTTAATGAAAAATCAGCTATGTGAGCGAGTAATATTTGTATAAAAAATGTGCCACGAAGTACTCATCCTACTTTTGTTTGTTTTCACCCTACAGAATACTGGATCCTTGATTAAGGCAAGCAAAAGATTCCAAATTAATGTGGAAATCAAGCCCACACGACATTTTACACCAATGAAGAAAGTCAAGACTATGCTTATGCCTATTCTATGGGCTGATGAGGTAGCTTTAAAACTAAAAACTCAAATCAAAAGGTGCTTCAGGTGCAGGTGGTTAAGTATTTTGTTTAATTCGTTTTTTATTTTGTTTACAGTCCGTCCAACTCAATGAAGATAATGCAGAGATGATTCAAAACAAGTTGATGAAACCAATCAAGATTGTGACCGTTGGCACGTGGTCAGTGTTAGGTTTGGGCCTGGTGCTCATTTTAATAGCAGCATTATTGCTCACACGACGAAACAAGGGTGAAAATAAATAAGTAATGTAACTATTTAAGATACAATAATAATTGCAATAAGTGCTGCGAAAATTATATATTTAGTGAATTTAGAAATAAACATTTATTTTAATAAGTAGAAAACAAAAATTTTAAATTGTGTCTCCACAATTTTTGACTGCAAACTGTAATTCTGTCTGTTTTAATTACTATATTGACTATATACTATAAAATATGTCCACTTTCAACTTTGTACTTGCAATACTGTACTGTTTTATATTGTATGAGAAGGTAATTCTCTGCTCAACGAAATCAAAGTTTTAATAAACCGTTTAATGGATAAGTCATTCAAGGGCCAATGATCCAATTTGAATTATGTAACTGAAGCATGAGGTTTGGGAAAAGTTTTCCAATTCTGGGATTCATAAATGGTGAAGATGTACTGTATAGTAAATTCTTCTGAGAAAGTTTTCCGTGTAGCATAAAAGAAATACATTGTAATAATTCACGCTCAAAATAAGCTTGGGAATGTAAACAATTTCATCCAAATTAATTAATTTACTTCATTTCTTTGATAACTTGGTTGGATTGGAGTACACTAAAATCATTTCTGTCCGGATTAGATTAATCTCGTAAATAGTTTTGTAGTCTCAAAAGGGATCTCGATTTCCGTTGCTCTTGAATGAATAGGGAACATTCCTAATCCCAATATGTCTTCAAACTTTATTAAGAAGGGGAACACACCAACACATTGTGTGTTTCGTATCTATCTCAGTATTAAATAGAAAAAACTTGAAGGAATAGATCGATGCGGGCATTAAGAATAACGGGCTTAATTTGCATTGAATACCGTTCTTTAAACTGATACGTGACATTTGCAAAGTTTTGGAAAAACAATCGATAAAACTGAAACTACATTTGACATTTAAAACTATTTTATCCCGTTGTTGTGTTGAATTGGCAAAAGATAGGTCGAGTTTCTACAATTTGCTACACATTACCTCTCAAGTAGTTAGTACTCGAGAGAAATGTGTATTTATTCAGAAAGAAAATAAGATTCACAGTCAGACCATTTTACTTGGATTTCATTAAACTTAGAAGTACCATCATCATTTTCATCACACGGGGATACATTTTCATTATCTTTCAAACAAAAAGAGTGAGAGACGTGTCCAGCATAACAAGTGTTGCACTTTTTGCAAATTATGCATGCAACTCGCGTGAAGGAGAAACTACCAAAAAAATCTAATCTCTCCTCTCATTACGAATGAATAAGCAGGCAAATCTGACTCTGGTCTAGAACATGAGGATAGGTTTGATTGCTGCAATTTACAAAAAGCTTTGTCAGCCATTATCCACCTGAGTTTTGGTACTTACCTATGGCCATATGACTGTTCCATTTTTGCAAATGTACGTAATGGGATTTTAAGTGGTTGTTCGTGGAAAATTCATTCAATTCCCGTCGGACATGATAATCTTTTCTCTTTGGATTTCAGCTAATGCACAGCTTTAAAGCAAAGGTAATTTCCAGTAAGCATTTTCATTTATATAACCAGTTTCAGTTGTGTATAGAAATTTCCAAGCCAATGTTCAGTAGCATGAAAGATTAGATATAAAATGGATTTGGTACAAATATATATATATAGAATTCTGATTTCACTAGCCAATAAAGTAAAGGGCCATCCGGGTCATAAATCTCATGAAACTCAAAAATTGTACATGATTTCCCCTTTCACTAAATTCTAAATGAGGCAGAACATTGTGATTTTTCCTTGAAAACTTTCACTACCAGCTAAATCCTCTCTATACATCAGTTTGACGCATCTGCTGCTCCATAGATTTCAGCAATAACATAATATGATTGACTTTATGACTGCATGTGCACACATAGCGAAAGTCAAAGTTGAAAGTGAAAGGGATCTCAACAACAGCCATTTCCATTCAAACTTGCAAGTGTAGGTACGAATTCTTCAATGTTCATCGTACTTTCCTACAGCAGGCAACTTTTGCTTCGAAAAATGGGAAATCGATACCTTCCCCTTTTCTGCACACTCGTCGTTGTTCATTGTCCGTAAGATGTAAGAGTAGTTTTTCAATAGGGGCAAGAATGAATAGGAACAAAAATCCACACAAGAAAACAGCAAAAAAAATCCTGCACATTACAGATTCTGGTGGCAACTGACTGACATATAGTGTGAGCTTTTGAGTGATACGCCAAACCAACCAATCTGGAGCTACCTAATGATTCATAGTGTGTTTAGTCTACGATCATCTATTTTCAGTTTGGAGAAAATGAAAGAAAGAAATGAGGACAAGTTGAACAATGGCCTTCATTATTTCTTATTTGGTTGGGAATAAGCCGAAGCTAAAGCTAGTGTGCACCAGCATTCAAGTAATATCATTTACTACCCTTATCTTCAATTTTATTGTACCGAATTGCGTTCATTATGGCACTGTTGTACTATAATTCAAAGAAAATTTCATTCTTGAGCCATTACAACAAGCTAAATTGATACCATTCAATTTCAGCTTCTTTTGCAGCTGCAACAAAAATGTTAAGCATTTTTCGGAGAAAAGTGAATTTCTTTCCCATTTTAGTTTGTATCATATTATTATATATCATGATCATGACATCATTCAGATGATCAAGATGAATAGAGGTTAGATTAGATAGAGAAGGGAGCAGTTTAAAAAGGAAAATGTAAATACCTGGCATTTTTTCTCATTTTCTTTCAAGCAAAATTGATTATAATAGGCATCAAGAAAACAATATTTGGATACAAAGCATCTGCTTTCTCTTTATGTACAGCTTTTGTAAAAGAATGAAACAAGTAAATTTTTAATCTCGCAATTTTCTTAAGGTTCAGTTTACGACGAGTAACAATGTAATAGTTTTGCTATGATGCTGATGTTGGATATGGCGACATGACTTAAAAGGGCAAAGCGCCACTAGCACCCACGCAAGACAGAAGACAACGAAAAAATTGGGACAGAAGCAAAGTATGTAGTTTATTGTAATTTCCATCCTAGAAAATAGATCAACCTGAAAGAAAAGAGAAAGTTTTTTTTGGTGAAGTGGGCTGCTATACTTTTGTTTGTTCGATGTTGATAATAGCCCCCATCCCACGCATTTGCTTTCAATTTTTGAAACTTTTCTTTTGCACCATTGAAAAGACATAATTTCATGTAAATGTTCACACTACATTAAACTATCAAAATAAGACGATTTCATCCCAAAATCATTGTTGATTTCATTACATTGCATCGAGATTCAATTAAGTTCATTATTTAATCGATTAGCATTTTCCCAAAGAGCAACACGGAGAGAGGTCACGTACAAAGGGAATTTTACATTCACTCGAAAAGGCATCGCCAGTTTCTGTTTCTGATTCAATTTTGTTGATGTACTCCCTCTCTCCTTGTGTAATTTAATTTAATTTATGATTTCAGCCATTCAAATCATTTCCAACTTTTTTTTGTTACAATGGTACGATACATCGTAATATTATGCACTTTATCATAGATCAGGGAACCGCTAGTTCTAAACATAATGTCGTAAGTTGCAATAAATCTTGCATTTTTTCTCCATGGAAAATGGAAAGTCTTGTTTTGCGACTCGCAAAGAGCCCCATGCTCCATCTCCAAATCAGCGTTTAGAAATGGTGAATGGTTATGGCATATATACAACGATTTCTCATGGGAAAGAGTGAAAAAGTGGCATGTTGCGATAATCACTTTCTTCCAACTAGTGGGTTTTCTCACATATGCATATACCAATCCACATTCACCACTACTATTGCATTACAAAGATAATATGCTTCAATGACTTGACTGTTGCATTCTTTCTCCGACGTGAGAATGGGCGGACTTGGGCTAGTGCCAAATACACTTGACGACAACAAAAAAATTGGCACTTCTTTCCCTTTTTTCCTTTCTTCGACTTTCTCCTCCAAACCAAAATTATAGTATAGTAAGATCCTTTTAGGTCTGGTGCTGAAGACGGTGAAAGTGGTTGGTGGTGACTCATGTACAAAAAGAAAAATCGTTATTTTTCGCGTTTATGATTCGGTTTGTATGTCTAGTCGAAAAATCGTGAGTTTGAAGAATGGGGCATCAAGAGATTATTTTAGAGAAAGTCTTTCGCATTTTGCTTAAGTTTAATATTAATGACGCAATTCATAGTGAGACATGCGACACGTCTGTGACATCATAAAAATATAGCTTTATGATTAACTTTTGATTTGAATGTTTTCCGACGTTATTAAAATTGTTTAAGTTTGACAATTGACACGCTAGAGATTGAATAGAAGAGACATTCATTTTTGACTGAATGAATGACAAAGAAAAGAAAGGAATTTATGAGGTTGTGGAACACAAGAATAGCAGAAATTTCACTCCATCAAAGTTCGAATACCTTGAGGTTATTTACTGTGGCCAAATTCTAAAACGGAAATAATTCGGGGGAGGTGTCATGTTAGAAACCAGAAAACTGGAATGAAATGTTCTGATTTTTTATGCGGAATTAATTTCGCATAATATGCAATGCAGTTTACTTCGGGACACCTTTTTCGTTTTCATCATGCAGAAGAAACTTATTCTTGTCTAACGACTATTACTTACATCACATCACTGTAGCTATAGTCCTGCTTATATAAAATAAAATGAAAAGTGAAAGAAAAGAGTAAGAGTTTCTTGAAATATTATGGTGGGGGTTTCTTGACACTTCCACTCACAGCCACCGTCCATAATTAAGTTCAGTGAATGCAAACTACATCCATAAAAAAAGTTTTCATTTTGAAGGAATTTCAAAGACTTGACGTGCATTACCTAAGTCCATTCTCCAATGAGATAAGGGAAAGTATACCAAACATTACGTTTCCTCGGAATTGTTGAATGTCTCACGTGTTGGGTTTTTGGTTTATGCATATATTCATTTCTGAAGTGAAACGTACGTACGTTGGCACTTGGCAGTGGCAGAAGTAGGTCTGCCAAAAAAAATTGGTGAGTGGGTGACTGTAAGAGAAACGTATGTTGAACATCTGGGACCTTCATATTTGTCTCTAAAGTTTTTCCTCCAAAACGTATCCATTTAACGTTGCCCGTTGCGCCGTTAGAAACTGGAATGGCAGAGAAGGGGATGCATATTACAATCTGTTATTACAAGTTTCTACTACTTGTACAAACACCTACACTTCCAGATAAATTTGTTAGTAGTATTCGACCACCACCACACACATTTTATAAACTATATTTCTTACTTCAGGATTGAAATGGCTCAATGCAATATTTTGCAATAGAGCCAAACACTGAAACACATAAAATGAGGGTGTTACACCATATAATGCCCATTTGCGTCATGGTTTAAATGGTAAAACACAGGAGGAGAAAGCTAGTTATTTTGTTCACACTCGTTTCCTTCCTTGCATATTGGGACTCAACTTGCTAAACTTATCCAAAAACACATGAGAATTTTGCAAAGTTCAACAACATTCCAACAGCATTACGCCAAAGGAATGGTAAAATGTAGAGAAGAGGAGGAGGATTGTTTTTTGAGGTGTGACTTTGACAATAACAACACTTCCCAAAATTTTCTTCCATTAAATGAGCATGTTTATTACGGAAGTTGAAGTTATCTCCACGCAGCACATGCCATTTGGAAGACCCTTGCTCTTTTACCAAAATATATTGAACAAAATGTGGCTCTGTGGCTACAATGCCCCATTTCAAGTAGGGACAAATATTTGGTGCTGGATGCTGGTTTGTAAGACTATTGCTATATCTGTATTAGGTATATACGAAGGCATTTCGCGAAAGATCCGGTCAACTTTGATAACGCTTATCTCAAAGAGGACTTCCTCAAATACAATAATCTGCATATCCCCTGAAAGATAAAGATTGTGGCTTTTGAATGATGGGTTGCTTGTAGTAGCAGTCATTTGCTTTGTAGAGTTAGAGCTGGAAACGTAAACGCGAATGTTTTTTACAACGCAAGATATTCGTGCGCAGATGAAACTGCATTTTTGAAGAGCCTTTCTTCGAACTTAATTAGAAATGAGCTTCAAAAAGATGGTTTTGATCCATTGCCAGTGCGATCAACTATTATTGAGTGGTGCAAGCGATTTCGTAGTGGTGACCCATCGCTAGAAAATAAGGCAAACCCAGGATGACCTTTAAGTTTGACTGACGACAGATACGTAGCTAAAGTGAAAGCTGTTGTTGAAAAGGAAAGACGACTCCTGTTGCGAGAAATAGCAGAAAAGGTCAATATAAGTGTCATGTCAGTGTTGAGAATTCTACATTTGACTTTGGGTCTATCTCTTCGCTGTGCAAGGTCGATTCCCAAACTGCTCACACCTCAACAAACGAAATTTAGGTGCAAACGAGCCAAGATAATCTCAACCTCCTTTCTCAGGATAGAGATTTTTTCTGGGGCAAGTTGTGATTGGGGCTGAAAGTTAGCTTCATCTCTATCAGGCAGAGACTACAAGACCGTCATCACAATGGCTCCCAGCTGGTTCACAACCCCCTTTAAAGGTCATACGTAAAACGTCAAGTGCTAAACTTATGATGATCGTTTTTTGGGACCGGTTCTGAGTTTTGTTGACCGAGTTCTACCATAAGGATTCTACATTGACCAGACAAAAATATGCTGATATCTTGGCTAAGCTGAAATCAACATACATCAAGAAACGAGGTCAAAACCAATGGGATGACAGAATTTACTTATTGCATGATAATGCACCATCTCACACTTCGAAGGTCGCATAGCAAAACTACGGGACGTCGGGTTCATTCGACTTTGTCATCCTCCATACAACCGTACCCTTGCTCCATCGGACTACTTTTTGTTCCCAAAACTAAAAAATTACATGCGTGGGAGGAAGTATAATTCGGATGAACATGTCAAAAAAGTGTAATTTCATGGCTTGGACATAGAGGCCCAGCATTCTTCTCTATTGGCATCTCGGCTCTTGAAAAAAGGTGGAAAAAGTGTGTACGAGTTGGGGGAGATTATGTAGAAAAAATAAATTAAATATGTCAAGTGATTATTAAATGAGAGCAAAATAAAGTTGACCTGATGTTTCGCGAAATACCTTCGTACAAACATCTATACTTTCCCATGAGAGTGGGCGGCTTAAATGCCATAATAGCTCAAACGAACTATGAGAATCCAATATTTAGAAACCTATTTCAACATAATACAAAACCCATTTGTTCAACAAGCATTATATTATATAAGGAGTGTGTTAGGTACTAGAATTATAGGAAAAGGAGTTTGAGATTCCTTACAAAGGAAGCAGAACGTTTTCAAAGGAATTTAAAGAATTGAATCTGCAATTCATCAAATACATATTTTATTCCTGTTCCGTTCTGTGCGTGATATAGTGGAATGCGAGTGATATCTACTTTCTCGAGATTTTCAAACAAATGCGAAATCTTTTCTTCAATAAGAAAATGCTTGAAAATAGAAAACATGGTTGGGGGCGATATGCAAGTGAACAGTGCAATAAAATTCTTTTTCTCATTCCTTTGACTGACTTTGTTATTTGAAGAACAACAGAAATTTTGCAGACTCTGCAAATTCTATTAGTATATATATTATATTCCGCGTATTGAATTCCTTGCCGCTGCGTTGTGTTCACCAATTTTACGATGTAATTTCACTTATCGCTGAAAGTTTCCGGTTTGACATGAGACATAACCGGATTTAATGGTAGTTGAATAGAATTTCTTCCGCTTCCCCACATTATCATTTTATTTCCAATTTTAAGGCAGTCAGCGGACTGAAGAGCAGTCAGCGGACAAACTCTGACAAATCAATATTTAACCAAGCAAAGCAGTGAAAGCTTATATTGCGAAACGAAATGGCGAATACTAAAATACTGGGGCGTTGTTGTGTGCTCAATGGAAATTTTAATATGTATGGATAAAAACAAAAAGTGAAAGTATAAAATGGATGTTAGCAGAAAGATTTGACTTTTCATTTTGTTGTACAGGTTGTAAATGAGTATAGGCTGCTGATACTTGATAACTCGAGTTTCTATTCTTTTGAAGCTAAATTGGAGAATCTTAATTGAAACTCTTGTTTTCATTTTCAAATTTAGGTAGTGTTGCACAATAACTAGCTATCGACCTGTAGGTTCTTTCTTTCATCTTGTATGACATGAGCTAAACTATAGCATCGTAGTTTGTTCAGTTTGGGATTTGCATAGCTTTCCCATCTTCAACTGACAAGGAAAAAGAACGTGGCTGAGTCTAGCTGGGTCATTGAAGCTTTTTTACTTACTTTCTTTTGAATGTTATAAATTGTACTTGTACGCTTAAACAGAAAAAAATGGCTGCTATTGTTGTTGGCTAAACTACTTCATTGTACCATCTCAAAATTAATTCTAGTCAAGTGCTGCTTACACTCTACTCTAACCCATCTGTAATTTGAGCTCTTGAACTTTTAACCCAGCTCAAACTAAGTAGCAAAGCAGCTCTTTCAACTTTAATGCAAGAATAATGATTACGCCTATATGACGCCTTTGTTGTTATACAATGAACAGGTACATTATTGCATTTAATTGGTATGAAAAGAAAGCTGTTGGAGCTCAAATGCCTTCACGTAAGAGTAAAACTGTTTTATTGGTATGTGAAAGTTGTGAATAGACTACTTAAACTTTATTGTATTTTTTTCCGTGCAGGCACGAATTTTTTTTTAAAAAAAAATGTATTTCTTACAGTGCACGCTCCAGCTTTTATAGTACAAAAGTCGCGAAAAAATAGAGCTGTACTCAACTAATGATCATGTTTTTAAAAGTTGGTTAAATCACGTTTCACTTTCTTTTAAAATTCTTTTAACTTAATATATTTTCTGGGAAAATCCAAAAGTTTGCAATAATGTAAGAAAGCACGAACAAAACATTTTTACACAACTTTTTTATATGGCACGTACCAACCTTTATTTTAATAGGGAGAGCAAGTAGGTTTTGTAGTTGTAGGTTGTTTTCAAATCACGGATGACATGTTCATCTCAATTTCAATGGGACATTGATTTAATAATCCATTCTTGGCCAAAAGAAGACTAAGAATCTATATTCATCTAGGCATAGGATGTAGAAACCTTTGATTTGGAGCATTATTACTTAAAGAATTTAAGAGTCAAAGTGGACGAGAATGATAACAAATATTCACCTTTGTACTTTTTCCCTCCCAGCTTATCATACCTCTGAGATACTTTCAGTCTGTATATTTATACTCCCACATATTTTCTCGTATGTGCATTCAGGCATTGTATTCACGTATGTTATTTGTAGTACTTACTTAATGTAGACTCTGCAAAGTTTCCATTGCAATGCAATGCTTACTCAAGGGAAGCTGGAGGCCTTTAAACCGACAATAGAAGAAAAAACGAAAGAGCAAAGCTTATGCTCCAGCTTAAAGAAAGTAGTAGGACGAGATAGCTTCCCGAATTCCCAAAGGGTATCACCAAAAGCAAGAAAAAATCTTTCCCAATCCTTTGAATCCGGAGGGAAAAGGGAGCTCAAGGCACAGTGCAGTACACTGCGTGAGCTCACTTTCTCCAAATATTGATTGTCTCCGAAAAGAGTTGCGCCATAGAACATGAAAAGCTGTTTTCTCTCCAATTTTTTTGGTTGACTGCTGCTGCCTTATTCCCTCAAAAGGATAAACTGGTTTGCTTCGTTAGTGGGATCCTACGATCCTACCTACATGGTTGAGGAAAGTGGAACGAACGACGTTATTGTTCAAGATTCAATATTATATTATATTTATACAGAACACACACGGAATACATTTGGGAGATGTGTACACTCCATACTCCATACCCAATCCCGATTCCCAGCAGCTTACTGCTCCTCCGCGTTCTGTGAAAGGCAAACACTTGACGTAAGCATTAATGTAATAATATGTGTACTTCACGAATAAAGCGTTTTCATATTTTTCTTCACCATCTCCACAAGTGGCACCCACATACTTTACATTGTTAGCATTTGTAAATCCTATTAGCCACATTAAAGGGAAAACCATAATATCCACCCTCCTCCCTATATTTTATATTATGCTCATTTATCTCAAGGTTTTAGGGAGAACTCACACAGCAAAGAGAGAAGATGTGTGTGTGACGCTGGGAGATAGGGGAATGATTAAATGCCACGATTCGTGATAGCGATAGAGCAAACTAAAGAAACTTTATCAGTGTTCAAAAGAAACTATACTACAAACGATGAAGCTGCCACCGCATATATACCACGCGTTCTGAGCAGAAAAGAGGCTTTCGCTAAGTCCACGACAAAAACATTCCCAAGTAATGGGAGACATATGCCGCCGGTAGCAAGCAGCACCACATCACACACCATATACCACACTTTCCTAGAAATATCCGTAGAAAATTAAGAGCCACCCAAAATAAAACGGAGATCAAATGCACCGTATATAAGTATGTATTAATGACACTTTTAATGAATAAAAGGATACATGTTATGGGTGTTACCTAAAAAGTGGAGTTCCGCTCCAGTTTCAATGTTTAATCCTTCCAATTTCTAAATGAGTCTCTGTTATATTTCCCCTTCACTTCTTTAATTACTTTTTCATCTCTTTGAATATTATTAGGTAATTAAATCTGGCTAATTTATTTTATACTGTATTTACTTTAATGATCATTGAAGCAGCATGATTTATAGCTTAAGATTTCTTTCAACAAAAACTTGAGTCGCAGTTTTCAAAACGTATTACGTAATACTAGACTAGATCTATTACTTGATATACTACAACAATCTCGCCAAGGAAAAAAAGCACAAGTTTTTTAGTGTAAGCATGATATGTTTGCCAATTTTTTCACTTGATATGTTTTCAAACATTTTTGTAGATTTGAGATGCAGAAACCTAGAATTTTCATATAGATGAAATAGGATTCGGATGCTGGTCTGGTTCGGGTATTAATAAGATTATTATAAGTATAATTCTAGTATTTCCGTGTATATATCCCAAACCAAAATGGGTATAGGCCAGGCAGCGGACAGACCTTATGTTACACTATGATCGACCCTCCAGTTCCTAGCTGCGCTATTGTGGAATGAAGTATAGAGGAATGGAAAAAAGTGAAATGTTCTATACGAATGAGTATCCTTTAAAAAGAGTTTAGGACTTTCCTTTGTTACTTTCACTTTTACATATTTGTGCCACGTTTGGTTAAACGTAGTATACCATCACCACACGAGTATCTATTCAATTGGAACTCACAAGAGTCACAAGGGAGCCTTATGCCGGAAGGGGTATAAGACGAAGAAGAAGTAGTACTAACGGGAGGAGACGGCAACAGGATGAAGGTACGTGTTTTGGAAAAGCACAAAACTGGCACACATCTCCAACTTTTTCGTAGTCACTCTCAAACGTTGCATCAACAAACTACGTAGTTCTCACTTCACAAGAAGAGCTTTTCCACCTACTGAAAACCGATTATATTCAGATTACCCCATAGACCCTGCGTTTAAAAGTCTTGACCCAGTTGTTGTAGACTATTTTTATAAAACATCAAACCTTTTCAAGAATCGCGAACAAAGTTTCATCATCATCTTGCTTGATAAAAACAAGTTAATAAAATTATTAAAAACGAGTCAAAAATGGCTGTATCCTCCCGTGTGATTGCGCTAATAGCTCAAGCATTTCTTCTGTTTTCTTTGATCTGTTGCACATACTGTGCAAAGTTACCTGCTGCTGAGCAGCAGCAGCAACAACTTACTGGAATTAAAAATGAGGTAATTTCGGATTCCTCCTCTGTTACAAACTCGGCTCCAGCTTTGGGTCTTCGAAATAGTTTGCCAATTGTTGCGTCAACGGATGACTTGCAAATCGTGGCGCACACTGGGAGCGATGGGCTTGGGAGACAGAAGGTTTGTAAATTTTTAATTCATTTATGTCAAGATAAGAACTATCCTAGCAAGTATTTGTAGAAAATTATTACATTTGTGCTTTTGTCCTTTTGCATACTTCACATAAAAATGAATGGTAATGGTGTAAAAGCTGTTTGAGTTAATGGAGCAGAATATCTGCATTATATAGCATAGATTACCTACACATCGTCGTATGTTATAGTCCTTCTTTTTTCAAACATTGAACATGTTTTCACAATTTATTTTTCACGAATTATTTTTGAATACAGCGTTACATTGGGTGGGGCCGTCGTCCATCCCTCAGATATAGCAAGGCACAATCCAATTTTGATCATGACTCCCTGTTCAACAGGATGCACAACAATTTTGATAAGAGGTGAGTAGTACCCCTTTCTTTATTCCTATACTCTTCTCCCTGAAATGAAATTAGCAAAAAGACCAAACACATTTTCTGCATTTAAGAGCTCACAGTCATTCATATCAACGAGTTTCCCATTAGCATTCCACACGAGTGCTTAGAAAAGTATAAGGTGAAATCCTTAACATGTCTCATTATTTTATATATCTCCTCTTCTCTGCTCTCAGAGCTGGCCCAGAAGCCCCTATCTCAAGCTTCCGTGAGCTCCGAATGAAACAGAAAGTTCCCAACATTCAGCTTCTCCTTCCCCATCTTCCAATGCGGAATATTAGGACTCCCGACGGTGATGCTGATGCTGAAGGCCTGTTGGTGAACGATCTCGAGAGGAACACTGGAGGAAAGCTGACTCAAGAGGATTTGGACGCTCTCGCCTATCTTCTTGAAGGTGACATGCCATAAAAACCGTGAATAACCGTTGTTGGTTGTTGGTGTGCTGGAAAATATAAAATTTGCATCAGAAAATTGCAACAGTTTTAACATTTTTTGGTATTGGTATGCACTACATTTTTCAATGCTGTCACATTTTTATTATTCAACTAATCTGGAAACTCACACTTTTACAATATACATCCTATAATTTTCAACTGTGTACGAATATTCGTACTACTTACTAAATATGCTTGTCACATTCACATGTAATTATTTACTGGAATGGAAAAAATGGATCTTTTTTCATGTGATTTAATTGAAATTTTCTTGACATTTATTATACCATTCTTTCAATTTAAGTACCTTGTATTTTTCATAAACCTATTTATTCTAATGTACTTAAATGCTGTATACTAAAAAACTGCTTGATGTGAACTAACTGGTAAGAAAAACACTTTAAAACAGAATGTTTGTGTACGTACGCTACTGTAAATTACTAGCTGCTAAGAATTATCATTACGATGAATGTAGTTTATATTATAGATTACAAAAAAAACACTGCAGTGGCAAGGTTTATATCAATGAAGCATATCGCTTTGGTTTATCAAAAAGAGGTAGGAGGTGGCAAGTGCGTAATAATTCAACTATAAAATCGCATTTAAGTTATAAACCTTAGTAAAATGCTATATAGTGCTAGTAATATATTGTTATGTTTCAGTAAAATCCCTACAGTTTTGCTAAAAATATGATGGTATAGTTTAGCAGTGCAAATCACAAGGTAGCAAACAACGATAATACTACATATTATAGCATTAGATAAATTCATACTTAAAACATTCATGTCTTCCCTCTTTCAGGACAATAATACCTCTACTAATACTAATTAATAATGCTGACGAAAGCAATATGAAAAGGGTATCGCGAATTAATTCACGAGGTTGGGTTGGGATGTAGAACATATAACACTGCAGAGCATGTAAATAGGTGTAATTACTTTCTCCAGGAAGCTGGTACAATTTTAGTCTTCAAATCATAAAAGGAGCTGCTGCTGGTCTGCTGGTGTCACTGACAATTTAAATAGAATAATAATATAAAAAAAGTTTTGAAGTTTTGAAGTTGTCGAAAAAGTTTGATACTTCAGAACCAGGAAGCGATTTGCAAGTTATGGTAATGAAAAGAGAAGAATGAAAATGTCATAAAGTGGTACACTGTGAGTACATATACGAACTTTTGAACATGCTGAAATAATGAAATCACATGTCGCTGACGACTGAAGACTAATATTGTTCAGGCTGGCAAGTTTCCTGGAGAAAGTAGCTACAAAATTTTCAGCATAAAAGGCGAAGGTTTTGCAGTTTGGAATGAGATCAAAACGTAGCTTTACCATCATCTTGGGGCAAAGTGAGATATTGGCAAAGCGAATGAATGGGAGTGCAACCTAATTATATGGTGCTACTTCAAGGTTGTTTTTAGACTTCCAGCAGTGAACTATAAATTGAGATGAGAAGTGTTCGAACTATAGAACTATATAAAATACCAAAAACTTCCAAACTTTCCCAACTTCCAACTTTGAAAAACTAAAACATGTCAACGTTTTCAACTAAGTTTTGACCTAGTTATATATGTATATTATAACCTGTACTGTCTTCCAGAATTTAACGTTGGACTAAATACTCACATAATAAAATGATTGAAACAAAAAATATTATTCTATGAGCAAATAAAGAATGTAGTTTTTAGCAATGTACAAGAATCTCTTAAACAATATACATTGTAGCAATTAGTTCACATTTAGATGGTTGTGTTAACTAATTGTTTAAATTAATGTAGTCGCATTTTAATTCTACTACCTTTAATCGTTAAAACTATTATGCAATTACTTTAAAGAATACATACATTTACAAATATTATGCATTATTGTAATTTATGTGATGATGTGAATGGGACAATAATAAAAACGACCATTGTTTGTTTCTTTTAAAGAAATTGTGCAAATAATTTTTTGTTTCTTACTCTTCTGCAATAAAAATTTCGCATGGAATTGGTTTATTCATTGCGCATTACTTTTGATCGTTCATTATCATCGTCATGTTAAGTGAGCGTATAAGAAGCATGATATTTTAATACCAGGTTTCAGGTATTCAATATGATAAGGCAATAAATTAGATAAGGTGATATCTCGAATTTTTATTGAGGTGGGAAACCATTGTCTGCAAAAAGTTGCTTGAGGAATCCTTGTGACATTTTGGGGGTTCTTGGTCGGGCAGGATCTGTGTAGTTTACGTAGTGTACACCAAATCTTTCGGTGTATCCTTCAGCCCTGTTTTAAGAGATGATGAGTATGCTAATGTTATCCAGTTTCTTAAACAAGCTTACTTTTACATGCTTAAAATAATTTATTTCATACCATTCAAAGTTGTCCATTAAACTCCACGCAGTGTACTTTTTGATGTTGCAACCATCCAAATTGATTGCCTTCAACATGTTATTAGTGTAGTCTCTGTAATAGTCAACTCTTCTTTGATCATTCACTCCTTCAGCGTCAGTGTCAGAAAATCCATTTTCAGTTACGAAGAGAATTGGATTTCCGTATGTGTTCTTGATCCAATTGAGAAGTTTACGGAATCCCCTGCGCAAAAGTTGAAAATAAATTTTCCAATTTAAAAAATCAGTTAAAACTAAAGGGATGGTTTCAATTTCAAGCCATATTACTACTCTTACCAAGGAACAACTTTCAACCAGGAGCTTGCACTTGCTGGCCACTCCTCTGATTGGTAAGTTTTTGTGTTCTGATCACCACTCCATCCAGGATCAGTTCTGTTTTCAGGGACAACTAATTCGGTTGTGTAATGGTTAAGACCTAAGAAATCCCATGAGCCTGAAAGCATAAAAATAAGTAAGATGATGAGGTATAAAATAAGAGTTCTGTAAACTGATACTACTACTAAAAGTTGTTATAAATACCATTCAATTGTTGAGACCAATATGCATCGAAAGTTGGCAATCTTGACTCCAATAGACCTTCATTTTGACTCTTTAGATCAATGAGAGTTCTCATTTCTTCGGGATAATCTCCAAAGAAAACTGGGAATGCATACCAACCGTGCTACAATGGGACACAAAAGTTACATGAATAACCACCCGAATACTTTGGATTTCTATAATAAAAATGTAGAGATTAAAGTCGAATACTCACTTTGAATCGTTGTGCACGTTCTGCAGCTTCAACATGTGCTGGATTTTCTGGATCCTCTAGAAAAGTTATCAAAATCTTGGTTTAACTTATATTTTGATTTGTATTCGGCGGTAAAGTAGTTAATAGCTCTAATTTTTACCTGGTTCATACCATCCACTGTCAATGGTAATACCAACTTGACCACCTTGACTTTCCTTAAATTCACGTTCGTACAGTCTGTAGGCGAGAGCATGACTTTTCAAAACATTATGGGCACATTGATAAGGTTCTACAGGAGATACGATACCAGGAGCATGAACACCAACGCCATATCCATTTTGGCACACTACGAAAGCTTCGTTGAAAGTTATCCAAGACTTGACCCTATCCCCAAAGTATGAGTAAGCAAGGCGAGCATAGTTTTCAAAATGGGGGATAACGGTCGCATTTGGCCAGCCTCCAACCTTTTGAAGTTCTAATGGCAAGTCCCAATGGTAAAGGGTCACCATTGGTTGAATATCATTGGCAATCAGGGCATTGATAAGCTTATTATAGTAATCAACTCCTCTTTGATTGAAAGTTTTGTTGGTGCCGTCAGGCTGAAGACGAGACCAGGAGAGTCTATAGAATAAAATTATTACGTAAAATTACATAAACAATCGTGTAAGAATTGGTAGAAAACAAGAGATTATGTAAACGCTTATTTTTCTTACGAAAAACGGTAAAAGTCAACCTGTGTGGAGAAACGAGTAAAAAAATTAAATTTAGAAATAGAACATTGGAGTTTGGAGTAAAGAAATATGTGGTAGTAATGCCGTGTGTATCACTTTACCCCAGTATTCTTCAAAAGTTCTACATCTTGAAGGTAGTTGTTGTAAGAGTCACATGCAACATCTCCTGTGCTGTTATCCTTAATTGGGGAGGGGTTTCTGTGAGTGAATTCATCCCAAATGTTTTGTCCCTTACCTAAATAGATGGATTAAATTGTAGCAACCCCATTATTGCTTCTGGTTTAATTAGTAAATTGTTTAAAAACAATGAAATATAAATACCATCAGCATCCCATCCTCCTTCAATTTGATATGATGCAGTGGCGAATCCCCACTCAAAGTCTCCTGGAAAGTACCCGTATAAGAAATCAGAATCATTTTGAGCAGAAGTCAAGCTCAGTGCTACAAGCACTAGCCCAACGATGCTAATCTTGGTAGACATTTTTGGAGAGAAACACAACCACTGTCAATACCTCACTCGGACTAACAATATGGAGGCTTAAATTCGTGGTTTTATTTAACAATCTAATCCGGTGAAAACAAATGGATATGATAAGGATGATCTTGACAAGACTTCATACCACTAAATCAGCGTGCTGTCAATGTCAGTCAAAGTAAATGACAGAAACTTCATTTTTCTGACAACAATTTATGATAAATTTGACTTTTGAGGAGGATCAGTGAGATTAAATCCATGTAAATGATGACTTACGTAGTAAACGCAATTAGTAAGCACCGGCCAACACATAACCTACATATTGGAGAGGATCTTCAATATTTGTTACAACTATATTGATCGCAAGCAGCATGCATTAATTTTCAGACTGCATTGAGAGTTGCATGCGTGTTCCAAGAGATTATCATCCAAAGTTATGCAGCTTTATCTTTAATCTTTAACGACTTCGCGGAAGCCTATTGGTCTCTGACATGCGATATGATGAGCCACAATCATAAGCTACCATATTTTGTTGTGTCAATACTGCTATGAATTTGGCACATTTTTTGAATAATATGTTTTTTTACCATTTAGGTAAGCAAGAACCTCGGGAAGAATTCATACGAAAAGTACTTGAAGTTGTCTGTCAGAGATTAATCGGCTCATTGTGACAGCTCTGGCTTTGAATCTCAATCAAGATCGGTTCAATCATATTGTGGTAAAACCACACTGACTAAATTCATATAAAATTTTACAAATTCATGATTATTTGGTCAAGCATACAATCGTTTCCTCACAGACGGAAGCATATAAACATCACATGTTACAGACTATAAATTATGATTGATTGGTTGTACATAAAAAAACATGTTGTTTTGTCTCGGTAGACTAAAGCAATTTCTAAAACAGAAAATAAAAAAACAATAATAATATGAAGCTAATTAATTGAAGCCTTCCCTAAGGAAAAACATGCATGTTGCATGTACAATATATGCACTTATATTTCCGAATGAAATCCACAAATACAAAAAATGATTAACAAAATTATATAGCAAGAATATATAGCCATTTCATAATACGAATGCTGTGTATTCGTAAATACGTGTTCATGTTGTAATAGTAGGTTTTCGTGTGTATATTACATAATACTTTTGCTTATTCGATTGCTCTGGGCGTTATTGATAAGAAAATGCATAAAATTGTCTACGACAAGATCGCATTGTGCTGTTCAATACAGCGTTTACTTACACGATACGTTCAAGTCAAGTAAGCTTAATATAATTTAGCTGTTCTGAGCCACTACACAAACATCATATCTACTATGTACGTAGTATGCGGCGCACGGCGACCTTGAAGCCTAAGTATGTTGAGGTCTCCCTAAAAATTGTAACAAAACATAATGTACATTTATCCAAAGGCAAGTAAGCAAGGTACAATGGTACAAACAGACTTTGCAAAAATAGTACTCAATGAAAATATTGTGTGAATACACGTATAATTGACGGAACGTGAGTTGCCTTTTTTCTTTCTATTGATCAACATTTTTGCTTTGGCTGCTGACATGTGGATAAGTCAGTAAATAAAAAAATAAACACAAACACCATACAAAATACAACACAATACACAGTGCTTGCAGTCTACCTGTCTGTGTTTTTTGGTGTTATGTTCAAATCTGAACTTTGAAAATTAGAAATTTAGTTATAAGTGAATATATTATGTAGTAACATACTCGGAATTATCCGAAAACGAGGGTAAGATGTTCCAACAAATTCCAGGTGTGAAGAGGCGATTAAACACAATGTATTGTACAGGTGAGTTACATTTGCATTACTTAAATTTCTAAAACACCTAAACACCATATGCAATTTCCCTTTTTATTGCAGAATATTCTGCAAACTTTGTGTGGCATGAGAACGCTTACACCATACCTAAACCGCACATCCGACGAAAACTCAGTTTAGAAATTAGCAGATCTCTTCCCCAAGTCTCATGGATGTCAAGCGTAGTCGAACAACCGAAAATTAGAAAGGACCGAGAAAAATTTAAAATCATACCAGCAATCTCAAAAAACACCAAATGTGCCAAAGCCAGTGTAGTACGACATTTTGATTTAGCTGAAGATGCAAGAGGACTAAAATCTCATTTTGAACCTGCAATTATCGAGAGTTACGTAGAAAAAGGAATTAACAGCTATAGTAAAGCGCAAAGTATGAGGAATCTCTATTTTACAAGTGTATATGCCCAAGACTTTACTTTGTCAGCTATTACAGAAAGATGAAAGAAGTAATAAGGGTAGGAATTGTGCATTATATTTTTATAAAGTTTTGTTTTAATACGAATTATAGATTTTGTATAAGTTTCAGAATTTTTGTAAAGTAAATACTAAAAATATGTATGATTTTAATAGGAACTTTTCTAAAATACTATAGCAGTTCAGTTTTATTTGAATGTGATACATAATATCGATTTTAGGATTTACATACGCTCCGAGTTTCCTTATTTGAACAATACAGAAGCAAATAGCTGGGTCTGATGCAATATCAGACAGAATCACACTGTTCATTTGAACGAATACTGTTCCAGGGAAGTTCATGCCGTGGAAAGCCATTTGACAAAAATACTTTCCTAAGATATTTCACAGATTCTTTTGGAATTCTTTCTCGGTTCGGGTCTGTAAAGTTAACCCAGTGCAATCCAAAACGTTCTCTGTGCCAAACAATGTCATCAAATCAAATCAATATCTGTATATACGCGGTCATGAAATAAATTACTCCTTTTGTTTTTTACTAAGCTACTATATATATCTACACAGTTTTGTTTTACGTACGTGTATCCACTGGCCCATTCAAAATTGTCCATGAGGCTCCATGCCGAATACCCTCTGACATTGCAGCCATCAACTATCACAGCTTTTAGTAAATTATTGATGTAGCCTTTGTAATACTCAATTCTTCCATAGTCATTCAAAACAACGTTTGGTAAATCACTATATCCATTTTCAGTCACAATCAGGGGAGGATTATTAAACCTATTTTTTATCCAGTTGAGAACTTTTCGAAAACCCCAGGGAACGGGTCGAAGCCATGTAGATCCAGTTTCAGGCCAGCTTGGATCCTGAGAGGTCATTGCATTTTGATCTCCATACCACCCCGGACCTGGATCATGGGTTGCAGATGTAACCAAGTAGGAAGAGTAGTGGTTCAGTCCAATAAAGTCATAACTTCCTGGGTCATTTATCATAACATAATACTATTTATCACCTCATATTTTCTACTTCAGTTCAACCTAAGTATGTATATCATTCCTTTCGGAATATAAGGTATTTGCAGTGTCTCATGTATATACCTTTTATGTAATCCGTCCAATATTTATCAAAGGAGGGGAGACGTGATGTTGATCTTCCTTCTTGCATGCTTCTCTCATCCACACTTTTCCTCACAATGTCGGGATACTTTCCAAACACTATGGGGGACGCAAACATGCCAAACTGTGGAAGCAAGCCCATGTCATAATACAAAAAGGGTCGGATGAATATTATCATGTTTGGTTGCAGATGTATAAAAGTATATATTTTCATGTTGACGTAGAAATGAAAATTTACTACCCATAGGCTACAATATTCTTGATCACATCATCACATTTTAAGCTCCAAACCTTAAATTGTAAAGCTCTCTCGGAAGCCTCAATATCCTCTGGATTAGTTGGATCGGATGGTTCAAGCCATCCAGAATCAATGGTAATCCCAACCTGACCCTTTTGTTGAGCCTTAAATTCCTCATCATATATTCGGTAAGCTCGAGCATGAGCCTTGAGTATTGTGTGGATGCATTTATATGGCGTTTCTGAGATTTCCTTTAGGCCTGGTGCGAAAACTCCATCACCATAACCCATTACGCATATGACCCATGCCTCATTAAAAGTGAACCACTGTTTCACTCGGTCTCCAAAATTTTTGTACAGGATTCGGGCAAAGTTTCCAAAATGCTCTATCATATCTTCATTTGTCCAACCACCCAAGTTTTGAAGAGTTTGTGGCATATCCCAGTGATGTATTGTAATAACGGGAGTTATCTCAAGACGAATTAGTGAGTTGATTAAATTATTGTAATAATCTAAGCCAGCTTGGTTAACTTTTTCAGTTGTTCCTAATGGAAGTATTCTACTCCAAGCTACGGAAAACCTGTAAAAATCTACCTAAAGCCCAGACAAAAGAAGTTGGAGTTTGTCATTATCAGTAATGTAGAACATAAAACCTATCAAAATTAATGTAAGGCTACTATTACCCCAAGACTTTTCACCAGCTTGGCATCTTCCTCATATTTGTGATACGAATCGCAAGCAATGTCCCCACTACTACTGTCTCTTATTGGCGAGGGACTTGAGTGTGTAAAATTGTCCCAAATATTTTCACCCTTTCCTTTTGTAAGCAAATTATATTGAATATTGATTGTTGTTTGTTAATTTTTTTAGGGTGTTAAGTTTCTTGTTTTTACCATCTAGATTCCAAGCGCCTTCCACTTGATATGATGAAGTTCCGATACCCCACCGAAAATAGGATGGAAACTGTCCGTAAATAAAGTCATCTTCTGCGACTGATTCAGCATTCCAATGAGCAATTAGAAATGATAGAAAATAGTTTAGTAGTGCTATAATCTTCATGTTTGTGGAATCTATAAATTCACTTTTAGACTTTGTCTATTATTGTTTCTTAACAAACCGGCTACAATTATTGCAACTTCCATAACAGCTACACAGTGGCCAGTCAACTATGATGATGTAATTGCAGCGCAATCACAGAAAAACACTTGAATCTTCAGTGTCCATTTGTTTTTCCTTGCATATCATATATTATGTGCATGCTCATATAAATGAAGTATAGCATGTGATCCATGACTTTCAGAGAAGTCAACTTGTAACTCCAAGGACATTGGAATCTCATGCTTCACACATCATAGTAGCATAATATACATCGATGCATAAGGTAAATACAAAAGTAAAATGTTGTTTACATACATTAACTTTGTCTACGTCCACACGTAAGTCAAAATCTGCTTATGAGAATCCACGCATTTGTACACGCAACCATATATAAGCAACAAAGCAAAACACCGTGGACGTGTGGACAACACTTGTGTCCAGTAAAAGTGACTTGCAAGTTGCCAGTTGGAATACAACTTGCCATCTAAAATTGCATTTATGCAGAAAATATTTTACATCATATTTTATATCTATTTCAAGCACCATAAGGGCTACGGAAAGCATAATTTTATTCTTCTAAAGCCATATTATGCCCGATAAAAATGCAAATAATATCATACTTCAATAGTGTCATCACCGGAAATGTTTGTACAGGCCAAACAAAGTTTTAGTAGTAGGGTAAGAGAAACTAAATGATATAGCCTGAATTAGATACATCCACGTGTTTGGGATATGCATGATAATGATAAATGATTATGGGTTGTAGAATAAGTATTTATTTATTTATATAAGTATTAAGACTCTATCATTAAAGCATTGAGTAAAGTGTGTATTATATTGGTCTGAGAAAATTGTAATATTTTCGCTGGAGATGGATATTGATAATGTGTTACCGTTAATAATAACGTCATATCATAATCACAATCAATCATCCTATCCTGTGACCATTTCTGTATTGGTTTTTGAACAGTCTTACTGGGATAATCTGTTTATATGAAAGGAGTAAACCGTAAGTATGTATGCATGTTTTGTGACAAAAACATTTATATAATCTTATACAATATATGACCAAAGTTTGTCTACCCACACGTGAATCCACAAACTTCTCCACTTCTCATGTTTAATTTTGAGATAGACACTTACAAGGTATTGAGGTATATACAGGTGCAGTAGCATTAATATTGATAATCCCCTTGCAAATGCGTTCAATAACTTCTCATACTCTATAAGTGAATTTGGTCGAAAACACTCCGAGTAAAATGTTCTGTATACTCACTGCTCACTCCAGGTTTAATAATACGCTTCTTCTCTATCTAATCTTAGCTAAATAAAATATGGCTTTCTTCTCAAAACACCACGCTGTGCTCTTGATTCTAGCTCTCATGTAATATTATACAACATGCTGATTTTATGTGTGTGTATATTACTTACATAGCTCAGTAGTCAGTCTTTCCAAAAAAGAGAAAATGAAACAAGTCAAAGTAAGGTAAAAAGGAAAGAACCTATAATGAACAAAGACGGTTGGTTATGTGTGTATAATATGCTATGATATAAATACCGTAATAAGAGTATGAAATGAAAATATGAAAAGTTTGCTCGGACTCGGACTTCACTTGTACATCCTTCCTTCCCACAATCAGACAGTGTTGCTATCCTCTCAACTGTCTAATTTGGCAGTAGTGTCAGGAAACAAGAACAGGAGGGCACAAATCAGACTTGAAAACTGCTATCACGCACCCAAATCTTGTAGTTTTTTTTGCTTCGCATGACTGTATCGGGTTTAGCTCTGACTTTGTGTATTTCACCATCAATCGAGCGAAAGCCAACTTGGATTGGAGTTTTTATTAAATAATAGATTTACTGAAATATTCACAGTCAATGTCAATATATAGTACATGCACACATTAAAATATAACAATGTGATTTTGGCTAAAAATCGAACAGATATTTAGTACAGTCGGATACACAAGTATCACTCGAAAATTCAGAAAAATTTGCGGACGTGCAAATGACAAAATTTCAATCAGTTGCGAGTTGAGAAGGTTTACGTGAAGTGAACCGATCCATAGAAAAGTGTCACTCAAAAAATAATCCTCCAGTTTATTTTCAAGTAGTGAATCCGTGTGTAAGTAATGCACATACAAATTCAAAGCTAGGATTGTGGTTGTCAGTTTATTAATCTAAAAAAAATTGTTGCATACACAGAATTCTAAAAAAAAGTTGTTCATATCTCTGTTGCACAGTGCATCATTTTATGCAAAGCCCATCAAAATGATAACGTTTAGCGAAGACTTCAAAATATACGTGCTACCCTGGATCTCTTTGCTGGTGACAGGCTATACTGTCTATAGCCTTTATCAGCACGTATTTTGCGCATTGCATGTAAGTACAATTTAGCAGTTTGAGTTTGATTAACACTTCAGAATTTGAGTGACGGAGAAACTACTTTCATTCCATGCATTTTTTTCAAGTTTTGTGAGTTCTTTCTACATTTACAAGCCTGTAGAGTCAGGCTTATATATATGGCTTTTCAGATAAGGGAATTAAAGCGAAGAAAATTACGAGAGAGTTTACTTAATACGCATGATTTTCTGTGAAAGTTTCTATCTAATAAAAAGTATTGATTTTTCTTTGGCTCTTGATGACGGCGGCTTGCGAAGGACAAATGGACAACGAGACGGCTTATCAGGAAGAAGCAACGAGAGAGAGACTATGCCTTTCAAAAGCTACACCAACGTTATGGAATGACTGCCAAAGCAGAGAAAATAATTTCCTTGACAGAGGATCAACTTCTTAGCGAGCTTCAGCAGAGAAAGTTGTCAGCTATAGAAGTACTTGAAGCTTTCACTGCCAAAGTGAGTACAAAACACCACACATTTTGCCAAACCAATTCCACTTTATCTCACACTCCGTTCCTATTTCGTATGGGTATATATCTAAATACCAAGGTTAACTATAACTATGCCATATAATTGTTTGGTTGGACCGACATGACATTGAGATGTGGGAAGGAATAATTTCAAAAGCCAAAGTTGACAGTAAGCTTATATAGACCCACATCACATCACCCATATTCCACTTCCAGCTTTCAAATCTCTTCTTCTGCAGCCAGACTATTCGGAGTAGGCAATTTTAATAAGATGAATTAGATTACCATGTCATATTTATACATATAGGTATTAGTTATGTGTACATGATAATTATTACTACGGATAGAATTTTCTCTATTTGAAAGAAAATTCATTTTTGGGCTAATTTCATATATTCCGCTTTGTTAACTACAGATACCACAGTTGCCTACTCGGCTACAAGAAAATTAATCAAATTATAGGGAATGTGACATAATTGGAGTTGACAGATAAAAAAATTTAACTAGCAAACATGTTGTTGCCTGAGCCCAACACAAAATGACAATGACGGCAGACGTGCATTACATTTATGACAAGTTGAAATTGAGTGGGTTGAAATGAATGCATTGGTGGATTTGTTCCGTAATTTCATTATTTTTCAGGCCCTTAAGGAAACAAAGGAGTACAATTCAGTGACGGAATTCATCCCTCAAGCTCATGTACGTAAGCTCACAACAAGCAACCTTTCAATTCATTTTCGGGTTGGATTAATGTAATTAAAGACACATGCACGATTTCCTACACGCTGTAATTTTCTTGCTTTCTCTTGAATAAGTTTTTATGTCCTGCTGTTTCATGCCATGTATATAATCCAGTGTGCATATAATGTTAGTACACTTGCAGAAATCCCAAAATTTCATTACTTTTTTATGTTTGGACTTGTGTATATTTGTGCACAGTGTTGATGCATAAAGTTGATGTTTATGATATGCTTTCTTGTTTCTGTTCAATGCTCAATGAAGGCATAACAAAAACAAGAGTGAGCCTCCTTGCAGCACATTCCAAATTCCAATGTAATGTTTCTCTGGTGGGTAAACTGATATTTGCTTGTGGTAGGCAGACTGCACATCTTGTTATGACCAAACCAACCATCCCCAGTTTTTGAAATACTATACTATACTAGCATGTGGTTTTCTCATGATGTTTTCAGTTGTGGGCTGCCAAACTAGATGAAATGCCAGAGATCAAAGGACCACTTCATGGTTGAAAATTAATTTAATACTCTTAGATAATGTTTCTTTTTTGTCTTTCCTTCTATTCGTAAAACATATTTTTATATGACTAAAGGATTACCGATCAGCGTCAAAGAGAATTGCAACATTGAGGGAATGGACTCGACTGTGGGATTTGCGAAAAATCTTCATAGACCTCAAGATGAAACATGCACCATTGTAAAGATGCTAATGGAGCTGGGTTGCGTACCATATTGTCACACAAATGCTCCCCAAACGTTGTTCTGGTACGTATTATTTGTACACGGAAGTAGAAGTTCCTTAAAAGCTATTACATTTTTATGTTCATCGCTTGGATGGACTGTACGTGTACATGCACGCATTCCAACCAAAGAAATTAGAGTTCTGCCAATAACCAAACAAAAAATGAGGCTATTTACTTCAAGGATTTTGTGCATATGACGGCTATAAATTTTACTAGTTTGAAAGCATAAAAAAATACTAAAAGCATGGCTGTCCGAAATTCAGCGATTGAGAGCTTGGTTGATGGATGACTGCACTAGTATGGGAATTCCATTTTCTGTTGTTTTTGTTTGTAGTTGGGGATCCGGTAATCCAATATTTGGAGAAACGAAAAACAGTCTAAATCCAAATTTATGTCCAGGTGGAAGTTCTTCTGGGGAGGGAAGCTTGATTGCAAGTGGAGGGAGTTTGTTCGGAATAGGCAAGATCACTAAATTTTAGTACAGAATCGAATTTATAATTGATATAAAAATTTAATTAATTAATTAGTTAATTATAATTTAACCGCCTTAAGGGACTGACGCTGCAGGGAGTACCCGTATACCCGCACATTGTTGTGGAATTTCCAGTCTTAAACCGACGAGAATGCGCTTGAGGTAAATCTTCTCAATAAATCTTCTCCAATAAAAATATGACTTCAAAAACTGTTTCCACCGATAAATACCATTTTCAAGCTAAAACTTTCCATGCCTCAAAAGCGCTTTCTTGGTCATTTCATTATAGTCCTGGCGGAATTTATTCTTCTGCAGCCGCTGTAGTAGGATGTACGTTGTATTTATTTCCCAAAAAAAATGATGCATGATGATAAATTTTATGGTGCTATAACCTTAGACATTAAACTTTATTACTGTTTACGCTTCCAGTATCTGGTGTAGCAGGACTCATGGGAAAATCCGCTAGCTTTATCAAGAAAGTGTTTCAAAATTTAACAACAGACGACTTCCAAAAACGATATGATCCTCTGACGTTGCCCATACCGTGGAATGAAAATGTAGGACATTGACAAACGCATGCGATTGATTTTAATTAAAATCTCACATACATATATCTATGCAAATTTCCCCCATGTCTTCTGAGACCTAAAGAGCTACGCACTTTGTTTGTCTCAATATTTTTAGCTGTTTTCAGCCAAACGACCGATGAGAATAGGATATTACACAAATCTGATACATTTCTTTCCCATTTTTGGAGACACAGAGGATGTGGTATTGAAAGCAAAATGTGCATTAGAGTCCGCTGGCCATTCCCTTATCCCTGTTGAATTGCCAGATAGTTTCGAAGTGATGAAAGTATTTGTTGATCTGGTCTATGCGGATGGGGGTCAATTCGTCTGCAAACTCTGGTTTACATATAAAAGCTCTATGTATTAAAATGTTTTTGAGGAAAATCCCTACTTACTTTTGGGCTAAAGCTTTTGGTTTTATTGCTGGAATACTACTATATAGGAAAGATGAACCTGTAGCACAGTCCGCAATCTTTCACTATTGGATGAGCTGGATTCCTCGATCAATCCGGGTGATGCTGGCCGCAGTGATGAACTCTAATCTTGTTCCGTTTTTCTATTCTCCACGAATTGCAACAATGTTTCGTGGTGGGTGTCCAGCATTTCGTTTTTATAGAGAAGAACTCATCATAAGAAAGGCTTATGCTCATATTACCCCTGTCCATGCTACTTTCAAATACATATTATTTGAGTTAGAGTAATATGCAATGATGATGGCCTTATATATATGTAAGTCCACTTTCACTCTTTCGTTAAATTTGGTAGGAGGAGCAGAGAAATCAAGCGAATTGATGTTGGCATCCGGGAAGCGAGAAAAGCTTTTGCAACAAATGGCAAACGAATGGAAAAAGCATAATCTGGATTTACTTCTCTGCCCAACATTTCCATTTGCAGCTGTCCCTTTAAAAGATGCTGGATATTTGAAGCGTAAATTTTACGTTCTTTTTGTTAAAAATTGAAGCAACATAAAATAATCCCTTCATGCTTGAGATAAAACAACTCACAAATATGTATGCTTTTATAATGTCAATGAATTTGTATGACTTGTTTTGATAGCTGCCATTATTCACACCTTAATGTGGAACATGTTTGATTGGCCTGCTGGAGTGGTTCGATTTGGAACAGAGTCGGGAAAAAAACTGGAAGAGTATAATACAGAAGGAGACATGCTTCTTAAATGGGCTCATGAGGTAAAGTACATATCTCAACTCAAAATAATGTATTTTTTTATAGAAACCACAATCATTTAATGAAAAATCTTTTATGAATCACTCACAGGCTGCAAAACATTCTGTGGGAATGCCAATATCAGTACAACTCGTGGGACTTCCTTTCCAAGAGGAAACCGTGTTACGTGGAATGATGGAACTTGAAAGTATTTACAGGAATTCTGACCTCAAATGAAGCTAGTCAATAAAATAGTCTTGATTTCATGGTATATATGTACATCAACATGAACACTCCCAATACAATACATGCATTGACCTGTTTATGGACAGTTTAAATCTTTAAATATAGCTATCCTCTTAATCACAAGCTATTTATCTAATCTATATCATTAATTAAAATTAATTTCTTGCACAACTTCATCTATTATTCATCTTATCTATTACACTGCTCGATTATTAAAATTATAATGTAAAAGTGTAGCACAGTCAAAAAGTTACACAAATCGTTACAAAATAGTTTTTTCATTTCATCGTTTTACAGTCTCATTTTTTATGCATAAGCATACGCAATAGCGAACAAAGCATACAGAAAACAAGCGAGAAGCGGTGCCCCTACTGAAACAACAGTACAGCGCCAAATACAATGGCTTTATGGTCTAGGAAAATAGACCTTGGAAATAAAAACAGGAATAGTGTTAGTGGCTGCGCACTAGTAATTTGTCTCTCGTTAGACGATTGATGACAAACAAACAAAAAGGTTTAATTTAGATCGTAGCTCTTAACTTTACTAACTATGCTTTTATAGGTGCATTTATCAACATAAACATGAAACCGATTGAAATTCAATTCGATTGGGATATGAATTAAAGTTGAGGTTTGGGAATTGACAAGTGACACCACGGCAAAATCATTTTAAAGTTAATTTTTTTTAGTGTAAGTTAATCTTAAGGTAGGAAGAACGATTTTAGTGATATTTGGTCCGATAGTGTAAAACTCATTGCGTGCATTAATTTAGTGTCCCTATAAAAGACTGCAGATAAGCTAATAGTTTAGAAATGTTTAAATAGACTGTCAAGTATAAGTGCGACACTTTTAATTAAGATGAATTTCGATAAACCACCACCAGGCCGTGGAGGTGGAGGGCCCCCACCTTTTTGCCCGCATAATGGATGCTCCAGTCGAATATGTACTTTAGTTAAAAGAAGAAGGTAAGTTTTTGTTATTCTTTTTGGGGTTACGTGAATACTATTGACTTTGACTATTGACTCTATGTACTTTTATGTTAATAATAATAATGAGGTGTTGATAATTTTATTTTGATTGTCATTGTAGAATTGATGATGTTGATTCCTCATCGGATGAAGGGGAAGATATGGCTCCGGTTGCAGTTGCAGAGTTAGAAGCACCCCCAAGAATGAGAATCTCAGGAGTATTAGATCCTGTTCCTGTTGGGCAACCTTATCCACCAGAAGTTCGTGAAGAAGTTGATATTCCTGATATTCAAAGAGTAGTAGAATGGAGGAACGTCCGTAGTCCGATGCCGTTACACGATGAGATTCCAGGCAGTCCAGATCCAGATTCAGGAGCAGAAGAATTTCCCCCAATCTTGCAACCGATGATGCCAGTTCCGATACCACTATTACCAGTACCAGTACCATGTCCGCTGCCAGCTCCTTTGCAGTCACCTATAACTCCACCAGGTCCAAGTTCTGCAGGAAGCAATATCAGGGGAATAGTTGATGAACTGGGCTGGCAGGAAAACCGGCCAAAGCTGGTTCAAAGGGCTGGCTTCCTTCTGAACAATTCGAGGATGAGTGATGTTCGATTTTTAGTTGGGGAGACGAAAACTGAAATCCCTGCGCATAAAACTATTCTTGCGTTAGGTTCTCCGGTCTTTGAAGCACAATTTTATGGAGCGATCGGGTCTGTGGGAGCAAATGATGTCATTGAATTGCCCGATATGGAGCATGACACATTTTTATTGTTTCTCAAGGTATGATTAACATAACAATTTTATTTTTGTAGTCGGATTTCCCATGTCTATTTATTTTTATGCATAATTTATTAATATTTTAAAATTTACAGTACTTATACACTGATGAACTGGAAAATTCATTGGATGATACACAGCTTCTGTGTTTGCTGCGTCCTGCGAAAAAGTACATAGTACCACATTTGGTTGATAGGTGCTCGGATATTTTAATGACAGAATTGAAACCGGAAAACATATTTCAAATTTTGCATCATGCTCAGTTTTTTCAGCTGAAAAAACTTGAGGGGGCTTGCAATCGATATATTGACAGGTTAGTTACATTACAATTGCAAATGCTGTTCAATGTTACAGAGAGGAAGCAAAACAAAATACAATATGTCTCATTTCAAACTAACTTTTCAGGAACAGCGAAGCCATTGTCAATTCAGAGGATTACATTAATCTTGCAAAGTCCACATTAACAGATTTTTTGAAGCGAGATGGACTCAATATTAGTGAAGAAGCACTTTTTCAGGCTGTCCTCAGGTACATATATGAGTTAGGAAATGAAGACAAACTTTAATTTAACATAGTGTTCATCAATATTTCCTATTCATTTTTATTTTAAATATTTGTGTTTTAGGTGGGCAAGTGCTGAATGTCAAAGGAACTCCATTGAGGCGAACTATGAAAATCTTCGATTAACATTGGGCGACTGTTTGAAACTAATAAGATTTCCGGCAATGAAGAGGGAGGAATTTGCATCCGTGTACGAAACTACTAATATTCTCAGTGCTGAAGAAGCTTGCTCTGTGTTTGTTTTCATGTGCAAGTCATCTACTGATGCGTAAGTAGTAAAAAAAGCCTTTAATGTAATATTATTATGATGTGTGATAAAGCAATGTCATGTTTGTATAACAAAATCATTGCCCCTTTTAGGATCCCTCCAACTCTTGACTTTCCGACTCAAAAACGAGAGTTTTCTCCTCGTCTGTGCGTTGTGAGTCGATTCAGCGGAGATCCCGTGGAGCACAGCTTGAACTATCGAAGCGGAGAGATTTATAATTACCGAATTAAGTAAGTAGTAAAGTAGTATCCTTTTTCTGGTGTAAAATGTGGTGATTTAATTTTCTTCTTCACTTTTGCAACTGTAGCTTCAAAGTGGATCGTGAAATCTTCATGAAAGGAGCTAACATATTCAGTATCCGATGTGGGGTTGGACCATTGGCATATGCAAGTAGACGTGAGTTCAGTGGAGCTTTGTATTTGTCTGAGAAGGAGAAAGAAAGGCAACACACACAACCATACATTGCGAGAAAACAGTTTAATAAAGTGGGCGCTTTGGAGCTGGATGAGTCACCTATGACTGGTGGGGTAGGAAGAAGGCAATACTACCCAGTCATGTTTGATTCGGAAATAAAGCTTCAAGCTGGGAAACATTATTCCGTCTGTGTGGTGGCATCGGTAAAAACCTATAAAAGCATGTAATAATACTTGTATTTCTCAAGTTAAATGCATTTAATTAAACTAACTTACTTTCGTTCTATAGGTGAGCAGCCAAAGCTACCCAACTACCCCTCTGCAAACCTATGTTGGCGTGAATGAGCTAACCAAAAGTGCAGTCATGCACTCTGAAGACTTAGTAATCAACTTTTCATTTCTTGGTTCCTCAGTGGACGGCAGCGTGGGCCGATTTACTTCTGCACAAATTCCAGAGTTGATTTTTTGCTTGTAATTTACTTTTTTTTGCATGCTACTTTTTTCATTCAATTTCATGATCTTTTTTTGTATAGTTTAAAAAAATATATCGTAAATTGTTATATATTTTAACGAAGAGACTGCTTTAAAATCTCTTGGTTCATTCATAGTCTTATGACTATGTGCCTCTCCTAATCTTAATGAATATTTTTATTCGCAAGCCATAAATTATTATTTTATATTCTATTCTGAATGGTTATAAAATTTATTCCTTCGCTTATCGAAAGTAGTAGCAAAGGTATTAATTATATAGTATATGATGTATCTCAAATAAAATTAGTTCAATTCAGTGTAATAAATAAATTATAAAAACGAATTACAAATTACAATCTTATCCCCAACTCAGACAGATTTAATTTAGATTGTGATTGTAAACACGTAAACCTTTTCATAGCATTCACTTTTCATTGTCAAGTCATCAATGTTTTCATGTGCGAAAGTGTGCGTTTGCTTCATACTTGCCCTTTTTTTTTATATATACATAAAAATATCACATCAACTCAACTCAAACATACAGAAAGTGTACTTCCATCATATAAAAAGCATACGTTTTTTGGAAGTAATGGTTGTGTTGTAGGTTGTAGATATGCATTTTCGTATGCATACGAATACGTAATAGTATGTACAGCTGTTTTGTGTAAGAAAAGGGTAAAGGCAAATAATAAAGGTGTATATACGAATTCTGCACAGGACGACAATTCACTTCGTGCTGAAGCATATGATTCTGATTCTTTTGTTCAATAAGGTATTGTGCATGTAGCAGATTTTGGTTAGATTTGTTAATTAACATCATATTGCTAATCGTTAAATGTGTTCAAGTTTGATTATGCAGATTTTTCTACTGTGTGTATTTACAGGAAGGGGAAAAGATTACAGTTAAATTGTGCCTGCGCTCGTGTTCATTCTTTGACTGATTGACTGTCAGCATCTCTCAACTGTGATTTTCCGTTTTTTCTTTTTTGTGCTTGTGCTGTACGTTTGCTATTATTCCCTTGATTTGATTTTTGATCCATTTGGTATCGGTCCTCCACTCCGATTGGTTGTGACAGCGAACTAATATGGAAACAGGAACAGGAAGAAATTCTTCCTCCAGTGGTAGTGGTAGCAGTAACGCAAACCGTGGTAGTCCTGTCAGTTCGAATGCCAACAATAATAGCAGCAGCAGCCAAGATAGACCAAGTGGTGGTGGTTCTACCAGTAGTTCAACTCCTGGGGGAAGTTCTAAAAGCACGATTGTTACTGTTATAATTCCACCCAATTTGAGTGCTTCCTCATCAAGTAGTTCAAAAGGTGATAACAGTAGTAGTAAAAGTATGGAAAAGTCATATCCGCCGAGCTCAGCTGCCTCCTCTCCATGTGCAAAGAAACGAAAGTAAGTTTTTAATTATGAAAGGTTAAAATGTAATCATGACTAGGGTTTGGCATTTAACTAATTAAATTGAATCTGCTATGCATATTTTTTAGGTTGAATTTGAGAGGGGAGAAGGAAGGCCAAAGCTTGATCCCGTCTTCCACTTTAAAATCCGCAGTTGTTCATAGTTGGCAAGAAACTAAGGCGAGCATCAAGGAGCGTACAACTTGTCTTGTTAACAGTGAGCGACTTAGTGATATCAAGTTTTTGGTTGGTCCGATGGAGGCTCCGATATTTGGACATAAAACGATTTTGTCAGCGTCGTCTCCATACTTTGAGGTACGAAACTTTCATTTGCTTGATTCGATTTTTGTTTTTAAAGTACTCACGGATTGCTAATTTCAAATGTTTCAGAACCTCTTCTTCGGTCCGATGTCAACAAAAGAACCGGTGATTAAAATCCCAGACATTGAGCCCGAAGTTTTTCTGAGTTTTTTGAAGGTATACATTAATCTACACAATATTGTGACTATGCGTTTTAATTGTGTTGTGTTAAGGATTGTATAGCATGTTAAGCTACCAACTATGTCATTTTTCTTTTCAGTATCTTTATACTGATTTTTTTGATGATACAATGGACGATTCTGATGCGATGATGCTTTTAAAACCCGCAAAAATATACATTGTTCCTCATCTCGCTAACAAATGTGCTCACTTGCTTATCAACAAGATGAGCCCGGATAACGTTTTTCTGATCTATAGTCATGCCATGATGTTCGACGAGCCGGATTTAGCAATCGTTTGTCTGAGATATTTGGATAGACAAATTGACAAAGTCATTCAGACGGAGGAGTTTCTGGAAATTGATAGAGAAACTTTATGCACATTGTTAGAAAGAGAAAATCTGCGGATCAACGAGTGTTTGCTTTTTAAAGCCATCATGAGGTAAAGCAAATAACGACTACGTTTATCAAATGATGCTCTTTTATTTTATTAACTGAGATGTTAATTTACTAAATTATTAATGAATTTCTCTCATTTCGTTTTAGCTGGACGGAAGCTGAGTGCAGAAGAAGTGATTTGGATGTTTCTCCAGAGAATCAACGAGAAGTGTTAGGAAATGCGTTGTATCTCATCAGATTTCCAGCCATGGCTCGTGAAGAGTTCTCAATCGAGGTGGTGCCCAAAGGCATTCTCAACAAAGATGAAATTATCAGCGTGTTTCTTAATTTGTGCATTTCAAACGAGAAAAAGTAAGCCCAGTTTAATGAAATGATTTGCCTTGCTTACTTGCTATAAGCTAATCAGGAATTAGAATTAACTATATATGCTTGTTAATATAGACATCATCGTCCGGAAACTCCATTTTTTACCGAAAGACGGGTATACAGACCCAAACTTCAATATTTGAGCCGATTTTCAGATGTGCTGAGCAAAATTATACATTATACACCGCATGTTTTAAGTGGGGAAAATATATATAGCTCTTCTTGCAAGTAAGTTGAATGAATTACCAATTTATCTGCAATGTCTGTTGGATTGCTGTTGTATAATTTTTAAACAAGTGTTTCGTTACTTGACCCTAGATTTCGCACAGATCAACGAGTTTTCCTTCATGGGGTTGGTGTGTATGCAGTTTCCAGCACAATCAATGGCTTAAAGTTTGTAGCCACCGTTAGTTTATTCAGGAGTGCCGACACAGCAAGTGTCCAACCTTCAAGCCAAGTTCTAGGTTTGTTACTCGGAACAAAGACAGTTGAAGGTTCAACACGTTCATATGACTTCCGTATGCCATTCCAAATCATATTTGAACAGCCGTTAGAAGTGCGTCGTGAAGAAGACTATGTTATCCTAGCTACTATAAAGGTAAGCACAAAAAAATCCGTTTATAAAGACATTTAACAAAAAATTAGCATAGTGAGTGATTATCTCCTTTACTGAATATAAAGGTTACAAGAGATACGACCACCGTTCCATATAGTTCATTAGGATTATTTGGCGGAACTGGAGGATATGGAAATCAAATTGATGCATACTATGGCACCAAGCCTTTGGCAATTGTAAACGCTGCATGTAATGACGGAATAAAGGTTAACTTTTTCTTCCCATCACTGCCAAGTGAATCCTTCACAGCTGGACAAATTCCACAACTAATTTTTAGTGTATGATCAAAAAGTAGAACTATTTGCTGCCATAATTTATGGACCTTAAATCCTGTTTTGATAGAATGAAAAAAAACTTCCTTTCGTATATAAGGTACTAGCATAAGATTCAAATAATAATGCAGGAACTAGAAAGATGCAAGAAAATTATTCTTTTGCTCTTGAAATTAATGTCAGAATCGCAATACTTGTGTAATATCGCAAACTTATTTATATAACTTATCGATACTTATCGCATTTCAATGTTTAACGCTTCGCTTTTAAAAGTTAATGTTAAATGTCTTAAACTAAATTCAAAGTTCATACAAAGCAAAAGCAAATAATTACATAAATTAAGTAATGTTCATAAGGAACAAATGATGAATGAAAAAGTTAAGTGGTGCTACGTACTAAAAGCCCTCTCTTGGTTGTGTTGTTCCAAGATGGTTTTATTTTAACGATGACTAAACCTGGTGTTGTTCTGATAAGACAATTAATTATCTTTTAAAGGTGCATTCATTTATATATGTTATGTCAACGTATCGCATTCACAAGTAGATTCGAAACAATTTGTAATATAATCCTTTTCTTTATGCTAAATAAAAGTTTTCATCATTCTCTTTACAAAAAAGAAGGTTCATGATTCAGTAAATGATCTACCTACATCATCACTATTATAAGAAGCATAAATGGTTCATCTATGTATCATTACAGCAATGTCTTCGGTCTGGGAATGCATTCTTCGGTTGATGGTTGGTCTCGTCCATGGAGTACGCCAAAATGATCATAATCATAGCATGTGCTATCATAATAATATAATCATGCGCTTAATTTCATAAAACATTGGCGAGGATTTTAATATATGCAAAAAAGGTTTTCTTTCATCCGGTCAGTTACAACGACTCGGATTTGCATACTTTATGCCAACAAGTTCCATGAATTCAGCTGATGGCTACTTCTTCTAATTAATACTGCGATTGCATATTTTCAAAGAACTGTCAGTCATAAATTGAATGCAACAATGTAGCAGCTACGCATTCCATCATTGCTGATATTAAATTCTTCAGTTGTCTGTCTGCAAAGGGTTTTTCAAAAAGACCGTAGCTAATATCTAATCCGGATGCCAAATTAGAAAGGTTGTTTTAATTGTTAGGTATTAGTTTGGGATTTTGAAACCAATGGACCGATTCAAGAAATTCCGAAAGAGTGCTAGACAAAATCAAAGGCGTACTTCCTTTCAATACCACATACCTGTTTAGTCTAAAACTAAACTAATTTGATCCCTGTTGATAATCGCTGACAAGATGACGGGGGAATATAATACATGGGATTTTCCAACATGCATTTTTTGTCCTCTATAATTTTAGGATTCCTAGTAAAGTCTTGAATAAAGTTGTTGCGACTAGCTATTACTTTTGCAAATGAGTACTACGGAGTAGTTGAACTGTATATTTACCTAGATATCTGTTCTTAAAAAGGCAAAAAAAAAGGTACTAGCAGGCATAGTATTGTGTTGGTTTGTATACATACAAACGTACGTATGTATGATGATTAGAATATCAAGTTCAAGCTTACAACTTACGTCATTATTATTAGCATTGAATTTGAGGTACCGTAACTATAATAGAATCCATTGCATTTGGGATATATATATATAGTATAAAGAAATGTGCATCTTCACTTCATGTATGCATGCAGACATGCATGTTTACACTTTGATTGGAAAATACACAAAGTAGTAATTGAACTAGTGTGTTGGGTATTCTTTTTTTGTGCAGAAATGTTTGTTGATACCGGCAAAGCATTATATATTTATGCATGCACACTTGCGCACATGTGAATGATGAAAATGTACTACTACATGCATGAACTTCACCTGCGTATATTGCAAAAAAAAATTATGTCCTTCTCTTCTTGGCAAAGCCGCTGTGCATCACTCACTAGAAAGTATTCATTCATAATCAGCGAATCTATATAATATCAGCTTACAATAATCATCGTTGTAAATCTTTATGAGTTTGTCTTGTCGATTTTTTTAGGACGGCTTAATAAAAATTGTGTGCTATGCTTCATTATTTTGGTTTTGGTGATTCATTCATCAAATACCTACAAACTACTTCAATCATTATTACTTTATTTATACTGCAAGCTGACCGTAGCATCTATGCTTTTGCTGTATAGTTATAGTTGTTGTATGAAACAAAACTGTCAAAGAAGATAGACAGTGCATAATAATATGTTCGTAGTAAGGTACTTGTTCCAGGAACAAGAAGATCTTGTTTGCGTAAATGGATGGGTTTTTTCAATACTATTACAAAGCTTTTTAGTAATCAAATTCATATATGGCAAGTGTAAAAGAATGTCATACATATATATGTGTTATATTTGTCCAACACGTGTTCCTCAGTTAACACTTTTTTTTGTTCTCTATCAATACGCTATTAATACTCAGTATACTCTATTAATAATTTGTCTATCGGTAAGAAAATAACAATTATTGATATCTGTATTTAGTATTTAGAACTTGTTAGGTTTGGTCTTAGTGGTCTTATGTTATTGTTATGCATATATTCTGTTGTTAGCTTTGTTTAGCAATATATAAATTCAACAAGATATTTAATATTTCTCGGCTAGATTTAGATACAGTGTTGTGCTGTGGTATAGTGAATAAGCTGATCTAATACATCCAAGCCTGATGTAGATGTACCAATATACTTTATTGTAATTGGTTTGACGTATAAAATGTTATCAATCTACATTTTTTTGCTTAGCTATATAAGCCAGCATTAACGATAACGATCCCGGTTTTCCCTTAAAATAGTTTATAGATTCGATCTTGAATGCTTTTACGGGTTTTAGAGGTTTTCAGCTTACCAATCTGTTGCATTATATTGATTGAACGTTATTTCCAATCAAGGTTATTTGAGTTTAATAGACATTCACACAAGCATTTAAGTTCGCTACCCCGAAAGTTTTTGCAATGTCATTCTTGTTTGAACATACGTACGACAGTGTATGTTTGTAACATCAATGTCTTCTTATATGCTTGGTGGTGTCGACTATTGTGTAGGCCTATCACTCGCAGTTTAATCAAAGATTGATGAAGGTTAGTTTTAGGTACCTGGTACCTCACTACTTTGTAGAACCTGCTTTAAAAGTTAGGCAATTAGATGAACATTTTTACGTAACTAGATACCCAATTTGATAACGCAATATTTCCAATGACTTTTATTCTGAACTCAGCTCGCATTGTACCCAAACCTCAGATCAGATCAAATATAAACGCATGCAAATCACGGTATATAGAAATTTCAAGTGTAATGATATACTTATAAATAGTACTCTGTCTGTACTGTATTGATTGTTAGTAGTATGCATGAGTATTAGCAATTTAACAACTCAACTTTCCCACGAATGACGAAAGAGACAGATAATAGATAAAATCATCTCCTAGAATTACACTACATTATTATAATCACATTACTGATGCTTTGCTTTAAAAAATGCGTCGCATTTCAGTCGGGAATACCCTATTTCCCCTTCAAAAATCAAAGTAAGACATGAGGCATAACAGGCACTTTCATCATCTGTCTGGAGTCTAACTAAATTTTATCAGCAAATTTTTCACTGCACGATGAAATCATAAATGAATCATAACATTGAATTAATCGTCGTATTGCATTTTTATCGCCAAGCATTCCAGTATCTATAAATGCTAAATTTGTAAAGAAGAGGAAGTGCACTGTATTCGTTTTTATATTGCATCCACAGATAAAAAATGCATGCTTAATGATTAAAGCATAAAATTACTTACGTAAAGCACAAGCTCACCAGTTCCAATGTCAAGCAAAGTCTGCTTAAAAGTGTAGCTTTTCTGAATATACATTAAAACTGAAGAATGAATGGACTAAATGGTTTTGATGGTATATTGGTTAGATAATTTGCACCGTCAACCATGCAAAGAACGAGCGTGTAGCAGCAGCCCAAATCTTTGAAGCGTGCGTTTTATTCTATAAGTTTCGAAGGTCAGAAAGGACATGTCATGGATGAATTGACCAACTTCAAGAAATAAGGCATGTCGTTTATCAGCTTTGTTGGCTTCAACTTCAACTCCACTAGTATGCATTATGCTTTCTGCTCATTACTCGTCTAATCTGATATGCTTCCAGCAGCTTTGCAAGTGACGCCAACAACAAATTGTCTTTGTTCATGATCTAATATTCATCTTCAATTCATTCAGTCATACTGAGGGATATTATTAAGAGAGCCGAGAGGTGGACTGTAAAATGCCTGAAAAAGTACAAACTATTACGGTTAAACCTGTCGTCCTGTAAAATATTGTAATTTGTGTACTTGAATGGGTATTGCTGTCGGTCACCGAGGGAAGAGTTTGTCTGAAATTAATTTGGATATTTGTTTGCAACATGCAACCGTGGGAAAATCGTTGAAGTAGGTTTAGAGGTAACCGATTAGATTAAATATTTTTCTAGACCCTCATTTAATCCCATGCTACCACGAGGTCAGCAGCAACGTTAAGAGAATAAATAATATTATTTGAAGGTGACACAAAGTACTTGAGATGAACGACCAAGTGCCGAAATAATAATTTTTAAACAACAAGCCTCTCATGCGGCTTGAGCCGTGACTTAGAATCTCGCAGTATCGAATCTACTTGGTATGTTCAATATGCCACCAAGTCACGCACAACTGACTTAACTGGCGTCTTCTCATATGAATAATTTGTTTCCAATGTCACTGTCCATTTTTTGTGACAAGTTATAATCACGATGAGATAATTCAACTTCAAAACAAATCAAAGGCAATTTGAAGCATTCATAAGAAGGGGTCAAGCAATCTGTTTTGATCAATGAGAAAAGTAGAAATTCTGCATCTGGATGTACAAAGGAATAAGGAATAAAAGTTCAGATGTGTGGATTGTAGTGTCACACTACTTCTTGTGGTTTCAGTATAAATTATATAAAAGTGGATTCTTATCACCCATTCTAGGCGTACATATTTATAAATAAAATTGGATAAGGTTTCAGCTATCGCATTCGTAGTCATTAGGATAACATGTCGGGCTTTGCAGTCTTCACTCACTTTCTAATGATGGATGGATGTATGCATTTGATAATTTTTTATGTAAGATGTGTTACTTTGTAGAAAAAAAGGCTTGGCTATATGGTATTAGCTGATATTGATTAGTCATTAGTTATAGGGCAACTGCAACGGTTTAGGAAACAACAACAAAAGTGCTTCTATGTGCACATACACACTATTGAATTTGCATTTCATCTTATGCACTCGAAAATCAATGGTTTTTTACTTTGATTTTCCATAAAGCTCAAAATCACTGGGTGTTAAACAGATACCTAACGCTCATTGAACTGATAATGGGGTCATATGACACATTTCAATAGTAGCTTGTCTTGAGCTAGTCAATAGTAGCATTATACATACTTATAGATAGACCGCACGTTTTTAATGATGTAGACTCAACATTTTGTGTAAAATAAAATAGGAGATAAATACTAACTTTACAAATTATGAACTTATGAACTGAAATTATGCAGTGAACGAACAGAAATCATCAACTAGCTATAAGCGGTTAGTTGGTAAATAGGTGTGAAAGTAAAGGAATTATATAAAAACATTGAATTTTGATTTGTAGTGTGAATGTAAAGCTTCATCTGCTTCTTTTTAATTAATTATTATGGATTCGTCTTCTTAAGTATTGTTTCATTGAACGCGCATACATCGGAGCTGCAGCTTATAGTATTATCATTGTCTACCTAAAATATTCACAGCAGTTCATGTAGGTGCTTCAATGTCGAAAGTACTCTCTCAGATAAAAGCACTCCAGAATACGAAAATGTCATAAAATGGGCATGTTATCAATACATTATCGCACCTCTCTATTTTAGCTCTCTATCTCTTCCTGCCTCCATTATCCAGTTCAAAATTTATTAATTTACATAATGTAGATGTACACTTGCTAAGTATATCAATTAAAACAGATGTATCGTTTTATTAAAAGTATGAAATGATTAACTTATCAAGTCAGGAGTAGGGCATGTGAACATTTGCTTCTGTAATCACGAGACCCATATCCTCATTCAATAGGTACCATTTTACATAGAATCTTTGCTGGAGATTAAGAGAACCCACAAAGTGAAAGCTATTACACAGAATTTTAGCGAAGTTGTGTTGTATTATTATTATTCCTTTCGAAATGGCATATATTTGATTTGGTCTTTGCTAACGCAAAACATTACCTGATTACAGTGATTACCTCACACAGTCACACGATTACCTACTCTTTGTTAGGTAATGGAAAGTCATGCAAGCTATGCACATTAATTGTTATTTACGCATTTCATATCCAGTAAAGGCATGACAGACAAAAAAGTACTTAGTGTTTACTTACTCGTAATGTAATAAGAAGTTTGTAAAATGAAAGATAGACGATGGGTGTTCTATGACTTGGATTATGCGTTGTATAAGTAGTTTCCAGGAATGCATAACTGATCTCACCAATAGCTCATCTATCTGAAATATGGTTGGATAATTTTTTCCTTCTTTTCTGGGTGCACGTAAATGATATCTTATTAAGAAAGGTACTGTTTATGCAGGTTCTTCCACGCTAAGCTACAATTAGCATGCACAATACAAATGATCATACTGATTTTGAGTGGGCTTCGTAGAATATATTTCGCATAGGTTAATAGGTTTTGCTTCTATGATAGAATCATTCAAAGTTCCACTCGCAAATAGCATCGGTAAATTTCCAATCTGTTTCCATTGACCAAACTTTTCCTTTGATGATTATGATTATATGGGATGCTGGCTGATGTAATTCTATGATGGAAAATTGATGTGCAGTTGTGACTGTCGTAAGTTTCCGTTTTTAGATCGAGATGAAAATATTTTGTTATATGAATCATTCTTTAAATGTTTACCATGTTGCATGTATCATTTGGCAAATTGAAGAACAATATGAACATGGCATACCTGAAAAATATGCCATTGACAATTTTATTACTACTACACTTAGTGACTCTACTTTTACTTGCTGACAATAAATTAAATCGTTATCATGTGCGTAAATAAATATTACCAATATATGTCCTTGTCCCCACCTCCAACCCAGTTACCCGTAAACTGGTAAGGTGAACTTGACTACTTATTAATATTACGTAAACGAATTTGAAGTGGATAATTCGTGCTATTGACAAGTGGGCAAAACTGGGAATTATAAGAATCCTATGTAATCTGTCAAAGTGGAAACTGAGTAACGAGTCGCATTCGTGGAATTTCTTTCACAATGGGACAACGCTAAATGTTACATGTAACACTAGCCATTCATATTAACCAACAAAATATTAGCTCTACATTTTCTGCAACGTTGATGACCCATCGTAATGAATCGCATTTTCTGTCAAAAATTTCCCGTGCTGTAATGAAAAAGTTTCAAGTATTGTTATTTACCTGCTTTTAAGTGTCTCGGACCATACAGTTTCATATTGTCTGTATGATTGGTCGATGAATGGACGTGGTGGTATCAAAAGTGAGGTGTTTTTCGAATGCGTAAATCTTTAGTTTGTCTTTTGCCAAATCACCACTGTGTCATTGTTATGTTTGTAGATCATCGCATATGATTAGCTAACATCCGTTTCGCCATATAAAGAAGCGCCTAGCTGATCCAGCGTCATACGCATTCCAATATACCATCCAATGATCATTATCTCGAGTTCATTCATAACATCCATCCCAACGTGCTTGAATTCACAACGTTGATGCACCAGTCCCGTATCTATATTTAGATAACAATATCATAATTTTCATAGTTCCGTGAACCAGCAATTTTCTTCCCACGTACGTACGTCCGTACAAGTACCTTAGCAGACAACTCTCTATTTTGTTTATCATTATCACGCAATCAAAAAAAATGGTTGCCAAATCCTGAGTTTAATTACTTATTGACATCATCTCAAATCCGTATGGGTCATAGAAAAAGATACCTTCATTACGTAACCAATTAGGCTCGTAAAATGCACGTTTGCGTCTTGCGTGCAAGGATACAGCTAGTTGCTATCTGTCGGGGGGAAAATTCCATCTTGTTTTAGAATCTCATCTAAAAACTTACGTAAATTCAGCACATGTCATTACAATTACGGTTGTTACCGGCTCAAAGATGAGAGTTGCCTACATTTCTTTCCATGCGTGTCCAGTGTTATTTCTTTCTGGTCTGGATTTTGAAGGCTAACTACTACTACTAGCTCTTTATCAGAAGCATCGTGATGTGATAAAAGTTTAAGTATGAATGAAATGAATGTGCTTAAATGCACATGTTCATGTAGGTTGGCTAGCTAGCCATTTTTCTAGGTATTTCAAGAGATACATTTTTTCTTTGCTATTTTACAGCCTTTGCTGTGATTCTAACGTGATATGAGTCTTTCTTTAGAAAAGTCGTATAATTAATATTACTGAATTTTTACATGAAAGTCATGAAACAAGAATTTTGTACATCCGTCATTCATTTCATGGGCTTTTCTCTTGCTTTTGCTGTATTACTTACTTACATTACTGATGCTTTACTGCACATCCAGAAACTTTTTTATACATTGGTCTGAGGTTGAGAACAGATACCCATTCACAACAGTCACACACACATTAGCTAATACAATGAGAACATGCTTTTAGAGTATGCATATAATATAGCGGAATCTGATTTGCCAAGCACACCATTGCATACACAATTACTTGATTCAATTCTTACACTTTTTTAGACTACATTGGCTATACAAGTATGCATTCAATATTGTGTATTTATGTGAGCATAGGCATGATACAACGATACAGGCATATAACTACTAGGATAACATATGTAATGGGGATTTTTCTAACAGAGCAGATTTGTGAAGTATGTTACAGCATTATATATGAAGCCTCTTGATGATGCTCGTTCATCGTTTTAGTTAATTTAATGAATTGCAAGAGAATCGAATATAAAGGAGGCATGCAGCTGCTGGTAAATTGACTCTCGGCTGGAGTTTCAGCAAGAACGGTTCACGTTTTTCCTCCTTTGAGATTTGCGATAGTATTCCTTTGTTCATTTTGTTGTAGTAAGCAACTCAAATATTTTCATAGAGCCTGAAGAAAGATTGCATCCAAAAATTTAAACCTTTTATTTGGATCTACCTGCATTGTATCATTGTGCTCACTCACTCTGATTAAATATTCATCTTTTTTGGTGAAAGTTGGCAAAGAGCGGAAGAAGTTTGGAGCAAGTTTTTGTTTTCATCTCATCAACTGCAATCCTTCAACTCATTGAAATCTGCACTTGAAAACATTTTGACTTTGTTTTTCTTCCTTGGTCGATCGTTGTCCCAAACAAACATGTAAGCAAATATCTATATCAACATAATAATATCATTTATTTATTTGTTGCATTTTCCCCCACTGTTATAATGACGTTTGTCAACATCAAACATCATCATATCATACTCATATATGCACATAAGTGTTCATCAAATTTACTATATTTTGTGTAATGTTGACAAGCCTCACGCAAGTTGTTTGTAAATTTTTACGAAAACTTGTTTGATTTTTTTTGGAGGCGTGCCTATAACCTCATTCACTATTTCATATGTGAGAGGCTATATGATATAGTTGTAAATCATGATGACACTTGGTGCATGTCCTTTGGCCTGTTTTCCACCATCTCTTTATCGTGCAATAACACGTTGTTTCCTCTACTTTTTATAGGATCCCTACAAAGATATTTGCTGTTATTTGGACAGTTCTCCTTGGAGCATCACTATATTCAACTGTACTGCTAGCGTTGCTGCATATGGATAGTACGGAGGCGCGTCCGATGATAAGGTCCAGAACTAGAATGTTTGAGAAAGCAAGGCATGCAAGGCATAAGCAGTTTATCCAATCCAACATTGATGATTTCCCTTTGATTTGTCCTGCTGGACAGGTTAGGGGTCACAATAATAAATGCCATCCGGTGTGGCCGTAAGGTTTTTTATGTTACATACTTTCAATAGTTTAACTAGGAATAGTTGGTACACTACGCACATTCCAATACAATCCAAAAAAAACGGTTCATAGCACAAATGATTGAGACAAAAATTTGTTTAAGGGTACTTTACTTTTTGGAAAAAAATTAGGACTACAAGAAGCAATATACCTGATTGTTCGTTTCTCATTAGAAAACTATATACGACAATTTAGTTTAATTTTTCGGACAAACAGAGGCTTTAACAAAACTAAATAACATTTTAAGACACCATAATTTTGCAACTGTGATACAAACCTACAAAAGTATTATTTTATATTGTTAAATACCTGCTTATTTTAAGGTTATGGTCTATATGTATATAGGCACATAAACTTTTGCCCACATATATCTAATCAATATGTGTGTCGGTATTATTGTTCAGGTAGTTCATGTAATATTGAAATTGATTGATACAGACCTAAAACAGTTAGTAATCTATAAGCATAAAACGAATATGATATGAATATGACTATCTCCACTCCACTTGTATTTAATTGTTACAAACGTAGTAGCTTTTAAGTTTATGCAAGCCTATGATGATGCTACAAGCGTACACAAAACGCATTTCCTTGTTGATTCCATCCATAATAATAATACCATTTCAATAGGTTTATATATACAACACTTCTCATTGTAGAGCGTAAAGCAATATAGTTATAAAAGACTACTTTATAGCAGTATAAGAACACTTGTCGTAAATTAATAGTAAACATCGCATCCTCATCTCACAAAACGAAAGAAAAGCACTGCATGAAAGACCCAATAATCATGGTGCCCTGCCGTGTGGTGTGGCCGTGGACTAGGTTGCATTTTGCTAAATCTTCCCACATCATCGGCAAAACATGTTTGACTGGCTTGGTATGATTTTCTCTCCTGGAATGGAAAGTAGTGTTTATGTATGTTGTAATATGTGCGTGCACACGTAAACATAAGGCAAGTGCATTGTTTATGATATATATTTTTGTGCAGAAATGTTATGTAAGAATAAGGAGAGAAGACTTTTGTATTACAAATTTTCTATTATGAATGAAAAAAGATATTTGCAACATTACATTCTGTATTCAACTTTCTGCAGAATAAATTTTTGTACAAGTAGTTGTATTAGTTGATGGAAAAAAAAATATATATATATGATGAAAAAAATAAAATATGAAGATTGTTTAAATGAATGTATGCTGCATCCAGCAATGTTGAATGTTTACACTTCACAACCTATAGCATATTAGCATCATTGCATACTTGTATGTAAATTAAACCCGTAACTAAATCACCAATTTTGTACAAACTGACACACCGTACTTATCTTAAACTAACCTTCTGTAAGCTGTTTCTCTCGCTAGACACTGAAACAAGTCGGCCGGCGCCTAATAATTTTCATCTAAAGAGTTGCTGGACCGGGAATTCCCATCCAATCCCCAAAAATGTCATTTTGCACGCTTCATTAGTATTCCTAAAAATGACACTACTAGGTAAAGTTTGTATATGAACCGGCTTTTAATTATCCAACCAGCCAAGTTATTAATAACCTCTAGCAGCAAATTCCCAGTTCCGGGATTTACAATATTATTAATATGCCTTGCGGTTTCACGCAGACGATGCCTGCTTGGAAATAGCTAAACTGATGCCTGTAAATCTCATGATTGGGCGTTTTTATACATTTGGACGATCATTATCATCAGTTTGAGTTTATAAGCAAGCACTATGGGGTACTTTTATACATATGATTTGATAATCCAACTTGGTTTGTCCATCTTCACCTTGAAAAAGCCAACTGTTGTTGTCTGATTGGTTATCATCACCATCCTTTTTTTCGAAGTACCTGACAACACCGGCAAGCCAGTGGTGATGATCATTTTCATGTGCTAAGAACTTTTTTTTAATATCAACCTTAATACTTAAATCAAAATGCTTCTTTTAAAGCTCTGACTTTCATCAAGGTACATAGTACATATGTACGAACATAATAAGGCATATAAAATGGTAAGCTACTCATCATTTCATTTCATTGTCAGATATGAAGATTTTTGCTATTACTTTTATTACCACTAAATAATCAGGAAAATCCAAAATTTAGAAGTCAAACTGCATTACAAATGCAAATAAATAGTGTGCTTTAGGTACTCAACTCATCTCCCCTGGTCTACTCGGTAAAACTAATGTAACATCTTGTTACTAACTACTCTGAAACCAATTAAACTGCAAACTTCTTCACGACTACTAGGATCAGAGTGAAATGAAGGACAAAAGAGTCAAAAAGTGTAATGGACTAAAAACTAAAATCCCTCATCATATCACCCCTCCCTTGTAAACTATAACCCCCTGGGATGAGTTTAAAATGGAGAATAGAATAGATGCAAGCAATATGAATGTATAGTGAAAGAAATGAAATCCGTGATAAAAGGAATATAAGAAACTGCCATAATGATAAGTAATCCCATGTTTGATGAGAGACCTTATGTAGTGTAAGTGTAATGTAACCATACGGAGCCTAACATTTGTATAACACTGCAGTATGTACTGCAAATCTTCCAAACTGCCCGTGTTACATTACTTTAATACTTACTGGTTAAAGCAAATAAGCCCCTATGTTGGGGCAGCGAATAATAATAATATCTATCTGAAATTTTTGGCATACATGGGTTAGAAAAAAAACCTTTCACTCAATAAAGGTTTATATATGTTCAATTCAATGTCTGCAATCTGTCGGGTTGTCTACGTTTAACTTCTGAGAATTGTCTAGTTTATGTAATGGTGGTGGTCCAAGTTTTCAATGCAGCGAATGTGATGATGATCATGAGGTGGTGTAATAATAATGAGAAGCAAGTATTAAAGGAAAAAACTGTAAAACTAAAATGCTCTTGTTGCTGCACATATAAAAATCAACATCCAGGAGACTTTTATATACCTTGAAGGCATACGTGGCTATCATATTATCATCATGATTATCCAGATCATGAATCCAGTATCAACGAATGAAATGAATTAACATACATTCTCAGCAACCGAGCGAAATATTGAACTTGATTTAGGATTTTAGGCAAAACATAAAGGAAATGGTTTTTGCTGGAAAAGTTTTAACCAGTTATCAACATGCAAGCAAAGTATACAGACAGAGGCAACCTTTTGTGCATAGCATATACTATTCAATTTACAAGCCCTACATAAACCAACCAAGCGAATAGAGTCTCAAGGTTCTGTATAATATAATTTTACATTGTTAGCCTTTCGATTCAATGCGTCTAGTTTTCATTCCAGAGCCTTCTATGATTTTTTTCCAGTTTTATGTGCTGTTACCAAACCAAACCAAACCACCATTCAGATACGGATTCTATAGGGGGATCGAAGAAAACTTAAATGCCAGTTCAGTTGGGTGGTCACCCTGAAAAAATACATTAAAAGTTTTTAACAACGTGGCACCAACACTTCAATTGCCTTTATTTCAGAATACTGCTATCAAGTATATGTATGTACGTGAAATTTTAGGTGCTACCTTGATTTTAACCTGATTTCTGGCGATTAATTAGAGAAAAATTTATAAAAATTACAATGTATTCATGTAAACTCAGTTTTATGTGAAAAGTTTCAGAGCATGGGTCAGTATGAGACCCGGATCTGGGTTTATCATTCTGAAAATCCTTTATTTCCGGGATCTGTTGGAGCTTATCCAATGCAATGTAATAAACGGCATAATTACACGAACTGTTCGACACGTTACATGTACTTTGGATGCTTATTGTGTATAGTAATAAGGCGTTGCACTTTATAAACCTTTGTTGATTTTTTAAAATACTTTTTGTAATTTTTTCTAAACTGGGTTGGTTCTAGTTGACGAACGATGAAGCTTTTCCACAGTAGAAAAACTGAAATAAGGTACAATTAATGTTTCATTTCGATCTTGAATTTTTTTTCAAATGGGACGAGATATTCCGATAATGCTCTGTTTAACGTTCTGGTACATGATGATATAATGATGGTAGAGCTTGATAAACAGTTGTCTTCAGTTTTTGAGAGACTTTTTCTTGGCGGTAAGTAGGCATATTCATAGATGCTATAATTAAATTTGACTGGGGCTAGGCTGTTGTATACGAAAAATTAAAACTGGATTTGAAAATTTAAGTTTTTTGAAAAGCATCTAGAAAATCACATCAACGGTCAAGCAGGATTGGGAAGATTTTTTTTGCTTTTGCGGGCAACTATAATGCATACACCAAAAGCAATATGTGTGGTTCACCTTGATCAAGTTGAAGGTTTTATCATTCATATATGGTTTAACACTTTACACCAAATGGCCATTTAGCATGGACAACTTGCTGTCTTACCGGTTATAACATAAATGAAATTGTACAGGTTGAAATGGTTCAATTCCTTATCGGCTACTTAAAATTGAATTTTCTTAAATGCAACATACATGTCAAAATATTACGTAACTTGAATTACAGATGATGATGATGTGTCGTGTCGTAACACCTGCAATAGTTAGGAAGGATATGCATATTGTCCATTGCAAAGAAAATAGGTACATTCTAGAATCAAAGGTACCAATTAATTAGCAAAATTTTGATTAGAATTGGAAAATTATCAATCCATAAGCAATCCTCTATATGATTTTACTTTCCTTCCGTCGCTGTCACTGGTAATGGATTAGTATTAATTTTAAGAAAGGGTCGTACTTTCCTCCACAAAATTTATTGCATAGCACCTACCTATGATAATTTATTAGATGAAATGAAATTGAAAATTGGGTTTGGTTTCAGTATCAAATGGAAACTTTCCATTTTGCAAATAAAAGCTGCCCTAACACCTGGACTTACAGAAATGGCGAAGGAGTGGAGCGGTTTAGTACAAATTTGGTACCTGTAGTCTAGACGCCACACTGTCTGATAAATTCAGAGTCAGTGTCCATGATTGCAAAAGAATTTGTATTCAAAATGTATCTTCGGAATCTTGTCCCTAGTCAATGGGAGATGATAAAAAAATGATTGGATTTCCTATTCATCTTTATCATGAAAGCTATATAGCTTTACTATGTACGTGGGAAAAGGGTTTTCTACTTGTGTCAAGTGTGCGAAACTAGGTATAACAATCTAACATGTAATAGATAGCGATCGGAAATCATCCTATGAAGGTGTTACTATGCGGTTTGTCCCTATGTCTATATCGAAGATTTTAGGTTGGGTTTAGTTAGGGGGCAACTTGAAATACTAATTTAATAACAAAGTGACTGGTCATGAATGCCAAACAATGATTTAAAAGCCTTTTTTTGCTATATTTATAAATTATACCAAATAATGTAAGATATTTTTATTTGATTCATACCAGTTTTGATGTCTAAGGTCATCTAGATTGAAATAGAAATAGCTATACATAATATAAGCAATCAAGTTCCAGCCTACCAACAGTAATGATTTATGTAAGTAAGTATATTCGATGATGAAATAGAAATAAGGTTCTTGGTTCCCACACCTGTATATTTTTTGAGACATGCCTTAAAAAAAGACTGTAAACCGTATAATTTTTATTTATAGACCCTTCCCGACATACATTTCACCTAGTTTGTCTTCAAAGAATCCTGAATATCTTATTCTCTTCTCGTTTAAATTTATTGCACGCCTCGCAGAAGTAATAATAACTTGTACAAAACTTGGAGACAGACAGAGAACCACTTGAAATATGAAAAAAAAAGAATGAAAGAGTGAAAGGCAACCCCTGCAACCTGCAACAGGTGTCAATATATAAAACCTGGAAGAAAAAAAAGTGGTTTCTGAGTATGTGCCATGATGCTATGAGATAATCGCTTTTCGCAGACAGTTCGTCCACTACCCAATCTCTACGTAATCTTATATAGCCGTCTACAGTTGAGTTGGTATTTTTTATGGGTTTCGCAATGCTTTCCTAACTCCGAGACCACCACACCTGCACCTAATTAACGAAATATAGGTCAAGTGAAGGTTAGGTACGGGTTGGAAACAAGAAGCTGTTTCATTCACAGGAGGATGCATAAATGAATGATATACATATTATATTATGTATGAGATTTTTAGAGTCTCTCAACCATACGATAATGATATGTGATGTTTTCCTTTTCCACTTTATTTTCCATCCGTGACACATCCTTTTCTCACTAGCTTCCGCAAACACGGTAATAATATTTTTTTGGGAATTGTTGTTATTTCTAACAGGTAGGTTAAATAAGACGAGGCGTAATTAGTTGGTAAAATTGGAAGGTCAACCGGGCAAGAGTTTCCACTAGAACTAGCACAAATGTTTTCGCAGAAAATCCTTTTCGAGATGTAGACGATGCCACCACATCTTCAGATCCAGTTCTGAAACTTGTGTTGATTGATGGACTTAATGTTAATGCTGAATCTGAATGTATAAGCATTTGGTTGTGAATTAATGTTAAGTTAACTTTCCAGCTATTCCCACCATTCGTTGGAATTTGGAACCTTTGGAATAAAATGTATTGCTTTGGGGTATACAAAATGCAATTAGCAAATGCACTGACATAAATAAGCCTTTCTAAGAACTGCAACACAGCTACACCCTTGCATAGACGCCAACTCGCATCGTTCCAGGCTCTCTTTCTAGACAGTGTCCTTGTCCAATTCCGGCTAAAAAGAACGGTGAAGGCATGTATCAACTTTTGTTTTTTCTGATGCGATTACACTGGAAAAGCGTGGGGTTCCAGTTCCAACCTCTCCTTTATTTTTTAATAAACCACTGTCTGCAATATAAGACAAGGTCAAGTTATACATGCATCGATGCAATTACAGATAAATTGCAAATCTCATTTTGCAAGATCCGGGTGTTGTTTTTCTGTTTCTGCAAGATGAACATGTGAACTTTCTTAAACCAACAAACTTTTAACAGAGTTCATGAAATTACAGTGTAAAATGAAACGGTACATACATATTGGTCTGACGTCATTTTCAATACCGGGTGTTCTCAGGTTTATAGCATAGCACCTTACCAGATTAATACATACGTTATCATGCAGGATTGAAGACCGGTACCGCAATTAATGTTACGTCTTTGAAGCTGTAAGAGATGGAAATCCACATCCAGCCAGACGTGTACAATACCTTTACATGGTTGATCATTAATTTGAGATAAAAAAATTGTTGATCCTGTAATAACTTGCTACATTTTATTCTTTTATTGTGCAGAGCTATAAAAAGTAAACACGCATGTTGACGTAGGACTACTTATACTAGGACCAGTTACATACGTAATCACTTGCCTGCATATACATGTACTTGTTCGAAGTTGTTCCATTACGCCTATGTTGAGTAGAAGCATTAATACCTAAAAGCTGTTTCAACTCAACTGGAACCATATGACGTCATACTTCATAGGGTGCAGAGAAGGGTTTCCTTGCAATCATGCAGCATGCAACTGTTTCTTTTAAGATAACACCTTTTTTTTCTTTGATTAAGTACTTTTAGTGAAGAAATCCCAAATCCGGTCTGTTTAATAATGGCATTTTTTGTAAGGATTAATCCTTGCAAAATCCCGAAGCAATTTATACTCTATTAGGATGCAAATAGAAAGGAAAAACAAAAAATCCATCATTAGTGCTAGTGAGAAATCATACAGGTTGCTGAAATTTTTACTTTGTAGACCAAAAGGCTATCGAAAGTTAACTGGAGGCGACATGCATGCATTTAGTACAGAATGAAATTTTTTACTCAAGTTTTAATAATAAAAAAAAAGCTAGTTGTGTAGGGCACTGTGAGACGCTTGTTGCTGGACAGCCCAAAATCATCCACGTGGAGATCTTCATCATTGGCTACATGAATGATTATCATAACAAACTGTTTAACTGAATCTGACTACTTTAATGTAAATGCAATGTAATAATGATGTTACAGAAATAAACTACGCAGCATGCAGCAACAAGATTTAGTAATAGCACCAATGTACTCGTATATATCACATTAAAACAACCAATATATTTGCAGTTAGCAAACAGATGAAGCTACATACGCTAAAGAGTATTGACTTTGACAACAAGTGAACCCCATACCATGGTGGAAACACGCTAACATACAAACAGAAAGTTGAAAATGGAATGAAAATTGTGGCGTGCGATGGCTTTATTGCAATCAAATAAAATTATACTCTACGATAAGAGTAAACTCAAAAGTAAATAATATTTTTTGTGACTTTTATACATTCATTCGTCAAAACATCTTCTGCTCTCATTTATAAACATTTTGAAAGCCAAAAGGTTGCATCCAACAAGCTTATTGCGAGGACACCTATAATTATCTATAAAAAATGAGTAAACTTTTCGGAAGGCGAATACTGATAACTGGCACAAGCCGAGGTTTGGGTCTGGAGATGGTCAAGCAGCTACTGAAACATCATAATCCTCAGAAAATTTTTGCAAGTTGCAGAAACCCAGAGCAAGCAACGCAACTAAAAGCAATCGCATCGCTTGATTCTCGGGTTCACATTTTGAAAATAGGTAAATTTTTTTGGCAATCAGTTATATATAATAATATAGTATAAAATATATAAATACGCACTTTCTATAGTGCCTACCTATGTAAAATATCTTTAGAATGAATAGTAGATTTTGTATTGCAAGCCAAAAATGTGTTTGAGTGAGTGAGAGAGAGAGAGTACTTTGACTTTACAGATGTAAGCGATGTTGCAAGTTATTCGATTGCCAAGAAGGAGGTAGAGAACCTCACCAATGGGGACGGAATTCATGTTCTAATCAACAATGCTGGCGTTTTTAGTTTCGATAGCCAATCTTTAGAAGATGTGTCGAAAGAACTGATGCTAGATTTCTACAATGTGAACACTTTGGGTCCAATACTCATAGTACAGGTGAACCATTGCCTTAATTTATCATGATATATAGGAATAATAGGAAAGCATTGTAAAAAAATAAATTTTTGAATTTGTTTGAGTAGGCTTTCCTTTCATTGTTACTCAAAGGGAATGCTACTACTGAAAAGAAGGCAGGACTAATCGTAAACTTTTCATCTAGACTTGGTTCGATAGCAGATAACAGCAGTGGAGGATACTATGCTTCTAGATGTTGCAGAGTAAGATGTTTTTGTATAAACCTTTTTTGCAGTCAGTTCTACGATAAAAAATGAAAACGACATGCCATTGTGAAATACATATGAAATTAAAGCTAATACATTTCGTGATATTTAGTCCGCAATGAACGCTGTTACCAAATCTATGAGTATAGACCTCAACGACAAAAACATTATTGTGGTAGGAATGAATCCAGGTTGGGTGAAAACTGATCAAGGAGGGACTTCCGCCCCACTGACTCCTGAAGACAGTGTTAGTGGCATGCTCAAGGTGTTGGAAGACATTAGTGTGGATGAGGCTGGGAAATTACTACAGTATGATGGGAAAGTAGTGGAATGGTAAAGGGATGGAAGCAGATGCAAGGTTTTTTTTTTAAACTTCTGCTATATTAAACCTACCGATATCGTGCCGGTAGAATCAAAAAACGCCACTTGAAATCTATGTGCGCCCAGAAAACCGACACATGCAAAAAGCTAATTTTTCAGGAACACGTATTAAAACACAAGGGTCGACTTTTGGATATGAATACAAAATCCACATTTATACCAATTAAATAATGTTAGTTTCGCTAAATTTCTAATTCATCGAATTGGTAATGAAAAACTGTCTAGTTGAACGTAAAATGGAGACTTATAGTAGCAGAGGAATAGAAATATGCATAAAAATGTACTCAATTCTATACTTGCTACCACATATATACCTAACACTTTTATTCTTATAGCTTCTACATAGGTCAACCGATCAAGATGATTTTTTATTATTTTGTTAAGGATTTTTTGGAGATTCAGGTGATACCACAATCGCATTTAGTCCCAAATTGCATGTGTCGGTTTTCTGGGCGCACATAGATTTCAAGTGGCGTTTTTTGATTCTACAGGCACGATATGTCTAAAAAAAACACTATGTAAACGATGATATCCTTTTCATTATTTTACAAAAACATTCATTGATTAAAAATATGCAAAATTTTTATCATGACTCTTATTTTTCTTTGTGGAAGAATCTATGTTTACCATATCATTAGAAAAATCTGTGTGTACTGGAAAAGGCATGCTGAACAAAGTTTTATCTTTTGGGTCATGCATAAATTATTTCGAATGGGGGAAGAACTTTGATAAGGGAAACAAAGCCAATGTCGTTGAGTTTATTGCTATGTTTGGTTGTGGAATGGATATTAAATTGTGGATTGGGCCTTGGTCTGGTATTAGAAATTAGTTGAAGAATCTTACTTTGAAATAAAACGGATAAAAACTTGTATGCTTTTCAAATGCAAATTGGATCTCATCCCAGGCTCGATCCTGTACGCTTGCCCTACACTTCTTCTTCAGCATCTTTTTCTGAAAGTTCTCATTCCATTTCTTTCTTGGTCATATACCTACGGTAGATTTTTTGAGTCCTTTAGTTTCGTTACGAATTGTCCAGTTAGTGTTCATTTCACCTCCGAAGCATGTAAGCTCTAAACTGGTGTCATTTTTCATATTTTTTAATTTGCACGTGGTACCTGGCTATTCACGAGTATTTTTTATCATTTGTAGTCACAATGAGCTACCCAATCGGGCAATATTTCAACAATATGGGGCGCGGGCGTTGCGCTGAAGCTCGTCGTTCAAACGAGTTCTTGGGACGTCAAGGGATGGAGGGGATGCCACGAGACCAACGTAATGGAGGAGGACCAACGTACCCCTGCATTAATCAACATTTTGATCAAACCAGTTTCAATTTTTACCTTGTGAATCCTGGAACTTATGAGTTGAATTTAAATGGATATCCAATGCCCGGACCAGCTCAGCAGACAACATTAACTCAAACATCCCATGGAGCAAGTGGAACTGCAGGAACTTCAACCCAGTAAGATTTTTTATAACTATATTGGCACAAGTTAACCACATTCAAGCAAATTTACATAGACTTAAATTGCAATTTTTGTTCAAATTTGCAGTTACTTTACGGCTCCACCTCCACCGGAATTTGGGCAACGGAAAACGAGCATAAACTCGTTGTCATCTTCTATATCTTCAGTCTCCACTCTTCGCAACCCATTTTGCACTTTTTATGAACCATACAGCCATGCTTATCAACAGCAGCTAGTAGGTACGGAGCCTACTAGTCCTCAGATTCCTGCTCTGCCACCACCGTTGCTCCCTAATGTTGCCACCGGAGGAATTATTGGGCCGTCTCAACTTGGTGCAAGCTCTGCATTTCAGCATTACCGAGTGCAGAAGCAAGACGATTCATTCACTCGATCACCACCATCAAACCAAAAGTAATAGGAATAGCTTATTGTGCTTTGCATGAAACAGCGAAATAAAAACTATTTGCTAGAGATGTGGGTATGACATGATAAAATATTTTTTAATGCATTTTAGTCGCCTGACTCTAAGCGTTTCTGATGGGGATGGAAATGACAGCGACATCACAAACCCAAGCGAACGCGGATCCGGGGGACAAGGATATGGGCTACCCTAACTGTGCTTTGGTATGGAGTTATTGTGTGCCCAAACGGGTTATGTGTTCAGTATTTTGTGAAGCCCAGTTTCTTATGATGACGGATTTGTATGTGCCTTCTGCACAAATAATCAAAGAAGGAGTTAATTCTAGTTTCTACAATTAAAAAAAGTGTTTTTTTATGTTTCCATATTCAGCTCATTGACACTGTCTATGAAAGAATAGGCCTATTAAAATGTGGATTTATATGACATTAAATGAAATATTATTATTATCTAGAAATTACTGTTATCCAAGCAAAGAAAAAGTTATGACCTTAATTGGAAATTATAATACAAACGTAAATACTAAATACATTATATCTTGTACCACTTTTTTTGTAAAATCCAATCTTTGTAATTAATTTTATAAAGGGTTATCTTTGAGTTATCAAATAAAGTTTCTTATTTCAAATGGTTATCACATTAATTTAATAATTTACGATTTGTAGTACGTGTAAAAAAGTTATAGTGAACAATTGGCAATAATTTGTAAGTCATTTTAATAATTGTTGATTTTACGGTTAGGAGAAGCTAAGGGTGACATTGACAATGTAGATTATTCAGAATACAGTGGAAAACAGATTACGGCACATGATTTAAGTTTCCGTTTGTACACAAAGTATCTAGCATCTAAAAGCATAAATGCATCGTTTTGAGGTCCAGTAGCAGTAGGGACGTTCGAGATTTGCAGTCGGGGTCGTCAACCCCATTTTACTCAATTGACTATGATTGACCTTCAAATTTTCCATGTTTGCCGATCCCGGATGCGAACCTTCCAGCTCCTTGAATTGACTCCTGTGATATATTAATTGAAAGCAATTAAATACGGTATCACGAACAATATACATAACGGCCGTATTGGTATTAGTCTAGTCATTATTATGTAAACTTTACCTTGAGCAGAACCTTTATTCCCTCTGCCATTTCTCTCTCCACGCTCCCTTCAAAACTTTGTGATGAAAACATTGCAGCGTATGCACTCTTCCTATCTGTATTCATGCATTCTTGTGGAAAGCTTGAAATTTCTTGAGCTAGTTTCACCTGAATAAATCCCACACAAAGACATTGAGAATTTAACTTTAAAGTTAAAACTGATGCCACTTTTGCTTGATAATACTCACAGCTTCATTGAGGGATGAACCGGTAGGCACTAATCTATTCGCCAGTCCTATTTGCAACGCTTCTTTACCCTTGACAGCTCTACCCGTGAGAATTAAATCCATAGCCCTACTCAACCCAATTAAATGAGGTAGTCTTATAGTTCCTCCATCAATTAGTGGTACACCTAGGCAAATTTATTCAAACTCTTTAAAAGAGGGTAACGAAGAAAGTAACGTTTGGAATAAGCTTATTTGCAAATTAACTTTATGCTTACCAAACCTACGACAAAAGATTCCAAACGTTGCAGTTTCTTCAACCACGCGTAAATCACACATTAACGCTATTTCCATTCCTCCAGCAACTGCATAACCCGATACTGCAGCTATCACAGGCTTTGAAAATATTCTTCTTGAAGGTCCCTACAAATCGAAAGATATTTTTTTTCCATTTTTGGAATGTGAAAGTACTCAAGAAAGCGACTCCCACATGTCATGTCAAAAACAAAGTAATATATTTACCATTGGTCCAACTCCTTCGGAACTTTTTGGAGAATAGTTTCCTGTTTCGGAAAAGTTGAAATCATTTGGAAACTCGGAAATTTCTTTTAAATCAAGACCCGATGAGAAATGTCCTCCTTTTCCATACAAAACTGCTGCCGTTGATGAGCCGTCATCTTCAAAAGCCTTGAATGCTTCCTGTAATTCCTTTGCGGTTTTCAGATTTACACAGTTACGCTTTTCCGGTCGATTGATTCCTATTGTTGTGATATTATCAACTTTCTCGACCACAAGGTTTTTGTAAGAACCTGGCAAACATTCAAACAAAATATATTATATAATACACATCCCTCATTTATCTGGTGAATTAAAGTTACATATTTTAAAGGAGAATTTAATATTACCTTGCGGAAGACTTGACACTTTACATATGGCAAATATCCCGACATTTGTATGACTAACGTGAGTCTTGGTTTTAGGAAACAAAAATGTTCCGTATAAAGGTAACTTTACGCGCATTGTTTTATCTATTTGCAATTATTAGCAATTAAATGTTTATAGACTGGAAACACTTTTTACAATCCAAAACACCATTCGCACTTAGTTTTCCTATCCGTGATTGTCCCACACCAGACTTTTAAGATTAATGAATGCTAAAATCAACTCAAGAGGAATTTGTTCTGCACTTTAGCAACATATATAGCATAAAACCTCAAACCACTTTTAACATTGGACTGGGCTCAGGGCCGTATTGCATGTGGTATTGACATGTAAGTTTAGGTGGTGTGGTTAACTTTACCGAGCTTATTAAAGCTTATTAAACTTGCTACAGCACTCAACCAAGTGGATGTCCATTATCTTTAACTATTAAACTGGATCGCATTTCTTTAAGCTTGCGAGTGACAGATCAGTGGCCGAACACTGTCAAAAGCTTTTATGTATTAATCAGATATATGTTACATAGCTTGACCTTTTTTGGCTCTCTGTATTCTGAGCTTTCTCCAGTATGGTCATTCACACTCATCACATCTGGATGTCCAGCAGTTCCAGCACAACAAACCAAAACAACAAAAAGAATGTGCCGGTTTTCCTCCTGTGCATATAGTGGTATTATGATATGATTTTGGTGTGGTGCGGTGCATAGTGAATGTATGTATATTTAGCAGACATCGCATATTCAGACAGACAGACAGAGATACAATTAACCAAGATATTTTAGGGAAGTTACAGTACACAAGTATACATTTTTTATACTGAATCTTTTGCAATACAATCGATAAGCAACATGATTTGATGATTAATCATGTCCGCAATAATTTATTATGACTTCTTTTATGAATGAATGCTAGTTTAGGTTGATAATAAGGATTAGCCCTTTTGGGGTCGTGTAAAAGTTAACTGGAATATGTTCACCAACCTATTAATCAATTTGGGGTAAAGTGGACATGCAAATAATTTGCAAATAGTGCATAGATTTTTCCTAAAATAATAAATGCCATCTTTATGTAATGTCATTCAGGGTTAATAAAAAGGATTTCATCAATCTACAAAATACAATATATATTGAGTGAGGATAGATAGTGTGGAGACATAACGTAAAGACAAAGTCAAGTAAACGAGTGACCTTCTCAAGGAACATGCTATTTTATTCACAGCAACATGTATTTCTAGCTACTTTTTGCTATGAAAAGGGTTCTAATATTATTCTCATTCCCAATTCCCATCATAAAACTCAACTTATAATATTACATACTCAATTTCTTATTGATTTGTCATTGCCATTTTTCTAAATTTGCAATAAATGAAATGTCAAATTAGCTAATGACGAATGCGGATGAGATAAAAATGCCTATATAATATTATCATTTTTTGTTATCATATACGTATTACGTATGCATACCAAATCGTCCTCTACATCCCTTGGTTGGAATAAAATTTAGTTTTATCCTAATTTGTTTTGCATATTCAATATTATAATAATATTACTACTTAAAATTAATCGCCTATGCTTGATGCTATTCATCATTCATGAAAAGTTTCAGATAATCATCATCCATCATAGGTATATGAACAAAGGAAAAGATGGATAAGTAAACATATAAACATAAGCATAACCCGACATTAGCAAACAAAATATAATTGCATATCATCAATCATCAAGTATCCAGTAAATTTAACTACACTACTTTCATACACAAAGAACTTTGATACAGTTCTCTTTCTTCCCTTCATGTTCAGATTCAGTTACGCGGGGGTTCAACTCTTCGGTGTTGATTGTTTTTCTACACTTTTTATGTACATTTGATCTGATGCGAACTGCGAACCAACTTTGTCTTTGTAGTAATATACTGCTGCGTATATTATATCATGTGCATATTACGACTATGTATGTTATGCTATGTATATCAGCATTACTACTTCGTTGTAGGTATACATTGTACAGTATTTGTACATAAGTTTGTACTTACAGGGAATAATATTATTGTGGTCTCTTGAGTTTCGTTTCGTGTAAATAGGGAAGGATGGATGGAAAGAATGAACCAACTACTACTACGCTACATCATATCAGTGGTATCAGCACAACATTGAACAGAAAGAAGCAAAAGAGGAGTCACACACAGTTCACAAGTGAAACAACCTCACTTCCTTTTATTCCAATTGGAAGATAAAATGTATTTTGTCAACTTTTTTAACTTTTGGAAGATCTCACAAGGCTAAAATTACGTTTCAGTACAATTCTCAAGACTTCTCATCAACCAGGGGGAGGCAACAAGGACACGTAAGTAGAAGAGCTGTAGTTAAAGTTTCCATAATTAACTACGGATAAAATTTGATTTCTTTCATGTTATTATCAAGTGTTGAATGGGATTGAGTATTATTAACAAAGGAAATTTGGTCTTGTTCTTGCTCTTGGATTTATAATGGCGAATTTGATATGATAACAGATAATGTCACTGTTGGCTGTGAGTAATTTTGTTGTGTCATTTGTTTTGTTTTTCAGATAAAGACTACAGGAGGCATTAATATTGAAGTGTAGTTAACTTTGGATTTCAAAATAATCAACATGTGAAACGTAAGTGTATAGATTTTTATTGATTATTAAAGTTTTTTTCCTTCTGTATACAAAATTATTATGGAATGTTAAGAAAACTACGCAAACCAAACTAGTCAAATATTATTTGTCTTCAAAAGTTGAAGGTCAAAGGTACATAGATGGTTAATGTTAAATGTTAATGTTGTGTTCGGTTAGTTTTTAGTTCTAGTTACTCCCGTTCGGTACATGAACAGTGTGGATTGATTGGTTTTTGTGTTTGAAATGTATTGTCATTTGATCTTGATCCTTGGTTTTACAATGCATTGTTCTGCCTATAGGTGTTGATTGATGGAAGAGCAGCAAGTGCTTACTAGAGTTTATTGTTCTTTACACTTTATGTTTTTTACTCAAAGATATCCCATAGAACTATGGAATATCTTTGGTTTTACCCTTTGAAAGCTTTGATTTGAATGAGCTCTAATTATTTACTTTGCTTATTTGTTATATTTTTTTAATAGTGTTGGGCATTGGTTTTTGTTGCATGGTGTGTAGTGTCTCTGATTTCCAAATCTGAAGTATATTATAATGTCTGAAGCCTGCTGTGATTCAGATGCAACCAATGACAATGCAATAGGTCAACTTGTTGGTGGTGGCAAAGAGACTGATAGTGATCTATTAGATTTAACTTTCGATTCAACTAGCAATACAACCCCTGCTTCTCTGCGACCTCCTAAATTGAGTGAAGCTCAACTTAGGACGGCACTCGAGCTAGGGTTCAGTGGAAAATTTCTTCCTAGTAGTGTTACCGGACAAGAAAGTAGTGCATCCAATAAAAGTGGGGGTAGCAAAGGATCGCCAATGATTAATAATACAGCCAACATAAACTCAAGCTCAAGCCAGCTAAGTGGCTCCCAGAATCAGTATCCTTTGTTTGTGGATAACTACAGTTACAATTTATCGGAGCCACAACAAGACGGATTACTTCCGCCGTTACGTCGCCCAGATATCAACCAACTTCCGCCAGGTATGCATTATTTTTAAATGTTGGGTGTCGGGTACAATTTCATTTGCACCATTTACGTAAGCTAACTAAGAAGTCATAAAAGAAAACTTTTTGCCACTGTCTCCTTTTCTTGGGTACCGAACTTGGGTTGGTTAGCTGTATGCATCACTGTTGAAATGGTATAGAGAAAATTCTTGTCAACTATTTGTTTCTGTTACTAGTGTTACTTACTTTTTGTTTACAGATGTTCTTGCTGTGTTATTGAAATCAACAAGATTTGAGGAAATTCTCATTCCAAATCAACGTAGAATCACAGATTTTACTCCAACTGGAACTGCACAAGCAACTTCCACATCTGTAAATCCACAACAACGAACTACTACAGGCCTGGAGCAGGAAACCTCAGCTAGCGGAAGTAGTGGAGCTAATTCAACCTCTACCCCAAGCACTAAAAGCTCCACACCCCAGTCCAAAGCGGTCTTGGAGACTTCGGAAAAGCCTGCTTTCTCCCCATTAGCGAAAGAATTCGTTCCAATGTCATTCCAGCAGAGAGGTAGCAACAACATGAACCCTCAACAAGAGACTGTTGACTTGGCGTATGCCATGTCCCAAGTTCATGTCCAAGGTCAAAATAACGAGTCATTCCACGGACTAGTCGAAGAGTTGGACGGCTCAGACTGCATTCTCTCCACCGTTACAGACATGATTTCACAAGTCTCAAAGGACCCTGCAAGTCTTAATAGATGTGCAAAAAATGCTGTGGATGTCCTCAAGAAGCATCTTAATGATGAAGACACACTTGGAATTGTAGTTACGCTTTTGGTTGAACAGGTGATTAAATATTGTACTTAAGTACACCACATGGTTTATAAAACATTGTATTTCTAACAATTTTGTTTTTTTCTAGATGATATCAAATCCTAACTTTTGTTACTCTGGAGCAAAAATTTTGGAAATTTTGCGTGAAAATAAGATTGGAGTTGGCAAAAGCTCTATCAAGCCCTTGCTGTTAACAAGGTATTGCTTTCAAAATTGATTGAATTTGTTCACTTGTCCATTCTTTATAATTATTCTGCATGATGTAGTACGATTTGGGTAAATTTTCGTAGGATGCAGGAAGAGTTTACGCACTGCCTTAACAATCTGCAAGAACCAGCCGTACGAGAAAGGTCTCTTGGAATGCTTCGCTTGCTTAGCGAATTGTATATGAATTTCTCAGTCTTGCCTGGCCAATCGAAACTGCAAATTTTTGCTTTAGCAGTTCTTGAGTTAATGCAAAAGTTAGTGTCGAAAGACCACTCTCTTGATACAGTGAAATGCGTTTGCCAACTGTTGAAGGTAACCAAAATTTTTTTTTTCACTATTTTCAGTATTGTTAAGCTTGTCATACATTAAAACTTGAAAAATGTTTTTTGTTGTGTTTAGTTAATTGGATGGGAGGTAGAAAATTCAGAGTTTGAAAAGGTGCGAGAATATTTTAACTTGGTTCTGAAAGAGCTTAGTTACTTACGAATGACATCCGAGGGGTTGCATCCGACAGCTATAGCGCTACTTGACATGATTTTCAAACTTCATGCCAACAAATGGAACAGAGGACAAGATGAGCCACCCTCAACTGCACCAGAACCATCTGCTTCCAAAGTTCCTATTTACTACGAATTACCGGATTCGTAAGTTATTGGAAATATAATTTTTGTCAATATTGTATTATTTGAATGAATGTTGATGGGTACATGATTCAAAACATGCTAATAATTTGCCAACGTCTAATTTTAGTGATGAAGAAGATTATGAAGACACTGGAATCATGATTGATGATGAGCCGGATGACGTACAAGCAGCTTATGAAGAGTTTTTGAAGATGAGTTCCAAGTAAAGACAGGACGCAATGATGTAAAATCGTTTATTGTGTGTGATTAATTGATCTATAATTCACTGTCGTGGATAAAACCAGAATCCAGTAATAATGATAAGTAGTAGAGATGTTACCAATGAGAGCCTGTTCATATAATAACTAACCCTAAGTCTTACAAAGTGATCTGCAAAGTTTAGCAAACACTTTTGCAGTGATTTACTGAAGTGTACTGAGACTTCTTAAAAATCAGCCTTATATCAAGAAATTTAAATCACTAGTAGTAAGCTGACAATTAAAAAAGAAGATGAGATAAGGGAGACGCTCAAAAGAATAAAAGCGAAACAGGAGATAACAATAATTGTGTAGTTTATTCTCTTTTGTTAGAAGTTCTTTAAGCATTGTTATGTTATAATTATCGATATGAAGATACAGAAGATAAATCATCGTCACATAGAATAAGTTAAAGTTAAAATAGTTTACAAACCTATCAATAATAATAATAATAATTATGAAAATACAAACTTCACTACTCCGGTCTATACTATTGTATTTAAAAAAGGTATGACACTTTATGACTTAGTAGTTAGTACTGAAAAAGACACTCTGTTGCACTCGTACGCATTGTCAATTGTCAATGTGTTACTGATGTGAATTCAAAGAGTTTATTTAGATTAGATGTCTGTGAGGATAATCGCAAAGACGGTATGAAATGAAAAATTGGACGATGGAACTCAACATTTTTAAAACTTCTAGCCATGAACCATGTCACTTATCTAATCGTTTATAATAATTAAGCGAAATAATAATTGTTAGTTAATTAATATAGTAGTATAACATATTAGTTAAAACATTCAATCCGTTCTCAAACGTACATATTGTTAAAATTCGTAGTAGAATTAAAATGATCTATTTACGTCATCAGATTTCGCAAAGCTTATTGTATAATTTTTTATAGCAGCCATTCGTTGACAAAGCCGCATGTGGTCACCAATTAAGTTAGGATTTACAAGAATTTTTATTGTTAATTAGTTTTGTAATAATGGCATTCATATGAATTTATTTTTACTGGATTTTTGTTGATCATTATATACATAAAGTATTAGTGTACGTACATTAAGAAACACGAATCTGAATAAAAAAAATTGTTAAAAACCCAACAGCCATGTATTAATAGTCAATATCTGTTATATTTACTCTGTATTATTGGATCAGTTGGATAAAACATCATTTTGACAAGAGTCGCAGGTCTGAGTCCTTTTGTCGCTTAGAAAAAAAATGCTCTTTTCAGAAGAACATGGGATGACGTTCTAGATTTCGCTCTGGATTTTGTTCTCTGCATGTGATATCAACCGTATGCATTAGTAGAAGTTCAAGCAAACATGAGAAGAATGAGTCATAATCATGTCGTATTGACTTATATGTGAACAAAACTTTTCGTTCATTCATAGAACGCTTTTGTAATCTCAAAACGTAACCCTAGCATGAACATATTCCTTATTTTTTATGCTCATGAGTATGGGTGCTGAGTGTAGACATTGAAATCAAAAGCACAAATATTGACGTTGATATACGTACTACGAAAGGATACATGAATGTTTGTTACTTACTAGCTTCATAAAAAGAGTCTTTTGTGGTGACTTATCCGACTATGCATTTTGCCTATATACAAGTCTAACCTTGTTTGTCTACATGAAGCAGGTCTGATGTGATTCTGCTGACGCATATTATTATGCATACTGTCCTACAGTGAGCTTGAGCTTTACCGACATTGAGTCTTTACTATCATATCAGCATCAGCCTCTTCTGAAGAATAGGTTCTAGTTCTGTTCTGTACTAAACGAGCTGTATGTGTTTGTGGTATTCTATCTTCCTTCTTCCACAACGTATATATTAACATCAAGCAGATAATATAATTTTTGTTTGTTTTTTAGCCCAGCTCTCCAGTGAAACCTTTTTAAAATAGTTGGGTGAACGGTGACGTAAAAGGAACTTATCACTGGCTGGGCTAAAGTTGGACGTAGACTTTCATGACAGTGGTATTCTATTCTAGAGTGCATTGATATACAAGTGTCCGAGCGATTGATTGGTGATCCGGGCTCTTCTTAGGTTTGCTGGTATATCCTGGTAAGTTAACTTTTTTATTGCCTGTGCCTACTTTATCTTATGCTCCTAGAACGCTGATTAGTGTGGTGATTGTTGAATATGTCATGCTCATTATGCTCACTATTTGATTGAAAATCTTTTTTTGATTGTCTTAGAGAACCCGTGATTGAAGTGAAGTCTTGTAGCAGCTTCATCTATTGTCCATCTATTGCTGACGAACGAGAGATTTAGTTAGAAATTCCGGAAGATCTGCTTCTTCAAGATGTTGAGATTCAGTATGGCACTCTTAATATGCTCTGCTTTCATTTTTGGTTTAACTGGAACAGGTAATGCTGCTGCTGCACAAATGACACATGCAGAATACTATCCTCAGCCGAATGCTGAAGCGTGGAATGAAGATTCGATTTTGAGTGATGAGGATACAAGTTACATGTAAGTTGAAATTTGATAATTATTGATTTGCTGAGTATTGTCGCCTTGCTGGGTTGGTCATGGTTAAAAATATGATTCTTGTTTTTGCAGAAAAACTGTTGTTGCTTCAATCATCATGTTTGTCATCGTAGTAGTGGCAATATGCCTAATCCTGTGCTTTTGCTGCCCGATTTGTATCATTGCTAAAATGAGGCAAAGACGAGGGGTCGTCATTCGAAGTAAGAGCCAATTGTATTACTGACATTATCCAAATATTTCAAATCTCTATTAAGAAGTACATGTTATTTACACATTTTCCTCTTTTTATATAGCTAATGCTCCAGCTACCGTTAACGGACAAACTGTTACCATCAATCTGAATAGATCAGCACCTCCGTCTTCCTCAAGCGTTATGCCTGCACCACCAGTGATTGCCATTCCGAATAATTACAATGCTCGAAGCAAACCCTATCCAGTACAGGAAAGCGTTACGGTTGTACCTCTTATTCAACCACAACATTATCAACCCCAACAGCAGCATTACCAACCTCAGTATCAACCACCTCCTCAGACCATGAATATAAATTATGGAACTGGACCACAGTTTGCACAAAACTTTGGTAATTACAAATATTGACAAATGTGACATATTATGTTTTTTATTGTTGTATGATTTTTTAATTACAATTCCTAATTCTTTTTGGATTCACAGAATTACCTCCACCCTACCCAGGTTTGGATCGAGAGGCTGATTCTACAAACTTGCCATATAATCCATACTTTAGTAGCGAAGGAGGTAATAATACTGCTCCACCTCATAAATGAGCTAGCCTTCTCCCGAGCGATTATTATTATAGTTTTAAGTTCGTATAGTGTAAGCTGTTTATTTGATTTCGGTGGGATCCACCTTTCCTTTTGAAAGACTTGTTTAGTGACTTAAGCAAAGTTATAGCTATAAAATGTAAGTTATTGCAACTGTGACTGTCAACCAATTTTTATGATCTGAATATGAGTGTGCTTAACACATTACATACACAAATGCTTAAGAGTAATGTCTACTCTCATCTCAAAAGATTTTAAGGATCTACTGTTTACTACTTACAAATGAATTTCGTATTTAAATTAATACTTAGGTACGGTGAGCAGGTACACTTCACGCATAATTTCAAAGTGTATGTATTATTAACGAGAATTATTTTATTCGATACAATAGAACATAAGGGGTGTGCATTGCATGATGATGCATGACTACACAAAATATGTTCGTTTTGTCTATATGTATTGATATTTTGTATACAAGAATAGGTTTCGCAAAGAATAAAAGTAAAACGTGCAAACGAAAATGTATAGATGTACTAGTATATAATTTTATTTTAAAAAATTCAGCTCATAAATATAAGCTTAGGACGATAACATTTTTTTCAGAACAAATTGTTGTTTCCTCACATAACCTCGACCGGCATAGAATAATTATCTGCTATTTCTCAACACGTTGTTTATTTTATTTATATATAGCATGCTATTGAAGTATAGTGTTATTGATTAGAAGCCATAAAAAATTCATTTCTCCTTGAAATACGTATAAACTGTCGAACAAGCCGGCAACACCATACCATTGCGTAAAAAGAGCAGAAACTCAGTAAGAATCAGTTAGGAGAGATAGATATTGCCCGTGGTGGGAGGGTATCTATTTCAAGGCTGCCAAAACAGTGTAGCCCCATTCTTTCCTGAGACAAAGCTTTATCACATCCCATCACATGCCATTTGCATCATTTAATATTAAATTACATGTCATAATCGAGTTCCCCACTGCTTCCGTCATAGACTGTCAAATATGATTAAATCCCGGTTTCCTTCGTCCTTACATAGCTCGCAAAATTTGCATACTAAAAGCTTCAATTACGGCGGTGACAATTTACTCATGATTATGATAACGGGTTTGCAGACCAGTAATTTACTCCTCCTCACATCAATGTCAAAAATAATTACTTGAGTTGTGTATATATGTAAATAGGGATGAGGCATAGATATAGGGTCCTTAGAGAGTTAGAGGTATAATTCGATATGAAATGTTTATATCTGCATTAAACGACCCCACATGAATGGATTCAACAAAATGCATATTATTTGTAGTTGACTGTCACCCTCAACTAGCACCGTGTGTTTATTCAACTATGGAAAACTCATGGCGTTGATGAAAGTGAAATGATTTAGGTTGCTGACTTTTCCCCGTTGAGGAAGACAACAACCACAGATTTTCCCATTCACTCACTCTCTGCTCTCTGCTTTATGTATACATGTTGTCGTCGTCTCTTGGTTGAGCGAGTACTCAAACCACGAAAATGTGCTTTTTGTCTAACATTCCTTTAAGCTGCTTCACGTTTACCAAACGTGGAACTACACAGCTTCCAACAAAAAAAAGTATTTTGAGCTTCAGTTGAGTTAAAGCTGTTTGAGTTTGAACACATTCATTAGCAATTTCCACTTTAAGCACATCTTACTCTATTCATTTGCCATGTCACTTTCTCCTAATCAGCCTCCTTCCTACCCAGATCCAAAATCATCTCTATATATACTCTATACTAATGGTAATCATATGCAGTCATTCGCTAACATACATAATATTTGTATTCTGTCATATCTGCTTTATCCCAAAAACTCCCAACAAAACCCAAACGACTTCATTCCACTTTCTTCCTCATGACAAAAGACTCTGAACTCTAGAGCCGCTAGCTTTCATTACTATAGTCCTCTCTCTCCCATACACTCTCATTCAATTTAAACATTTGTCATAAGGTTTCATAGAGAAAGTAAGATGTAAAAGGAAAATATGAGGTAAAGCTAAAAAAGAAAGCAGTCCCCACTGCGACTGCACTTACTCCAATAAAGTCTCATGACTGTGTACCCTGTACCTTCTTCTTTAGCATGCAAAATGAGGAGAAAACTGTGTCCGGAACTAGCTGGAAATGCCAAAGGTGATGGAATCACATCACAATGATATACTCCTACATAGAAGAAGAGGATGGAAAAAGACATAGTTAAGGTGAAATGTGTGGCTCTCATTCACAAGAGTTTTCCTTGGCTTCCTTATCTTCATCAAAACAACAGCAACTCAGCAGTAACTCACAATGATATCTTACATAGGAGGAAGATGAGGACATAGAAAGTGAATCAAAATGTAAATTCGAAGTGTGTTCAGTGTGTATTGTATGTTGTTGTAGTATAGTATATTATGTATATGCGGAAAAATCATGCTCTTATTGCTCCTTCAGGCCAATCTTCAATTCCCATTCTGAAAGTCTTTGATGATGATAACAGATAGAACTAAATAAATGGGTAGAGAGGAAACTTTGTTGCTTATCGGCTTTTATACTAGGAACTTCTTATAAACACATAAAAACCTACATGACAATTTTAGATTGCGCTTTCCTTCATGAATATTCTTCTATAGCTGATAGCTCCTTATTCGTCGTCTCGTTCCAGATATTCGCGGATGGCGGCGGATGCTTTGCTGAGAAAATTTATTCGTGGTTCATCAACTTATCGTTTGAAGTTAAAACACGTGATGAGATAACAACTTGCGTTGCAGAAATGTAGCACGGATTCCTCAACTTCTAGTGACGTGCATGACTCCCCTATACATACCCCGAGCCCCTTTGTTTACTACTTCTTTTGGATTAATCATTAATCTCTCTATTCTCCTTAGACCGCTATACCCTATAATATAATATAAACCTGACAATAGGCAGATATATAGTAACCTGCGATCTAGCATTTATGCTGAATAAAGTTAGCATAAGCTGTGTCTGAGTAGTTCATTGGTTTAAAAAAGATTTGAAAATTTTCATAATTGTGGCTGCTATTGAGATTTTTTTCAAAAATTGACCTTTAATCACTTATAGGTCACGCTGGGGTCATTTCTGAACTTTGATATTAGCATAGTTGAGTTTTTCTTGAAAAATAGCATCATTTTGATGTATCATAAGCCATGTTTTGCTATTAAAATTTTTTGACCTTGACCTTTGACCCAGTTACCGTTGACCGATTTTGCTCATCTTAGAACTTAGCCAAGAGCTTGACCTAAGGTATCGTTTAGCAAAAAGAATTTTTGAAAATCTTCAACGGTGTAAAAGTTATCGTGCGAACAGACGGACAGACGGACGGACGGACGGACGGACAGACAGACTATGATCCATTCTAAAAAACCTGCTTTTGATTGATCTTCGATCGCAGGTTAATAAGGTCTCTCGATCTTATCTGTTTACTCTTACCTGGTATTTATTGCGTTGCATATTGAACATTCATCCCAAAAATAAAGCAGCATGTTTTTGTTTTATGTTCTAATAAAACATCCCATTGGGACCATTTCTTGAGCAATATAAAGTAATTTCGTCTTGTTACTCTAAACACACAGTTCTCAGAAAACGTGGCTGAATAAAGGTAGATTCATAAAATTAGCGGAAATTGTTTTTTACTGACTGGATGGCATGACCTCTTCATGAGTTTATGAGTCATTTTATTGCAGTTCATTTCTCTCTAATATTATCATATCATTGATCACATCACTTTTTGCAATTATCTATAGGTGTTTCCTTTCGGACGTTGTATTTTCTTAGCTCTGATCTGATGTGATACATGTATACATGATGATCCAGCACAATATTATACATGTTGGGTCCATGGGGGGAAGTTGAGGAAGTTTGGAGAGAATGCCTCACTCAGAGAAAACGAAGAAAAGAAGAAGAAGAACAAAATGATGATGTAGGTCACACGACACGTAGACTTCTTGCTTTTTTCCAGAAAAGGTAAAAGTTTTAGTTTAATCATCATCTTGTGATCACCAGCCTATGTACTAGGTAAGGATGATCATGATGTTTACTGTGGAGGAACATGAACGCACACTCCTTCGATTTTGTATGGAATCGTGTAAGAGTATAGTTCGTTTGAAAGTAACAAGTAAGGCACTTGTCTGTCTATGTGGTGTCATGAAACAGAACTAGAGTTGTTACTTTTATAACTAAGTTTGTGTACACATGTCTACATACACACTTACTATATAGCTCCCAATTTAATAAACCATTTTAACCAAAGTCTAAAAAGTAGCGGATAAACAGGCGATGATGATGATGATGATGATGTAGTGAAATAACCGTTCTAGGAATGCAATCAACTAGTGGAATTGGAAGTTGAAGAACAAGAGAGCTTGGGGCGATGTGAGAATGGACGGACGGACATGATAATCCCTTAAATTAGCTAGTGCTGTCATTGCAACTACTTAATAATCATATGTGTACTTTACTACAGGTTTTGTGGGAAGTGGAAATGGCGCCTCTTACTTGTTTTACCTTCATACATTATCATCATCATCATCCTGGCCTGGTACTGTGTAATAAATATATATATTATTTCTCTTCTGGGGATCGTACAACTACGCAACGTGTTTAATACTTGGTTTTGGTGGATGTACTTACTCATTGAGTATTTTTTTTTATCTAGTAAAGCTCCCTTTGTGTACTTTCTTCGTTTTCTCTCTCTTTCCTTTCTTGTCACTCGCTTTTCCCTTTAGTATTAATGCTGCTGGTTTTGGAGCTGAGCTGAGCTTGCATTGCATGATATTATATGTTGCTGCCTCAGCCCCAAAAGAGTTCAAGAGAAAGCTTTCATAAAACCCAAGCCAACCTGAGAGAGAGTTCATATATATCCAAAGGAAAGGATGGTGATGGTGTTGTGCAATGTGCATGACTTTTTTCAGAGTATAAACACACACTCACAAGGAAATGAGAGTGAGTGGAGCACGGACGGTTGCAATCAGTCAGTCAGTCTTCAGAATGAGATCGGAGTTGGAGCAACGTGTTGAAAAATTTTGCTCTTTCAAATCATTCACCAGCAGATTGATCGTGTGCCACTTACTGGAATAATAGAGAATGTAGAATGAAGTGGTGCGTGCTGTCAGAAGGTGTATGAACAAGGAATTGCTGCCCAAGGGCTTTCACCGTAGTCTAAACGTGCTATTATATAGTTGGACTATTATTAAAGTTTGCGTTTTTGCAGAAAATGTAAAAAAAACTTTGAGATTTTATCAAAGGAAATCAATGTAATACGTTAAATTACACCACAACATTTAGTATTCAAAAGCTAATGCCTGTATTCATATAAACCATATATAGTGAAAAAAGGCAAATCGCAAGTGAGCGTGTGTATTTTTATTCAATGAAAAAGTTTTACATTAATTAGTGAATCAATAATAGCCAAAATCTCTACTGTAATCGGCAATCTCCAAAATATTTCATCGCAAGCCTTTCACCTTAAAACGAGCATGCTGATGATGGAATCTCCTTTGGTGAGATTGTTAGTGATATAGGTGACAAATTAAGAGTAACAATTAAAAAGACAGGAGATGAGTGAAACGGATTACAACGCTGGTGGTTCAAGTAGTGACGAAAGAACGACAGTGGAGTATCACGACGCGGCTAGAGACCTTTTATCTCCTACAACTTACAGTGATACAAACTCATCTAATCAGTAAGTACCTCAATTATGTCATTTCATTCTCAACCTCAGTAGTAGAGCAAAACTAGGATTGTATACAAAATCTGCTAGTGCATCACCTAAAACCACTTTGTTCTTTTTCACTTTTTTTGCACCTTTTTATAGCAGAATTGTTATTCTGTATGTTGTTGGGATATTCCTCGCAATCGCTTTGATAATTGCAATGGGCTACTTGATAAAACTGAATTATAAGTCGTGGCTTCCCAAAAGAAAACATCTTTGTGATTTTAGAGACTGTTTTAAACAAAGTAAGTTTTCATATGTTTAAAAAATTATCTCGTTTTCTTCAAGTGATTCTGGTTTGAATTATAATTATTGGTTATAACTAACTCACTCCTTGTCAATGTTTGAAATGTAGGTAATGGCAAAAAGAGAAAGTTTTTTTCAAGAAATTCCCATCAGTCAAACTTCACCATTCCTGTTGTGGTCGTGTCAGATGAGAACGGCCAGTGCTTAGATCCTGAATGTGTTGATTTGGAGGAAGCTGAGACAAAATTTACAGCTAAGTTTCCCTGAACCACCAATTATATATCCTCTGTATACCTTGTACTTTACATGAAAAATGTGATGATGATTTTATGATGTGTTAGCTGATAGCTGTCGATAGTTTGCTAAAAAACCTCGTTTGATATAAAATAATATATATATGACATTGTGTGTGGAGACTTGGTGAAACAAATTATTATATTGATTTCATATGACATACACGAAAGTTAATCAAAAATTGAATATTCATTCGACAATATATTTCTTATGATGATGATGACATGACGCGATAACCAATACATATTAACATTTAGATTTATAAAGAACATCGACTTTGGTATATCTGTATATCTACATCTACAACACACGGTTTAGGTTAGGGGCAATAAGATATTATTATGCAAGATAAAATTTTACTAGACCAACTATGAGCAAATAAACTTGTTGTTGAAGGTAGTTAGAACTTGAACTATAAAAAAAAGTTTTCCTATAAAAAATCCATTTTTAGCGTTGTAAAAAGACCGAGACCAAAAGTACGAACTTGTGGAAATTAAAAAGTCTTGCAAACATCAACAATCATTATACTAAGAAAACGTAGCTTTTTTTGCGGCTGCGTTTGCACGATAACCAAATTTAAATAAAAATAAATTTATTAAGTGCTAGAACATAGGGTAGAGTACTGATGACAAAAATACTCTAGATATATATAAAACAACCCGTTTGCTTACGTTACCTTGTTATATAACCCACGCAGTTATTATTTAGCCTTCAATTCATTGATTCATTAGGCATCATCATCATCTTCTTTATGGGTTGAAGAGTAGGAGCTGATGAGCTACCTATGTACGTAAGCAATCAAAATATTATATTTGGTATGAATGATGTCATGTCAGAGATGATGCCTGATGCCGTATAAGTTTCATTGTACTTTTATTAAGTAAGGTAAGGGGATAGGATGAAGTCATAAGGATTCATTCGTAGAAACATAATTTGGGATAAGCTGCTTTCGGTTAGTAGGTTTGTATTTGTATGCAATATATATTATGTGTGAGTGTGTGTATTTTCCGACTAATGAGACAACGAAAGTGTATCGAATTTTTTAGAATTGTATTAGGGATATACTTAAGTTTTCATAATATATAGAAACTATATGCTTATAACTTTTACGCATAACATAACATAACATGACAGAAACTATGCGGCTGCTGATGATGATGATTGTTTATTAGTATCAATATCAAACTGTCTCCACCCTAGTATAAATAAACAGCTCGGATAAATCTTGAAAATGTCTAGAGTCAGCTTTGAACATTAGATATTGTTTACTTCGTCGGAAAAGCGGCGAGAGAAAGCTTTCTCAAAGAGCTATACCAAATTGCGTTTTTGTGTGAATTGCATACCTATAATATGCACGTATTTGGTTCATTGATCTCATTCCGAAGTTTGTTTGTATACAAATTTTAGTATAATTTTTAGAATACTCTTCTCCAACTTTAAGTATCCATTGCATTGGGTGTCTAATAATAATCTGTTTTTTGATGTCTCACACTTCATATAAAAGAAGTTTGTTGTAAGTTTCCAAGTTATAAATAAACACACATTATTTCTCTTCATATTTTTTGACGGATGAACTAATCCCTTCCCCCCAAAAAAATGATGAATTGAAAGGATTACCACAGGGGATAACTTTGTAAATCTGCATGAATGCCGATGAATCTGTTAGTGTAGTAGTGTATTAATATACTCACTGAAAAGAAAACCTGTACCAAAGAGAGAAAACTATTGAATAAGTACTTACTACTTCTTATTACTTTGTATCCTCACAGAAACTTTTAATAAAAATGCATTTTATTGCTGAAACCTCCATAAAATATAAAAAAATTACTTGTGTTGTCATTATCACATCACGCTTTCTTAGTTCCAGTTCCACTCTGCTCTACGTTTCCAATTTTACTCATAAAAGTTTGCCAACTGTCATTCACAGATGCTCACAAACAAATCATTTTCTGGGAATCATGAGAAAATGCATTTTCACTTTTTGGCATCAACTTGTATTTCCAATTTTCATATGCATTCCATCCAAATGTCATCATCATCATCTTCCCATATCGTCTTCAAGTCTTCATCATCTTCAAGATACTCACTTATTCACTCACTCTTTCTACTTGAACGTTTGAACATGCCAACTTTAAAAACTTCAAATTCATCATTTATGATGGGTGACGTGGGAAACGGCTACATTTTACAACGCACACAACTTTTTCCACGTTTACTCCCCAATCGACCAAAACCTTTCCCTCATCTTCTTCACTTCTTGTAAGTCAATTTTTTTTATATTCATAAATAAAACCGGTGATGTGAAACCAACAGCAAAAAATAAGTGCGCTGCTCCAATACAACCTCAACCTTGGTTTTGTTAGCAGACCATGGCATGAATTATTTCTTGATGTATATACATACAAAATAAACGGACAAGGAAAAAAATGCATGTTATAAAAATTTCGATACTTTACGATACGAAATACGAACCTAAAGTAAAGGTAAGAATATGTTATACTTTATTTAGTTTGGCTGAATGATCCTTTAACTTGTGAATCTACTTCTCACATCATATCAGCTATAAACTCGACAACCAGAGGAGAATGAATGTAACTTGCTTTTGGTACATATATATTTTTGCTGATCTGCTGCCTGATGCTGATGTAAATAAATGAGGGCATGAGTGCATATGAAATGTAGCTTTGATGATGTCTATACTACTTCTATTTTTAACAAAGCGGGCCACCGAAACAAGAGTCATTTTTATGTAGTCCTCTTTCGTCAGCATGACCATGACTATCATGAAATAACATGGGAGTACGTTTTACTATAATTGAAATTGAGCTATATAGTAAAATAGTAATCGAACCGCGTCTGAACCTAGTGTTTTTTAATAGTGATACGATAGCCCGATAGCCTATTCGCACGTTGCACTAACTTATAACATGTAGTTTTGTCACGATGTAGTTTTCTCTTCAGCTGCAGGATTGAAAAAGATACATTAAACATTATCAGCCTCCGCTCATTACTGGTGACTTACCTACTTTACTTACGATACGATAGAAAAAGCAGTTCAAAAAGACCGAGTTTATATAGTAGTATTAGCAGCTGGAGGCAGTTGGATTTCTTTTTACTATCGGTTTGGTATTTCCACTGCAGCAAAATGCAAATCGCACATTTACTCAGGGAGAAATTGGCACAAGGAGCTTGCAGAGAGTCATGCATAATGTGTAACAACAAAGGAAAAGAAACATAGAAGAAACATTGAAGAACAAGAACATCGGATCATCTTCTTCCCACACTCCCAGTTTTATCTACAGACACAAACATAGCCATTGGCAGCTAGTAGAAGAATTATTTGCAAAAATCATGAGAGTGCTTTGAAAACACAAGTGCATATAAAAATGTATGTAAGTATACATGTGTGTGTGTTTATGTGTATGCAAACCGCAAACGGAAACAGACAAAAAGAGGATAGGCTAGCATCATAGCATATGGCACGTATTTGCAGAAACTTTTTGACTCCAGAGTACCGTTGTTTGGGAAAAAAGAAGTTCTGGTCTTAATAGACTTTCTTTTTCGGTTTTTATTAGTCTTAAATGCATACATATATTCTTAGGGTCTGTTTGGGCTGTAAGAATTTGCGTCATTCAAAAAAAGCAATAATTAAGTAGTCTCTAATCTTTCGTGAAGTTATTAAGAGGATAACGAACGGGGGAAAGAGCTACACTATATATTACAGTGAATATGTGTATATAGGTGCATTTTGTTCTATGTATTTATATGTGTGCAAGTTGCGTTCAAGGTCTTAAGGTCGTAAGCTTATTCATTTGGGAAAAGGAAGGAAGGTAAGAGCAGCTCAGTTTTCACATCTTCAATCTATCTTATTCTTATAGTTGAGAGACGACGAGGCAGGGGAGAAATGAGAATGGAAGAGAGAGATAGGAAGCAGCATTGATTTAATGCTTTCTCCATATAATGTCATTATTGTTCCCTTTTTATTATATTCTTTGGGCTTCTCCCATCTTCTCTGGACTAATCTCATCTGGTCTTTCCCATTTTATGTTCTTTCAAAAAGAAGAAGAAGAAGATGAGTAAAAGTAGTGGAGCTGGAGATGATGATGGTGGAGATGCTTTGTATGAAGTACAATGGTCGAAGGAGCTTGGTCGCTATTTGGTTGCAGTAAGAGATATTCACCCAAGAGAAATCATAATCAGAGAAGGTCCATTGATGTCTGGTCCAACTGATCGAGGACCAATAAAGGATGTTCCTGTCTGCTTAGGTTGCTGTAATATTATGAATGACGATCCAATGAGTCGCTGCACAGAATGCCATTGGCCCGTTTGTAACGAAGATTGTCAGAAAGTAATTTATGTATAATAATTCTCCAAATTCCAATATATTATACATAGCAAATAATTCACTCTCAATAATCTTGACTGGGCTTCCTTTTCTAATTTTTTGCCTTTTTACTTATAGCTACCTATTCACGCTTCAAACGAGTGTCCGTTTTTCCATAAAAATCATGTAGTGTACCCACCACCTTATGTTTGGGGAGTCATTCACAAGTGCGTTTTCATTCTTCGATGTCTCCTTCTTAAATCCCAAGATGATCAACCGTCTCCTTCCTGGGAACAGCTCATGTCGATGGCTGACAATGGGGAGTTACGACGAAACAAGCCCATTTGCATCAACGCTGACAGAAAGATAATGGAAAACTTCCGAAAGTTTTACCCATCCGGAGACTTTTCCGAACAAGAGGTTATTCGAATCAGCGGCATCATAGATGTCAACGCTCATTCACTCCCAATAAGGATAAACGATCGACCCACGTAAGACTTTATATTATAGCGTCTCAAAATGATGATGAGACTGTAAAACTAAAAATTCGTAAAATCTCATATTTTATGCTTTCACACCAGAACCGTTTGCAAGATCTACAGTCGTACGAGCTTAATGGCTCATTCATGCATCCCAAACGCCTCATGGTCTGCCGACTCTGTGACACCCTCCTCCAATCCTACAAATAATTGGTTGACCATACGTGCAAACGTAGCCATTTCCAAAGGGGAAATGATTTGTGTGGCATATGATGAAGGACAACTTTTAGTATCTACATTGAAAAGAGTCATTCCTAATGAAATTAATGGGATGTTCATATGCCACTGTAGAAGATGCTTAGACCCTACTGAAAACTCGACATATATTGGTGCCCTAAAATGTCCGTCTTGTCAAGAAGGATATCTTTTGCCAATTGATCCTGTTGATTCTTTCTCCAGCTGGAGTTGCGATAATAATGGTGGTAGCAGTAGCAATAGCTCTACAGCTACTCTTCCTCTTGTTGAAAATATTAATAGAACTGATGACGGATGTAGCATTGTATTGGATGACGAAACTATTATGGAAATCATTGAGGAAGCGGAGATGATGTGTGGTTATACAAAAATGGATTTTGGGACTGACTCCGAACCCGAAGAAAGTCTGGATTTATTAAAAGAATTTGTAAAAGAATATAGTGGTAAAGTTCTTCATCCTAACCATTACATTTTGCAAGAGGTAGACGTGAGACTTCTCAAAGGGGAATATGCCAAAGGATTCAGAAAGCTCTCGGATGTGGAATTGATTCAGTATCTGGAGCGTTGTGAAAGACTCCTCACTCTCTCCAATGCTCTTACACCAGGATATTGCGAATATAGAGGTTATGGTTATATCATAAATATAATGATAGTAAAAAAACTATATAGAATTCCATTCTAACTTTATCCCTGATATAAATTTAAATGTATATATAATGCAATTCACTCACCCTACTTTAGTTCCTATTACGTACATATCCTGTTCTGGCAATTGTGTTTCTGTTCTGTCCAACAAAAAATAATATTCATCTGCGTTGGTTCTATATATAATACATCATCATATCGTCATTTCTACAAAAAAAAATGGTTTTATCTACCTCATCCTCTCATCCCCATATAAAAATCTTTATATAACTTTTATTGCATTTTCTTTTCTTTTTTCCTGCTCACAGCTTTCCTTCAATTTCATTTTTCTCAAGGCCTCTTATCCTTGGAAAAGAGGAAGAAGAAGCAAAACTCCTTTCCAGGAAATCTCCCAAGCAGTAAAAACACCCGGGAGGAAGCACAAGAGGATGCAAATGTGACGAACCATGGAGGACTCCAAGATGAAGATGATGACGACGTCCTTTCCAAGATGCTCTCCGTTTATACAAAGAAGTTTGAAAGTACGTCAGACAATTTGAACAAGGTGATGGAAATGCTGACATACTTGTTGACTTATTTTGAAGAGATTAACTCATCCCATAAATTGCTGGAGCCTATTAAAGACACAATTTCCGATACGGAAAAGAAGCTCAAGAAAATACTCGCAAAGAATAAGGAATCCGAGACGACAAGTTCGACGCAAAAGTGATGGAAATATATAATGAAATGGGAGACTTATTTATATCAACATCAACCAGAAAGGATTTTTTATGACGCAGAAAAACAGTTTGCAATTTGTTGATAACGTGAAACGAAACGATCTGTAATAAAAGCGCATTTAATATGAAAGAAATGAAACATCTTATGTTGTTTGGTATACTTTGAAGAAAATCTTTACGACCTTATACATACATACATATATGCATTGTTAAATATTCGCAGTTGATAATTCTCCGTGATTAACTGCAAAACACTACCGTTTGCACACTAAATGCCGACTTGTCGACTACTCTAGGGCATATTTTTTTGTGAAACGGAATTGCAAATCTCAAATGGGATTACAACTTCCAGACGGTACATACATTGCATTGCATTGGGATTCTGACCACCTCACGCCATGCCACCGACAGACGGACGCATATGTCACAACAAGAAGCTTTTCCTCCGCCATTCACAAAAAAACAAATCTGTTTTGGTTATTATTCAGTACACATACACTTTAGTGAATAAAAACCGCTTTGATGGGAAACGAGATAACATCTGTTATGAAAAAAAGCATCTACTTTTACTACCATTTCACGGTCGTGCTCACAATCGAGCCACTTCATTTCCTTTTTCGGTCAGAGTAGTTGGGGAAGTGGTAAACAATTGGTAGTGGGATGGAGAAATGAAAGTATTACAAGGGAAAGTCTGTTAAATTTCTTTGAAGTACGCGAGCGAGCAGACAAGAGGTATGTTACGTACCATTTCAGTTTTAATACTGGAATCTCTATAAAGTTTAATGTCGGTCGACTCTACTCGATACTTTTTTCGTTTGAAAGGGATGCTTAAAGCTCATGAAACAAATTCTGTCATGTTAAATGTTACATAATTAATCATACTTTCCTTTTAATTAAAACCTTTTTTTTTTTGCTAGCAGTACCTTTTGTTTGAAGTAAGGTAGGAGTTTTTGGGCTCATCGCTCATGCTGCTAGTCGAGTCATTGTTCATTCTTCAGATTCAGATGCGTTTCCTATAGCCAGAGAATTTACTTTGCTTTCAAAAAGACTTGCGTTACGCAATAGTAATGGAATGACTCAATTGCTTTGATACAATGCGGTATATATATTATGTGCCTACTACTTACTACATGAGCGTTCGTTCACGTTCACTGTTTGCGCTTTATGCATTAACTACAAACCAACAACAGAACACAAGATATCATGCTGAAACACTGGTCCATTTCAACAGTTAGCTGCTCTTTTCTTTACCCAACATAATGGAAGATTGACACACACACGCTAATTGCATTATAAGAAGTCAGTCCGTCCGCAGAACATCTTGCCAATGTTGCATATGTACCTATTTAGCACATTTCACTTTTACTCTTACATTTTATATTATACTACGCTTTGCTAAAAATATCCAAAAGAAAGATGCCTTATGTCTGTAACTGGTGGTGGTGGTGTATCCGAAATGTATGTGTCTTCTTTTTGAGAGCTTTTGGCACACATGCATGTAAGAAGCATACAAATAAATATCTTTGGATGAATTTCAAGAATGGGAGCAGTGGGATATTTGGGAGGACAACTACTCGTGAAGGATTTTGTGGGTGTAGTGTTTATATACACAGAAATTGAATAAATCGAAACGTTCAAGCATTTAGTTACAGGACTTGAAAGAAACGGGGACGGGCATTAAGCGACCTTTAGCTGATCTGGACTCAGACGTCAATCAACATTAAAACTTGTTTTGTTGGCCACACCATTTTCAAGAAGATTTATATATAGGTAAGGAACAAAGCAACTAGTTTTATATCAAATTGTATCCAATTAAAACGGTATAATATACAAGAGAATTCTGCCAAAGATAAGATAAGATAAAGTATTTGCCAATTTTCTTTTGTTTGCAAAGTCAACTCCTCCCCATTACAAGACAATAAAAAAGATGCAAAACCGTTTGTTTCTCGGCTCAATACTCCTGGTCGCAGGTGTGTTTTTTCATATCACCTCATGTACCGCTGCAGACAGCACAGGTTCCATGACGTTGGGTCAGTCTTGTAACCCAAGTGCCGGTATACAAGATGATCCATCAATGCGTTGTGACACTTCCAAGCGACTTAGCTGTGACATGAATTCTCGAACCTGTAAATGCCACCATGAACAGCGAGACTTTTACAATAAGGAGACGGATCGGTGTGAAACTAAAATTGGAAAGTTTTGCTCTGCCTCTGAAATTTTCCCAACCATTTGTGTCAAGAACGCGGTTTGTGCTCCCATCACAAACTTTTGTGTTTGTGTGGAAAATGCTGAAGCAAATGAGGAAGGAACAGGATGTATTAAAGAAGACAATGACTCCAATTCAGCTACAGTATCAAAAAGTTCAGCATCAGCATCGATTGGGATTGCTACCTTACTTATTGGTAGCTTCTTAATTTAAATGAATGAATTAAATTTCTTTCTTTCAATGTTTGTGATATGAAAAAACAAAACTTTAGGGAAATTCTGTAATCATACAAACAATGTAAATCGGTATATTGGGTGGAATAGAATAAATTATGCAAAACATGAATATTTGATATTCAACATTTTTCTTGTTGGTGGTGTACAGTATATAATTTTTAATTTTATATTCAAAGTTAAATTTTTTTTCATTTTTTTTTCATCACACAAAATTTGCTTTCACTCACGCTTTTCCCTGACCTTCAAGGTACAACGTCTTCAAGTCCTTTCTAAGAATTTTCCCTGACAAAGCCTTAGGTATTTCCTCCACAAACTGAACTCCTCCCGTGAGCTGTTTATGGGATGATAATTTATCTTTCAAGAAATCTGCAATCTCCGTCTCTGAAACTGTGTTAGACTTTGTGACAACAAAAGCCCTGGGTGCTTCCCCTAGCTCTTTGTGAGGAATGCCAACAACAGCCACATCAGCAACGGCTGGATGAACCCGAAGAGTTGCTTCCAGTTCGGATGGAGATACCTTTTTTCCATTGAATAGCAATAGCAAACACACAATACATAAGAATAAAAAGTCTTCCAGCAGTGAGTCGAACGTAATTCCAAAATCACAAGGCAAAATCAAATAACTTGGATTTTCCTTGTGTGTTAATGCTCATGTTTTATGTAATAGATAGGTGACTTTTTTGAGATGATGGGACATTGGGACGTTCAACGTTCTTGAAATGTTACAATGTGTAACTATTCATAGTACAACCTTTATCCACTCATGCCCATTTTTGCTGATTGTGCTACAAATTTTATTTATTTTCGGTTACCTGAATTCCTTTCACTTTGATCAGTTCCTTGAGACGATCGACAATAAAAAAGTGATTGTCTTCCTCGTAAAGTCCAATATCACCTGCAGTGACATAACAAGTATTATAATGCATGAGTTACAATGAAAGATTTATACAAAATGATAAATTTTTGATTTCCTGCTGTTCTCGTTTTTTTGAGAATCTAAGCTTTATAAACTAAATATGAAATAATGTGAACAACTTTTCTCTCTCATTTTTGTTTGGAAACCGGAATTTACCTGTTCGTAGCCATCCATCATCCGTGATAGTTTCTTTTGTTGCTTCTTCATTCCTGAAATATCCTTTCATAACCTGTTAGCAAGAAAAGGCACGTGTGTGAAACATGAAGTAAGATTTTTTTTCTTCCAAATTTTTTAGTTGAGTTTTTTACACATAATAGCTAAAAAGCGTAAAAAATTTAATATTGGCATAAGCTTTTAGTAGTAGGTCTCTCTCATGCACGCTTCTTTACATACACACACAGAGAGAGAGAGAGTATTTCGTGGAATAAGGGAGTGAGTTCATCCATCCCACGTTCAACGTTCAAAAAGATTTCAATTCATTTGAGTAAAAGTAAAAAAAAGGCATGTTAAAAATGCAAACCTGAGGTCCTTTGATCCAAATTTCTCCCCTTTCTTTAGGCCCCAAAGCCTTTCCAGTTTCTGGACACACTACTTTCACCAACGTTTCTGGAATTGGGGGCCCCACAGAACCTACTCGAGAGTTCTTTGAATCCGGAAGGATCATGTGAGATAGCGGTGAAAGCTCTGTCATCCCATATCCCTCTTGTATCAAAATAGATTTGTTAGCTTTTTCTAGGAACTTGTCAATCAGAATGCGACTCGTTGGACAAGCCCCTGTAAAAACAGTTTTGCATTCGGAAAACTCCTCTTTTGTGAGTTCAGGATGGCTGATGATGAACTGAAAGAGGGGAGCTACGATGTGCATTATGCTAAGCTGGAAAGGAAAAGAGAAGTAGAAAAAGAGGAATATTATATGACAACGTTGAGAAATTGGCTTGTCAAATTTGATCCAATGAAACCTAATTTAACCCATCTCAAACTACTATGGTTGGTATAAATATAAAAAAGTTTTCATTTAACTTTCCCATCCCCATAAGATGTATAAGCTTGAATGTTCAACTAACTTTGTTACTTTTTAGACAGTCAATAAATGTCTCCGGCTCAAATCTTGGGAGACATAAAACCTTCCCACCAAGTGTGTAATTGATGAGACCAAGAGCTTGAAACGCCATTATGTGGAAAAATGGCAAAAGCCCTAATCCAACTTCTTGAGCATTTCCACCCGTAAATTGGTGGGCGTTGATCGTGGCATTTGTTTGGGCGCAGTTTAGTACCAAGTTGGCTTGTGTGAGCATGCATCCTTTTGGAGGACCCTGCCTTTTAAAAATTGACGTGATTTTTAATGGCAACATATTTTCAACCAAAAACTCTTTGAAGCAGATATATGATGATGGTGATGGTGATGATGATGATAAGTAAAACATCTGAACTATACCGTTGTTCCAGAAGAATAAGGTAAGAGAATGACGTCTTCCTCTGTATTCAAATCTGGATCTGAGCTGGAAGCAAGATTAGCTGAAGAGCTGTCTACTCTCAGCATTTCCGCAAAGGTATGACAATCCTCTTGAGGTTCTCCTATGATTATAACTTTCATTGAGGCAAGAGCAGGATAAGCGGATTTTGCTTGAAGGATGTAAGGTAAAAATAGAGAGAGTGTGACAATGCATTTTGCATCACAGTCAGCTAGCTGCTTTCCAATCTCAACTGAAAAAAAAATGTGGAACATTCTTTGCATCTGGTTTGCTAATGAAAATTATGAAATTTCTATACTTGTGACTTGATATATACAAAGTATATTCATTCAACCCTTACAAGGTGTATAAGTCGGGTTAACTAATGTAACCGTTTGTCTTGCAAACCAAGCACCAAATGTAACTATACTATATTCTGGCATATTTGGTATAGCTATTGCCAGAGTGTCCCCTTTCTTATATCCCATTTGTTGAAGTGCTGTGCCGAAAGCACGTGAGTACTTGTAAACTTCCCCATGTGTGTACTTACGACCTGTAAGGGTACACTCCTACCAAACCAACAACATCACGCCACAAAAATGTACATGCGTCACGTGCATAATCAAATGAAGTTTTGGAGAAAAAAACAAGATTCCAACTTTTTGAATGAACGTCAAATATTTTACATACCATTGCAACTGCATCTGACCATTTCCCCAAATCCTGAAACAAATAGTCAGTTATTGCAACTCCTTTGAAAGCACTCAAATTCAATTGACGATCGGACTTGACAATATTTTGAGCATTTTCCGAGTGGAGATTTGATGAAACTGAAAATGACAAGCTTCCTCGATGACGCCATATCAAACTTTTGCTAGAAGTGGTGAGTCTCCTCTGGATTTGATTTCCAAGTATGCGAATTATAGAGGATTCCATCGTAAAAAAGGGAAATAGTTTTAGTTTTGAGAGGATCACTACTTTTGAGCTTAAAAAAATAGGTGTCAGTTTATTTCGGGGAATGTTTTTGTACTCCACTTGATAATGTCCTCACCACTACTTGTCAACGAGAGAAGTCACAGTAAAATCAAGGTTGATTCCAAAAGATATACTACTTTAGTACTTATGCAGATGCTGGACCGGGTATATACATACGTAAATCCTAAACAGTAGGTGCTTATGTTATTGCGATATATCATAATCATCATCATCAGCACACCACATCATCAGGTTTATCAGCATTAACACAACTCTCCAGACGAAGAAGGCCACTAGGTTTTTATACTTTTTATGTACGTAGTCAAGCTCAAGTAATGAGAGCGTCATCATATCAAATCACAATCAGCAGCAGCCAGCTTGCCACTTGCCATGTATATATTTGTTTGATGGAAGCGTATCTTCAATTTTCAATGTTGTATAAACATATCATCGCATACCTAGAGAAGTTCCCAGTAGTTATGCTGCCTGCACTTATCTTTAATTTGATGAACAAAAAACCTCAAGTCATTCATTCATACCATTATACACAGGACATAACGTGTGTGTGGTGCTGTCAGCGGCTTATGCTACTATCATTTCAGTTAGAAAAGCTTTGGATGGATGGAGACTGGTGTATGGAAATAAAGCGTGGTATGCACGATTATGATTATGCAATATTTGTTCAATTTTTTAAATCCAAATTGACTGCTTCAAATTTAATGTCAATATAATGGAAGATGCACTTTTGCTATCATCGCAGGTTCAAAGTTTAAATTGACAAAGCCCGAAGGTTTCTGTTTTGTGCGCTTTACACTTTGAATATAATAAAAGTCCTCATTTTTATTGTTACATAATATAAATTATCAGATTGTGCATAAGCAGTTTTTATTGTTTCGTAGGCGTAGGACAATAGAAAGTAAATCGATATGCGTGTTATCATCATCACACGAGTTGTGCAGGCAAATTAATTTCGTTATCACAGGAGTTAGTTCAGATTCAGATTACCTAGTTATTTTGGGATGTACTATAATTTGACTTAATACTGTAGCAATTCTTTTCATATAAATATAGTAAGTGATACTTATAATTGTGCAGCTGTTATGTAAATAATTCACTTGTGTATGTATGTATGTATGTAATATCAGGGTATTTACCGGGAGGGAGATAAAGCTGAAATGTTGACATGAACTATGAACGAATATAAAATATGACATTTTTGTTTACTGCTTCATTATACTATTCGGGGAGTCACTGAACGTCATTGGGTATGGGTACAAAGTTCAATGCTTTGGCTTCTGATGTGGCAAAACATGATGCGATCATCATCGTATTGCGATGTGATGTTAAGAGTAAGAAATTGGATCCAAAGAAAATATATTAGATTACTTACATAGCTTCATACTATTCGTAGCAAAGCAAAGCACAAAAACAAAACATCATCATGACGTGAGCTGTGCTTACGCTGCTGCGGGTGTATCAAGTTTCATAACACATTTCATTGCCGAAATGTCTAAAATGTCAAGTTTGCTATCAGAAAAATTAATCACAAACGTTAATTACTTTTTTCTACGTACTATAATTAAAGGAATTTTCTTAAATTATCGGTAAAAAGTATAAAAATAAACTATGATGGTCTGCAAAAGAAATTTGATATTTTTTCTTTATTGCTTGAAGCGAAGGAAAGCAAATGAAAATTGATTTCTAAAGTTGCCACTATCGTATCGTACAGTCTGCTAAAACGAGTTTGTTCCTAAAACGATTTTCTCTCAAAAGCTTCATAGCTGTGCTTATGTGAGTGACATGCATGTAAATGACAGGTCCTACATTACATCTACATCCCTCAGGCCATTTTACAGCGAATTGAACTCTATTAATATTCTATCAAGCAGGCAAAGCTGCACCTTTAAACACATACTTATCAAAACCATGCTTATTCTCAACTTTAGATTAGAAAGGAACTAATTTGCGATTCAACACCAACAATCAAACTTGAATCAGTACGAGATTATGTAAATCTATAGGTATTTCCTCATTATTATGAACGGTCGTCTGAAGTAGGTACAATGGCAGTGAGTTCAATATTGACAATATTTATTTATTACACAGCACCAACAGCACTACATACTAGAAATTGTTGGCTATATTATTATATAAGATGACATTGTTCCTATTGTTATCTCTTACATGCATATAAGTAAGTACATTAATCTACCATCCTTGATGTCAATGTGTGTGTTCCCTTAAAGATCCTATTAAGCAACATCCCTTAGCCCGTATTGTATTGATTTCATAATAGCCAAAGCTGAACCGCCTTGAACTAAAAATAAAGTGACAATTGGAAGGGTCTATTTCTACGAAATGTATACAAGTATGAAGTAGATACATAACGGGTTCGGACTACGTTGTATAAATATTTTCATACACATTAAAACACAATAATACTTTTAGTAAACATCATCCCCACAATTCAGTTTTGATCCTGCTTCTTAACCTAATGGTTGGTCAGTTTTGTGTATCCAAGCATACATACACCTTTTTTAAGGCATTTCCAATCTCCACGAATCATTGAAAAGTATCGCCTATATACTCACTCAGAATCCATTGTTTGCTAAGTTGAGTGAAGTTTTAATAGAAACTCATAATATACATTTATGGCTTGGCTTGTTTTGTTGCAATAAGTGTTTGTTTAGTGTTGCTTCCATGTATGTCAGCAGTCAGCGTTTATGTTTATGCTTGAGGATAAAATAAAATCTCCAGTTTTAATATTGTACTGAAGAGTTTTAATGATTTAGAGTTAGAGAGATTTCGTGAGAACCATGAACCACGTGTGATGTTAGATGCAAGTGTGCAAGCAATGAGCAAAGGAAACAGAAAGTAAACACGAGCAAGGTCATGAAGTAGTAAAGCTAGAACAACATTATTAACTCTACAAATTAGAACTTGGAATACTATCAACCAAGACCATGTCATGCAAGCACATTATTTACCTAGTTAACGTTATTAACAATACTTTCGGTATCATTGTGTAGCGTTTCGTATAATGTTTGTATTGTAGTATGGACTCTGGGCGATACCATGAGTCTACCGCACTGCCTTTATCTCATTAAATAGTAATGCATATATAACATGAACTCACTGAAAAAGAGGACCAGAGAGTGTGACTACGAAGCTCTATACCAAAGAGATTGAATATCATCATCTCTTTGCCCCATACTTGTCTATAAATATTTTTCATAATTACATTTACGTGTTTAGTTAGGGAACTACGGCTTAACACTAACGGACTCCTTGCAGTACAAAGCGCTAAAACTGCAACGAAATCCCATATCCCTGCTGTAACCTGAACGGAATCGTATTATAATAATGAGAAAATGAAGATAATGTTGAATGCTGCTAAAGCCAATCCGTCCACACTAATAATAATGAACACAATGGTCATGAAATAAAATATGTATATAGCTTCAGTTTAACATGTCATGCTTCCGGTAGATCCAGCTGCTGTTATTTCTGCATTTGTTTCGTGAGCTTCAGAACACTAATGAGGTAGCTCTCTCTAAAACTGGTTGATTATCTCAGTATACCTTCGCCTGACTTGGAGATTTGTGATAAATTCAATATTCAATAGATGAACACGAGTCCCGCAATTCATCTACCTGTGCCCAGTCTGCATTTGCAATTCATAGGTAAATATTGTCAGTGTTGTGGTCGGAGTTTGAGCTGTTTCGATTGTAATTTCATAGGACCAGCTCATGGCTCATGCTTATACGCGTCTGGTTTTGGTTGGTAAAATACTTGGCAAATTACGTCAAGAGTCTTCATGTGATTTAAAAATGCGAGTTGTACATAAAAGTTCACTTCAGTTCAACGTATTATTAATATCAGCCTGATTTTTAAATGTGATAGTTTTTTAAAATACAATTTATTACTAAATGCAAAATGACGACGTTAGAGAACGGAAATGGTTCCGTAATCCAAAGACAGAATGGAAACAATAATACTTCATCCACTCACAGTGATAAAAAAGTTGGTAGTACGACTGCCCCTGCACAAAATGAAAAGGAAAAGAAGCCAAAGTCTAAAACGTCAAAGATTCTTCCTGATTTGGGAAAAGATGATACAATAAAGCTGAAACGAGAAATAGGTTTACTAGAAGCTGTAGCTATTACTGTAGGATCCATCATTGGGTCAGGTATGGATGCGGATACGTAGATAAAAGAATTTAATCAATCTTTGACATTTCCACTAACTGATAGGAAAATGCAATAATATATATGGATTTCCAGGTATCTTCATTTCTCCAAAAGGAATTGTTCAACATGTGGGTTCAATCGGAGGTTCAATTGTGGTTTGGGTTGTCAGCGGAGTTCTTGCACTTATGGGAGCATTTTGTTACGCTGAATTGGGTAGGAAGCGCACTGATTTTTTCCTATTTTTTGCACGTAATGAATATTGTTCCCTATTTGATATTGTCTGTCATGCAGGAACGGCATTTCCAACCGCTGGTGGATCATATACCTATCTTTATGAGGCATTTGGCCCCACAGTGGCATTTGTATATCTTTGGTTCACCAACATTGTTCATGTGTAATGAAAATAGAATTACATCTTGTCATATAAGCTTTTTATTAACAAAAAATATTATTATCAATAAAACAAATATTTCAGACCTCTCAGCAATGCAATTCTGGGATTAACATTTGCAAAGTATGTAGTACAGCCATTTTTCCCTATTGGATGCTACATTCCTGATCTGGCTGTTCGTCTACTGTCAATGGCAGCTATAATGGTATTGACAGCAATTAACTGTCAAGGCGTTCGCCAAGCTAGCAAAATCATCAATGTGTTTGCAAGACTATTACGAATATTAGCAACAAGAGGAACAAGGCAATACCCGTATGTCTGAAGATATTCTGTATATATTTTCATAAATGTGTGAGTGGGTGTTTCGTACCTGGTTGATATAACCTATATCAGAAGATGAGGTGAGTGTGATGCGGATACAACTAGCGATAATCGCGTAAGCACTACTGGTGGTAATAAGCGTATAATAGAAGCGAACTATTTACTTGAAGCAATATTATTATTGCGAAAACTACGAATTTATTGAAGGTGAAATATTAACACTACAACGGAAAATATTCACTGCAAAATCTACGAAAGAAATATTATATATATTTGACAGCACAAGGTATATTGATGTTGATGATGAGAAATCCTGGAATGGAATGGAGTATTCCCTTTTACGCATCTTTCAATGCCACACACATACATTCATCAACATACCTTTCATTCATTTAAATAATAACCTAATGTGCGATTACGCATATGTGTTCTACACTTCTTGTGTGAAGTGTACCTTTGCCTTATGTTGCATCCAACATCTCGGCACTTCATCTCACGTCACTCAACCTAAATATTAGGTTGTTGCTCCAAATCTCCTGCATTGCACCTCCATGATGCCCTCCGGAACGGACTCTCCGCTGGGGGGTAGGGGGTTGGTTTGGGGTAAACTAACGCCTCCTCTCCTGACTGGGATCTCTTATTGATTTTGTTGGGACTCTGCATACATGTCGATCCCCTTCTGAGTCATCTTTGTTGTAGGCGAATCCTACGTCCTTCTTTATTTTATTACGCTTAAGGAACTCGTGTCATTGCACGGTATATGAAATATCCGACTACTCGAATCATATGGTTTATATTCGGCAACCCGAATTTAACTAAACATCATTCGGCAACCCGAATCTAGCACACACATTATTCGGCAACCCGAATCTTTAAAGTTAAAGCTATGTGTCTCCTTCGTATGCATTGTGATGCATTCTCATTCTTCCAATCTCTTTTTACACATTGCCAATAAATGGCTTCAATGTCGTGGCCCGGTATCCGTGTGGACTGAATTAGTCCATATGATGGAGTTGCTTTAGGGATTTAACCTGTTGGTAAACCTCGGTACTCCTTAAGGTACTTCCTTCTCTCGCTATCCATCTATACCAGTGGAAACGGTCCTTGATTTTCCGGGTGATAGGCTTGTACGCCCGATGTCTATTGAGTGACATCTTGAGGATCCGCTTTCGCAAGGATAGGGTACTGCTAGTGGCACAGTAAGTGCTAGTGTTTATTTTCCTCAGTAAATCTTTACTCTTCATTTTCTGTGGATCGTCTTCCTTCTTTTTCTTCTTTAAATTTTTATTTCGGGTAACGGTTAGTGCTACTGGAATGGCCAATTCCAGATTTATGCTTGGCATGCCTTCTTCTGAGGGTAGTGAATTTTCACATCCCGTTAGCTGTGCGGTCAATGGATAATCCAATGTCTCCGCGTGTGGGTAAAACTCGTAAGTTACTCCCACCAGCCCTATGATTGACAGCCCATCCTCCTCGAAATACATCTGGAGTATTGCTGGATCTGTCACGTTCCCGTTTTCTATCCTTTCGATTAGGATTCTCGAAACTACATTCTTCTTTTTCAATTCTTCTATGGGTTTCTTGCAATAATCGTTTATGTTCTGTTCTCTGATCAGTTCATCGCGAGTGATACTGTCATTGAATGGTGAAGCCACTGGAGCAAAAACGTGGTCTTCAGATTCTTTATTTGATTCCCTCTTCTCTTTCATGTGATTGATATAGTTTCCAGCCATGGTTGGGTGATTGTTCAAAGGTTCCTTAATATTACGTTGGATCTTGTCCTTTGAGGCGTCCCTCTGGTCCGATCCGGTCGTAAGATTAACTGTCGCTTTGTTCTTAAAGGTTCCATTTATTGGGAAGCAGAAGTTAGGTTCGCTACCGAACCAAAACTTCTGATGTTTCGGCTGAAGCACCATGTCGTACTTCTTCAAGACTTCTGCTCCGATGAAACATTGTACTGGTAAACTATTCATCACGTAACAATCGTGGTTGATTTCCTTAGCTCCTTTTGTTAGCTGCAAGTTAATTTTTCTCATTCGTTTGCATGTTGAGCCATTGGCACAAACTAATGGTTCTCCTTCTTCAATCGTGAAGTTTGGTTGCAATAGTTTTGCAAGTTTCCGATCCACTAAAGAGTGACTTGATCCTGTGTCAAGTAGTGCATTTATAATGCTTTTCTTCGTTGTGATTTTAATCACTGGTACGCCATTTAGGTGTAGACTCATAGTGGGGAAAGGGTATCCTTGGCGAATTGGTGTACCTTCCCCTATTAGTTTAAATTTTCATTTAACTGGCACGCATCGCTACCGATGCAATCAGTGCCGTCCGCCTGCTCAGGTAAATATACTTGGACTACGGTTCCATCCTCTAATGTGGCCAACGCCATTCTTCTAGGACTCGGACAATTATTGATGGAGTGGTTATATCCATGGCAACGTAAGCATTTCTCCAAGTTGTTGGAGGTTAGGACACGACCAAGTTGCAGGGTTGTCTTGTTATCCGTGATGGGTCTGCCGCCTGGTCCACTTGGATGTCCTCTTTCGGCTCCAGCGCTATGGTTGTCTTCATTCTCCTGGACTCTCTGACCTCCTGTTGCTCCATTGTTTCTTCCACTGAATGAGTAAAAACTCTCAGGGTTTCCTCTGTTTGGGTTGAATCCACCAAGACTTCCTCGGTTTCCTTCTCCAAAGTTGTCATTTGGGTTGTCTCCGAAAAATCCACGTTCCAAGGTGTTCCTTCCGGTTCCTTGTTGGTTTGGTTCAAAATTCTTATGATCATTTGGCTTCTGTTTGCTGGAATAATCTTTCCTGTCTTCTGCTTTCATTGGTGGAACAGTGAAGGATCTTTTCCACAGCATGTCTTGGGCTTCAAGTGATGAAGTGGCGAAGTCGCATGCGTCGTTCAGTTCATTTGCTGTTTTGAAAGTCCTTGGCCCAAGTGCAATGCGTAGGGTTGGGTGGAGTGCAGCCTGTGCCCTTCTCACATGGTCATCTGCGTTGTCATCTGGGAAGCATTGCTTGGACAAGTCCAACAAATCATAAATGAACTTGTTAGTCGGCTGGTTGAGTTGTTGTTGTTTCTTCTCAAGTTCTCTGCGTCGTCTTTCTTTGTCCTGCCAACTATTGTATTTAGCCTCGAAAGCGGTTTTGAATCCATCCCATGTTTTAAAAGTGGGTAGTTCATGGTTGTACCATGACTTGGCGTCTTCCGGAAGTAAGGATTTTACATGAGTAAGGTACTTTGATGCATCGTAAGCCATACTTTTGAAATGGTTTTCTGATGCTGTGAGGAAAGCTGTTGGTGTCAGCTTCTTGGTATCGAATTTGGGTGGGTCAATGTTGCATTTCATGGTGGTTAGCGTGAGCCCCTTCATAGCTTCTGCAATTGCGCCTGCTGTCGTCTGGTCCTTGGCTTGCATTACGTCGGTTTGCTGTTTGATGATTTCCAACATTTGGTTCATCTGCTGTCTGTCCTTCTCTCTCTCCTGGGTGAATGCCCATAATTGCCTGGCGAGGGCGTCTTCAACGGCCTTCGTTATCTTAGCGTTTATATCGCTCATGTTTGAGTCTACTTGTCTCTCCCAATTTCCCAAAGATATTGGTTTGCTACCAAACCATAAATGAAACTCCTTTTAGCTTCAGGTAGAACGGCTACCCGATCTATAGTACCTTCAGTTGGGAGTAAGGGTTCAATTGGTTGAGTGCTTTTATTATTTTCTTCTTGTTTGCTTTAGTTGGTTATCTGATGTCTGTTATAATTTTTCCGCTTCGGGCTGTACACTTCTTAGTATCAGCAACTGGCTCCTTTTTCGTCAGACATTAATTTGTCTCATCAACATCAGTCCAAACAAAAAGCTTAGTTATACGTAAGTTCAGGATAACTGACTTAGTATGCATTCATTTATAATGAATGTCTGGTGATTCCATTCTGATTCCATCCAAATGTGTAGATTCCAATTCGTTTGTGTGTAGTTTAGAAAGATGTGAGATTTTGTTTGTTATTTGTGTGTATACTGCAACCAGTATCGTAGAAGTGAGTGTATATAGTGTAAACCCCGCTACCGGAGTTATGTATTGAGTGAGTGTGACAAACACAAAAATGTCGCTACCGACATATCATAGTGTGTAAGTGTAAGCATTCGTGTCGCAACAGTGAGTATACAACACACTACCGCAACCGGTATCGGTGTAAGCTACACTCGTGTAGCGATTTATGCTGGTTGTACATGAATATATTTTGGTATTTAAATGAGTCTCATATGCACTTATGACTATACTTGTTAACAGAAATTCATAGTGCAAGACAGTAACATCAACACTCAAAGCGAAAATCAAAATTGTATGCACTTCTGTAAGTACTTGATGATGTGGCTAGCATATGCATAAACACTAAATTCTACTTTGACAAAGCATATCTATACTCATATCATCGTTGCAGTAAGTCAAAACAAAAAATCTACATTTTTAAACTACGTTGGTTCTTGGTTTGCAAGCATATTCTCATATAGCGTTTAGCTGAGCAAAATTAAACAAAGAGAGAAAAAAAAAAATTGAGCGGCTTTGATCTCATTTGCATAACGGGGAAAAAAAAAAATTGTCATGAACTTTTTCTGACTTGTACGAGGTAAAAATCACTAAAAAAACTGAAATTTTCTTCACTAAAACTAGCTCATACTACTGCCGAAAATATTATGCAATAACCATGTCAAATTGTGACAGCAAGTCTACACTGCTCTGCATAAAATTGACCACCACCCCGTTAATGTCACTACACAAAAATCACTAATTGACCAATATCACCACCTGGTTTTTACTCGCCATGCAAGACTATTACGAATATTAGCAACAAGAGGAACAAGGCAATACCCGTATGTCTGAAGATATTCTGTATATATTTTCATAAATGTGTGAGTGGGTGTTTCGTACCTGGTTGATATAACCTATATCAGAAGATGAGGTGAGTGTGATGCGGATACAACTAGCGATAATCGCGTAAGCACTACTGGTGGTAATAAGCGTATAATAGAAGCGAACTATTTACTTGAAGCAATATTATTATTGCGAAAACTACGAATTTATTGAAGGTGAAATATTAACACTACAACGGAAAATATTCACTGCAAAATCTACGAAAGAAATATTATATATATTTGACAGCACAAGGTATATTGATGTTGATGATGAGAAATCCTGGAATGGAATGGAGTATTCCCTTTTACGCATCTTTCAATGCCACACACATACATTCATCAACATACCTTTCATTCATTTAAATAATAACCTAATGTGCGATTACGCATATGTGTTCTACACTTCTTGTGTGAAGTGTACCTTTGCCTTATGTTGCATCCAACATCTCGGCACTTCATCTCACGTCACTCAACCTAAATATTAGGTTGTTGCTCCAAATCTCCTGCATGTTCATGTACCTGAAAATATTCGCATTGGGATTGATAATAGCTGCTGGAATCCTTGTTGTGTCAATGGGCCAACAGGTATGCTAATTTTGCTGATTATTTATGTTTGTGTACATAAAATTATGAAAAAATAAATGATGCAGCAAAAACAAAAGTTTATGCCTGCCTCTCATTGAAAATCTTTGCAGAACCAGGAAAATCTTGAGAATATATGGTCTGGAACAGTAATTACAGCCGAGAGTGTTGTGTACTCTATATTTTCTGGATCTTTTGCGTATGGTGGGTGGCAAGCTATGTCTACAATGATGGAGGAATTGAAGGAGCCGGAAAAGCATGTGAAATATTATGCATGACACTTTTAAAGTGTTTTTTATGACCTTTTAAAGAGATAATTATGATACTAATTTATTAAGTTTTTGTTGATTCTTCAAGGAATCTTCCACGTGCAATTTTCATCTCAATTGGAATCGTGACATTTGTTTATGTCCTAACAAACCTTGCATACTTCACGGTGCTGACGCCAGCAGAAATGATTTCATCTGATGCAGTTGCAGTTGTAAGCGTGAAGAAATGCAACTTAATAATGGTAGCTATTAACTTACAAGACAGTATTAAAACATGATGGGTGGGATTTGTTATAGACTTTTATAGGTAAATTTTGGGGGTCGCTTATTTGGATAGTCCCAGTGTTTGTTGCAGTCTCAACATTTGGCAGCTTAGGCATCCATATTTTGACCAGTGCAAGGTAAATAAAGCTTGGTTTAATAATTTTTATATAATCAACATTAAATTCATCAATAATTTCCTTCTTAGATATTGCTACGTTGGTGCACGATGTGGTCATTTGCCTAATGCTATTGGTCTCATTTCAGTATCCCACCATACTCCAATTTCCTCCATAGTTTTTCTCGTAAGCTACTGAAATAATAATTCCATGAATCATAACTGACCTTGAACATGCTAGATATTAATGAGTGCAATTATTATTAAAATTTACGAGAATACTATCACGCAACATTTAATTTTATTTTAAATTCTACAGAGCACGCTTACAATGTTATTTATGTATACGTCGGACGTTTTTGCATTGATTAATTTTATGTCCATCATCGTAAGTCTGTTTCAAGCAGCAATTTACGCAAGTTCGATATATCTTCAGTTGAAAAGAAAAGATATTGTGTGGCCTTTCAAGGTATGAGATATTAATTTTTGTATTTCATTAGGTCTAAATAAAATGCTTCCTCAGGATATGATTTTTTTAATGTTTGCAGGTTCCTATAATACTTCCAATTTTAAATCTCATCGTATCCCTACTATTTTTCATCATCCCTGTGTACATTGATCCGATGAATCTTGCGATATCAGTGCTTCTCATACTTCCAGGAGTGCCTGTGTACTACTTAATTGTTGCGAGAGAAAAGTCACTTCCTTGGATTCGAAAAATTGATGGTAATGAATTGATAAGCTGCAATGCTAAATTATAACGTGCTTTATGGTTTAAATTATTTTACTATTTTGATGATATACTTCATTCACGCTCTGTTTTCCAAACTTATAGAATGGACAACCATTACAACACAAAAATTACTCATGTCATTGAAAGAGGATTAGTCAACAGGCCATAATAGACGTGACGCTTTTGGGACTCATCTTGTTTGTCTCGTTCATAGTACCTGTCATCAATTTTTAATATTATGACGTCTGAATGGTTTTAGTACTCCTATCATAGTGCAGTATAACAAAATACTTGTAAACTTGTAATTGTAAATAAACACTCATATATTTTATAAGTATGTTAGTGCAAAAGATTATATAGTCTGTATAACGAGACTGGTATTGTATTGTGATGTCCTATTTTGATGCAATGTATTATAAGTAAACGAATAATAGGAACACTCGAATGATTGAGTAATAAACGCATTGGAAAAATTTTGACATAATTATAAAGTAGTAAAATACTCATATGAATGACAAATAAATTCAACTTGTGTTGGAAGAAATTGTAAATCCATACGCACTTTCTGTATTACTAAAATTAATTTCTAACCAAAGCCGCAACTCAAGGTTTTTTAAATGACTCAATATAAGCGAACTATCGTCGTTGTAACATTTAATACGAGAAGGAAATCAAAAGCATAAAAACAAAAGCTTAACTACGGGTTTCTCTAAATTTCTTAAGTCATTCCTTTTAGGCAAGAGAGCTGGAACGATTAAAAAAATGTTGGGTCTTGGATTGAAAGCATTTGTCGTGGTCTTTGTTGTAGTTGTTGTACTACCAAAGTCTCCTAGTGTAAGTTTGAAGAAATTTAAAGATATCATTCTGACCAGCAAGCACTTTGATACGGCGTACTCTCATTTAATTTATCTCTAAAATATATTATATAGCATGCATATGGCTCCAAATCTACAACAAGTCAACCCGAAGAAGATCAATGGAAAGGAGTTGGAGGGCAGGTAGACCCTCATCATCAAGGCCAAAATGGGCATGATAACCATAATCCTGGTTACAACCCAGAAGGCGGATCACAATCTCAATCTTACCAATCTGGAAACGGAAAGGCTAACCATTTTGCCCGTGAATCTCATGTAGAGAGATATGGCTACCCCGAGGGTTGTGTGAGACTTGACCCCACCGTTTGTAACTACTTTGTAGAGATTTCAAAAGAACGGGATAATCCAGAAACCCTTCATTTTGAGGTTTCTGGAAAAGTTCCAAGATCTGGTGGCTACGTTGCAGTAGGTCTTTCAGAAGATGAATACATGGTAAGTTTACTTTTGGAAGAAAATTTAAACTAGATTTTTGCTTCAAAGTTTGATCTTATCACAATTTTTTCTTATAAAAAGGGTGAGGATCACATCGTAGAATGTGTGCTGCTGGCAGATGGGAGCAGTAGATATTATCAGTCATGGTCTTCTGGGCGAAAACAACCAAAGAGACTTCCAGTAAGTTCATAATCATGTACATAATATTTAACATTTTTACGTTTCTGGTTTTTCACCGTGTTGTGAATTCTTTAGGACAATGTAAGCGTTATCAAAATGGATGACTCCTACCCTAGATATGATAACCAGAAAGAAATCTTGACTTGCAAATTCAGAAGACCAATCGAAACATTAGTTGATATTGAGGGACAATACAGAAAGTTTAATTTGATACAAGACAAATTCCACATTTTACTTGCAAAAGGAAATCTGGCGCATTCAAATTCAGGTCAGGGGCAAACACCGCTTTACATACATATAACAAAAGAAAATTTTGAGTGTAGCATAAAATGTAACTTAACGAGCTATATATGTCATTCTTGTAGATGTCGTTGGTTATCACGGGGATAAGCAAAATGGTAATGTGTATGCATCCCATGAAATTCTTGGATATAGCAAAGAAAAATATCCTCTCCCATCATCCGACCAACGTCATGATGGTTCGTGGCATTCCAGCGGAAGTGGCCATCATTCCATCAGATATGGAATTTCTCTTGTCTTTGTATCAATGTTGCTGACTCATTACATTGGTTGAGAATTTGTACTACCCAACTCAAGCTCAAAGTATTTTATATATTGGATTTGTGTATTAACTATCGTTAGTATGTATATATATCTAAGTCTTCATAATATGTATTTACCACAAGTTTTTGAGAAAAATCTAGTAAAATCTAGTTAGTGCATATGTGTGGTAACTTCAGCGCATTTCACCACTCACCGGTATTCCCAAATTGAAATGATAAAAAGATGTACGTATCCAATGTGAATGAAGGTTTAAAACTTTATAAATGATGAATTAACAATTATTCAGCATTAAAATCCTTTGCCAATTATACCTTTCCAACAAAAGCATAGGTTATGGTTATTTGGAAAATAACCCATTAGTATCGATTCCTGCTAGTATCATGTTTCACACCCAAGTTTTACAACTGTTCATCTGTCAATCGATTTATCCAACTCCTTCATAATATCAATCTTGAACCGAAGCATTAACGCACTTATCATTTCCGAAACAATTAGCATAAAAAACTGATAGTAATTCAAGGCGTACATGTATGTCTTTCTTCAAAATTTACTTTGCAAAGCTAAAAATGTATGTCATTCTGTCATTCATACCATACATGTGGAATACCAATAAAAAAGTAATGAAAGGAAAATACATTTTAATGCACATATACCTTTAGCTTTAGTTCTAACGCAAAGTAATCACATAATATCAATTCATTTGCAGTTGCATTGAATGACCTTCGACTTTGTTTATGAATTCAGATTGTCGAGATCAGAAAGGTTTTAAACGGATTCTTCCAATCTGGACTCTGTAACCCAAAATTGAAAATAGTTAATACATATAAACTTACAAGCAAAGATGAGTATTTATCTCTGATATAATTCACAATGTGTGAAACTACTCAATAACACATAATATTATCATTCCATTTCAAGGGCATGATGCATGGAGTCTCACACTGCATCATGAAGGTTGTTGCAAATTTCTACTACGTAAGAGTCAGGCTAGGCATATCAATCATGTTGAGCCTGGACATGGACGATAAAAATAACTTGTTTTGCAACCAGGTGTATATGTATATAAAGTGTATAGCTTAATATATGTAAATGGACAACTTTGAATTAAAAATAATTCTTGTACTATTATTGCAAACTTGCGACTGTTGATTGTAAGCAAGAGTGCAGATTCTCAAATTCCAATTGGGCTGCAGAAGTTTGCATCAAAGAAATTTTTGACGTATAAAAAGAATTGAGCTTGATTAATAGCCATGAAAAATCTAACGTTTATTTTGTCCCTTGTTGCAAGTGTACAATTCTTTGCATGTACTTTTGTGGGAGGAAGCAACATTTTATTTTTTCATTTCACCGCCACATCATCGCACCGCACGGCAATTTGGCCGTTAGCAGAGGAGTTAGCTAATAGGGGTCATAATGTCACCTACATTTTTCCAATGGCTAAGAGGCTCGGGTCACATCCAGGAATTGAAGAAATTATTCCCAGTAAACTAGCGCCACTTCTTGCTGAATTTCTTGACTTTGACATAAAATTTCGTTTAAACCATACAACTGAAGAATTTGTCATGTCATCATTTAGCAAACTTACTGAGTTTTGTGAATCTTTTTATGACAGTCCTGAAATACAAGAATGGTTGCATAAGCCAAACCTTCATTATGACTTGATGTTTTTGGACGCAAGTTTGTGTGAATGTGGATATGGACTTTTACATAAATTTCAAGCTAAACACGTGCTGTTTTTTTCCAATTGTCATTCCTTATATGTTCGACGCCTTTGGATTTGTACCTGAAAGTTCGAGCGTTCCTGATTTCCTTTTTCATAGGAAGCTTCTTCAACCGCGTCTTGACCACATTTACTCCATATATGTTTCGATTCATGCAAGTCGAGTCTGGAAAAAATATTCATAAGGTGATAGTCGAAAAACTGAACTTGACTTCGCTGCACACCTCTCATAGAGTTCGAGAGAAATACTAGCCTGGCGTTTTTAAATCATAATTTTATCGACGAGTATCCTATATCTGTGCCTCCAATTTTCGTTTCGGTTTCTGGACTGGGGTGCCGAAAAGATAGAAAAATACACCCATTACCAGAGGTAGGTTAAATATGCAACATGCATACATAAATGCATTACTTTTATGTATAATGAGCTTTATTAGTTGTTGATACAAATATTATTATTTTTTGCGGCATTAAATTATTTAGAAACTTGCAAATTTCATTCAAGACAGCAACGGTTTTGTTTATATAAGCTTTGGGAGTGCAGTAGTTGCGTCAAGCATGCCAGAATCCATGAGAGACATTTTTTCAAAGTGTTTGAAGCTTTCCCAGAAATTAAATTCTTCTGGAGATGGACCGGACGCATTCCTGAGAACGTTCCGAGTAATGTCATGCTACATTCATGGTTTCCCCAAAAGGATATAATGGGTAGCTATCCAGAGGTTCAACCTAAATTACCCACGTATTTATATTATATGACACGGGAGCATTAATCAAAGTATTTCTTTTTCTATTAAACTTATTAGCTCATCCCAAAATTAAAGGATTTATCACACAAGCTGGGCGCGTCAGCGTACAAGAAGCTCTATGTGAAGCTGTTCCGTTGATAACCATTCCAATCATGAGTAAACTATTTACGATACAATAATTTTTTATATTCTTAAAACGTAGAATTTCCCTTGTAATACATAATATAAAAACGTTCACAGTTGATCAAGACTACAACGCAGATAGACTTCAGTATGTGAAAGCAGCAATAAATCTTGAATTAGAAACAATCACTTCAATAAGTCTTGGCAGTGCCATTAGGGAAATTCTGCAAAACCCAAAGTAAGTATCAAAAAAATTCTGAATTGATTTTCTTGACACTTTATCCATGAAAGTAAAACAGTTTATATTATTTTAATTAGATATACTGAAAGGATGAATGAATTATCAGAGATGTTTAAGGATCTTCCGGTAGACCCACTGGAGAACGCAGTATATTGGATTGAATATGTCCTTAAGTATGACACATCATTATTGAAGCCTCTTGGAATGAATCAAACTTGGTATGAGCGACGGCTGCTAGATGTATGTATATGGGTTTTTATTGTTAATTTCCCTACTTTTGATAGCAGTACTGACATCAATAGTAATTGCATTTTATAAATGTGCTGTAAGCATTATATTTAAGCCTAAGCGAAAGGTAGACTAAGTTTGTATATTTTTAATTAAGCTGAAATGATATTTTAGAAATTACGTTTCGGATTTTTTGGATTTTAAGTTCATTTCATTTTTATTTTTCATCATTTGTCATAACGTACGATTGCGGTAATATTATTATTATTATTATTATTATTACACTATCAGCACCCTTAACCAAGGTTGTTACGCTGATAGGAGTTTAGCTTTCATCAAATTGTTTTACATTTTATGGGGTTTACATATTTCAAAGTCAATTAAGTAAAAAGTTAATATAAGTCAAAGGTATTATAGTTTATAAGGTTTACATAATTAAAAAATAATTAATTAAAATTAGAAGAAAATTATTGTTTGGTTTGTGTAGTTTATCACGATTATTTGTAGTTCAGATCAAGGTTACATATAACAGGGTCAAGAGGTGGTAGTTTGATGAGATTTCTTCAGTTGGTCTGCGTTGTCTGTATGCTCGTTGAATCTGGAGTCATCTCATTAGTAGCATCAATTTCGACAAAGTTTAGGTCAGCATTCAATTGGAAGGTCTTATTAGGTGTTATCACGTTCCACTTGTAATAATTAATTTTTGCACAAGTCTTGTCATTCTCGAGTTCTCTTCTCTTTTTTCGCAGTAAACTATTAGCAAGTAGAGTCGTCGTTGGAAGGTCTTCATTGATGTACACAGGAGCAGTTGTTTTACGGTGGTTAGCCCAAACTATTTCGCGTTCTGCCATGGTGGCAAAACGAACTTTGATTGATCTTGGTTTGGTTGAAGAGTATTTTCCCAGTCTTGTTACAGTATCAACTTTTACGGTTTCATTAGCCACGATTGAGTTAACTATGTTTTGCACTTTAACACGAAGATTATCTTTAGTCTCCTTTTCTTCATCTTTAATGCCAGAAATAATTAAGTTCACTTTTCGCACTTCAGTCTCAAGTTGTTCTTTGCCAGTTCTAAAACTATTGATGTCCTTTTGTACTGTTGCTAGTTCTGAATGAATATCTTTTACCTCACTTTGCAGTGCTGTAACATTTTTAGCAGTCTTCTTTTGTGCATCTGCAAGTTCACTGATTAGACTGGTAAGTTTATCGATTATGTCAAGTTTCTTCAATTTCTCGTTTATTCCTTCCAAAATTGTGCAAATGGAGGTGCAGGTACTACAGTTGGAATGTTTTGCTACTGAGCTAGTTGATGATGAATTGTGTCGAGAAGTTTGATTTTTCATGTTGATTGATGATGATGATGAGTTTGCTTATGTTTTCTGTAAGTATTTAATTTGCCTCAGCAGTAATCTGTTCAGTTGTAGGGCTGTAATGTAACGATTTTTATAATATTTTAGTATTTACCTGCTGGAGTGCCCAGCAGAATACTATACATATAGTGTATTTGCTGGGACCGATGCAGATGACCACTAGATTATCGAAATAATCAGTGTATGCAGGGAGTTTTCGAAGTTTAATTTTAATTAGTATGTAGTCAACAAATGAAGGTAATTGATTATGAAATTAGATTCATTAAAAGTAAACTTTAAAATTATTTAAAAATTATTTAAGGTGCGAGCTATTTTTTGTTTACGTCTGCTCAGCTGCTCCACAATATATTTATGACCCACTGGAGAACGCAGTATATTGGATTGAATATGTCCTTAAGTATGACACATCATTATTGAAGCCTCTTGGAATGAATCAAACTTGGTATGAGCGACGGCTGCTAGATGTATGTATATGGGTTTTTATTGTTAATTTCCCTACTTTTGATAGCAGTACTGACATCAATAGTAATTGCATTTTATAAATGTGCTGTAAGCATTATATTTAAGCCTAAGCGAAAGGTAGACTAAGTTTGTATATTTTTAATTAAGCTGAAATGATATTTTAGAAATTACGTTTCGGATTTTTTGGATTTTAAGTTCATTTCATTTTTATTTTTCATCATTTGTCATAACGTACGATTGCGGTAATAACTTACTATTTTAAGGGTATTATAGGTCGGGGTTTGTGATTCTATGCATATTGAACAGATATAATGAAAAAGGTGATGATCATGATGGAAACCTATAAAACATTCAAATAAAAGCAAACATAAGTTATGGTTAGATTTGATACTAGATTTGATATTCATGATGTTGATGGCTGTGTTTTTAACCTGTGCTATGAAATTGTAGTCAACATGGTAAAATCCAGACGAACCAATTCCAATAGTGGACACTTCTACCTGTTGTAACAGTGCTTTCACTACCTTTTTGTCTTTCCAGAAGATTTGCCGATTGTCTGGTTTCACCAGCCAAAGTTTAAACCATTGAATCTTATAATATCAAATCAAAATCATTCACATCATTTCATTACAGACTTGATTAAACATATTTATTTAATAGAGATTGAATTTTAAATGATTACCATACCTTTCGAAATGACTCTGCCGACAGAATCATCATCGTTCCACTATAAATCAGAAAGTAGAAAATATAGAGCTTGATGAACCAATCATTAGTCCGAAATGCATAATCAAAGTCCGTTGCCATCCAGAGAGTAACATCCAGAATATACCAGAAGCAAAACAGATGCCATACGGAGTTTATAGCATCGGCCAAACCCTTTAGCTCATAAAATTGATTAATTAAAAATGTCCCTGAGATTTTTAAATTGTTTCCTGCAAACGTGTCGAATGAGTGGACAATAGCTTGGAAATTATTTACAGCGATCCAAATCGTAGTTGGGCAGATTCCAAAAATGTATGGCATGAGAAGCATTTGAGCGTCATGCATCCAGTTGACTAATATTTGAACCATACCCAAAAAAATGTCAAAAGTTGAAATTTCCGATAGTTCTGGAGGAATTAATGCCAATGTGAGATTGGTGTGGATGAAGAATGCATATCTTGCTTTTCCTACGTAAGATCGAAACAAAAATGATGGACTCCACTCCACACTGTTTGCAAAGCCGTCAATTGTGCTCGAAATTATTTTGGTCGACCGATTTCATATGAAGAAAATTCCGGGTTTTTGAAACTTGAGCTTGTAGACCATGTCAAACTGCCCTAGAAAAAAAATACTGGAGAATTTTGAAGTGAAAATTGTTGTAGGTATTAATTAAAAACTATCGAAAATGCGTGTTTTTTATAAGTTTATGAAATTTACTAATACTATCTGGTCCGATAAATTTTTCTCACCATATACATAAGAAAGGGCAAGCTTTCTTCTCTAGGATGGCGTTGGAACCAAAAATTTATCGGTCCAGATAAGACATGTAATTAATTAATGAAGATGACAATTCCCCTACCGTCGGCCAGCAGGGATGGCTAAATTACGACATTTAATATTCCAAGTTACAAAATAAATGTTTTTGGCCGTTTTAAACAATGTTTTTTGTTGTGTATTTTATGATAGCTGACTTTTAACAACATAAGGTTTCGTTGTTTTCCGTAAAAAAAATGATTTTGTAATTTGGTATATTATATTTCGTAATTTACCCAACCCTGATTGCCGATGATCGGGATACTGTCATATTAATTAATTAATTACATGTCTTATCTGGACCAATAAATTTTTGGTTCCAACGCCATCCTAGAGAAGAAAGCTTGCGCTTTCTTATGTATATGGTGAGAAAAATTTATCGGACCAGATAGTATTAGTAAATTTCATAAACTTATAAAAAACACGCATTTTCGATAGTTTTTAATTAATACCTACAACAATTTTCACTTCAAAATTCTCCAGTATTTTTTTTCTAGAGCAGTTTGACATGGTCTACAAGCTCAAGTTTCAAAAACCCGGAATTTTCTTCATATGAAATCGGTCGACCAAAATAATTTCGAGCACAATTGACGGCTTTGCAAACAGTGTGCACTCCCACGAGTTTATAACATCATATCCCACTATTGGACAACATATTCCCAATATAATCCAACATGCTTGAGCTATTATCACTTGGACCCATCTCTGATTAAATAATATGGAAAAGTTTAACAAAATACTTTTTTATTGAAACATTTTTACTTGAAAAATGATTTTTTGTGTATGTTATATAATACTTGGCGATATTTCTCGGCATGGTATAGCAGAGAGCAATGTCCAATCGTTTCAAGAAGTGTCTTAAATTCCTCTAATTTATTCCAAAATGTCCGATAAAGTATAATATTGAGGATTGCGTGGGCGTGGGAATGGGTCAGGTGGAAATAAAAGATGGTAGGATGCTTTCCAGTTGTTTGATAAGTAACTCTTAAAGCAGTTAGACGATTAATGAGGACCATTGTCCACGTCAAGAAGCATAACAACTTTGAGAGAAAACAAAACGATAACATTTTATAATTTATAAGATGATTTGATTTTCGAATATATGTAAATGTATATTTACTCACTCACCTTCTGGAATCTGTTAGTTTTTAAAACATAATGACCACTCTCTTCATTGAATATAGGTCAAAATGGTATGAAACAATAGTAGTATCCGCATTTTAAGAACATGTGAAGGAAATGAAAGCGACACTGGGGTTCAGAGCCAGCAAACCCGTGCCCATTTCCTACATTTTCACCGGACTGGAGAATGAAATTGCGAGACGAAGAATTTATGGTTGTGAATATTTTCATTGCGGATTGATTTTCAGTGACTTTAAAATTATTATGGTTTGGTAGTTGCATTTTTAAATCTGTTTTGTTGTTGAAGTTGCAATATATGAAGTCTGTAAACTGATAAATGTTCGCAAAAACTCTTCGACACTAATTCACCATGCTGAGCATAAAATGCAACATGAAAGAGCTGAAATCTAATAAAACTTGGTAAGTATGCAATTATTGCAACCCGACATTCAATTTTCAACAATAGAAAATACCAATAATGCAGCAACCAACAATGAAGGGTTGCTGAACAAGCTTAAACAACTATTTATTTATTCATCATCAATCATCCTGTTTATACATGCATTGACCAAAGAAATGCTATTCATGTATACAAAGTCAGTTTTGTTATAGGTTTAGTAAAAGCAATTTTGATGACATTCTATATTTCTTTAGTCAATTATTATATTTCCCACATTCAAGGTCTAGCAGACTGGAGACACATTATAAATTCTCATAGATTGATTGGCAGTCGGTCACTTTCTTTTCACTACTTAAGAGTTAACTAATAAATTTTAACTCACACATGCCACTAGGACTGTAATTTTAGTAATCAGCAATTGTGTAATGATGCATGTGCATGTACTGGAAAGGAAATCCATTATGTGTCTAGTTGCATTCTTGTACTGCAGATATTTAATTTCAAGGTCAGGAACCTTGTTGGATTTGGAACGGAAGAAGAACGGAATCAACCAATTTTAAGGCTTGAAAACTGTAATGTGATGATGAAAAATGTTATGATCAAGGCGCAAATCTGTGTATAAAATAAAACATTCAGAAATATTTAGCATTTAGCAGGTCTTTAAATTACTGACTTAAACTGACCTGCGCTCCAAATGAGTAATTAACTTGATAAAACCCAGGTGTTCCGATTCCTACGGGTCCTGATCTCAATTCATGCAATAAGAGCTCAAGCTCTGATATATTACCCCTAAAAATGTCCCTGTTCTTTCTCTCCAAAAGCCAAGTTGAAAACCACTGCATCTGAAATTTTATTTAAAATCCAAATTTATGTATTTCGTTTCGTCCCTATACGATGCGTCAGTGAAAGCTTGCAATATTTTATTACGCATTTACTTTTCGAAATGTTTCCCCAGACAGAGATATGTTAAACCCGAAAAAGAAAACTGATCTAAACATTTTGATGGCCGCAAACCAATCATGAGATCTGAGTCCAAAATCAAGGTCCGTCGCAAGATATGGTGTAATATCAATAATATACCAAAAGCAGAACAAGCCCCAAACATCGTTCATCACATTTGAAAAATCTTTTAGTTCGTAGTACAAATGAAGGACAATTTCACTCGTATTTTCTCTCTCGTCCTTTTTAACACATTGAATAAACTCTGAAAAGGTTTCAGCTGCGGTCCACAGGGTAATGATGCAAATTCCAAAGAGTAAAGACATAAAGTACACATGAAGCTCATGACATCCACTCATAAGAATGTAAAGGGATGACAAAGTGACGTCCCAAGTTGAAATTTCTGACCACTCTGGACGAATATTTGAATTTGTTACATTTAAATCAATGAAAAAGGCGTAGCGAGTATCCGCCACATAGGATCTAAACAACCAAGATGGTGTCCAGGAATGACTGTCGATCAAATCATAGCCTACCAGTGGCGAAATCACTCCCATCGTTGGAAACAGAATGTGTAGAAATATTACGAAAAACCAAACCTTCAACAAACATAAATTTTGTCAATGAGTAAAATTAATGAGACTATCAACTATAATACGACGATAGATTACTAACCTTAGTCCTTTTACAAGATGGTGAAAATAGAACACTATGATTTATTTTTTCCAGCATATTCTCCAGGTTGGCTAGTTTCGTATAAAATGTCCAATAGAAAACTATAGCCAAAATGGTGTGCAAATTGGCGTGAGCCAAGTAAAAATAGAACAAAATAGGATGTTTGTAATTTGATTGCCAGCATGCTCTGGTATAAGCTAAGCGACGGAAGCCAACCAGAACCCATGTCAAAAAGCATAGAGGCTATATTCAAAACAATTACAGAAAAATCAGACAGGTTAGCGAAATACAAACGTCTAAAACTATAATTAACTTATTTAGTTACCTTCTGGAACTTGTTTCGTGTCAGTTTATAATGACCATCATGAATCACCGGCCGGAAAGGTATGATGAGTAAATAGAAAGCAAAATTCATGAATAAATGAAAGTAGTGAAATACACAGTTGCCATCTTTGCCACTTTCAATGTCTGAATATTTTTGGGTGGGACAGGGACAAGGACAAGTGTAATCCGAAGGCGATGATACGGAAAGAATCAGCCCTTGGTTATTAAAATACTTGTCGTTTTTCTTACTATGCGGAATATGCATTTCATTCTCGTTGAATGAACGAATTTTACTTTTCATGACTAAATATATATCGGTTCCGTATAAATACCACTTTCACTAAGAAATGCTTTATTCGGGGATGCAGATGTGAGCTTCCATAGATTAGATGTCTAAAACTAACTTAACGTCAGAGCTCTAAATAGATACTCACTGGTGTAAATCGATTGATCAAGATAAAACAATGGATAAAACGGATTTTCATCAATTACTATGTAAAAAAGTTATTTTTTACTTAATGTGTGTTTCTTCATTCTTAATCGAATCGATGCGTCTGAACCATTAATTTATTTGAACGTCATATTGAAGTTAATGTATGCTACCCTACCATTGACCATTAGTAAACCTGTATAGTAGTATAATAGTAAGAAAAATCGATCAGAATAACATTTGTTTGTTGACAATAATTATGATGCATGTCGTTACCAATGAAAATCAATAGAATTATTTGCATAAGCATATGTATATCTTTCGGAATTCTTTATGTCCATCTACTTTTCTGGATAATAAAACAATAATAATAAATGGGAGTTTCAGACCTTTATTTCTATGTATTTCCAACTATATTAATATTAATAAAAAGAACTTTTACCTTTTTATAGAAAATGGTTTTAATAAGCTGAAGATGTAGTAGAAAAAATATTTTGCCATGTATGACTTGTATAAATAAATGGCTTCATAACAATGGCTTTGAACCTTTAATAAAACTTCTTTGCTTACATCAAAAGGGTCACCATTCAGCACAAGTTGGCATATTAGTTATGTACGCACGTATTCTATACGGCTTTATTGAATGTTCTTAACAATTGATTGGTCTTTATTATTTCATCATATGAAAGAAATGCCCGTTGTGTATTACAGAACGATAAAAGCTTTTACCTTGAAAAATTCTAAAGTTTCTGAAACAGAATGCATTGTGCACAAAAGTTATGCTTAGGCGAATTTGCATATTATTATAACGCACACACACCCCTAATACATATTAAAAGCAAAATGTTTTTTGTAAAGCTTTTCAATAATTGTAGAAAGTTTAGCTGACATAGTTAAAGTCTATAACACTCGTAGTGGGAGTAAGTAACTTTTGAACTGAAGCCGTAAATATAAATTTTTCTGCAACAAACAATAATAAAGAGGCTACTGACGGAATTACAAATAAGTACAATATGAACTTAATTATTTTGTTGCCAGTTTTGTTTTGAAATGCAAATCCAGCATAGGCTTCATAGAATTCGGAGGATGCGTTGAAACTTTTTGCAAATTGTTGTCCACCATTGGCTACAACTCGTTGTCGAAGTTTTACGTAGTAATCAACCCGTCCGCTTTCCTGTTGCGATCTTAGCACAAAATTCAGCGTTTCTAAATTGAGAAAATGAAATAAAATGTCAATTATTATAAATGCACCAAAATATTTGAAACAACAAGTGACAAGTGAATATTCATGTATGTACCAAGAACTTCAGGAAAGTATTTAGACACCGCGTTACTAGCCATCACTGGAAATTTTCCATCGGTAGACGTTGTAAAAAGCTTATTTCCATGTACATCAATCAAACAACCAAAAGCTTTATCTTCTATGATCATACTATGACCAATGCAAACTGAGTCCCAGCGTAAAATACTTTGATAGCAGCACTGGTACAACATAACACAAAAATATCATACAAGATTTGAAATCATATTTCACAAAATATTTTTTACACAAGTTTCTATGTACTTACCTTTGGATCCATAAAGTCATCGCAATTTTGCACACGTTCTAAAACGCCTTCATTAACATAATTTTTTACACTAGCAAATCGCATTTCATTATTCCCTGGGAAGAAAATTCCTTTCATTTTGAAGCTCGATTCAACCAGCTCCTTAAAAGTTTTTGGAATGAATTCAAACTTGGGACTTACTATAATTGAAACAAAGCTGGATTTGTATCTGCTACTAAGCATCATTACACTAAACAACCAAATCACAAATAGAATTCCATGGGGTCTTAGTACTTTCAAAGTTCGTCTTCCATACGTTCGTACAGGTTGCTCGAAAATGGTTTTCAACATGTCTAGAAACGTAGTTATAAAGAGTAAAGCTATTCCTTTCCAGCTGAAATATAATGCGTCTTCTAAAACCGTGAGAAACACGCTTTCTAACAAAAGTACCAAAAATGCACCAAAAGTTGCTAGTGCCAAAGCAGCCGCTATCACACCCAACAAAATTATGTCGCTGGTAAAAATAGCAGCAGCACTGGAGCCTAAGTCTCTTGGAACCGCAGTTAAGAAAACGATGGAGTCAAAAAATGAAGAAATTGTGTAATACACAAACTTTTCCGGATCATAATGTGGCTCTCGTATTGAGCTAAAGTGGGCTTTTCTTTCCATTAAAAGTTCCACATACGGATCCCACGTTCCATTTACTAAAATGTGGGATTGAGGAAGTTTATAAATGATCAAAGGCTCATAAGTTGAATTCAGTTTGAGGGAGGTTGAATGAAATGCGGCTATAAAGTAATTAATCCATTTTCCACTTTGCTTGTAATGGCTCATTACAAACGAGGCGCCTGGATCGATTGACATTTTTAATGGCTGTAAATTCCAGTTGAATTTAACGCTCAAAAAGTCAAAACATTTACTTAATCTTTGAGATGAGTTTTTAGTAATTTGAGATCGTTGGGGAGAAAGAAAAAGTAGATATCTAAGTCTTTGAAAAACTAATTTAGAATCTTTTTCAATATCCAATGTTTGATTTGGTTTCCACAAAATATGATAGCTTCGGAAAACCTCCGGCTCACTAAAAAGTTTATGTGAGTTAGGCAAGTTGGCATATTGTGAGTGCTGACCAAAAACGATTCGGCAGAATTTCGAGTATCGTAGTTGATATATGGAGGGTAATGGAACTTTCACCTTTGCTTCGTTAGAAGTAGTTACTGGCATATTGTAACTGAAGGCACTGTGAGTGACGCATGAAAAATCTTCGGACCAATAACGCGAAACTATTATTGAAAATGAGCATTCTTTGGAACCAACTTTGTTTAAAACTTGTTTATATATACAACGGATAACAGAATCACATTTACTTTGGGACTCAAAGTTTGTAGCCAACACTGGAAATTCTCGATTTAGTGGAAGCAACGGTAATTGATGATTTAAATTTGGTAATTGAGCTGCACAAAGCATGCAGAATGTTATGAAACTTAAAATCTTCGTTTCAGTTATCCATATTTTAAATACCTTCATCTTGAAACGCTAACTTAGTATCATTTTTTACCAAATTCAGCATTGAATGCTTCATGAGACAATATTAAACTGACTGGGAAAGTAAAAATGACCTTCTGTTTGCGTGCCAGCTTCACCCTCTACATAAACTTGCACACAAGTTTTTATGGTGTTGTGCAATCGAATCACATAACTATATGCCGTAATCATAAGAAAACGCGTTTCATTTTTTGTTTCTTATTGAAAGGAATCCACGAGGACACGCAAACCCGGTAGCTTAGATTTCACAAAATCTCGTTTATTTTTTATTTACTGGAAATGTATTTACGTTGTCGCAACCTTAGTTCAAAATATCAGGAAACATTTTATAAACCTTGGTCTATTCTATAATATAATCTACAAGTGCGTCGCTGATGACTATAATCAAACATTTCCCATTCATGTAACGTAACAAAAGCAAATTTTGAGCTTTTATTTTCAATTATTTGTTTGTATTTTTCAAGCAGCTTACGTTTATGATCGGACTCGTGTCCCCATAATCAACTAAAACTTTGCGTCTGCGTGGATTAAATCCAATATTTACACTCTTCTATGCATTTACATTAAGGGAAATGTGAGATTATATGGATTAAAGGGATACTACGCTACGCATGTATGCCTTTTTAACTAGTGTAACATTGTAAGGCTCATTTAAAGAAAAAATGAAATGTGTTAGAGAGTGAAAGTGAAAGAACGGCAAGTCTAACCTCGTCTGTATTTTTATTACTTACGACTTAACCTTTATGACTTAATATTTTGTTAATTCAAATGCATTAGGAATATATTTTTTATCACAAACGTTTTATACAATTCAAGTTAAAAATTAATATTAGTTTAAAGCAATTTGGAAATTGGAAATAATGTCGGAATTATCTTGAAAAGCAAATACAAGTGGGGGTAAGAATGCTTACACTAAACCATATATCACATGCTTAACAGGTAAAACGGCAAGATTACAATAATTACTAGTATCTATTTGGTAATCTGAACTATGAGTTCCATTGTCAGCACAAATGCGATACAATGACTGACAATGAAATAGCTTTTCCTCAAAACCGAACCATTTCAAATTGAACCTAGAATTAGATGAATTTCCTTGGATGACAGTGTTCGAATGTGTATCAAGATTGTAATCGACCCACACTCGTCTGGACTCTGAATCACTTGTCTGAACATCATTCAAGTTTGTTATATTAAAATAGTCGTCAATGATTTGTTGAGATGTTCCTTGCAAAGATGTTTGTGTGAAACTCAGCACATCAAGACTATCTGATATAACGGTGTCCGTGAGCCTGGAAAATTCAATCATCAATGACTTTTTACTATAAAAGTCCAAGCATTTATTCTTTCTAATTTAAAGCAATAAAATATATGAGTTTAAATGTGCACCTTAATTCCTTTGTCATTTGTTTATTTGCTACATTTTGGTAGATAAAAATGCTTCCATTCCTTTCCACATCAAGGTCAGTGCTATTTTCAGAATATGCCAGTCGAACCATCGGCAAACCATTGGTTGTAGGACCATATATAAAGTCATTGGAAATGCGAAGATCAATATCATCATCATCAGCATTTGTCCAGGATGATGAAACATCAACATGAATCAGGTTATCTTGGCTAGTATCCATCAAATTCTTTGGACAAACTAAAAAGGTTTTGATGGTAACACAATCATAAATATCATCCACAGTTCTGCATTGAGCCATAAATGTGTTTCCAACTCCTATAGTTTTCCCTTCTGCCGCAGTTAAAGAATTGGTGCAAGAAACTTCCCTCTCATTTAGTATCAAATTGAGTTTGGATAACGTATCGTATTTCGAGGATTCGTCATCCTCATTTTCACTCTTGTTATGGTCATGTGACAGCAGCACGCGGAATGTTTTTACTGGGGAGAATTCGGTTTTGATAAGCAAGTCAGCGTTTACTGTGCCTTCGTAGGCATTTAATAGGGTGGTTGGTTGGAGAATAATATTTTGCAACAGTCCAAACCCATTGGAATCTAAACTGCTTCGAAGTTGCAACCATGTGACATTGTTGCTACTTTCTCCTTCACCTAAGGATACATACTGGGAGGAGAAAGTTGCAGATTCGGATGTTTGGTAGGCATCCGTTGTGTGGTTTAAGAGATTTGTCCAAATATACAGGTTTCCACTGTCTAATTGACTCCACTGGTGTTGATCTGAGAACTGGAGTCACATTGAAGAAATTTCGTCATCAACATCAACACTAAACATAGAAACTCTTAATATTATGACTTAAAAAATAAGCATTTTTGTATTTACTCACCTCAAAGAAATCCAGTGACTCAAACATTCTTGTAAACCCGTAGGACCCATTGATAGCCTTGCTTTGAAAATTTTCAGAACTGTCCGCAGGCTTCCTTTCAAGATTATACTCCAGATTATATGAATGTTTCACCAAATCATCGCCATGAACAGTGCTCAGCATATTTAGAACCATGTTGATATCGCCGTAATAATCATTTTGTGAAGAATCTCTTTTTTCCCGGAGCTTATCATAATTTGCTCGTAATTTTACATCTAGCATGTCAATTAAATCATTTTCATTGTGGTTTTGCACAGTCATATTAGCTATCCAAGGTCCCCCATAGTAGTCAATGTGTTCCGAGCTGTATTTGTAGTTGATATTAACTCCATTACAAATAAGATATCGGAAGATAAGGGGCAATCGAATGCCGGAAGAGGAGCAAGAAATTTTTCCATTGTGGATAAGTTGGTTGAGTTTCGAGTGATATTTTGTAAAGTTTCTTTCGTGTTGAATAAGATTTTCAAGGGAAAAGTCAACTGTGAGCATTGGGAAAATGTAGAGAAAATTATCTTTATGACAAACTTTCAACCTTGATACTCTGTTCATTCTATCTGTTGAGCTGCTTTCAATTTCAGCATCATTGTCGTCGAAGGAAACGTGAGTTTTGAAGCCTTCACCATTTTCAACGTATAATTGCAGATGAAGAGGTGTAACATTCGGTCTCTCAGCTTTCAAAAAGAAGTTGCGAAAACGTTTTCGTCGTGATACATAATGTTGATGTTGAATGTCCACAAAGTACCTATTTAGCTCGGGAGGCACATAGTAGGTTAACAAGGTATAGTTGTCGTTTTTGTAAAACCCTTTGATTGTGTTTGCGTTGAAGTCCAGATTTTCATTCAAATATGCACCTTCTAAGCCTAGTTCCCATTTTTGGTTTTTCAGCTCCATAACGTTTCTTGAGACAATCAAAACACCAATAAATTAGCCCACTGTTAGATACATTTAATTAAAAATGTCACTACAAACATAATTGCATATTTACTTTGTTGAAACACTGAAGTTCTTCAATTTCTCTTGAAAGCTGTGAAACCCGATTGAAGATCTAGACGTCAATTTCATCACACTCTCTTCATTTACTTCGTTAACTACCAAAGCATCCAAATCAAGGTATAAAGGATCTTGGATAGATGTTGGGAATGAAATTCTCCCTGTAATCAATCGTTTCTTGGATGGCCACTTTACTTTCACCTGCAAGTTCCTCTTGTTTGCTACCTTTGTGTTGTCAAAAATTTTCGCCTCTCCATAATCCTTCAGGTAGATTGTTCCTTTGATGGGAACTTTGTCCAGGGGGTTAATTTCGTTTTCAAATTCAAAGATATTCGTTTCACCTTTCAGAATGTTCATTTTTATATTATGTATATCATTTTCTGGTTGAATTGTTTCTGCTCCAAATATCCTGCAAGATATTATTCAATTTAATCCAATTCAAAGTACTTCAAACCGTTCATTTGCATTTAACTACTTTTAAAACCTCCTCAATTTACCTAATACCCAGGTCTGTTCCGTCTATAGAGGACACCCGAATGTCAAATTTGCTAAACGGTAGGATTTCTCTGTCATTGCGGGCAACAAAGATACCTGCAGCTTTCATCGACCGATCTCCCAAAATATAAGTGCCTTTGTATTTAAACTTCTGTGATTCAAGATGAACTGTGTCTGCGTCTACAATTCAAATTAAACTTCTTTTTTTTTGCTTTTTTACATAAAATTTTTGATACTCGCTATTGAATTAGCTAGTAATATCTCACCCCCGCTGCTAATCACTGGGAGATCCTGAACCGGCTCGAGTCGGTGGTGCAAGCCGTAAGTTTCGCCTTTGAAACTGACCTAAAGTTTCACGAAACAAACACATTATGCTGCATGAGAACTTGAGAACTTACAATTTCTAAAGAAGATCATTCACACGTATGTATTACCGAGGTGAGGATTTCTACTGCATTATCTTCATCTGGAATGAAGTCATATCGAATATCTATCCCATTTTCAAGCCCAATTAATACTTCCAGGGCAGCTTCATGCAAAACATTCTCAACACGCTCTACAACAATACGGCCCTTGAAAATGCGCGGAAGATGTAGTTCAGGAAGATAAACTAAATATTCATTTTTAAAAAACATTTTAAGGTTTAACACAACAAGTGTTTTTTAAATACGAAATCCAATTTTATCTTACGTTTGTATGTCCTGTCAATGTGAAAATTCTCCCATGATTTCGTGGCATCAACTTCATTAAAATTTACGTTATTCAAAGTTTCCAACTGGAATTCCCCTTTTGCTAAATTAATTGGATGTATTGCATAAAGCACTTTCACCGCATTTGATTTACTCGTTTGGGAATGGATCTTAGAATCAAAGTCCATAGTCGGGAACTCAGTGCTTCGAAACGTCGTTTCAGCCACATTGCTTCTTGTAACATTAGGATCATGATTAACATTAAGATCATAAATCGTTGTTAGGAATGATGCGCTTTGTAGTTGATCAAAGGCATAAACCAACTCCCCTCCGTACAATCCCAAATTTTTTGGAGCACCACGGGAATTTACTAATACACCCGAAACACCCCCTGCTCCAAAAAGTTCAGAATATACTTCGGAGCTGAAAGAGTAAAATGATGACGGAGGTCCAGGATCCGAGTCAGCGTCGGTGTCACCATTTTCCTTCGTTTCGTTGAGTTTATGCTCAAGTATTTTCAGGTCTACCTGCTCACGTAAGCTTGGGCTATGAATAAGTGAGCTATTTTCTGCACGAGTTACTGAGGCTGCATAAAGGAATTCAAACATAAAAGTTAAGTATTTGAGCTTGAGTTATACAACATCACAACAGATTTGAAGCTTTCCCTTTAAAAAACAAACCTTTAAAATGGGCATTGTGCCACCTATGAATTCCACTTGTTATCACAACAATGTCCATTCTCTCATCTGGGAATACTTGCGTCACAGATCCTTCCAATAACTTGATATTTTTCCAACGTGGAGTGCTAAATGTAGCGCCAAGAAAATACTCCTCCCCACAAAACATACAAAAGGGCCATTTACAAAGAATGCCAGTAGCAGTTTGAGCCCTGCATCCCCACCCTCTGTAAGTTGCTTCTTCTGCCTTTTGAAGCTTCTTGTTGTAGTAGACATCAAGAGAGTATTCATCTTCCCCTTTAGTTACTCTAGTTTGAAGTTGTTTTACATCATCCGAGTTCTTCACACCAACTAGTTTGAGTGGAATTTAAATATTTTAAGACTTACAAAAGTATTAAGGCTAGCAATAAAATGGGCGACGTTCTAAAATAATCACTGCATACCTTCAAATGAACAGTGTCTAAAGGGTTTTGAAGAAGCTGCTGATAAATACGTAAAGTTTCCGTGAATACTGTATAGTGGGTCCTGTTTCAACTCAACCATGGCTTCATGCTGTAGGTCAGTCATTTTAAGGCTTAAAGTTTTCTCTACAAATCAAATGAAAGGTCCCGTATTGTAAAAAAAAAAAAAAAAAAGCTTCATGGTAAAGTAAAACGTAATGGGAAAATGACTACAAGTGTTTTTATTACGTTCCATATTGTTCGATAACACAATTTTCATTGTGTTGGAATCTGAATCTGTTGAAAAAGGGCAACTCGGCGGTCCATAAATTCCACCCAAGCTCATTTTATAATTCCATTCAGCAATGCTTAAAAGAAAGCAATTCGTACTTCAAATAATAATTTAATATTTAAAGTGAATTTTTTAAACCTGATCTGATAAAAATTTACCTGTCCGAGGAGGCTTCCATACTCAATACCTGCAAGCCACCTTTAACAAGAGCCCTCCGCAAGGATGGAATAACTAATTCCAGTAAATTTTCTTTGTTTGATGCATTTCGAATGAGATGGAGACTTAAAGGAAGCTCCAAAGATAAATTGCTTTGAAATAAAAACCCTTCCTGGCGAAAGTGAGTTGCCTCAGGATAACCGATTCCAAGAGACAGGGAAGTGTCGAGATTAAAAACGGGATTAAATTGTAACTGGCAGATATTATCATTTACATTGTCATCCATGACATTTGAACAATCTTGCTTATCAACAGTTAAACCCATGAATCCATTTGCATCCCATCGCATTCTCTGTGGTATGCCAGTTATGGTAGGAATATATTTCCGCCGACTTGGTAATGCCATAACTTTAAAAATATCTAGGTTTGCTGACTTTCTAATGATCTCAAACAATTTTCCCATAGCCGATTCCCCAGAAACTTTCGACTGGCTAATTTCTGCAGCTTTGCTTTCAATTAATTGGTACAGCTCGTACAGTTTTTCTTCTGACATTGGGCAATTTTCTTTCAAATGGGTAGTTCTTCCGAATTTTCGTACGACAATTGTTACTAAATAGTTAAGTACTGATTGGGACTTTGACGGAGTCACATAGAATTGAACCTAAGCCAGAAAAAATACATTCATAAATATTTGTATTTGCATTTAGTCAAATTTTAATATATTTTTTTTGCTCATTTATAACCTCCAGCATAGTTTTATCATCTGCACTGCCTGGAGTAACAGCACCAAGTTTCAGTATAACTAGTTCCGGTATCATGACAGGTTTGTCAAAGTACAGCATGTTGGTTTCCAAACTCAACTGTACAGGAAGTGTTGGGATCTTTATGATAGCAAAAGTGTTGGAGCCCTTGGTTATTTTAGGGCTTTGATATGAACTTCTTCCGGTTCTTAATGCACTTTCAAATTCGTCTGGAACACCATTTAATAATGCCTCTTGTGTTCTGCCATAAAAATCCCTGTTTCCTTTGTACTGCGCAATGAAGTTTAGTAGTTCTGATTGAAAAATTAATATTAATTTAATAAGTTTATAATACAACACTTATACCTGTTCTGTCTTAGTCTTAGTATTGTTCAACTTACCATTGTTTTGAGGATCACGCTCATTGAATATCTTTCGAACCAACGCTTGATCTCCATCATCAAAGCATTTGGTCATGGGGAGGAAAGCAGCGATTTTTGCATTTGAACGGGTGGTTTTATCCTGCAAGAGTTTTCTAAAGAAGTTTTTGGAGCTTGTATTACAAGGCTCATTCCTGTAGCAATTTAGTAATGTCCACAATCCTACTGCATCTGCTTTCTTTAAGTCATAAACATGTTCACAAACGTCGTTGACATGTCCTTTCACATTTGTGAGAGATTCCAAGCGCAAGATTTGTTCATAACTGATGGGATCCTCAATGTTTCGCAGGATGGTTGAGTTTATCCAGTCCTGAATGATTTCGTTATTTATGCAAAAGGATTCCCCATTTTTCTCCTGCATTTGATTACAGAACTGATTCAAGAGTTCGGTGAAAGTCATAAACGCTGTGACTTTAATACTGTTTGATACATCATTTCCTCCATCTTCAACGTAGTCAACAATGAATTTGCAAAAATTTATCATTTTAACAGTGGGTTGGATAGATGATAAGGTGTTCAAAAGTTTTTGTATTTGATATTCCAAGTCACTATCTGAAATATGATTCTTTAGTAAGTTATTAGCTAAAATTGTGCTCCAGAACCCCAAAACACTTTCTTTTGATGCTTCCAGTGTGAGTATTGAGAGGAAAAAGTTTATTGATTTTTCCGAAGCAGAAGAATTGATCTGTTCTTCCAAATATTTTACTAGGTTGTCACTGGTTGAGTCCACTCTGATTAGCTGCTGAAATTCTTCAATTGTTTTTTGAATATCCTGAGATTTTAACCTCATCCTTTTAGTCGAATTACTTAAATTATGGAGGAGAGCTTCTAATCGAGGAACAAAACCGTCATGGCCGTTTTCGGCGGACTTTGCATCAGGTGCTCCCGCATTATCACTTCCAATATCAACTTGGTGAAGGTTTGTTTGGTAGTATGAGGTTGGGACTACAACTTTATTAGGCACCTCTGCCGGCATAATTTCTCCTAATTTCAAAGAAATTGATCCGTAATATCTCCCTTGAACAATGGGCATTGGTGAAAGTTCCATTGCATCTTCCTCCTCTGCACAAGAAGAGGAAGTGATTAACCCATCTCCATTTTTCTCAATAATGCAGATTGCAATTCCTAATGGGTGATCCAGTTCTTCGGGACTAGTATTTGATGGCAATTCACATAATCGATTGTTGCTTGAGAGCTCATTCACCAAAGTGTCAAACTCGTCCATTTTATGTTGAAGATCGTGTCCAATTGTTTCATCATTTTTTAAAGAGCACAGCCTTGTGCTTTTAAACTTGACATATTTGTTTTTACTTCCGGGACATTGCAGAAGTTTTGTCACGCAGTTTCCCTTGCTGTCATTCTAGAAATGTTTTAGGATTACGATTTACTGAGCTTATGAAAAGAAAGTGGCTGCATATATCTAAAAAGACCAACCTCTATTGTAAATCCGGCTGGCAGGTCTATTCTTGATGGGGCATTTACTTGAAACAATGAAACCAAAGCTTTGAGCATATTGGTTTTTGGATCGGGATTAGGGATGGAAGCGCAGATTCTGTGAATTGTTCTGTTGTAAAACACAATCTTCCAAGAAGGTTCCGCTGACTAAAATTAACAAAACAAAAAGAAAAATCTCAATATATCGGCACTTTTCTCCTGTTCACGTTTTGAAAAACAATTTTATTACTGATTTGATTGCATACTTCTCGATGAACAATTCCAATCTCACATGCCGACACTGGTGACAATGCTATCCATCCGTCCTGACTAATTGTTTTGGTGGTTTCCTGCTCATCATCGTGAAGTTTTTTATTAACAACTTTCTCTATCCTTAAGGTGGAATTAACGTGGAAGGAGTAGAAATAATTATTTCCAGGTGTGAAGGGGCTGTGCAAACCTTAAATATTTGGAAATCCATAATTTTAATCACTGACTAGGACCAATTTATTTCATTTTGTTTAAGCTCAGGTTAAACTTTGTTTTTTATCAACCTTCGGGGCATTCGTAGAGTTCATTGCAAAGGACCGATTCTTCCGATAGCTGAGACTCTGCTGCTGAATATGTGATGGGTGCAGACAGTAGTACTGCAAAGTGAAGATTTTTGACATAAATGAATTTTTGATAGGTGATTGATAACAGGTGTGGTGTAATTTTTATTTGTAAGAGTATACTCGTTCGTTATTATGACCATTAATTAAATTAAAAATTCATCGTTACGTACCGATCAGCGGAAGTAGCCATAATTCAGAAATCCTGGGTTTCTCCATTTTTACAAAGAAAGCAACACCAAAAAAAACTTTCATGCCCTGCCGTCTTTTTGATGACACCGCATTGAACGATTGATTACCTTCTTGAGGATCGGTGAAGTGAAAAACAAGTATGGAGCATGACGCATGGACATGACAAGAGAAAAACTTCAAGAGACATATATATTCAGAGAGCAAAAATCACATTCGTGCACGAGTAACATGATAAGAAGCATGTCAAAGGTGCAGTTTGATTATTAAATTAATGGAGTATTTTTAAGCAAATATAATCCACATAATATTCGTACTCGCATGCATGACCTTCATTACGTTCCTTGTGTCAAGTCAATATGCTAATAGTTTTATCTTATTATGTTCCTCATAGCTTATAGCTTTCTTCCCTCCTACATTCTTGGGCATATCGAAATTAAATGCATTAACATACTAAAACACTTCTGACCTGACTGCTGACTCATATCAATCAACCTTCCAACTCTCCAAGGTCGAAAGAGCAAAGTTAGTCATTGTAAATCATTTCCTTTTCAATTTACGAAAACATAAATCAGTCTGACACCAATAGTTTTTGCTCAAAGCGACAGTACCAATGTCAAACCTGTGAAGCGTTATAATTTTATAAATGAACAGAAAACAAAGTAAGAGATTGTCCATGTAATATGCAAAAAAATCATAACGATATCCATATAGATTCCAAAATTATGATTGTCAAAAAATATCTCGATTTAATATTCAATTTAGGTTGCGAGTAAATACAGTTGATGAATAATGATTTGACTTAAATATTAAATTTATTAGAAAAGTCCGAATCGGGAGGGAGCCTCAACTCGACTCTTGATAATTAAATAATTTGCATAGTTTGTAAAAACAAATATCCATTTAAGCATGAGCTCAATCATGGTCACATTCCAAATTTCTTCTTGTTTCCAAAATCATATTGCTGCCCAAAAAGACGCTCTGTAGCAGCCGTGTAGCCTTTGCTCATGCATGCATTCATTTTTTGTATCACACAACAGGTAGGTAGTAGGTTTATAACTTGTGATTTGTGATGTTTCACGTTTCAATTCCGTCCATGTCTTCGCCGTCTTACCTCATCCCATTTTCTTAGGGAGAAGTCGCGGTATGCTAAATGCACCTCCTAAACCAAACCACATCACATCGATATCATGTGTGTTGTGTTGTGTGTGTGGTCATCTGAATACGCTGAATCCGAGTGCGAAAACAACATCTAATAACACTTGTTGCAATGTTGCCCATGTTGATACAACTAGGGTCGGGTCTTGGGTGTTTCTATAGACAATTGGCAATAGGTTAGGTTACAAAATCACTCGGTAATAATATACGGCGCTCCTTTAATTAACTTCACTTTTGTTTTGTTGTTGAGAAGTGAGATTAGAGTAGATTAGATTATGGATTAAGATTACGAACGATCAAATGAAGGTGCTTCGTCCTTCGTTTTTCATATTTTGAGTTTCAAGGACAATAATGAAATTTGACGAGTTGTCGACTACTGCGCTTTCAAAACTGTAAATCTGTGATTGGTGATTGACTGGTGTCACTGTCAACTGTGGTTTACATTATAGTTAGAATTGAATTAGTGATTAGAGTCATTACAGCTCGATAAGAAGCAGAAGTGCCTTTGCTTTTTTTTGTTGACGTCATCATGGGAAGCTTTTCGAACCTCGTTACGGCTGGCATATTAATCGCATTTTTGGCGATTCTCTTTCACTACTTTTGTCGAGTTAGAAAGAAGCCTGATGTTATTGTTCAACAGCAAGTCCAAGTTCCGGAAGGATATATTTATCCAAGTAAGTCTCAAGTCAGAATTATACATTTTACAATGACGGTGGACGTTCTGTTGAATGGATAAAATTAATGGATTGTATTATTTGTTCGGTTGGTAATTTAATTTTCTAGTCTCATCGAATGTCAACAACAGTCAGCAACACTCAATGGGTCCAAACATTTATCCTCAATATCCTCCCCCTGCTCCGGGTCCATTTCATTCTCCTGGCCAAGTCTTTCAATTTCCTAACGCTGCTGCGCCATATGCGTACCCACCTGCTCCAGGTTTTGCGCTGCCACCCAATGCACCTCATGTCACGTCTGGAAATACACAAATGTATCCGAACGCCAACGCAGGTTGTTTTTCAGTTTTACTCCTCATATATTTTTATATTAGTTATGCTTTTGGACTTAGCTAATTGTAGCTAACTTTTGTGTTTTTTTCCTTCTAGTAAACTACCCTAATAATGAGGATATGCCACCGCCTTATCATGCAGTTGTTGGGAATCCTCCTTATCCCATGTCATAATGACTCTTTTCAGTAACTTCACTTCACAACCGCCTAGACGTGGAGAATTGATTTCGTTTAAGTAAGTAGGTCAAGAATTTCTGCCGTTACGTTAGTTAGAATAGAATCATGGAATGCGTGAATTGATAGTATAGATTAAAAATTGTATATTAGTAATACTTTGTACGGCAGTGGTTGTACATAACTGTAATGCTATGTAATCATAGCATTCCAAAGAGAGATCTGGTGAGAAGGAAAGACATTTGTAAGGGATTACATATATATATTTTTATCGATTTGTACCAATTGCAATTACAATTCAACAAACCGTACGCATAAATAAGGCTATGTTTATTACCTTTAACTTTATAAAGGTACTGGTACTACTAATCAGTAGAATAGATGATGAATTGTAAATTATGTTAGAAAAAAGTGAAATTAATAAAACACGTGTTAATTTAGCAGTCCTTTAATTAGTTTTAAAAATCGTTGCGCTTAGTAAGTAAGAAGCATGAATTGTCAACACAATTGTTAATACTAGCTAATACTTGTACTGCTTCACGAACAATTCAGTGAATCACACACTCTGCGGATTTTATGTGTTAGCATTAAAAGTTATAGCTGTCGACTCAACTAACGAGCATTTTCTATTTCTCATTCTGTGCATATTGTTCTAAAGTCAAACTGCTCCTTCCTACCAACCAAGCATCATTATTAACATTGGGTACCTGTTACCTGTATAATCAGAGACTATGTAGAGAAAATGGTTCTTGGAAACAGTGGAAGCGCCGGGCGTGACAAACAATAGTCCTTAATTATGTTTCTCTGCCTCTAGTTGGTTTTGTCCGTCCCAAATGTGCTTGTGCATTACGTACACATGGATTTCAAATCCTTTTCATATTGCCTACTTGTGTCGTATACTGTTGTTTTGTCTATGTAAATAGTACATCCCCTGATAATGTCAATGCATAATACATAAAGCGACTACGTAGAAATATGTTGGTTTGGTGGATATGAAAAATGGATAATGTAGAAATCTCGTCTAGCTAGCGGGCTTTGAAAACGCTTTCTTTACAATGTCCGAGAACACATATATATGTATACATAAAATACACACCGTAATGGATAATACATAAAATTGACAAAAATCCTATTCTTATTGTTAGGTATAGACTCTAGTAAATAACTGGTGAACGTCTATTCTATATCCGAACCGAATACTGCAGAGTTTTTATTCGTAGTGAATCCCTGACTTCATGTAACTTTGCTGCTGACGAGATGCGAGGAAGGTCCAGATTAATATGAATTTATTTTCTCTTAAGAGACTTTCGAATATGACAGATGTAATAAGATTAGATGTTGTATCCCTCCAGTTCTCATCAAAGACGAAAATTATTTATAGCATATTTAATATGCCATATTGAATTACTTCACAATTGACAATGCTAACACGACGCAGTCAACTTCAACGCATCATGCTACTACTCTAAATAGATATAGTAGCTCTCTTTCCTAACGTCTGCTAGGTTCGAGGTTCTATCATTAGTTTACCAATGATTTGGCCCGTCTCTAAGTTTCTCCGTTGCTTAAAATACTATTGATGGAAGGTCATACCAACCTAAATTAAATCTGATCCTCAGTGTAAAATGAGCTTTTAAATTTTTGCTGAGAAAGTAACTGGATATTTAAAAATGTCGAAATGAAAGTTTAATGAATTTCATTGTACACGTATTTCATGTGTTAATCAGAATGGTGAACTTTACACTTAACCTTTCACCTTCCATAAACCTTCTTATAAGTACTAGATACATAAATTCCCTTTCTTTATCGATTTAGTTGGATAAATGATACGTGAAGCTTAAAGGAATGAAATATGGAAAAAGTTTTACAATTCGGCTATGCTTCATTGAATCACTTGTGGTATTGAAGTTTCTATAACACACGTTTGCTCGTAGTTTTTGTTATTTGGTCGGGTCGAAGATAAAATCAAAAGATGGGATATGTGCCTATTTTGTTGTAAACAATAATGGAAAGCTAAAGTTTTCAGTGGTGCTTACCTCTAAGATAATACGTACTAAAAAAGTTTAAACTCCCATGAGTCTGTTTATGACAACTAATTCCCTACATCACATCAAGTGCAGAGTGAGGTGAGAGTACCCAGGTTTTATCCATTACTCAAAGATTCTCTTCCAAATCTGGTTAATTTCTAGCCAAATATAAGAGTAACGGGAACATGATAATGACGCACTCTGCGATGTATGGATTTTCAGACTTGATGTCAAGTAGTTTCCATTTGGAAACTAGTTGCGAGTTTTCTTCTGTAACTCAATTTTTCATCATGTAGTTAATAGAACTACCGTACCTCATTGATTTCAGTAGAAGGCAGGATTTATGTCATGAAAGATAAAGTGTGGTATACCTAACTTCATGAACTGTAAGATAAATTAGCAAATATGCCATCCTTGCAATATTCACAAGAATTAAACATTCTTTAATTGGGCATACTCGTATTAATTGTTTGTCAATTTCAAAATTCTATGCTCCATTGATTAATATTTTAGTGATTTTTCATAGAATTTCGTAATTATTTTACTACAATAATTTTCAAAGATATTCAAAGTGAAAATAGAAATTCAAAAATAATAATTTCGTAATTGATTTTATTTTTTGACGTACTCGTAGAGTTGTTGTGCACTATCAGCATAAACTATAAACTATATCGTGCTTTTACTTTTAGTAGTAAAAGACAAAAAAAAATCATCGACCGATTTCGCCTCATATGAAGAAAACCTTATAGGTAGGCATATTAAAGAAAAATATCGTTTTTTCAGCCATGTGGCTCATTGCTGATGAAGTCTCAGCAGCGATTCGGTTTCATTCATTCTCATTCAACGGTATCAACGGTAGGAATGATTTTGAGTTTTGGTTGTGAGAATGAAAGATATATTAGATGTTTTCTTTATTCGCTGTTGCTGTTTTATATTGGTAGTCTTTTGTCAAAAATTCACCATGTTCCTAGTAAACTCCAAAAAATGTGCAAAAATACTAGGTTGTACACCGCAGGTGGCCAAAAATGTCTTGCTGACAACAATAGAGTTCCTCTAGCTACAGTTTCTTCCATGTGAGTGGTCGCTAAATTAAGACGTTCAGGTTTCCTTCCGTATTCATTAGCTCGCTGTGTGGGTAACCTTTAACGCTGGAAAATGATGTGAGGTCTATATAGTCTAGGCACGCTTTCCTTTTCTCTGCTTTGCAGAACTTTTATCATGTTGTAATTAAGGAGTATATGTGTTATATTCAAGCAGGAGCCTATCTGTATCACCAAATAGTATCTACTACAGTACCTTTACATTTACATGATATAAAATGAAATCATCCTTCAAACTTGACTACTCATACCTCTCTTGCGTCACGACATGTATCGAAATTGAAAGTTGGTAAAGTATTGCTTTCCTAATATACATAGAGGTTGCCAAAATCGATGAGGAAAAGGTATAACGCTACAAGTTCACATTTTAGATAGCTTTTCCTACTACTTTGGGAAGAAATTGTGTGTTGTCTTCCGGAAAAAGAAGTCCGTAATCGTAATTTCCAATATTTCGCTGATTACTTACGAGCCATGATCGTGATCATCATTATCAACCTTGGTACGCAATGCGTAATAAAATCGCTATTTTGAGTGTATCATTTTCCTCCGAGGTTACGTCATGAAAGTAACCAAACAAAGCTTATACAAGTATATATACTTTGCATATCATATTTCAAAACACTAACAATCTGTATATTAATTAGGTTTTACTAGGAGAAACAGGTTTCAGCTTACTTATCGTCAGTTCTTTTTTGAGCCTTCTCGTAATATTGTACCTGTCAAGTGTAGACAGTGTAGGTAACCTTTATATACCTTCCTTGTAGCGTTGCATTGTTGGGTTGTAGTGCATAGAATTCAAACTTTCTCATCTATCTATATCTAAGCAAAATATGTGGCGTCTGAACAAAGTAGGGTACTGTATCATACAGTCTGTCTGTATGCAGTAATGCCAATGTCAGCTTTGCTACACATGGAAAAAGTGTGTTCTTTCCAGAATTCTGTCTTACTTTTTCGACAACGTGGGAAAACCTATTTCACCAACAGATCTTCTGATTTTTTGCTTTCTTTATTCTTTGACTCTCTTCTATCGTCTTGTATCACAACACCCCAGTATACTTCTATTAAACTCATGTCACTATATGTCAGCTGCTGTGTTGATGAACAGACGAATCTGGTATGTAAGGTTGAAGGTTCATGCGCTGAGATGCCTTTAAAGTTCAAGGTAAAACGGCAATTTATGGCATTCCCATCATGTAATTGTTTTGAAACTGGTTTTACAAAAAATATAACATCGGATCTCTTTAGCTCCATGATCCATGACGCACGATATCCAGTTTAGCTCAACTGGTGCTAATAAAAGATGAAAGTGAGAAGCAAGGTTTTACTCATCGTCAGTGGCATTTTGTAATAAAACGATTTTTTTGCTATGCGATGTAGTACTTTGAGTTGAGTCGTGAGCTTTTACTACCAAATACTATTCTGCCAATTTGCTTAAAGGATTGTTCACTCGTGCTTTCAATGTGTAAGTACTTACGTCATATCATACATAATGGATCCTATTCTTTAAAGTTGAGGTTGTCGCATCGCATTGATACAAATAATTGATACCATTTTGTAAAGTAGTCACAATGTGACAGTATTTAAATTGTTATAAGTCAAGAATTCAACATCAATGATAGCGAAACTTCTAAATGAGAAAACTTTTAAATTTGATTTGAAAACATCAGTAAATCATTCACGCGATGAAAAACTCTTTTTAAACTTAAAAATGCTCAAACGGAAACCACAAAGTAAGGAAATGATTCTTCTTTATTGTGTGTGCACATTTCAACTCTGCATTCGCTATACCTTGCTTTAACAAAATATTTCAATTAAATTCATATTATTCGTATTGCATTGTTGATTATTCTCGATTCCATCAAACTATAGGAAATTCGAACTATTTACAATTCCGAAAATTGTCATTTTAATAATAAAAAGACATGGTTCTCCACAAATATACTTTATATTAAAATCCAGTGAAACTTTTGGAATTCTTTGTCTAACGTTTCTGTTATGATTTGCTAACACCTACTTTCTGTCGATTTTTGACATAGCTGAGTAAAAATTCTATATTCAAGCTGTTGCGATTCCAACTTGGGAAGGAAGTTTTCCTTTCTGGTACTTTGAATGTGTATTCGCTTGGAGGTGAAAGTTCTATTTTATCCCAGCTTCGGTATTATGGAGTGTATAACTTTATTTGGCTAACAATGTTTACAATTCGCTAACAATAGTGCAATAATTACACATTACACAACGAACTGCGGTCACGTGTTCATTAAAACTGGTAGATACTACGATAGCAGACTATACTATGTAGTGTAAATAAAGTCGTTGCCACCACCAAAATTGTTCATTTTCATAATAACTTTACTAAATACCCGCCGGGTAAGTACAGAGTACAGCATCCACAATTTCCATCCAATTTGAACTTTGTTTCGGTTTTTAAACTAGCATGAGGAAACAATTCAATTCATTAACGGATGTAATTCAAATGAATAAATTTGGTTTTGTTTGTTTAGTATATTTTTCTCCAACCGTTGAGTTACACCTTTTTGCATTTATATGTAAGTTACTTTTTACCACAAATATCCTATATATTATTTGACGAAATAGGATGATGAGTCACGTCAAAGCAGGCTGTCGATGCATGCCAAGTATTTGCAAAGTGTGCTTCCAAAAGTAAAAAAAAAAGTTTCCACAAAGTAAATCCCTCTGCAGTCAGATTTATCTTTAGTCGTCCACGCATGCAAATCAAATTACACGCTATGACAGTTTCCTTTATTGTGAACTCCGTTATGCTTTCGCTGTTTTCAAACAAGAGTAATGAAAATGCAAAGAGGTCTTGATGACAGCAATCCCGCTGGTGCTGGGTATGTACATTGCATTATAATGAGAAAATGAAGCATTACGTTGTCGTTTCGACAAATCCTTAAGAAAAGACTGGAAATACTGGAATCCATAAAGAATAGGAAGTGCGACGGTTTGGTATGTAATGTAATGCTACGCAAATCTTCCTCATCTTTGATGAATCTACAGTTGGTTTATTCATTCTAAGATTTTCCAACTTCATTCATATTTCAGGCACACTGCTCGTTTTGCTCTAAGTTGGTTTTAGTTGACTGCAAAGTTTGCAGCTACTGAATGTGCAAAATACCATTTCAAAATATAGAAGAAGTAAGGATGACGATGGGATTTTCCAATTTTTCTGCATGGTTCAAAAGGGATGATGTTTTTCATTCCATCACATTATGAAGTAAATGTAATTTTTTTTAACATATTGCCTACGCTCTTCCTGGGATACATGGATTAAACTGTGAATCGACTTGCAATGTAAAATATTAAAAAAACGTTTTTCCATCTACTACTCAATCTGCATGAACTCGCTAAAGCGGAGATGGAATGGATTGGGTCGTATAAATTTTCCTTGGAAGTATAGTGTCTTCTTTTGATAACAGTTCGTTGTTGTCATATTAAATTATATTTCCCGACGTGTTCCAGAATGGTAATCCGATCAGTTATGATTGTAGTACATGCATATTATATGCATGATCACAGTTAATGTCGTTCCTTGGAAAACTGAATATAATATGTGATGCGATAATACTATTATTTTGATGGAACCTTTTGAATTGGCTTTCACTGGAAGCCCTTCGATGATGAAGGAAAACGTACTTGTTTCATGTTTTGATGTTTATATCTCGGTTTTGTTTAAGCACACTTTCCTTTAAGTGAAAGTAGTAACATTCGTAGTCTCTTCGCATATGTGTATCACTCTAATATTATATCCGTCGGACGTCTGAATGGCAAAAAACATTCTGGCAATTGCCACTATTTCTGATGAAAATAATCGTTGCGAAAAATTTGTAATCACATTCCGTCAAAATATTTTTTTAAATGTAAATGAATTACAATTTTGCTTACCCCATGATGGGCTACATCAACATATTGTCATTGCGTGATTATCGATTTGCTAGAAAGCCACCAAATTTTTGTCGACTTGCATTTTGCCAGAATGTGTTTTGTCATTATGACTGTACTTGTCATAAGTATAGCCCACGCTCTACTGGAAATTCAATACGCTCGTAAAAAGCAGCAAGCAGTCCAATAAAAACCTTCATCGGGGAACGTAACAAGAGAAAATATTGGCTTTGTCATAAAGTGTGCTTTTTCTTTCAACTTCTGTTCATTTCTGTTTACTTTAATTTCTAACATTTTTCTAATGGGCACTGTGAACATTTTCCTCTTAGAGGGCTTCTCAGAATGGGACTTTTATTTTAGATGTAGCTGAAAACTGAGACGTGGTCCTTGGTCCCATTCTACCTTTTTAGAAGTTTTGTTTATGTTTTGGTTGGTGGCTGGAGAAGGTTTTGGCACTTGCAATTTTATGCTCGATGCAAGTCAAGATATCGGATTCTTCTTATTATTGACTTTTGTACGGTTGCTGTATTTTCCCATTATAAAAACCATCTTGAAAATTGATTCCCAAAAAAACCGAGATTGTTGCAATGTTGGCGAGATAGATTTTATAGCTAAATATGTACTTATATACACTCCCTCTAATCTTTGACTTTACGAAACCTTTATTCATAGACTATTAGTTCCATTTACCACGTAATTAAATGCATATATCGTCACTATAAGAAGGCAAGTTTGATCTGGGTAAAATGTACTGCGTTTTACTATTATCCAAAGTATTTTGCACACCCATTTCCTATCCGTTACTTCCGTTCGTGGTAGTTTCCCTTCTTTTCTTCGTCCATTTCAATTTCTTCAAGCAAGCCATAATAATATATATCCACATCTAGATTTTCCGTTCTGTCCTATCTATTTGTGCATCAAGTCATCCGATTCCACTTTACCTTTCCTCCACTCCATCTCCATTCATCCTAGTCCGTATTTGCCCGTTGAGCAGGCAAAATGGAAATGCACAGCATGTGTGTCTCTGTGTAAAACCGTGCCGTATCGCCCATCTACGTTTAGATTTTTGTGCAAAAGTCATGTAAGAACGAGATGTTGGATATGGAAAAGGTTGAGTGATAGTTGGTTCGTTGAGTCGTAATTTTAATGGTGCTTATCACATCACCAAAAGCTAGTAGTTATGTTGTAACTTATATAACTTCGTAATAACTTACTTCTTCGCTTTTCCCTGTTTGCTTAGGTAGTGAGTGAAGGCTGCACGTTGTACTTTCAATATATACGTAATACTTGCCGTGTATTCTTCAAGTCGCAAACTCTGGTTGGAGCAATGCATTTTCATGTTGCCTGTTGTGTAGATTGATGAGATCTAGTTCAGATCTAGATCTCCCTGAATAAATGCAGCTCAAACTGTGAAACGACAAGAGAAACGTGTGTGCTTCTGTGTATAAACTGACGTGATAGTAGTCAGAAAATATGTAAAAGTAGGAGAAAGGGTGAAAGCAGGCAAAGCGTGCAGAAGAGAAAAACGGAAGGAAAGCAAGGAACATGTGTAAACTTGCTCTGTGTTCTCGTGTCATTCCATTTGTGAACATCTCTCTCGTGACGGTCGGTCGAATGAGTGGCAATATTTACAGCTTACACCAGGAAATATTTACTACGTTTCTGGTTTTTCTTGTTGCACAACCCTTCTGGAACAGTAAATTTTGACAATCGGTGTGAACCAGATTGGTACATGGAAATATAAAATATTTTTAGGAAAGGAAAAAGCTTAACAAGTTTAAAAAATATAAACTGTTCATGTGTCATCTTTGACGGGTTTTTAATAAAGTTGAGTGTTCAGTTGTATCATTTTGTGGGTTTGGTTGATGAAGAGCCAGACTGCATGTTGAGGATAAGCCGGAGAAAACGTAAAAGTGAGTTTTTATTCCGTTCTTTTGTATTGCATAAGCAAACGGTTGGGTTGAGTTGGGTACTTTTGTGAAATATCATCACAAACAATAAATTTTATTTCAACATGTGGTTCCGGAAATTTGGCTTCCGTTTCTGCATCAACGGAACTCATCCAAGCATAACGTACCATTTTTGTTTCCTCTTATTTCACAAAAGCACACAGATAGTCAACAGTTGACTTTTTTCTGGCTCCAACTTTGGTTTTTTAACCCTAATCAAAGTTTTCTCCTAGTTCCAAATCACAGGAGGTGGATATGGATAGTGTTTCATTTGACTGGCGTATTATTTATGTTAGTTCAGAATACGAGTAAAATGTTTCAACCCCGCCCTGTCATTACTATATCACACATGGTACAAAATACGTTAGAAAAACCATGAAGTAGTACCTTGGTTAAGTGTACACAATTTCTGCATCCTATCTAAATGCAAGAAAACAATCTTATTTACCAGAGATGTACAAAAGGGTAGGATTTTTTGCAAGGATAACCAGAGATCAGCATAAGATAAAGTGTTGAAACAACACGAAACTGAAAGCTGGATAGAAAACACAGATAAGAGAAAGTAGTTTTTTTTTTGCTGTTTGTGCACTTGGTCATTAAGTTGTGGGATTAGGAACAAAGTCTCTATACCTAAACAGCTGCAAAAAAAGGATGCTATATGTTGACTGCATGATTGAGGGCTTTGCGTGCGTCATCCTATATCTTGAAAGATCATTATCCTGTTGTTTTAGCAAGCAAGGAGTAATTTAGTTGGAAGATCTCACAGGATTACATTCCTTTTTCTGTAGATTGTGTACTAGATACGAAAGAAAAGCTGAATCTTTTAATTTGAGTTGCTATTAAATCCCACAACACAACGCATCATCAGGAGCAAGCGTGGTGAGCTTTGATTGAATCTAGAATTTAATCAACAGGAGAAAGCAGGCATATTTGCGTTGAGAAAGAAATGTAATATTTGTTGGTGACATGGCATGACATGCAATATATTTTTAGAAATTGAGCTAATGCAAGTTAGCTATACGCAAAAGAATAATGAAAGAGGTCGTATATAATTCTCATGTCATTTCATCAAGGCAAGGTTGTCCTTGGAAGACAGCATATAATGATAAAAAGTGGAAGGGGGTGTTTCCAACGAAAAAAATGGGTTGAAGAACCATTGTGCAAAAAGAAAGCATGGGAGCAGCAGGTAGTTTCTTTTTTGAGAACTTGAGTTTATTTTGGCGTGAAGAGAAAGTTGTAAATCAAACAAGCATCAACACACAAATACATTATGGATAGATAGGGAACTTTGGGCTCACTCCTATACACGTACCTAGATATCGTATTAGCTTCAAAAGAAGTTTGTTGATTCAAGGGAAAAAGACTGCCACTTCAACTCATCGAAACATGGTTGTTGAAATGCAAGCGGTGCTGATACTAAAAATCTTTCGTATGCAGTAGAAGTAGATATAGTCGCTAGGGACTGAGTAAAGTATATTTTAAGTCTTTTATTGGTCTCTCTGGTGGAAGTTAGATCATGAAGCAGCAAAAAAACAAAGGGTGGAAATAGATTAAAAGGGAAAAGTTTGTGACGGCTTGTTTGTTGTTTAGTCAAAGTCAACCAGTAACAGCGTACATTCACAAGAGCCACTATAGTCTATAGTATATATGGTGCTGGACAAAGGTAGGAAAAAGCATTTAGTGCATGGAAAACAAGACAGGAGTATAACTAGTCATGCAACATGTGCTTTACTAATCCATTCGGTCTGTGGTTGAGCCTGGAGTTGTCGCTTATGATAAAATCAATATGTTTTCGTTTCCCACGTTTTATTTTTCCTGTTTTAAATGCTAATACTGTGTGATTTACATGTAACGAAAGGTTCGTATTTGGCATGACGCAATCACTAAACAATACATTCTGATGAGAGACAAAAATTATTCGGTGTAGATAACTTAATTTTGTATGGTTTCCTCTTCTCCAAGCTCTTAACAACCCTTGTTTACAATGAAGGTTTATCACTTTTTTGTTGGTACATAATATGCTTATTAAGAGCAGGACCATATATGGAATCTGACAGGTACGGTCGCAATCAGTTATGACCACAACGGAAAATAAGCAATGTTGCTTTCGGAAATAGGCATAGGAATGGCAAATACTATCGGAGGATATTGTACCACTAGCTTTAGTAAAACCTGATTCTCAACTCGGTACAAATTTTAATGTTCTATTTTCTGTGCGGCTTTTATACTTTTAAACAGTCAGAGCAGTGGTATTTCTACGAGCTTTCAGAGCTTATTTAGTGTTTGTAGCAATTTTTGCTACCTTGTTTTTATCATCGAGACATTATACGTAAAATAAGAAAATGGAGGTTGCTTTATTGAAAAATTGTTTTATTCACAAATGAAAATTCATTTAGTAATTTAATACAACTCAATTTGGTAGTTGTAGCTGGAGAAGCAGACGGCTCAAAAGAAAATTCGTATAAAAACCTACCTTTTATTCGATTTCCTTACCGCCTTCCGTTGGCTTTTCCTGGAAGGCGTAGCTTTCATTCCCTCTCTGATCGTGTTGCGTACCAGTTTAATATACTTTTACATTTATATTGGTGTAATTTTCCAATTTCTCCGAGAAGAAAGAGAGATTTTAGGTATACTTACTTATTTTCTGTATATTACGACTACACGTACGTCTTTCATTCATGTAAAAGGTGAAAAGGCTACAATCTACAATCAATTAGAATTTGATTGAATTACAGTCGCGAGGGGGAGAAAAACTTTGACAAAATTGAGTTCTGAATTTAATCTAAAATTCATTATTATTTTTACCTTGTAGGTGAAACAGCTCATTCACAAGTTATAACTTACTTTTCTCACAAAGTGTGTGAACTAATTATGAAAGTTCAAACCTTTCGTTGACTCTTGGTATATATTATTGACACTTTCATTTGTACGCCTTATTGTATACAACTTTAATTTATTGTTAGTTCGGGATCCAGTTCAAAGTAAAAACACGTGATGAAATTCACACAAGCAAGTTAATTCGGGCGAAACGCAATTTAAAGTTTAAGTTATTGTCAACTGTGAAAGTATTTTTAATTCGTCTGAAAAAGACTTGTTCCAGTACACATGTTAACATTTAATAGGTCTTGTTTGTACCGTACCGACGGAGTCGATTAACATGTATACTTAATAGTAGTATGAAACTTTAGTGAAGTAGCAACTCTTTCATAGAGAAATAAATTTGTTTATTAATCAAATATAGCATCTGTGAATTCCGTTAAAGATTCATCTATACTCTGTTATGTTGGTACATTCAGCGTTGGAGAAATCAAATCGAGTTCAAACAATTTTACCTCTTTTTATTAGTTGAAGCAGGGTTATGTTATCTGGCTGCTATAATATTTTCGTTATGCATTACACAATATTTTACTGTTGCCAATTACAGATCTACATATTTTTTTTGACCACGTCATGCCAGTCCTAGCGCCAGTCATCTTGCTAATACTCAAAAGTCTTCGACTGCGTCTGAAAACTGCAAAATACTTTTAAATTGCTCCAAAACATAAAAAAACTTTACCACAGCGAACAGATTTGTGGCGATGCCAGGACCAAAAGAACAACAATCTGAATTCTCCTTTCGAGGAGAAAATATAGCTAGAACACGAAGGAAGACCGTTAAAAACATAGGCGTCATGGAATATGCCACACTTTAGATAGAAAAAGTTTTTGATACCACCACACGAACACGACATCAGTTTTAGCAGATATCCACCACCACCCTCCGGTTAAAATCTTCGTAATCCTCCATGTCGACATACATGTACCCATACCCACACAGAACTCACCGCACTGATCCTCTTATAATCTTTTAAGTTAATGCAACCTAAAATCACAAGTAAAAGCTAGGCTTAAGACTGTGACATTTTACTTATGGTGTCAGCTTTATTTCAACCTTTAAGCGCAAATTAAGCTACATATATGTGCATACATGTCAGCGCAGCGTCATCAGTGAATACGTGATGAAACTTAAAATGCCCGTAGCATATGAATGTACACAATAATAAAACTATACAATAATTACTGCTGACTTAACAATGTTAACAAGCAGGAAACACAACTACCTTGGCGTTGGTAAATTATATAGTTAGGAAGTAGGTATCGCCCGAGATTAGTTTGCACGCGTACGTTAGAATTTACAATGTGAAATTAAACGCTTTTCAGTTAATATAAAGCTCGGTTGGAGGCATTAATTTATTTGGCAAGGCCAACATTAACAACGTGTTGCTCATTGTAATACTCTGATTGTGTGAGCAAGGATTAATTTGGGATAAAAGCTGAAACTCTATTTTTCTATTCCATCTCTTGATTTTCCAAATCTGGCATTGAATTTGCATTTTGTACCAAAGTCAATGTGAGTCAGAGAAAGTCATTATAAAGCTTTGTATTAAATTGCATTTGTTTATTCTAAATATGTAGATATATGCATACATACTATGTAGTGCAAGTCTGATTAAATATTACAAATGAAACTGTTTGTATTTATTGCTTTTGAAACAATTTCCGTCCACCTTTCAAGTTCTATATCAAACGCTCATCCGCACGTGGAATGGTCGAAAAATGAATAGCAGATTACGAGATAAAATCATTTCTACGTATAACATTCCGTTTGAGAATTCACATATTCACAAATGGAAAGTTTATGTATAAATCATTAGATTTGGTATTCCATCCTTTCATCTGGACTAGAGTTACATAAGAATGATCGTGACAGAAAAAAGGCCAAACATAATGCGGCAAGTAAATTATCTCATCAACGATTCTCTTTGATTAGTTATCATGAAATCCTTTGACTTGTTAGATGTGGGTCCTGTCTGGAGCACTGTACTATAGAGCGACTAAGAATTGGTTTGGCTCTGATCAATTATGACTTCACACGTTAGAATCCATAAATTTTGCTGCTAGTGATGAGCACAAGCTTGACACTATCCATAAAGTAGGAAAACAGAGCCAGAGATGTTATTCATATATTTTGATTGCTTGTGACAATTAACTTCAAGCAAAGAGGGCTGTAATGAACTGTAACCGCTGATTTGAATTAAAATTATGCAGCATTATTAGCATCTTTTCTACAAGCAATCATCATGAAATATAAGTTTGTTTGGAACTTCATCTTGTTGGATGACATGCTTGATAATTCACAAGATCTCATTATTTTTGGTCCAGAAACCGTATATCCAATTGTCCTTGGGGCATCATGGGACGATAAAGAGTTGGGAATCGAATGGGTAAAAACAAGTGTCTTAAAGTGCACTTGCTCTTGTAAACTTTCTCACATCTATGGATAAATTGCATACGTGTTGATGCTTATATGCTCCAATTCCAAGTAGAACATAGAATAATCTGCATGTCTAGTCACGAAAACATGAATTGAAATACGTCTGATATATTGCACGTGTAACGCACACACTTTTTACATGAAACTAGAGCTGTCTGTCACACTACTCGTTAAAAGAAGGAAGATAGAATCACGCAGTGTTTGCAAATCATTGAAAACTTTTTAAGTGTCATATAAACTTTTTTTTGCTACCAGCACCAAACTCTCTTTTTAATGTACAGTATTCCCTTTGGCAATCAGAGTGTTCTGTTTCAACATTATCTTCCACTTCCATCTGCAAAACTTTTAGGAAAAGTTTGTCAAAAGAAATTTTAATTGGAGTGATGACAATAGATTCTCCCAAAAAGTTATGATAACGAACGATGTACTGACTACCAAAGCATAGGCAGAATTCAATTACTTCATGTTGGACAGTCAATGACACCAAGGACAGCTTTCACAATAACATGATATGCATTCACTAAAGAAAATGGTTTCTTGAAAAGCTAGTTGTTGCCTTATACAATACTGATGGTTTTTACTTTACATCAGTAAATTCTGAAAACAATTTCATGAGTCTAAAATTATAATACTTATTGCATATGTTTACATACTTTTATTTGCGTATTTAAAAAATGAGGCATTCAAATCCACAGGCAAACTCTACTTGTTATAATTCCTTTAAGTTTATAAAGCTAAACTTTTATAAAGGTCTTTTTTTCTTTTGTAGATCAACGAAATTGATGTCCCAAAATGGCCTTCAAAATTTCTTTTCAAATGCCCCCAAGTTGGTAGTTGATGTTTCCATTCATTAATAGGACTACCAAGAACATCATCAGATCATTGAATTTAATTCTGAAAAGAAGATTGGTACGTAACCACTCATCACATTTAGGTACTTAACATATAGATACATGAACATAACACGATTTGTAACAATATTTCTTTCAGATCTATGATACTCATTGGTGTAGAGATAAAATTCCGCAGTCGATATAAACTGGAACCGGATTATTGATACTTTTGACTTTCATCGGAATCCATTGAAGCAGTTTTTCAACAACAAAAATTATTGTAAAAAGAGTGGATCGATTTTTTCTCAATTGTGTTGGTGAATAACACACACCCTTAAGTGTACAAAGCTCTCTTACAGCAATCTTGTCATCTCATATGTATGTCTAATCAGCAACAGGGTTCCTTCTTGAACATCAACCGATTTCGTGGCATTCTGAGTGGTGGCGGCACAGCAGCTATCACCGCACGTTCATCGGAAAGTCCTTGTTGGACTTTCACTCGCATTAACATATTAATGCATGTGATTCCCAAAAAGATTAAGCTAACTCTAAGCATCTGCTGATATTGCGGAAATTGAGGAAGCAGTTTGTACTTTGATCACCAAACCACACATCACAACAAGGAAACGCGTTGAGTACACTCGTAGAGTGTGCTGAAGGGAGAAGCAACAACTTTCCCTCGCTTCCCAACAAGTAGGCTGTTTACTTACATCCGCACTAATAGTGTATTCTTTTAGCATCCACTTTCTCTACTTTTGTTACCGGCTGGTGGTAGCTAGCCAAAATACAAGAGCATCACCATGTATCTCCTCTTCCTTTTAATGTTCTCCACCCAAATCGTCTTCATAGCTCAGGTGGACTGTGATCGGAATTATTATAAAAATCGTGTGACTACTACAACGACCACAACCACGACGGAGTCACCAGATGCGAGTCAACCAGGAAAAATCAAGCAAACGTTCGAAAATCGTGAGCACAGGTGAGGTTATGTTTTTTAAAATCGTTTTCATATTTATATACACGTTGATGATGATGATGAGTATTTGGTAACCGTAAAGAATTCGATAAAAGTATGAAGCCATTTTTCAATGAACCAAACACTATTGAGCTCAGTTAATCTTTCCTTAGCATCCCATATTTCTCTATTTTAAGGCTGTATAAGTAAAAAGAGCAATTTATTTTCGCAAAAATATCTAACCTCCATAGTTCGTAGTGGGAGGATGTTTTGGGGGTACGTGTACACAGTACGTTTGTGTAAACGAACCGCATAAAAAATAAACCAAGGATATGAAACACGTTTACTTTCAGCGCATTACGTGCCACACACATACTCCAATTTTTTGCGATGGGAAGGAAGGCGATAAGAGAAAAGTAGAAATGGTAAAGGGTCCCTTGGGCCTTTACTGCTTTTGAGGGTTGTGGTGAGCTTCTTGTATATACACATTGTGCATCATCCTAGGTTTTGTGTACCACAGTGCAGATCTGTGTGATTTATAACGTACTAGGAAATACCTGTTTCGGAAGCAACATAGCGTCATCCCCGCCACCACGTTGTTCCAGTTCTAAAGCATTTACTGGTACTTTTATTTGCTATTGGCATTAAATCTAAAAAAAAAACATTCCCACAGAGCTTACCACACCATCCATGTACATGTTTCATAAAATACTTAAGCTACCAAAAGATCCTTAGTGCAAACTGCATATTGACAAAGACCTGCATAGTGCATGAGAACAGACAAGAATTAATATATTCCGTTTCATAGTTTATGGTTAATGTGAGACACACATTTTTACAAATGTGAGACACAATTTATCTTGATTTGCTTACACAACGAAGTCTTCTTTAAACTTCTTACGACCAAGATCAAACATGTTAAATGGAAAAAAATTTAAAATGACTTTTCGGATTAGAGTAATTTAAATGCATTGCATTGACACCAATAAAAGTCACTCCTATCCTATGACTTCTTGAACACGAATAGAAAACAAGTTTTTTTCCAGACAGGGATTACAACTATCAGTTGCAAAAAAGTAGTTAAATAGAATTGGAAGCATTATTTGAAACCTTTGAAGTAGAAACAGTAAAAACAAGCGAATAGTAGGAATAGGTATTAGGTATTGATGTGGTGACGGCAAACACTGTACCAATTCAAGCGAATCCTATTGACTGCCAGACACTTTTCTAGCATTTCATTCTCAATACATCCTTGAGACACTGGCTGAGAATGTGTTGAAGTGGGGATCAGTAGCTTTACCAAATTCATTTCTTTGTAAATTTTACGCACATTATGTATAAAATCTTGCTTTCTTCCAGTTTTAAACTTATAAAAAATATCGATCATAAATATCATTTTGAGAAGTGATGGGTGAGTTAATAATGGGATATATGTGTAGGGCAATTTCAAATTATATATATAGAAACATATATAACGATTTCACAATAATGTGTGTGTATTTTTTGTTTTTTAGCTGCGAGGGTTTTCTGGGAATGTAATTTGCATGCTGTTACATGTATACCAATACAATCGTACGATTTTTAGGTCTTAGCACTTACAAATATAGACGTCATCTCTCCCTTTGTGTTTATACCTCCGACTATTTAATGCATATTCTGATTCGTTCCACTTTTAATGGAAATAAATGGTGAAAAGTTTATAACATTTTCTTTAAGTTCAACAACAACAAAGCGAATAAACTACAATAAAGGAATTTCAATCTTTTATTGGGCGAAACCTTCTTTTGTCCCATTTTAATAGATTTCTTAAGCGAAATCCTTCAAGCTTTCTCCACTTTCTTTCTCCCACTGAGCACAGGAGGAGATAAAAGTAGTTGCAAGTGAATAAGTAGAAAAGCACAAAATAAGTACAAAGAATTACATGGATAATTGATGAGATAGGCAGCAGATGATAATCCGAAAAGGGTTTGCGTCGGTGATTTTGATTAGTATTACATAAGCGTTCTGCAAGGAACTGCGCTGCAAGGTTGGGTAATGGTATCCACAAAAAATACTAGATGAACATGAAACATGAAATGAAAGAGTTGTATGCAAGAATATAAATTAATCAATTGTGCTATTCCTCTCCGGCTTTTGAAGTATGTATGAATGAATTTTTGGAATAATGCAGTAGTAGGAACTTCAATGAGACTTTCAGAAAAAGCATGCTCAATTACGATTTATTGTACAGTACCTTGTATTACAGCAAAATGTGTAGAGAAACGGTAGCATTTCAAATTTCAACTTTTGACCTTAAAAAATTGTGTTGAGCTATATAAGATCGTTAGTGTGTATAATATCTCAATATTAACTTTGATCTTTTGCTAGTAACTCTAATGTAGTAGCTTTTTTCAGCCTGCAAAGTGAAATAGTGAAATGCTTAAAGATCTAAAATTAGCTTATGGATACATAATATGCTATTATTGCAGAGCTCCTTTCTTAAAGTTAGCAGCGTAATCTTAGTATATACCCGCAACGTGATTTCTTCAACGTGTTCATTTAATGAAAAGCAGCCATACAATGACATATTTCTATGATTTCTTAAGACATTTAGATTAAAGAAATTCTCCAGTTCTGTCTTTCAGAGTTTTATCTACTACTCCCACTCAGGGCTAATATATTATTGGCGCAATTAAACATGATATGATATATTATGTATATGCATATTTGAGAACAAAGGTTTGAATTTGAACGTAATACTGGTTTAACATTTCAAACCCGGAACTACACATGCAAGGAAACAAATAATTATATTCATTTCAAACAATTCTAGTAAGCTCTTTTGCCAGTTTGTTTGAGATTATTCTTTACACAAGTAAAGCATCAAGGCTGCGGTGCGGTGGAGAATCAACAAAGCTTTTTGTGATAAACGAAGGCACATATTTTACTCACATCCATCATGTACTCAACTCACCACATTTTATGGTGCGGAGATAAATTGATTTGGATGTTACATTTCAAAGAGGAATCACGTAACATTGTATTATTGTTTACTTACAACTTATTCCTCTGCAACAATTTCCGTCGTTCATGTTTCCCTTAATAAATAGCATCCTGTTCCGTCTATTTTGTTTTGAACAATATGCTCTCACCTTCTTTATTTTGCTTTCTCGTTCAACTTCCCTTTGTAAAATCAAAAATAAGAGATTTTCAAATGCGAAGCTCCACCAGCATCCAAAAAATTAAGGGCAATGCAATTCATGAGGACAAGACAAAAATACAAAATTCATCTCAAATACTCATCTCATGAGAAAATTAAACTTGTATTATATTTACATCGAAAACAGAGAGATACGAATACACAAGTAAACATTTTCATACGGCAACTGTTTACAATTTTAAAACAATTTTAGACCAATTTGTAAAAGCATATAGGATGCAAGCAATATGCTCTTGAAGTACAAATCATGAATTGAAAATATGATGCATATTGAATCCAACTCATATCTACCAGCATATTTTAAGAATAGTTAGGGATGAGTCAAATATAGTTTATAAATAAATATACATAAACTACATCATAATAATATGTTTATTATGTTGATAAAAATAACATTTTGTGTCCATATGGAGTTTTCTCCTCCATGCAATTAAGAGCGAAAGAGAAAAGCAAGAAAGTGTATCTCAAAGACTAAGACTCCTTTTTTATTAGTATATTTAGGTATAACTTGTACAGGAGCAGGTGTGTGCACACCGGGTTTTCGTTTTGCTCTTCTTTGCTTCGCTCTCTCTTTTAGCACTTCATTTTGTTCAGGAGACAATGAGGCTGCTACAGTAAAAAAGAGTGCAAAACGTGACATGAATTATAAATATATGAAGGGTCCAAGTGCACGCCACGCTTTTATGATTGCTCATCCTTCAAGACTTTCTCCGGTCTATCATATAGTGAAGTGCGGTGTTGGGAAAACGAAGTCTCATTATAAAACACTCACCTGTTTCAAATACCCAAGACAATGAATGCATAGGCGTAAACCTAGTCACTTGAGTAAGGAATATGAGTTTAGGTTAGGTTTAGCCTAGTTTTAGTATGTAACGGCATTTATTTCTGTTGTGCTCTCGTATATATGATAATGATGATGATGAAACTTGGAAAGATGGAAGGAAGCTGCGGAAAGAGTGAAGGGAAATTATTTGAATATGGCTTTGAAAAGTGAAGCGTATTTGGACATCCGCATGCAAGCTTTTTTATAAATAATTAATGAACGAACTGCATTGCAAAATGTAGTGAAATGAAAGCGTGTTATGTTGAATAGGTCTGGGATTCGGTGAAGTAGCGTCAGTGAATTCCATTATGCCCCAGAGGATGTGATACCTGCTTCTGTTAATATATGGCTGTATTAGATGTTGATTATAAATAACCTTTTTGCAGTATATCTTGCATGAAGTATTAATGCTTTGAGTCAAATGGTACACAAATTTTGTTTTTGCATAAAGATTCAGCATAGATGAGAAATTGAGCTTTCTTGTTGGACGTTTAAGAAAGTTTGAAGGAGCATTTTGATTGGAATTACTGTTGTGATTATTTATGATATTTTGTTTATCTACTTTGGTTAGAACTTAAAGGCTAATATTTCGAATCCAGGATAGCCAAATTTAAACTCATTTACGTAATGCATGTGGCGTGTAAATCCAACTCCAATGTGCGAGATGCAGAAAAGTATGCTTTCATGAATATGAGTTCTAGCTTTCCAGTTCCAAAGTTCCATCCAATAATTGCGTGCATATATAGGGCTTGAACAAAAAATTTATGCTAACGAAGCGAAAAGCCCAATTTTTGGGATTCTAGAAGCTCTGGATTAAACAGGAGTAAGCTGGTTTTCTTCGCAATAGGCACTATAATTAGATGCACCTTAGCAGTTAGGATTTAAGAAATTCTTTGTTTGCTCCAAGTTATGTCATACCAGAGGCCACACGCAAGATTTCTGTACAGCTATGAAGTGGTTTGCCACAAATAAGATCTGCGCACCATACCAATTTTTCGAGAAAACGTCTTGGAAATGGTGGTAGCGTACAATTAAGACTATCTAGCTCAAGTTATTTCGCTCAATTTCCCCATGTAGATCATTATATATTTAGTAACACGAGAAAAATGGCATTTTGTGGCAAAATTATAGTCGTTACACAAGTAAACTAATAAAGTAAGCGGAAATGTATTTTTAGCCACCATTTTCCAGATCTTCATCATTTATTCATTTAATTTTCGTATGATGTTTTTTTTTTCATTTATAGTTGGGTTCCAGCCTTCTCTGCAGCCATAATAATAGTGATCGTTTTCCTTATCTCCATGTTTGCCTGCTGTATTCACTGTCCATTTTGTCTGGTGTATCGACGCAGTGAGCCCCAAAGGGTTGTGTAATGAGCTGGCAAAATGCTGAAATGGTGTTGTGTTGGTTGGAGGAGCATGTATAACCACAGATACTGAAGAAAGAAATCAATATAATCAACGAGATTCGGGAGGACGATGATTGCTGCAGGTACAAATGAGATGAGAGGTTTGTTCGTGAAGCTCGAAGGAATAGTGAGCTGAACCATTATATTATCAGCAGTTTCGTACCCACAATGCTAAAAAAATTATATTGAAATATTCGTCAGCGATGGAAATAGCTTGAGCAACATGTTCAACAGAAGCAAATGTTTGAAATCTCAACTTGCCCCAAAAGAAAGGAAGATTCACTTGGAAGCTATTCGTTACAGCCATTACAGGTATCCACCGTCCCAAAAGTGTTGAAGGTTTTTGGGATTTGGAAGAGCAAGACTTGCTCTACGATATGATATGATAGAACGTTATATACTTCTTCTATTTGTCAAAACAGCATATCCAGAAGCATAAATTCATGGAATTGGACACATAAATATATATATGCTATTGTTTAAAATGCCTACCGAATTTTTTTCAGATATGCTATGTATGATATCTTAGCTAATTGTAACAGATATTTATGTATGAGTGAGAATAGAATGAGAAATACGTATATGTATATATGTAATCACGATACTCTTGATACTTAAAGAATAAATTATTTGACTACCCACTAAAAATCAATTCAACGAATTCCAAAATTTCAAAGTAACTACTAGACCATTTGAACATGATTTTAGTTCAAACGGAACTGCCTGTTCTAAAAAAAACTTTTTGGTCATTCAATAAAAATTCTACCTATCTGTAAAAAAATGTCCAAATTTCTCCCTTCTTCATCAGACAGATCGCTTTCCACAACTACTCTTTCTCTTCGCTTGAAGGATTTTAACATTGAATTCTGCTCTCATATGCTGCAAGGTAAAAAAAGAAGGTTGAACATGAAACCAGCTACAAGGCTTTCCTATCAAAACTATAAATTGGATGTTCTACTTCATATCACAGATCACAGTCGAAAATTGTCTGAATTACAGAAACATCTATAGTTCGCATACTCTGCATTTATTGTGTGTGGGTCGTGGCTCTTTTCTAAAACACAATTTACAAAAGTAAAAATGTGAAATCAACTCGTGAAAGTTGAAGAAATAATAAAAGCACCAACAAATTTTAGTACGTAAGCTCAGGAAAATCAGCAACTTTTATTTGAAATCCAACCACAGAGACCAAGACAAATAATTAAAAAACAATTTAAAAGCATGTATATTTTATATATATATTTGATACCGCATCTCGCTTCACCACCATTTTTTATTTCCAACTCCATTCCATTAGTATTTTCTAATTTTTATCTCAATTTTGAATAGGGATACATAATACATATACATTTCTTTTTGAGTAATAATGACAAACTCTATAAGTAATTTTTTTTATTTCTGTGAACCGATTACAGAGCAATATTTTTGGAATACAATAATAATTATTATGTAAAATGATTTCGTTTTTTTTTCGTGAAATAAATTTTCATTTCCCCTTGGAGCATATTTTCTCAAATGACTTAATTATCAGTTATTATACCAACATTATTAATTTTTACCAATCATTTTTCATATCGTATTACAGGATGATAATCAAATTAAACCTACTTTAAAGCACGTACCTCTCTCCTCCTTTCCTATCACCAAATAGTTGATTTTCTTGTCATTAACTATACACATAGCTTTTCCGTTCAGGCAAAGCAATTTTTTTTATTAATCAGATCAAATCGTATCATAGCACACCTGCAAGGCATCTCAGATCCAGCTCTTTCAATTATTTAAAATGTTTTGTTGAAAGCATATAAATCACTTTATGCATCATATCATCATCCTCTCACCTCATTTTCTCCACATTTATTTTGAGAGGATTATTTATATTATTAAAATCTAACAACAAACCCATTTTATATTATTTTTTTTAGTACCAGATGGAAACAAACCATAATATTCGTTCTCTTTCCTTTTGTAAAACATTCTTCAGTTCATTTATACTGACTACAACATACACAATACAGTTCGATTTACTTAAACCGGTTATTATCACATCACCATATTCAAAAATTGCTTCGAAAACATACTTATCTCAGTCCTTTCAATTTTTCTCACAGTCCTTTTATATATCGGCAGCGATAGCAGTTGCAATAATAATAGTTTCTTTGCTTGACACACTATTATAATCCATAATCCATTATTATCAATAATTATTAATTATTACATAATTATGTAAATATTTGATGAATCTATTATGTTAATTAAAGTATAATATGTATGTATTTTATATATATTTATATTATATAGATATAATAATCCAGACTACAACCTTCCCTCCTTTTCCCATATTTCTCTTTGCTAAGTTCCTCTATATAATATACTTTCACCATCTCCACTGTACTATTAAAATTGAATACAATAATGTTTCAATGATAAATTGATAACTTTGGAGTAAAAATTGAAATGTACTCCAATAGTCCAGTAAAACATTATACACACTAGCGAAAGAGAAAAAAAATCATAATATATTTTTTTGATAGAGTGAGTCATTGGTTGTTATCCGTTATTATTATATACGTATATAGTTTGAATAGACTGCTGTTTTATATAGGAAGCAAATAGTATAGTTTTTTTTTAAACATTGATGATTATTATCACTACACCACACGAAAAGCCCAAAAGTTCTGTAATCATGTTCCCAAACCTATTGAAACTTTTTTTTCCATGTTTAAAGCTAACAATAAATTTTGTAATAATCTGTGTGTTAATTACTTGTAGATAATAATAATAATAATTAGTAGTTTAGTTTAGATAATAGTGCCCCAAACCACTTGACATGTACGCATGTAATATCTTTTCACTTTGCACCAAACCGCAATCCATTTTTTTATATCCTAAACTTGTTAGTATTTAACAATAAAATTTACCTTAATCATCATCTTCATCTTCATCATCATTATTAGTATGTATATAGCTACACTAAATATCTAGATTGTAGTTGAATGTATGATAATATATAATGTAATAATAATAATATAACAATTATAATAATAGTGATAACTCTACAGAAGCAAAATATAGCTTGATCAAAAAATGAGATAATTTAAGTCATCTTTTCAGTCTACCAGCCCAGCAGATTGTGCAGTGACAATCTTGCTCCTTAGAAAAAAATTACCTTTCCTTAAATCTGGAACATTCACATTCTTTCCTGCTTTCCTCAAAAAAAAACATTTCTTGAGTTCGTAAATTTCTGTCCCAGCATTTCCAAACCATCAATTAAAATACTTGATACTATAAGTTTAATATATATGTAATATATAAGAACAATGCATTACTGACTATCATCAAACTGTCACAGTCAAATTAAGCTGTTTTCTTTTCAATCAAAAGAAGGTACGTTAAGTTTCACACAGAGATGTATAATATTAATATAACAATAAATTTCTTATGTGTATTTGTATGTATGTATTATTGTGTAGGCTGTAATTAAGCTTGACTTGTAAAATCTGTATAAGTAATTCCGTACGTTTTTTTAAATGCTAGCTGAAACAAATATTGTTATTTCACAACACAAGCTTCAAGCTGCTGGAAAGTAGTGATATAGGTTATAGTATAGTAGCAACAGTTTTTTTTACCACAAAAATTCCCACTTGCTTCATTTGTCGGCATAAAATTCGAAAATCACAAATATCCCTTATCCAATCCCATTTTCCTCCCTCCCCCCCTTTCCCCTTGTACAACTGTACAACTTTACTTGTCTCTTCTGAACTGGGAATACTATAGCTTATAAACAATTATTAGATCATTAAATAGTTAGTTTTAGGGCCTAAAGAGTAAAGATTGCCATTCATTGTGAAATAGAACGTATTATTTTTTTAGTAGTATAAGTTCTTGACACGGACTCTGGACAGGATTATGAAAGCAGATAACAATAACTACATGTTTTTATCCTTACACATTATTAGGATTAGGAGTAAAACCCTGCGCTTTCTCTCATTTTTTTCACGAGCACCATCATTAATTTGAAGACGCTGGCAGAACCAATTATCCCACCTACTTACTACCAGGCAAAAATTCTTAAGGTCTAAAAGTATTATGCTGTCACTATTAAATGCTTTGTGTATTAATGCCTAAATAAAGGCTATAGCTTTTACTATTTCCAGTACACATAATATGCCTATATGTCTACTACCTACCTATACCTACACCAAAACCACCATACCATTATCAATATTTTTCCATTGATTTTAAAAAAAAACATTTTCTTCAAGTTGCAGTTGCTGCAACTTTCTATTCGTACGACATTCATAAGATGATTACAGATTCTGAGTTCTTTTCGGGGTTTACATAACACACGGTATATTAACTCACCTCAAACATCAACGTCTTTCTTTACAAAACAGTTTACTTTCAATCACCTCCTCAATGTTTAGGAAAATTAGTACCAACTTGGCAAAGTAATAATTATATTTTTTCTTCTATAATATGTAGAGATAGGTTTAGAGTTTAGTAGTTTTTTTTAAATAACAGTATTAGTTTTACCTACCTAAAGTTCTAGCAATAATAATGTATTCATAAGTCATAGTTATATTGCCTTAAGAAGTTCATAATCACCATATCGAATCCTTTCCATTTTTCGTTTCCTCACATTAGCCCGCACCATAGCTTGCATAATATATATATGTAAGTATACATACCATACAAACAAGATACTCTCTTCACAGGTCTTTTCATATCATCCATCATCCTCCATAATATTATTTAAATAGAATGCACCAGCATTTTTTTTTCTCTCGAAAATTGAGCGCAAGGAGCAACTCTGCGCATCAATATAATATTTTATCACATCAATTCTCACAATCTTTTACCGTTTCATTTTTATAAAGCTTTCTCGTTCCGTTCACAATCCAAAATCTTATCCCTAAATACCTAATAGTCTATATTATAATGTATATAAAATCATCCAAAACTTGTGTATGAATTGGAGCAACCAGAAAAATTGTAAAGCTTCATTAGTATATAGTATAATTGACATATATACCTAGAAATTTACAAACAAGTATTTTTTTAAGCCTAGAAGTTAGATTCTGATAAGTCTTTATCTCTACAGATATCATGATGAGAACTATTAAAATGTGTATTTTTTCCATACTTTTTATCATACAGAGTAGTAATAATAAAATGCATATCAGATAATATATTTATCCATCCTTCCTTATGTAGATATTTAGTAGTTTAAGCTTGATTTTTTTTTCTTTACCGAAGAGCATAATAATAATAATTATGGCTTAGTTAAAACAGCTTTGCCGTTCCTCTAAGCTTTTCGAGTTTTTTTTTACATGACGCTTTTCAAAAATGTTTCTGAACAAATCTTCCCACAAAACCTACAAATATTGCTAAAAACCTCATTTCCGTTTACTATAACACAGCTATATCACTAAATCAGTTCAGTATTCTCCGAAAATTCGGATGTTTTTTACTCATGAAATTCCTTTTTTTCCTCCTCCCCTCTCTCCGCCATTCGTTCCGCTTGTGAACTTGGAGGATAAGCATCTTGAATATTGAGTTTATTTATGAGAACGGGCATGCTGATTCAGAGCACTTTTGTCCCGGAACCGCTTGCTACATTTTGGACATTGATACGGGAGCTCACCAGTGTGCGTACGTATGTGTTTCACCAGGTAGTCGCGACACCTGAACATACATTTGAATAATGAAGATTTATATTAGCTCTATTAAAACAAGTTGCTGTCTCACTATCACGAAACAAAATTTACTTTTGAAGAAGAAAAAAAAAAGTCACGTACCCAAATTTGCGACCACATTCATTGCATTGTTGACTCTTGGGCAAGTGTACCCTTCGACGGTGCCGATTTAATGTAGCTCGCTGTGAAAAACTTTGACCACAATCCGCACAGCTATAGGGCCTTTCTCCTGGAAAATAAAAATTTTGGGGAATCGTGCAACATTAAACTGGGTATTGCTGATGCTTAAACTTTCACGATTTGTATTTAATTAGGGACTTGACTACTGTCAAAAGGACACCAGTACCACTTTCCAACCTATTACATGCAAATATAAATGAACATTTCTCTTAAAAATGAGGGTACAAACCTGTATGGCTGCGCATGTGAATATCCAAAGACTGTTTGTGCATAAAAGATCTGCGGCAAAGATGACATGGGAATTTCTTCTGTGGAGCGGCAGCCGCCCCTGCTGAACCTGCAGCTGCCGCAGGTGCTCCATTGTTACTAGCATTACCACTCCCACCGGCCGCAGGGATAACCGTGTTGTTGGCTACAACTACCGGCACCGGTGGTGGGGGAGGTTGATTAACCATATTATTTTGACCACTTTCCATCACAGATAAATTTCCGGGTCCTACAAGGTCAGTACACTTTTAGGAAGGTATTGTCACTCAACCAAAGTTTGAGTAGAATACTATATATATGAACAAGTATGAAAACTGAACGGAATATTACAGGTGTATTATTCCCCTTACCGTTCCGTATATCGCCCAAAAAACTCTGTGCTTATAACAATGTCCGAAGTTCTCTGGTTGTTGAGCGTTTTTTAGCAAAACTCTAATATTGTTCTTATTGTGTTGTCTCTTTTCATGAGTTGTCTTAAATGATGATGATGATGGCAACTTGACATAAAGATTTTCTTTACTGAAATGATGTGTAGTGATATTTTCTATTGCTGCTGGTGAAATCCTTACAATATCTTTTCAGTCCTTCAATATCAGTCCTTTCAGTAACTATATAATGTAAATCCTACAGTATAATCCTACTAGGATGTATAATAATCTAACTTTAGCATGAAGTATTACAAAAAAAAGTGTAACTGTCAGACTCCCAAACGAGAGTCAGTTCCTTTAAAACCAGATCATTTCATATCACAATATAATTAAAAACGATACTTTTTTTCTGCTTCTTATTTGCAATGAATGAAAGAAAAGGGGAATAATGAAATTTTATAGTCTAATATTGCTTTCTGGGTAAACGCCTTTCTGAGATCCTCCTGTTCTTAACAGTCAATGTGAAACTTTCCATTTTTTCTTTCTTTTTTTCTATTCTCTATCAACTCTTCTCTTGTCGGTGTATTCGGCCGATTTCAAACCCAGACATGGGAGGAAACTCGGGAGATCTGTCTGAAGTGGCACACGACGCCGGGCAGGATTGCTGCTGCTGGAAGGAAGGGATCAATACTATAGTGTCTATGCATGCACATACATTCATATATGCACTTAGAGACAGCAAGGAAAAGAAAAAGGAGCAAACGAGACAGCAGGCACAGAGAGAGAGAGAGAGTGAGAGAGAGAGAAGAGGAACAAGAGAAAAGAGATGGGCCAAGAGACCCGGAGAAAAACGTTGAGATATTCCTCTCACCACTATTAATTTCTAGCTTTGTTTAACATGGTTGGCTGACTGTCTCCTCTCACTCGTCTCTGTAGACTTTTTTTTCACTTTTATTATTTGGGGTCGCCTTGTTGGTCTTGTAGAAAACGTATCAATCAATTTTTAAAGCTGTAATGAGTGGCAGCAGTAACCGCGGCTTATTAATGATGATGTTGATGATGATGATGATGTTGCTGCACAGTTCGTGTCTCTACAATTAGATGAGTTATAAATTATTTCACCCTTTTGTAGACCATGAGAACGTATGCAAGTAAGTGCACCCTAGACTTTTCGAGGAACGGAGGATATTATTTTTTCAGGCTTTCTTTTTTATGGAATTCGGGAGGATTCAGCCCCGGATTCGAAAGGAAGGCCTCTACCCGCGTCCGTACTCTTTCTTGAGAGTATAGACTACAAAGAAAGATATACATCGGAGGATATATAAGTATGTATTTTATTATATGCATTACCTGGTCTACTGCTAAGATATATGGATAAAAAACTTCTATGGATGCATGTTGAGAGAATAATGTTATGTAGGTATCTATATATTCCTTTCGTCCAAAAAGTGCATATCCATTCACGATCAGCAGTGAGCCGTCTAGCAACGGGAACGATGAGTAGTCGGCTACTACTACTGCTTAAACTTAATACTTTACTTACAACACGTTCTACGGTTCTACTTTACCAACAGCCAACCAACAAACTCTTCTTCGACTAAATCAGTCAAAGGAAAAGTAAGTACATACATGTGCAATAAACGTTGTGCAAAAAAAAAAAACTTACGAACGAACAGTATATATGCATAAGTGTATACCAACAACAAGAAGAGCCAGACTATATTGCAATTCCAATCTGATGCACAATTCGCATATACATTATTAGTTCAAGAAGTGGAAAGAGGCTTGGAGGGTACGAGTACGAACCAGCATACATACAGGCGAGAAGCAGCTGAAGCAGGCTATGCAGTTGTTCTGTCTGTGACTTTGTAAAATAGTTATGGACGAATTGCAAAAATATATATGCCTATATGCAATAATACATAAGTTATAGATTATAATGTTATACAAGCCTCTCTCTCTCTTACTCTATACTATATACCGACTCAAAATGTAGAAAGAGAGGAGACCCAAGGATATGTGAAATCCTTGATAGGACAGGAATAGGACGAAAAGAGAGCAAAATTCTCTCTTCGAGTCTAGTCCATTGCCTCCAATAACATGCCTAGTTTTGATGTACATACATACATTATCAGTTACCATGCTTGTTCATATTATTTGTAGTTGAGTATATATGTGTGTATTTAACCACGTACACCAACAGCACTGCATCCATAACCATAACCTCAGTTTCACTTCAGTACTATGAGCAAACCATCAGGGAACTGCATAATAATGTCCTCTTTTCTTTTTGCTACAACAACGTGATATCAAACTACCACAACACAAAAAGGCTTGGCTTGCACTCTCCTTGCTATGTTCGCAATGTTGAGAGTGTGTTTCTAACTCATACTATAAAGGATTGATAGAAGGAGAGGAGAAAAAAGAGTGGGAACGCTCTTCTCTCCACATTTCTTCTCTCTCTACCTCTTACTTCTCTCTACTTTGTACTTTTCGCAAACACTAAAAACCGTCAATATTATTACAACACAAGAGTACCTTTCTGCACATTGTGTGTATTATTGAGCACAAGTTCTTGTTCTTGTCCCTTTCTGAAAGCAAAAGAGAAGCGTACGAACGTCTAGCTTCAACGTTACAACATGCATGCACTTCGGTTTTGCAACTTGTCGCCTTTCCCCTCATCCTCTCAAACTCTTGGGCTGCATTATGCACAAGATAATGCAGCCAGTCCGACGTGTAAGAAAGAAGTTGCTATCCGCATGTTGCATAAAACTAAGGCCATGACCGTATCATCATCATAACATAACATAATCCTTTCTGGGAGAGTGAGAGTGATAGCGCAGCGATAGCAGTAGGTAGTGATGCTAGAGAAGACGAAGGAATTTTTAATGCACTTTTATAAAAATTTGTTGCATGCATGCATTCACGTAGACAGAAAATGAATACCTAAGGATTTTTAGGTAGTTGCAAAACACATTATACATTAAATCAATGCATATATACCAAACATCCAACATTTTATGCCATTAATAACTTCATATAGAATTGAGTTGATACTACTACTACCATCATCACCATCATCATCATCGTCCCACCATGTATGACTCGTACATAATATTATTTTCCCTCACTCTTTTTCGTTCAGTTGCTTTGATAATGGCAAACTAGCATTTTTGGTACCAAATCATTTATACTCATCACAGTCATCACATATATAATGCATGCTTTTTTACTAACTGTATAAACTACTACTTACAACTTTACTCTCATCAATAGTATATATTATTCTTGTTCGTTATATTATATGTGGTTGCAGAAGCGCAGCACTACCTGAAAGTTCATAGCTTTTCATTCTCATTGTCAGTTTTTGGTGGATGCATTATGCAATTGAAGGAGCAATTTGCAGCTGCAGCAGTAGTTTGAGTTTTACTGAAACAAACCAAACCAATAATATCTACTTCTTAAATATTAGAGATATTGTGAGAATTTAAGACTATTATTTTTATCAGTTTTCAAGTTTAGATTGGCTTTTTTTTTTATAGATCTCCACTGCTGCATCTTTGATTTGATGACATGACTGGCTGGTGTGGTGGTGATGGTAGTAAATGCATCATGCACCTCATATGCATTATTACATGCTAAAAGATCCCTTGGATTTTTTTTAAAAAGAGTCTTCTTCTTCTTCAAGGTATGCACTTCCACAACATGACAAGACAACAGGATGGCTACGAACGATTACGAGCGAGTGCAAGAAGAAACATAATAATATTATGTTGTTCACTTTACGATATGGTGTATAAGCATGTTATACTCAAATTTAATCATACGTTCAATGTCATTTTCTACATGTCACTCTTGACTCCACATATTATACGTGTATCTAAAGTATCTCCCTTCTGCCTGCACATTTGCATTGCACATGTACATTGCTAATGTGTACCTAATCGGGATACATGAGAAGAAATCGATGAACTTCGTTTTTTTGCGAAAATGCATCGCATAATGCAGCGAAGAATGCACTTGTAAGAAAAAAAGTTGAAATGCATTGCCAACTAAAAAGGTTGGAAGGTAGATTCTGGTTTTATGGGTTATGCATCCGTTCCGACACCCATATCTATATTCATGATCTCTGACTCTTGTCTGAACTATGTAACAAAGTTATCCGTTGAAATTATTCTATCAGTAAGTTGCCACCAAGGTCTTTTTATTCACTTCAAAAGCCCTCGTTTGCCACGTAATCAAAAAGTTTTTTTAGTCCGAAAAAGAAGCTTTAATACGATTTTTGGTACATACATTTAATATATTATGATATATAATATTGGGGTTTATTGCTAGTTTTTTAAAGAATTTATGCACACATTGTATATATGTAGGGGTTTTTACCTTTTTACTATTTTTACTCTAAATGCACTTACGATGTTCTATATCATTAAATAAAACCAACGCTAAAGTTTTGTTTCGGCCGTCATTACATAGTATAATAGTGTTTTGTACGCTTTAGTCCACAACTCATCCTGCGAATAAGAACGAAGCCCAAATCATGCTCTACATTTAATTTACATTCCATTTTTCCTAATTTAATTTAAACTAAATACTAACAACTATTTTGAAGGAAATTGATAATTTCTTCTAATACGAATGTCGTAGTTTACCAATTTACCTTACTAGTATAGTAGCGGGATGAAACCGTTTTCGTCTTTAAGTATAATAAAAATGCATACACACAGTTGTTGTACATGAGATGCTCCTTATTTATGCTGTTGGTTAAAATTGAATGTGGTCAGACAAATATAAGCATGAATCTCTACAAGAACAACCAAGAATTTCTATAACCTCAAAGTCATTACTGTTGATTGGGAAGTACTATGGGAGAATGCATTATTATTTGAAGGGCAGCATTAGGTCATTTAAAGGATTGATTGATTTTATTCTATTGGTAATACAGTATAGTACCTACTTACAATATCTATGTTGGTACGTTAGATTATCTAATTACATACATATAGGTATGCATAACGGTTAAAAAGAGTTTAAAAAGTAAGAAAATGCTATCCCATCGTCCACAAAAGGAATTATTATTGCTTTTCATGGTTTCATTGCATAGTTAATGCATACAGAAATGTAGTAGTAGTAGTAGGGATACGGGTTTGAGCTGTAGTATATAACCAATAGAATATCTGTGTGTCTACAATGTCTACGTACGTCAATACTCGCCTGCTTATATCAAGAATCAAGGAGTCGCCCTATCTCATGTGAAGATCGAAAATAAAAAGACGGTGTGACGGTTCAAGCTGTATAAGCTATTTTGAGGCTGCAAGCGAAACTTAACTCATTCAGATTTAATTTTAAAATCTAATAATCTCATAGTTTATTTTAAAAAGCCTTCCTGGTTTAAATGCAACTGTAGCATTATACTATTCTATAGCGATTCGCATATTCTAAATTTGGAATTATTTATGTACATAATTATTATTATGTATCTGGCAAGGTTATATAAATTGTTCAAATCAATAACCAAAAAATACGTGTTTTAAATACATTTTCACAGGGTATGACTACAAGTTGTATATATACTCTGTATTACATTGAATGCAGTATCAGTATGTACGTATTTATAATTACACAGATGCTCATCATAAAATTCAAAAATAACACGCCTAGATATTAGACGGAAGTATCGTCACGATAGTTTAAAACCTCACGTTCGCTATTAACTAAACACTAAACCTGCTCTTAGCTCTTACTATATATAGTTTCTTTTCCAATGAGTACGCCAACTTACTTTTAGCTTATATTATTACTATATAATGAACAATAACAACGCGTATTTAATTATATAAATAATAATAGTAATTTATAAAATTCATCACAGTTCATTTCGATTCTACCTGAAAGTAACCAGTAATCCCACCAGGATCTGATCTGCAACTATATTTGAAGATAGACGTTGAGTGAAGTCCAATGTACATTAAAGTACATAATATGCATATTTTTATTATCGCATTGCAATAAAATAACTCGCAAGTAGGCCTTCTTTGGTAGTATTTAGTATCCTCGCCACTTTTAAGACTTCAGCCAGTGTTGACATTTTCCTATAAATCAAAAGACCCCCACAAGATTAGAATGTCTCTTCCCGTTACAGATTGCGCAAACCAAATGTTAAGCTAGACTGGTTGGAACATACCTGCAAATGAGCCTGTACATCGTTGTTATGCATGGTTACTTCCACCTCGATGGGGACTTGTGATTTCCCCAGTTGGAAACTGGTTGAGTCTTAAAAACAAACAGAAGAAATGCTTAATATACCTACATTTATCTATCGCGATTATTGTCAAACATTATGCATCAACTGGTTATTAAAAAACTAACCTCCTTCAATGACGATAGCAGGGGACTTCAACGCTGTCGTCGATGCTTGGTACATGATTGGTATATTGTTCATGACTGATTCATTCGCCATCGAACATGTAATCGACTTGCCTATAGAAAATGTTGTTGTTCCTGAAGTAATTGGCGCAGTAAATGTCAACCGTTTTGCTGGAGACGACTTACTGAGTGATATAGCTCTCGAAATGGCTTCTGAAGCAATTTTGACCTCTCCCATCGCCATCGGACTAAGAGAGACCGTTTTTATTGAATTGATACGGTTACTTTCGTGGTCAGGGGATTCAAAATTCTGTATGCTGATTTCAGTTTCTGATGCGGTGTCTGTCGAACTTCCACTAACAGAAGAAGCATTATGTGATTCTTGATTTTGAACCTCGCCCTCTGGGTTAGTGCATGTGTTATTTTCATAAATGTATTGTTCATTTATATTGATGCCCTCCTCCATTGGTATTACTTCTGTGGTAATTTCCTCTTCATATGCAACATCTTGGAAATTACCTTCCTCCATTTGCATCAACTCAGCTTCAATTTGAGCATATTGCGCATCTTGAGAAACTTCCTGATTTTGCGAGGTAGTTTCCGAAACCTCATCAGAAGTAATTGTTGTTTCTGTAACCCCCAAAAATATATGTTTGAGATGTGCATCCAACAAATTTAATTATTATTATTATTATTATAACGACTTATAAGACTATTTAATAGTGACAAGTTTAATCAATTTTCATATAACTACTATATACCTGTAACTTGATCTTCTTGAAACGTATTGGAATCCACAGGGGCATTTACAATTGAAGTTTGTGGAGGTACAGAAGCTGATTCTGAGACAGTCACAACAAATGACTCTTGATTAACAGGATTTATTGCTTCACTTGGTTTTTGAAAGTGAGACGGAGATAGAGACTGTGCGTTTTGTATGGAAGAACTTGATGAAGGTTGCGAAACTACTATAGGGGTAGGAGAAGGGACCGTTTTCCTAGGGCTCGTGTTTGGTTGCTGTTGTTGTTGTAAATTTAATAATGAAAGCTCTCCTGGTGCTGTTCAAAATAAATAATTACAAAGTAATTAAGTATGAATCAAATAATAATCATCGTCAGGTAAAATCTGGAAAATAAACTATGTACCATTGAGTATTCTGGCAGTTTGGAGAAACGGAGGAACTTGTCCGCTGCTAACTAGCTGATTCTTCTGCATATCCAGAATCATGACATTCCCCTGCAAGCAATTAACCATATGCATTTATATTTTATTTAAATCTGATTTAACAAATCATACTAGGGGGAAAAGTTTATAGTTAGTAAGTAAAAATCTACAAAATTTAGGCTGTTAAAACTAGTAGTACCTGTCGAGGTATCTGCGTTCTTCTGAGGATTACAGCACGTGGCGGTGTTTTAATTGGATACTGTTAATCATTAATTCAAAATTAATTTTAAATGGAGTTCACTCTACTAAACTACACTATTTGTTTGGTAAAATGCGGAAGGTAGATAGTGTAATTAATAATTATTACACATAATAAACTTACAACATTATTTGGTACCGCTGTACTACTAGCAACAGTAGGACCATTTGCTTTCTGAACAAAAATTATATTTGTGCCAGTAGCAGATCTGTTGACATGTCCAATAGGTACTCCTGGAGCGTTGATGTTAAGGTTAGGCGAATTTGCAGAAGGGTAGCTTTGCAGAAGGGTTGGAGTAACTGATGAGGAGATGGCTGATATTGGTATAGGCGAGTTCGAAATTTGAACCGTTTGTGCACTAGCCACAGGATTAGCTGCCACTGTAGTATTAGGAGGACAAGCTAAAGTCACCGGAGAGCCGGGGACTGGAAGGATATTAGAGTTTACATTGACACCACTACAAATACTAGAATTAACTGCTGGGAGGAATGTTCTTTGATGAACTTTAGAATTCGCCAAGATATGAGGTTGTGCTTTTCTCTGTTGCTGAAGGATTCCTGGTGCTGTTCCTCTTGCTCCAGCAATAAGTGCAGAAGAATTTGAAAACATGCTGCAGCCAGTGCTTGTACCGGGTCTACGGTTATTGGAAGACGCTGCCAGACTCGACGCGGTAGCTGATGTTGGTAAATGCAAATTTAAACTATCAACAACACTAATTGGTTTCGAACGCTTCTTGTTAACTGCATTAAGACTTGTGCTGAACACAGGAGCAGGTAAAGGAACTTTCGATACATTTGGAGGATTTATATTGGGGTTCACAATTAGAGGACTTTTTATCCTCTGCTTCTTTGGTGGCTGCTCAGGAGACTTGGATAGAGTGGAAGGATTAGTGTCATTTATATGATTAGGCATAGACATTTCTGCATTTTGATGATGTGCCACAAAATTTTCCCCAGAAATATTAGCATCATGCTTGCTGACATTTTCATCAGCAATCCGTTCTTCTTGTGTTAATCTTGCATCTAAAATCTCCCAGTGTTTCGGCCCTCTTGATGGGGGAAGAGGTCTTTTGAAAACCCCGTCATTTACTTGTTCCATATCGTCAGGATTGAAATTAATAGGTAGGGTTTCAGTATATGCAACACATTCCTCTGACGATCTGTAGTCTTTGAAAGTAGTACGAGCGTCATTAATACGCTCATGATCTTGATTTTCCATCATGTATCTTTTTGAAACATCTTCATTCATGGTGTAAGGACTATGTTGCTGTTTTTCCACTTCATTATTGTCCAGATCCATCAAAACTTCATCATAGTCAATCTTTTCATTTAATTTACTCTTTCTTCTGCTTCCTGTAGTAGAACTAGAACCTTTGGTTTTACCTGACTTTTGGCTAGGAGTTCTTGGTCGATGCTTTCCAGCTTTAACTTTTGACGGACTAGTTATTAAATTATTTCTTTTCCGTTCTATACCACCCCGACCTCTCATTCCCCTTCCTCTCCCACGGGCCACAAAACTAGATCTTATTACTTCACTAAAAACTGGTGACATAACCCGTGAACTTTCTTCTAGTGGTAAAGGTCCATTTTCTCCTTCGTCTGCACTTGTAGTTTCTTCAGACGATTCTTTCGCCTTTATATCTTCACTTTCAAGTTCTTCTAATGGAATAGGGACTGGAGGGATCTTAACCTTTGGCGGTGGTGGTTGCGACTTTTTGGACTTTTTAACTTTAAGTACATTTCTTGGCTTAATTGACAATTTTTTGCATGTAAACGTCGATGATTCAGATGGTGGGTCAAATTCTTCAGAGTTTTTTCTTTTCACACCCCGTCCTCTGACAGGAGTTTCACTCTTTTCATGGACAACATTGTTAGATTTTGTTGGCGTTTTAGGTGCTTCAGTAATATCCGGTGACTTTGCAGGACTCGGCTTTTTACTTCTGCTTTTCAGTTTTCTATTCATTTGTAATTCCATTTCTTCAAATTCTTTTTCATTGCCAGTTCCAGGTTCAACAGCTATCGTAATAGGTTTCGTTTCTTCAGCCTGCCAACCACTACAAATGCGATATTTCTTAAATACTTTATCAATAAGTTCCATTTCCGATTCTATATCCGAATTCACATCTTCATCACTTTCATCGTCAGTAGCATCATCCAATATTACTTTTCGTAACACTCGCGGTGATGCAGTAATGCCGGAGGAAGTGGATGGATGAGCATGATACAAACTGTAAGATTGATTGCTTAGGGGCACATACACTCGTTGAGCTTCCCCCGCCCATTCTTCAGTAAAATTGTATCCAGACAGCCTAAATGGAAAAATATTTTTAAAAAAAGTTTTAAATTGCTCATTTCATATAACTTATCAATCTTCAAAAAAATTAAATAGAGACGTACTGTCGACATATCACACTCAGCTTGTCGTCGTAAGCCAACACACGAAGCTCAGCTTTATGTCTATCTTCCGACACATTAAAATAATCTCTCATAGTTTTAATAACAGTTTCCTTCTCCGTGTTAGGTTTTCCAGACGCCCGCAGCGCTTCCAAAACCCCAGAATATGCCTTGAGTTCTACAAAACACAAAAGTCACCAAATTATTAGCATATTCCCGATTATCAAATTAATTCTTACAAAATCCACAAACAATTCCTTACCCAATCCTCTCAGCTCTCTCTGAAACCTTAACTTATCCGTCCTGGTCACCGCAGCCGTCACATTTCCAGGCTCCTCCTCCAACCCCAGCTTAATATCCTCCTCCATCATAAACAATAAAATTCCACCCACCCAAATCAAAAACTTGCAAAATATCCTTAAATACCCTACATTTCGACAGCTACCTAAAATTAACTTCAACTCGCTCCACCAAACTTGAAAGAGCTTGTGGCTCCCCTTCTTCTAAGAGCTGGCGTCAGCAAATCATCCAACATCCAAAGCAAGCTGTTCACTGTTGTTCCGGATTTAAGTCGCGTCTCAATAACTCACAAACCATACACTTGTTAAATGCTCCTCATACCCTTTACTCATCACGTTAAGTTCAACAGTCAACAGTCCATTTCTGAGTTTTGGTTTCAAACGGTCACATTTAACATTACATTCAACATTAATTACTAAATGCACTTTATATCGGATGCTCAACATCAGACGCCAATACAGAATGAACGCTGTAAAATACCGTAGTCACCAGTAGTCGAAACTTATCCTCCAACAATTATTAGAATTTTCCTTGTCCTTCTCATCCGAGTTCGTCAAAGGTAAAAAAGGTCAGAGATAATTACCAGTTAGGTTACAATACAACCATCAAGCTGATGATAATGAGAGATGCTTTTAGTTGACTCTCTAAAGTTATTTGAATGCATTTGAGTTGTGCATTCATTTTTACTGTGTTGTGTATAAAAACACTAAAGAATGCACACATATTTTGGTTGTTGTTGTTGGGGCTTTGCTTTTTTGGGATGCTGAAAAGCAAAGCATAAAAATATCTGCTTTGAGCTTTAGAGAATTTCATGTTTTGAGCCCAAAAGCTTTACCATCGTAATTAGCGGTATTGGAGTCGCTCCTGTTATACATAGGAGCAGAGTTGTTTTGGATAAGCATTCTCCTCTTTTCTCCAATGAAAAAGGGGAGTGCGCGTAACTCCAAGTTTGGGTTGTTGTTGCTCTATGGTTGGGTGATGTGCAAGAAACAAGAAAAGAAACTATGTACTTTGTTTCCTTTGAAGCATTTCATGAGATGAGAGAAAATGAGTGCGTGATTTTCCTTTGAAATTGAGCTTTTAAACTTTCTCCAGCGTACGGATTGGAGAAAGGAAAACATTTAACGGAAACAAATTGAAAGCACGATCGTGATTGGAGCTGGAGGATGAGGATAGAAGATGATTCATTTGTAGCTTAACTAACTGACATTAAACAAATTGAGGTGAAGATGATGGAATGATCACGTATAACGGTCGAGGTCGCATTGTAACGAAATGTATGAGGTCGGGAGTTTTGTTTTATATGAGAAATAGTATGCTTTTGGATGAAATATATATGGAATTGAAGATATTTAGTTATCGTTTACTCATAAAGAACTTCATATAGTTTCAAGTTAACATTTTTTTGCATTGATAAGTACATGAAGACAGTTTTATTTTGTAAATCTAAACATTTTTCTAGTTATAAATCGTGTCTTACTTTATGATTAGTGAAGTAATAACTTAATATTTTGTACTTGTCTTAGGTAAACAGTGCTGTCAACAATTTTTTCTATTAAGTCTATATGTATAATATTATTTGACGTTATAACCATCGCTGTACACGTACACATGTACTGTATAATTCTATTGATTTAACTTTTATAAACTGTTAAATGAAATCAAAACTGAACTATATGGATAGTTACGCTGTAAATCAACATGAATTACGTACAAATTATTACTAAAGTACTTGTATTTTACATAAAGATTAAATATTTATGTACAGCTTACGCAAAAACTAACAAATGCAACATAAACCCGTCCTCTGACTTTTTGCGTTCACAGCAAATTTAAATAATGTTCAGATCACTAACTCAATCACGCCGGCGAAAGGATAAGCACTCAACGTTTCAATAGTCTCTGTACATTTCCATATCCATTGCGAATGACGTCCGTCATAGCCTTTCGATATGCCGGCACAGCAAAAGCATAAATGAAGGGATTGAGGCAGCTGTTGAAATATCTTATCCACCCAAACGCATTAAAAACTCGCACGTTAATTGATCCAGGATGAAAAGCCATTATGAGGTAGAGTGTGAAAAAGGGTAAATATGATGCTAGCAAAACGCCCACTAAACAGCTTAATCTCTTGGCAAGATTAATTTGCTTCTTACTTTGCGCATTTTTTGCCAACAAAGATACATTTGACTTGGTGGTAGATGTTGATGACGAAACTACTGACACAACTGAGAAATCGGATGAGCCAGATATCGCACTTCCTTTCTTCAGATTATTGCTATTGCCATACTGCTCCAAATCGTCGGTACTTCCCCGTGGGCTAACGCTTGATGTACTCAGGGAGACTTCTGATGTTATATCTCGTTCTGGAATAGAAGGAAGTCCATTGGAGCTCTTCTCGGATGGTTGAACAACAGTGGCCACGGCGAAAGAATTATGTTTCAAAAATTTCAAATGTCTGGTAGCCAGAACGTATATTTGCCAGTAGAAGATTATCATGATAACAGCAGGAATGTAGAGAATTCCAACGACAGCGATGATAACGTGTCCTATTTGCTGGTTGATTTTGCAACTGTATGGAATCCCAGTGTCAGGTTCTTGCCAAATGTATAGGGAGCTGAGAGTTAGTAATCCTGCGAAAACCCAGACGCATATAATTAGTCCCCAAATTCTTCTCAGGTTCATGATGTCCTTGTGCTTCAAAGGAAATCTGACTCCTATATAGCGTTCTATACAAACAGCACAAGTGGAAAGGATGGATGCAGAACAAAGCCAAAAGTGGATGAGAGTCCACGTTTCACAATAAATATCCCCGAAATACCATCTTCCAGTAATTTGAAGTGTGGCGAGGAAAGGCATTACAAAAACTCCTACAAGGAAGTCAGCCACGGCCAGATTTGCGATGAAGAAATGTGTTGGCAAGCGCAAGTTGTGAGATCTTGTAGCTGCCACATAGAGAACTAAAAAGTTCCCAAAAATTGTCCCGATTACAATCAGGCTCAGTGGTATAGCTAGCAAGGTTTCCTGCCATGTCCATATTAATGCGGCGACGCTTTCTTCTTCTTCGATGTTACTCGCTTGAATCGCAAGGCGATCGCCTGAAGATGAAAATCCATAAGTATTAATCGCAGGTCCCATTTTGTAATATTGAACAAGCAATGACACAAGTTTCAAGTTGAACGGCTTGGAAATGACTGAACCAGTTTCGTTTGGTTACTTCTTTTATATGAGCTTCATTATAAAATGTTTGCGACTAGTCATTCATTTTTCACTTTTCCTTAACTTCTTGCTGTTTGTTGTTGGCAATCGGGAACTGCGTCACAGACTTTATTTCTTTTTTATTATTATACCTTCAGTAAAAGTTAATTGGTTATAGTATTGAATAGTCTTGAGTCAACGTCAAAAAATCTTTGAACTTACAGTACAAGTTAGAATGGGAAAGTAAATGAACTTAAAGAGACTGCTAATAACAATTTGTATGCATGTCCCATGTCCTAATTGTAATCTTATTTACATACAAGAAATAATATTTACTAATTTACTTATGTTAAAGTAAAGATAATAGATAAGTAATTCAGTGATGATGCCTTGTGGTTCCTTTGCGTATTTTACTTTTAGCTCATTCAAATTTGGACTGAATTGAATGAAACCACAAATTTCAATGAAATTTAGCCACCTGTGGTTTTGGAAGTGTAGAATTTCCAAAGTAAACGTCAATTTTTCTGTGAATTTTGTAGCTTAAAGTTAAGCAATGTATGCCTTATTTATGACTCAGTTCAACCAGGAAGCTTTCTTTCAAAACAAAAGTTTGGTTAAGTCGATTCTATAACGAATTATACGTTTAATTTACAAATGACAAAGTTGTAGTTTTTGTGAATAAGCCGGAATTAACCTGTTAATTCTATGATGCTGCAGAGAACTGAGCTGATTTAAGAACTGTTATAAGAATTGGAACAGTTTATTTAACTAAATAGACTGCTGACAGTATCAGAAGTATTTGCAGTTTGACTCAAAATTCTGCATTGAGGATTGTTTTATGATTGTAATGTTTACCACTTCATTGCAATAAAAATACGCAAATTGGAACGATAAAAAGATATTCAAACTATGTAGTTTAGCTGTCAACTACTATTCACATTGGGCTTATCGTTTAGAGCATGAGCATAGCAATGCGTATTGCTCACGTTTTAAAGATACATACATACCATAATATCCTTCATGAAGGCTTTAGTCACATTGAATCACGTTGTATGCAAAATTATCTCTGGCAATAATATAAGTGCATCATAAAACAAACGTTTTAATCTCTCCTACGTACATTATAGTGCCAATTCGAATTGAACCCATGCAATGTCCTACAACGAAGTACGGGCTAATGTCGGATAACGTTTGATAATGAGGATTATATGTTAATCATACCACTATGAGTGTAGTTTGTAGTGTAAATAAAAATGTTTTTCTGTAAATACATCAATAAATTTCTTGGAAAAATGAGAATAATTGACGTGAATGGTAGATTATTTATAAAAATTTCATCACGTACACATTGTTTTGTTTGTACTAAAGAGCTAATAGAGCATATATCTAGATAGATAGGAAAGAGTTGTTTGCATATTGTTGACAATAAATGGGTACGTAAACACGGGAAGAGGAAGTCTGCAATGATAATGATAACCACAACATCATTAAGTTTGGTAATGTTGGTTGCTAATACATGTTGATGTTGTGGAATATTGAATACAAGAAAAGCCAATTTGTCAAGTTCATAAGGGAGCTTACTTTAATCATACGCATTTGTGGATGTTGTGCTGTGTAAAAATCACGTAAAAATAACTTTGTTTTAGCATTTGTCGTTTTTTATGGTTGGCCAAAAACCATCTTTATCTTCACGGTTTCTGATGCAAGTAGATGTTTAATTACGATTTAACTATGACCTAATCCATGCTTTGATTACCTTGGAGTGACATTCAAATAATGCGGACGTAATCAAATCGACAATTTTATAATCCTACTGTTTGTATTTTGGCTCAACTATTGTTCAGACAGTTGCCAGATAAATATCGTGCATTCTGTAGTAATCATGAGAAAGATGGTTTTCAAATCAATTTTTGATTTAAACCATCTTTGAAAATAACACGTCTGCTTTATGGTTGAATAAGGCTTGTGTATTTTAAGCTCACTAACAGACCTTTATTATATTCCATGTAAATTTATACACTTGCAAATCCAAGCTTACAAGTTTGCAAACAAACTCATCAACATATATCATAAGTTCATTAATGCATAAAGTCAAAACATTTTTTTAAATCCTATTCAAATCATAACTTACCTTCAAAGTTCAAACGGGAGAAAACTCATAATCGTAACGAAAACACTTTTCCATGGAAAATGATTGATGCTTATGCGATATCAAGCGAATGCCAAAATTAAGTATGATTTGTAAAAAACAATTTTACAAAGCTTGATATTATGTACACAAGATCTACGATAAAATTGATAGAGAATTATATTAGTCCGAACAAAATCCTTCAAAAAAATCAAAATTGTGGGTAGTTTAAACATTATAGGCTAATCTGATCTGTTATTTGTAGCTCACTGAATTTCACATGAAATGTCTCGTCCTCGTGCCTCTTCATTAAACAAAGCCTTGGATGAGAAATCTCAACATGAAGAGAGAAAATCAAAGTCTAGTAAAAAGAATGATAAAGAAAATACTCCAGATAAACGGAAGAAGCGTTCCAAACTAATTACCACTGATAAAAAGCATATTCCAAGTACATCGATTAGTAAGTACGAGAGAGATTCCTTATATCAACAATCATAAAATTGTAAATTTAGATGGCTTTAGTCAAGTCGGAATACTACAAGTCATGCATTTTCTATGTATGAATCCATCAAATTTAGGGAAATTAAATTAATGGAAACAATCACTTTCAGTATCACTGCTCGGAAAACTCCAAAGCATAGGTCAAAGAGGAAAGTAAGCCCGTCGGAAAAACATGACGATACTACTCTTCAAGCTGCAAAACAGGATGACAAAATCCCTTCACAGCAGCAATCAATCCCATCTAAATCCACGAATGAACAAAGTGAATCAACCACAAAGACTGCCAATAACGAGCCCACCGTTTGCAAAGAAATTCAATGTAGGGAATTGTCATCAGCGGTTAATCAAGCTTTGGCGAAACTTGACGAGATATCTACACCTTCTTTCCCCATTGATGTTAGTGTACCAGAAAGAGAGGCGGAGATGCCTCAAGCATCAGAGCACAACTTTCACACTTGCCAATATGAGGATGAAGAGCAAGAGGAAGACTGGATGCAACAGCAGCCTATGATGCTACCTTCCATTCCTCCGGATTGGACTTTTCCACATTCTTTTAGCCAGTTTCCATATCCCTGCTTTCCTTCGCCTTACAATTATCCAGTGTACTCTGGTTGCAATTGCAACTGTACCATATCGCAACAAACAATTAATGAGGGATTTCATCACGTTCAATGTGATTGTGATTATGAATGTAATGTCCATAACTTCAGTGGAGGATGTGCTACAATTCGTACCCTTACATGTTGCGACATAACAATTGACACGGAGGCAGGGGCACAACAAACTCGAAGGTAAGCTCGCTCATTTGTACATAAATACTTGTTGATTATTCAAATGCAATTAAAGGTTCTTTTTCTCGATCAATAGCCCAGACATCACAATAGATCACAATGGGAAGTGTATAATAAACTCTGCCTGCCTTGTTACAACCGATGGACAAAATTACAACATAAGGGGATTTGATGTTAAATTCTTCAAGAGTCAATTTACCCCAGAAAACCCAGGTACAAGCATCCGACTGGACTTTCAAACTAGTGGTTTCATTGAACCTGATTCGTTTGAGGCTGAGGTTGATGAAGATGGAAACATTTTTGTGTCTGCGATCATTTTTAGTTTAAGTGATCCAACCAAATTATGGATTTCTATTCCACCTTGTAACAATCCTGATTCGGTCGACATTGAAAATCCAAATTTATATTACTACACTATCGAAGTTCCATATTAGGCGTGTGTATTCCCAATTGAAACTCAATAATCATCGAAATCTATCATGTCTGTAGAATGTGCATACAAAAGACTGAATAAAAATTTCAATGAAAGCACTTTTCCTAATACCATTAAATTGGTTTTCCTTTTTCTCAAGACACTACATATATACAGTCGCTACTCAGCTTCACTTGGCTCGACAAGGCTTGGATAAAGATATGCATAGTTCCAATTGAATATTTATTACTATTATAGCTTTCAGGGTATCGCTTATTAAAGTATAATTTTATTGGGGCAGCTTGAGATAATGACTGAGAATTTTCTTTACATGTATTACAACTTTTCGTACTTTCTTCTTCTTACTCCCTGTCGATTTAAGAGAGATAAACATACCAATAAATTTAAGACAGTGGAATGGCTGCCGCAGAAGGTATTTTTACAAATTACGATACATAAGTTTTAAAGCAGATATGCATATAAAACTCTTTGCTTATTTCATTTCCAACTTTTATAATTATTACAGATTTTATGCGCATTTTTTAATCTCATTCTGCTCTCTATATACCTGGCTATCGTGTTTGGTATCAACCAACAAATGAATGCAGGCAATCCTATCCTTGTACTCACCTTGTTTGAATCAACATTCTCCTGTATTTACAAAACTTTACTTTTTATCACATTCTGGAGGAAAAAGTATTTGGTTGAAGAGATTCTAAACTCACTCATCTCCAACCCACACCTTACTTCCTTACGTCGTACCAATATCATCCAGTCAATTTCGTTTCTTTTCTTGGTTTTTGTAATCTATACCACAGGGGCTATATCACGGGTAATGGATCCAACAACGGGGACCACAAAAGTAGCCCCAATAACGCATTCCAGTTTGACCATCAGTTCAATTCAAAGGTGGTACAAAAGGTTGAAGTATAATAAAGAGAATTTTGAAGAAACTTTTGGGTCCCTTCTTAATTACCAAGATACCAACTGGCAACTGTGGGATGTTGTAGTGCAACCATTGCTAATATTCATTGCATTTCAAAAACATTGTATTGCATTCTTCTCTGATCTTGCCATTCTGATGCACATTTTAACATTGCTGCTTCCTGTAAAGGCATTTTCTAAACAGTTGCAAAATAATGAAATGAACAGAGTGCTTAGAATCACAGCAAACTCAAAGGGTGACGTGTTTGCATTGGATGCACCAAGAGCAAAAGTAGAAATGTTAATTAAGCAGTATGTTGCATTGAAGACGTTGTCATCCAATTTAAACACATCTCTTGGGCTTGTACTTTTGTTTTACCTTTGTGAAACAGTTTTAACGAATGCCTTACATTTCTACACAACCATTTCCCAAATTACTTTTTCCACTATTTTACTATTTTATATTATTACTTTTTCCATCCTTATCGGTGCTGCGGAAGTCTGCAGACAGGTTGAACAAAAATATGTATATCATGAATACATATACTTCTACACAAGTTATAAAAAAAGTCAAGTTTTTATTTTTGTTACTTTATTTGGTTTCATCTAGATGGATTGTTTCAGGGATTGGCTATTTGACAATCGCCGGTTCATATTGCTAGAGCCGAACGAAAACCTTTTGTTATTGGATTCTTTAGCAAGAAATTCTGTCGCTATTTCAGCGTGTAATTTATTCACATTCACCTATTCCATGATTGGTACGGTAAGTGCATCTATAGAAATTCTCTACTGTATTTAGCTATAATGCAAATTTCAATCGATGAAGAATTCAAAATGTTCTAATTTCATTGATAGGCTCTTGGATTACTTGTAACATTTTTCATCATAGGATTCCCTTCAACTCCATGTTAGAAAACTGGACCTGGTATATACATAATAGTTGGCTAATCATTTTTATTCTTCACTATTTACACAAGTGAATGCTTCCCCAGAAATTACATTTTTCTCTTTAGAAAATACAAATAAAACGAGGTTGTACATTCAACAATAAAAAGCTATCACCATTTATTGATTTCCACTTTCATATGCACAGGTGGACCACTTATCAAAATAAGTGGTTTTTGAAGCTTAGTGAGTCGAGTTCTGATTGAGTATACAACACGCGAGAATATATACCTTCTCACTTTTCCATAATGTGCCCTTATTTTGGCATCTCAGTACAGGGTAAAACATCTCAATTAAAACTTTGAAGTAAAATTTTTAAAATGAAGGTAAATTACTTGTTTTGTCTACACAAATTACACATACTTTCTTTCGATTTCCCCCTATCGAATAAAAACGTTCAATAAAGGCCGTCAGTACAAAATTTCGGAGTGGTTACCTCAAAAGGTAGATTAATCGTCTCATTATGTTTAAAAATACTACATACCAAAAAGTAAGAGAAAAAGTTCTGATCTAAATGTTGTTCATAATTCAAAAATTTTATAAATTTTTTTTGTGGCATCAATATCAACTTAATCATGATGATATATCTGACACATCTTCGGCTTTCGTTTGTGAGTATCACATTATAAAAACCTGCATCAGTTATCAATTTTGTGGAGGTCATATTCAACAACCTCACAAATTTATCCCTTTCGTAAGTTTCTGGAAGAAAAAAGAGAAGTTTCTGGAGAAGTGATCCAACTAAATTCAAATTTATATTACTACACTATTGAAGTTCCATTAGTTCCATATTAGGTGTTTTGCTAAGTGAAACTTAATAATCATCGAAATCTGTCATCTCGTCTAATATTCCACGATTAAACTCAGAATGTGTATATAAAAAACTCAATTAAAATTTCAATGAATGTACTTTCCCTAATACCATTAAATTGATTTTCCCTTTTCTCAAGACACTATACATACAGTCGCTACCCTGCCTCAGTTGATTCAACAAGGTGTACATAGCTTGGCTAAGGATATATGAATAGTTCCAATTACATATTTATTTTTATAATAACTTTGAGTGTATCGCTCAGTGGCTGGACAGTTTGGATTGAAACTGCACGATAAAAAAACGACGTGAACAATAACGAAATCATAATTTCATTGGGGCATTTTGAGATAATTAATGGCTGAGAATTTTCTTTACATGTATTACAACTTTTCATACTTTCTTCTGCTTACTCCCTGTCGATTTAAGAGAGATAAACATACCAATAAATTTAAGATAGTGGAATGGCTGCCACAAAAGGTATTTACGAATTACGATACATAAGTTTTAAAACTCTTGCTTATTTCGTTACAAACTTTTATAATTATTGCAGATTTTATGCGCATTTTTTAATCTCATTCTGCTCTACATATACCTGGCTATCGTGTTGGGTATCAACCAACAAATGAATGCAGGCAATCCTATCCTTGTTCTCACCTTGTTTGAAACAACATTCTCCTGTATTTACAAAACTTTACTTTTTATCACATTCTGGAGGAAAAAGTATTTGGTTGAAGAGATTCTAAACTCACTCATTTCCAACCCACACCTGGCTTCATTACGCCGTACTTATACCATCCAGTCAATTCCGTTTCTTTTCTTAGTTTTTGTAATCTACATCACAGGGGCTACATCAAGGGTAATGGCTCCAACAACGGGTACCACAAACGTAGCCCCAATATCGCATTCCAGTTTGACGATCAGTTCAATTCAAAGGTGGTACAAAAGGTTGAAGTATAATAAAGAGAATTTTGAAGAGACTTTTGGGTCCCTTCTTAATTACCAAGATACCAACTGGCAACTGTGGGATGTTGTAGTGCAACCATTGCTAATATTCATTGCATTTCAAAAACATTGTATTGCATTCTTCTCTGATCTTGCCATTCTGATGCACATTTTAACATTGCTGCTCCCAGTAAAGGCATTTTCTAAACAGTTGCAAATGAATGAAATAAACGGAGGGCTTAAGCTCGCAGCCAACTCAAAGGGTGATTTATTTGCATTGGATGCACCAAGAGCAAAAGTAGAAATATTAATTCAGCAGTATGTTTCATTGAAGATGTTGTCATCCAATTTAAGCGCATCTCTTGGGCTTGTACTTTTGTTTTACCTTTGTGAAACAATTTTAACGTATGCCTTACATTTCTATACGACCTTTTACGAATTTACTTATATTACGATAGCCGCCCTGCTACTCTTTTATATAATTACTTTTTCCATCTTTATCGGTGCTGCGGAGGTTTGCAGACAGGTAAACACAAATATGTACACATAGCGTGACCATATACTTCTACACACGTTACAAAAAAGTAATGTTTTTTCTTGGTGTTATTTTATTTGGTTTTATCCAGATGGATTATTTCAGGGATTGGCTATTTGACAATCGCCGGTTCATATTGCTAGAGCCGAACGAAAGTCTCTTCTTATTGGATTCTTTAGCAAGAAACTCTGTCGCTATTTCAGCGTGTAATTTATTCACAATAACTTATTCCATGATTGGTACAGTAAGTGCATCTATAAAAATTATGTGTTGTATAAACACTGTAATGTCAATCCCAATCGATGAAGTATTTAAAATCGGAAATGTCACAATTTCATTGATAGGCTCTTGGATTACTTGTAACATTTTTCATCATAGGATTTCCTTCAACTCCATGTTACAAAACTTGACTCTGCAGTCTTATTTGACTAATTATTTTTATCACTTTTACTATTTACACACGTGGAAGCTTCTCCAAAAACAATTACCTTTATAAAATACAAATAAAACGAGGTTATACATTTTACAATGAAAATCTATCACCATTTGTTGATTTCATATGCTGACCACGTATCAAATTAAGTGGTTTTGAAACTTAAAGAGTCAAATTATAAATTGGGTATTGAACATGCAAGAATACAGACTACATGCTTTATACTTTCTCACGTATCCATAATGTTCTCTTATTTTGGCATTTACAGTACAGAGTACAGCATCTCGATGAATTAGTGCAAATGCACCATCTAATAATTAAAATTTCCAAGTGAAATTTTTAAAATGAAATTTAACTACATGTTTGTCTTCACAAATTATACGTACTTCCTTTTGATTTCCCCTTTTCGAATAAAGAGGTGCAATAAAGGCCGTCAGTACCAAAATTCAGAGTGGTTACCTCAAAAGGTAGGTTCGTTTCAATATTTTAAAATGCTACAAACCATAAACGAAGAGAAAGAGTTCAAATCTAATTGTCAATTGTCATTGTCTATATTTTAACCATTTTATAAAGATTTTGTGCGTCATCAATACCACCTTAATTATGATGTTATATCTGACACACCTTCGGCTTTCGTTTCTGAGTATCACATTAGAAAAACCTGCATCAGTGATCAATTTTGTGGAGGTCATATTCAGTAACCTCTACAAAATAGCCACTTTTGTAAGTTTCTGGAAGAAAAAAGAAATCGTGGAAAAAGTTCTGAACTTTCAAGTAAATGGAGCTTACTTGCGCTCTTTGGAACGAAGTCGTAGAATTACGGTACAGCCATAAGAAACCATTAATGATGTAGTTTAAACATGCAAACAGCTATACTATTCTGTTCGACAATTCAATTCTAGGTCACACTATTGATTGCATTCTTGTGCTTTTTCACTATCGTTTGTCTGCTGAGAATAATTACGTCCCCAACAACTGGTGTAAGTCTCAACCAAAGCTGGTTAGCATCAGGAAACACTTCTGAGGAATCTTCGTGGTATCAAGTAATGAAAAGTGAAGCTGACTACGTCTTCTTTGGACTTATCAGTTTTATGGATCCCAATTCAAAATTTTGTAAAGAATTTGTGGAAACAATATTAGTAGTAATTGCGACAATCGCTACTTTCTCCAAGTTTATTTTTGGTTTATCTGCTGACGTTGCAATTTTGATTCACTTTCTTACTTTACTTGATACTGTAGTTGCATTTATAGATACCCTACAAACAAAAACGATTGATTGCAATAGCATCAATATCAATACCAATAATTCTATAAAGCATAACAAAATCTACAACTGGTCAATTCTGGTATCAAGAGCTGAGGTTGAAGTCATTTTACAGCAATTTCAATCCCTAAAATTGTTGTCGACAGCTCTAACAGATTCTATTGGATTGTCTTTGTTGTTTTATATCGGAGAAATGATTCCAACGTATGGGCTACATTTTAGCACAAGCTTGTTTAGTTCACAGATTGTGTTAAAAGTGGTATCAAGCTTGCAATACTCTGTGACAGTTCTCATTTATGTGTCTTCATCAGAGATATGTAGAAGGGTAAGAAAAATTTCATTAAAGCAAGTAAAAACATAAATGGAAGCTTGGTTTTATTTAATCAAATGAATCGATGCGTTAGATGGGATACTTTAAAGTTTGGCTAGAAGAAAATGTCAGTTCACTCAAGCTTAGCTACAATGAAATGATTCTATTACTGGATTCGATTAATAGAAATTCTGTGGCTGTTTCCGCTTGCGATGTTTTTACCATTACATACTCCTTCACTGGTGCGGTAAGGCATTATTAATATGGTTTTAAAAATTTAATTTACGGACAAGAATTGGGGTTTTGAACTTTTCGACATTTTTAGGTTCTGGGGGTCTTGATCACGTTTTTTATTATCAGTATTCAATAAAACTTATTGTAATTTTCAATATTGGAAAAGTCAAGTCTAAAGTAAACATACCAATATTAATTCCTTTTGGAAGCTTAATTTGCTAATATTCAAAATTGTTGCACTAACAGTTTTCAGAATATTACTTCCATATCCCAACCCATCAAAAGCGATTAGATTGGAAATATGGGATCGCCCTTTCGAATAAAATGCAAATTAATTTATGCTTCGCATAACTCATAAGATAACTTCTGTGATGAAACAACCTAACAAATACTAGTATTTTACATTCTATGCGAAGATGCTTACTGTTTACGTGCTTACAGTCTAATGATATTATGGCATCCATCGCATTTCTCTACTCATATTTCACTTTTGCATATTATTTGTGTCTTTTCCCTGCAAAACTGAAGAAAGTTGGTTCAAAGTTTTACAGTTTGGAGACCTCATTCCCAAGAAGGGTAAGTATCAACTTCACACCATAGCATCAAATATAGTTTTTTTTATTTAAGTCTTATATTAAATCTACTTTCGGTGGGTGTTTCCAGATTCTGTTGCTTACCCTGGCCAGTCTTATATTGCTAGCATACTTCGGCAGGGTTAGGATAGTTTACAAAGAAATGGATTGGGACAATCCTGTATCTTTTTTCAAACTGCTTGAAATTATTTGCAGCTTTGTTTACAAATTTACGTTTTTGAAAACCATTTTCCAAAATACTGAGGTGCACAAAAGGCTGTTGAACGTGTTCCATTCGGACATTTACCTTCATTCATTGCAATACAATTTCAAGGTACGGTCTGATTAATTTTGTACAAAAAAAGTTGGAAAAAGTTCAGAGGAATAATTTACGCCTATATTGTCTATTATAGGATTGGTATGCTGCTTTGTTTTGTTCATTCTTGGGACTCATTACTGTTTTCTCATTTGTGAGACTATCCCTCCCAACTTTGGGAGGTGTTTCTTTATCCCTTACAGCAGCAAGTCTCTGGAGTTCTCCCTACGCTTGGTATAAATGTGTTTTACATACTGGCAGGTGGATCTTCTTCATTAGTAGCGTTAGCGTTTGTGCCGGTGTTCAAGAAAATGATAGCATCTATGAGCATACAGATTGCCCCTCTAATTGTAGTATAATACTGGAATTATTACTGTTTCTTGTTTCCGCAATAGCCCTACTTTTTAAGTATATAACTGGGTTTTTTGCTGATGCCTATATTTTTGTCCATGTCCTAACTTTGTGGATGACAGTTAAAGCTTTTCATGTGGGAATTAAAGACGAAACTTTGCCGGAGGTTGTTGAGGAAATGCCTGCAAAAAAGGTTAATTCGATCGTCAAAAATGTGATGACGATGGATGAGTCAATAATTCTCCAACAGTTTTATTCGTTGAGAAAATTCTCTTCACTTATCAACATGTCATTGGGACATTGCCTTTTGCCATATTTTGGGGAGTGGTTCTTTTCCACTGTTGTTTATGTAGGTGCTGGACTTAAGCTTGATTATCCATTTGTGCAAATAATGGCAGCTACTTTCTACGTTATTGCTATTACAAATAGCATTCTTTCTGCAGAAATAAGTCGAATGGTATATCTAAAATGAGTATTATTGGCATTTTTTAAATTCTTTGTCATTCTTGACTGGTACTAAATCGCTTTTCACATTGCTAGATGGATTCCATGAGGGATTGGTTACACAACAACCACGCAAAGTTGAAACTGGGTTGTGATCAAATTGTACTTTTGCTTGACTTGATATCAAGGAATACGGTTGCAATTACGGCTTCAGGAATATTACCAATAAACTATAACATGCTTTCTGCGGTAAGTAGTAGCATTATAGTTTATGTGTGCTTTAATAAAGCTAATTTAAAGGGGTTTTAAAAATCTTAATAAACTTTGTAAAATTTCAGTGCGGAAGTGCTCTCATGGCATATTTGGTTATCCGGTTACAGACACCGTAGCTTCATGAACTTGATCCTTGAGTATTCTTTGCAAATAAATTTACTGATATTGTTTCATACGTTCACTTTACCTATAGCTAAATGCACATTTTATATGTATTTCAATTTACACAGTTAATGAATTGAATAAACTCGATGTAAAGTTACACATAAACTTAATGATATTGATATGATATCCAACTTTTTTCACTTTGCTACTAATTTTTCACTCCCAAATCATTCATTATAGAAACTAATGTGGGCTTTAGTCCATTTTACAACACCCGTACTCCAAACTAAAATGATTAGAGGGTTAGTTTTTTAAGCTCCATTTTGTGAATAAGGAATACAAATTGAGGTAAAATACATATCAAGTATTGCATCTGAATCTGTCATGTTAAAAAGTACATTTAAATACTAAACACTACATTCACCACTCATTTTAGTCACTATAAGCTTGCACCCAGCTAAAAAAATCCCTTTTCCGAAATTACTTTTTAATTTCAGTGTGACGTGAATTGACGTAATATGTTAATGATTCCTATTCTAATTTATTGATACATCTTTAGCGTATATTGAAAGTTTAATTAGGCATCGCATACCTTAAATTCAATACCTCAGTTACCACCACGCAGCTTGGAGTTAGATTGATCACTTGAAATAAAGTATTTAGCTGTATTGACCCATATATCAGATATCACCTTTCAATTTTCCTTAACTTTTCTAACATAATTTTTAAGAGGACAAAACCATGTCATCAAATTTTATATATATTTACGTAAACGTATCTTATTATTTGTGCTTCATCCCGTATCGCTTCAAGAAACAGAGCAATGGTGTGTACGAAGTTTTCACACGCACTCCGCAAAAGGTAACCCGACAAGAACAGAGAGTGGGTGACATGTATATTTGGCATGGGCAACGCGGGTTTGCTGTGGGGCAGAATTTCATACGTGGTACCAATGCATAATCCGCACGGGAAATTAAAATTATCCCCACAGTCCCACACTTGGGAAAAGGCAAGCATTACACCACCGTTTACGCATAGGAAACGCATGGGCATGCCCATATAAGTTGTCAACCTCGAGTACTGCATTTTCTTAATGCATAATACGCGCATAAAACCCACAGCTTCACCCTTTGTGTGTGTTTGCTCTGAAAGACGCGTGCAATTGATTGTGGAAGGATATATCTTATGTAAATAGATTGTGAAGATTTGTATTTCAGTTTCTTAGAAATTATTTCGAAAAGTTAGTAAAGTATACAGCAAAATGTATAGGATTGTTGTGTTTGGATCTGTATCAGACGAAACTGTTCAATTGGTTCCAACTAAGTGGTTAAATAGTGAGATAAAAGAATGTAAGTGGCCATCTGTTGGACCGGTGACTTCATGCATAAAAAACGGATGGAATGATGGAAGACCTACCCCGTTCGAGTGATTTCAAAAATACCAATCGGTGAGTAAAATAATTGCAATTAGTGATTGGTTGTGTTTTGATTTATTATTTTTTTGGTTTCACTTAGAAAACTATTTCAAGCATATTTTTGTTTTGTTGTTATGAAGGATATTGTGTGACTGGACGTAAACTTGAAGCAATGGCAACAATAAGTTCGTCAATCGAGCCAACTGATTGTGAATTTCAGACCCGAAGTCAGGGCATGCGGTTGGAAAATTGCAAACGAAGAAAAGACTGAAGATCTCTGGAGGAGCAGCCCTCAGATAACTCAACCGCAAGTGGATCTTCTGACGATGACCTCTACATGATTCAATTTTGTTCTTTATTTGTTAATGCTATAATTATGTAATCAAGTGCCTGATTGTTAAATAAACTTATCCAAAAACTTTGAATAATTGTTTTCTGTATTAAATTCAGTTATTATTACTTATCTAAACATCTGACCGTTATGGATTAGGTATACTGAACGTGGATGCAAGTCACAGAGAAATGTATGGGTTATGCGCGTAATATATGCATTTTGTGCGCGTGCGTTCCTACGCGGAATATGCATCTAACGAACGTGGTGTGTTACCGTCAAATGGTGTGGGAAACTCTGCCAAACCCCACACAATTCCTTCTATTCCCACCAGTGTGGGTTATGCATTGGATACTCACTTATGTTCTCGTCGGGAAACTATATACTAATTAAAAACTTCCAATATATTAAATGTTAGTATATAAATACAACTTATATAAATAAATATTTTTTAATTTAATATAAAATAATTGTATCAGTACTGATATAAAGAATAACCTGGCAATTAACTGCTCTGGTATTGAAATTCTGTTGAAAACTACTGGCAAGAAATGAAAAACGGTGTAACTTTTTTTCAGACGTTTCATGAAAAACTTGAAAGGTTAATTTTAGAAGATGTTTGACGGCTAAAATTATTGAGACATGTTGGATAGTAATAATTGTCGTGACAGATCCGTCACACCTCACACAATTCGAGTTGTCACTTTTCATAAATGGATCAGCAAACCTTTCATTTTTTAAGCTTAATTTTGATATTTTACATGCATGCATTTCGTTTCAGGTTATTTGTGGAGTTTCACACATTTTTTCAATGCTTCTTTATGCTACTGCTTTACGACATGCTGTCGAAGGAATGTCCATTAGCACACCCGTTACATACTTCAGACTATTTGAAAACGTATTCAGTTTTTTCTACAAACTATTTGTCGTAAAGTCCATCTGGTCCAGACGAGACACTTTATTACAAATAGTAAACTTTCCCTCACAGATTCCAACTTTGGACAAAGATGTTAACTGTAGTAAGGTAATTCAGACGCTAACCCTTTGTAATTTATACAAATTCATACATGAGCGCGGCTAGGTGAATTTTGGACAGTAATTTAAAGTATATAAATTTTAGATGGAATCCACCAGGTATCTTAAAGCTTTCTGCTTATTTAGCATCCTGGTTTCATTGATGAGACTGCACAATCCTACCACTTTTCCATTAAGTCAAATCCCTCGAAGTTTGGAAAGTAAAAATGGCTTATTTCATGGATGGTACAAAAGCCTCGTACGCGAGTCAAACTATTTCTTTTTCCAGCATTCACAATATGACCACCATTTTTCACTTAATGTGTCCTACTCATCGTTCGAAGTTATTTCAGCAGGGATCACATTTTTGTCTCTGTCATGCAAGTACGTTATGGGCTCTTACGTTGATCTATTCCTTTTGATGGCCATATTAACTTTATGGAGTCAAGTAACTCAATTCACAAAGATTATGAAATCGACATCTTTGGAAATTATTGAAACTATTGGCAAAGAAAGAGATTCTGGTAAATGGGACGTTCGGAAAATTGAAGCAGAAGGGGTGGTGATAGCTTACAAGTCATTACGACAACTATCTAAGCTCCTAAACGATGCTATTGGGGAAGCCCTCATCCCATTTCTTGGGGAAGGGATTTTTACGTATGCCATCAACTTGAAGGATGTTTTCTTTCTTGGTTCAATGGATCGAGGAATTGTTGTATGTTGTTTTTACTCTACTTTTTTTCTCACATTGTTTGCGGCTGGAAGCATCTGTCGCCAAGTAAGATAAACGTTCATTTCATTGCATAGCACATTCATTTTTGAAGGAGAAAGCATTTGAGTTAAATTCGTTAATTTAGATGCAAATGATGAAGGAATGGCTTTATGAGCATGAGCAATACCTAACATTAAGCTGTAGGCAAATTAATTTGTTGCTGGATTCTATTTCAAGAGACTCCGTGGGTGTTGCAATTTCTGGAGTTACTACTGTAAACTTCTCCCTAGTTGGAACCGTAAGTTGAGCCCACATTAATAATTATCTCTTCGAATTTTTGTGCAAGTGAGTTTGTGAGTATTATTAGTAGGCGTGAACAATTTTCTTTCAGTTATCCAGCGTTTTGGTTACATATTTCATCATTAGACTACAATCTACTACTGAATAATTTGTTCATTTTTATCAAGGAATTGTATAGGACATGGGATATATGGTATTTCAACTTCAATTAGTTTAAATGAGACTGTGTAGCAAAAGTAGGAGTTTTGAGTCCGGAAATATACTTAAGTATATTATTACGTTAAGTATTGATGACTTTAGTAATTTAATCTACTATTGTGCTGTAATTCATTAATAAAAAATTTAATCGGAATTTTCAGTTACGGCTATACTTGAATGCGTGTTTTCTTGTAAACCCTGTTTTGTAATCTACAAATCAACAAAATAAAAATTACTTAAGCTGTTTACCTTTGGTCAGACGTATACATCTCGTAATTGTGTGAAAAATTGAATTTGATATCACATTGCATTGGCATTAACCTTCGCAGAAGCAGGTATGATTTTTGTTACAACTAAGCATAACAAAATGGCAGTTGCCATTCAAATTGATTTCAGTGAGGAAAAGACTAAAATACACGGAAACTCAAGAAACCCCAACATTTTTATGATTACTTTCTTGAAATTTGCAAGTTTATTTGGACTTTCTCCGTTTCATTTAGTGAAGCATGGCAAAGAATTTAAAATCAAAAGCAGTAACTTTCAAAAGGTAAAAGAAAATTATTGGCCTCAGTTGTAATTATCACTTAAATATATCATTACTAGTAAAAAACAGAAAGATTATTATGAAATATGTACAGATTTATTGTGGGCTTATCAACGTTCTCGCCCTTTTTATTTACTTCACTGGACTTCGTAGAACGGTAGATACCCTTAAACGCGAAAACCCAGTGACATTTTTCCGATTCTTTCGTAGCTCCCTGGGACTTGTATATAAAATTCTTGTATTGAAAACGTTGTGGATCGATGCAGAAAGGATTACTAATATCATGAACAAGTTGGAGACGGGCGTTTTTCTGTCGAAATATCGCTTACCCAAAGTAACTATTCAAATTCTAACAGTATGATAATAATTCAATTAAATATAAAACAAACTGTAAAGTACTTAAATATATATGCCCTGTAGTTTTCACACCCATTAACCACCTGCGTCTTTACTGCAGTTTCCATAATCGGTTTTTCATCGATGTATGGCTTAACAAGTGATGGATTTGAAATTGGTATAAAAGTATGCCTTTTGGTTGTGGGTGGAAGAATTCATAATCTATATGTATGTATGTATGTATATAACCACTTTTGCAGGCGAACCTCACAAATTGGTCACCATCCCTTATCAATATCCTAAGCAAATCTATACTCTACTAGCCCAAGCACGCTATACTTTCTTTTTCTCTAACAACAAAGGAACTCTAGTGGAGCCGAATGTTTTTGATTTCTTGTGCATTTTACTCGTCTGTATTGGATACGGTGCTCGATTTCTTCTTGGACTCTATGCAGACATATTCATTCTATGCTGGGTTTTGTCATTACTTTTCCCAACTGTGAACTTCACAGAGCAACTGAAAATGAACTATAACAATGAAGCAGTAGTGGTTCATCAGTCGAATCCTTCAACCAATTTTCTGACAATTTGTCGACATTACCAAAGTCTTAGAACTTTCTCTGCTGAAATAAATTCTGTTCTTGGGATGTCTCTAGTATTTTACATTTCAGAAGGGATTTTCACGTATGCAATCAACTTTTACAATTTGATTTGGACAAAAAATGCACAAGAAAGGATACTCTTGATACTGTTTTACGGAAGTACTTGTTCCATCCTCATTTTTTCATCGGAAATTTGTAGAAGGGTGAGCTGAGCTGAGGTGAATAAAAGCAAGCTTCCAAAACACAAAAATCTAGTAGGATCAATTGTTAATTTTTACAGATGCAAACGTTGAGGAGTTGGTTATATGAAAACAACAAAAATCTGAATGTGGCCACCAACGATATGATATTGATGCTGGATGATATCAGCCAAAACAAAGTGGGTATATCACCTTCAGGAATGTTCTCTATAACATATAATTTTGTCGGCACGGTATGCTCAAACACACTTGTTAAACTTTTATTTTAAATCTTTTCTTAAATCTGAGAATCAACTTAGCTCCAAAAAATGTATCCAAAATTGAACTTTAGGTTACATCAATTGTTCTCACATTCTTTATCATACGACTTCAGTGGAATGATGTGGAAACTGGTATTATTACCGAAAATTCAGCCGTATCTTCTTCTTGAAAATTCGTAAACTTCTGAATTGCTATAATGGAACCTATAAGTTTAAGGCTGCAACTCAGCTACTACACGTCGAGTTACTTTCCCAGACTTTCCCTTTGGCATTTCAGGAATAATATAGACACCTCCACGAATGTGTTTGTATTCCGGTAATTTATCTGTTGATAAAACCATTGCTGTGTTAGTTAACCCATTCGAGCTAAATATAGAATAATACAGAAAGAATCAATGAACCATACCATTTGCAAATTTTCTAATTTCTTCTGCTATTTCTGTGGATGGATTCCCTTTAACTGTAATGAATGCTCTTGGTATGTCACCTCCTCCATTGGGGTCAGGGGTTCCTACCACACATACTTCACTAACGTTTGGATGCTGCCCTACAATTGCTTCTATTTCGCTTGGAGATATCTTGAAAAGTTAAGTATGAATTTATTACTTTTGTCACTCAAACATTTATATGTGAGTGCGAGTAAAAATTAAATAGCATTTATCAATAAAAAATTACATGGTTATTGAAGTATTTAAAAATTTCCTTGAGTCGGTCGGTAATGTATATGTATCCGTTTTCATCGTAATGGCCAATATCGCCGGTTCCGAAAAATCCATCAATGAAAGCTTCCTTCGTAGCCTTTTAGGGAAAATATAAGTATACGAGAGGAGTGTAATAATTTTGAAATATATAAGGATAATACTCTTCGTTTAAATGTCACTTTTCGTACATCAGGGTTCTTGTAGTATTCCTTAAAAGAAGCGAGACTCTTCACATAAATTTCACCGCTTTTAAGTGGCCCTAGTGTTTCCTTTGTTTCAATATCTCGCACTTGAATGTATGTCCCAGGGTATGTCGTTCCAGCTGCGAAGTCAGGCAAATCTAAAACATCATTTGAATAAGAAAATTATTTCACATTCACATGTATATTTCATAAGTATACTTTAGTCACTCTAGTAGTTTATTTAAGTACCCCTAATGGATTTCGGACAAGTAGTACGTTCAAGGTCTGATGCGGAAGACAAAATGGCAGAGGTACAGCATGGCAAGGTCTCTGTCAATCCGTATGCCTTATTGGAACAGGAAAAACATGATACAGAAATTCGGGCAAAGCAAAGACAACTTTTTTTATTACCTTGTCATGTTGTTAAGTGCGAACTTACGTTGACAAAATCCTTTACATTTGGCAATTTAGAAAAATAATTTTTAAAAGCAGGAGTTAGAGGTCCCCCACCTGTCAATATAATTTCAATGCTACTAACATCATAATTTTGTGCTTCGGGACTGACCAATGCCAGCAGAAAGGTTGGAAATGCGAAAGCACATCCGGGCTAAAAAAAATTAAATACCAATAAATATTTAAATACAAATGTAAATAAGTAACATATTTTATAAACCTTTTTTAAACCTTCAGCTCATCAACTGTCTTCAATATTAATTCCTTTGTAACTTTTCCAGTTATTATAACTGTCTTTCCAGTAATAAAAATTGAAAAAGGTACTGTAGAGGCACTGATGTGAGTCCCTTTGGAAAAAAATAAATTGGGCTTTGTCTCCGTGAATGGGAGTAAACTGAATGAGTGAAACTGATGCATGAGCCCACCATGTGTATGTACTGCTCCTTTGGGAGGCCCTATTACGCATTTGTATAACGTAGTATAGTTTTTAATTGAAGTTATTTTTAGTCGTTTTTTAAATGGTAAAAACAAATTCGTCGTTAAGTACCAGTAGTTCCAGATGTGCACAATATTAAAGCAGGATCTTCCTTACCAACAGCTAATTTTGGACATGCTGGGTAGTATTGATAGTGTAATCAAAAGGAAAAAAAGAGAGAAACTTAAACACGTTTGAAAGTAACATTGCAAAGAACAATGAATAAGTTTCAGTTTTTGTGGTATACCTAATCCATCGTCCTCATCTAGAAATTGTTGGATTGACTTCAATTCATTATGTTTGTCCATCAATATAATTTCAACTGGCCAACTTATTCCGATGATAGCCTCTTTACAAGTGACAATTCCGTCATTGTCACACAATACGAATTTACATTCGCCTTCTTCTATTCTCTGGCGGAGAGTGGCTTTTCACGCAATTAAAAAAAGTGTGTGCACAATTGCTTACAAACAAATAAAAGTTTTATTATGGGTTGGTTGAATTTATAAGTTGTTCTACCTGCATCATCCTCAGGATATGATGCTCGACAAACACCATTTGCTCGCCATATACCAGCAAGGAAAATATGAAGCTTAATCATTTCGCTTGACATAAATATGACCATATCTCCTTTTCGTAATCCGAGCTTGTATAAAGCACTTGCTATTTTCTTAGTCTCTTCATCAAACTTGGAAAATAGTCGTACTTCACGTGTAGCCGCATCGATCTGTGTATTTACAACAACATAATTGATAGAATTATTTATCAGAAATGTGAGTTTTTATTTGAAATCTTTAAAATTGTTTACCGCATAGTAATCTTTTCCAGCCTTTGCAAAACAGTTGGTTTTGTCAATAAGCAATTCGGGCAATGAGTTATAGTCGCCCAAAGGCTGTATCAATATGTCCGGTGGTAAAACTGTGTATTTGTGATACATTTTCAAAGATTGGTCAACTACTTCCAGGGTGGTACTATATAGTATGGTCAAAAATATGCAAGAAACAGTTTTTTAAACTTATTTAATCAAACTGAACTAAACTAAAACTACAGATATCTAATTATAAAGATATAAGGAGTCACTTCGCGGTTTTTTCTTGTCAATATACTTATGTATGTGATATCAACAAGAGTATAGTCTGTACCCTGTAGACTACAAAGTATACAACTTATCATTTGCATACTTTTATTCCTGTTCCTGTCTTAGTGTCTGAAGAAGTTTCATTCATGTATAATTATTAGATAGACTACACTGCATTTACATGATGTTCCAGTAAGCTCACAGAACCTTCAATCAGTAGATGATATATGCAGATAAAACTCAGGTTATAAGGTTTCCTTATCGCCTGCTGCAACCCTGACTTTTGCATACTTTTTCCCAGTTATAACCCACAGCAAGCGTGTTTAGTTTATGTGTTGTGAGAAAATAATTCTATCAATGTTTTGTACAGATAAAATGCAACAGCATGTGCTTAATTTATTAATATACGGCACAAGTATTATATGTATTACAGTATTGCATTTTTTATCATATCATTTTGTTTGCAGGCTGTAGTTCTGCTACCAAACGGCGAGTCACTTTTCCTGTCTTTCCCTTTGGCATTTCGGGGATTATGTAAACTCCTCCACGAAGGTGTTTGTAATCTGATAATTTATCTGTTGATAAAACCAAATCACCGTGTAAAAACATTTGAGCTAGCATATTATGTTGAAGTATCACCAAAGATTGAACTATACCATTTGTAATTTTTTTAATTTCTTCTGCTATATCTGTATATGGATTCCCCTTAACTGTTATGAATGCTCTTGGTACGTCACCTCCTCCATTGGGGTCAGGTGTTCCCACTACACACACTTCACTAACGTTTGGATGTTGTCCTACAATTGCTTCTATCTCACTTGGAGATATCTTGCAAAGCAAAGCATGAATTCATAACTTTTGTCACTCGAACATTTATATGGTGAGTGCGAAGGAAAAGTAAATAGCATTTATACAATATTACATGGTTATTGAAGTATTTGAAGATTTCTTTGAGCCTGTCGGTAATATAAACATATCCATGTTCATCGAAATGCCCAATATCACCAGTTCGGAAAAATCCGTCTACGAAAGCGGCTTTTGTAGCCTTTAAGAACAATGAATGAAATGAATATTTCCGGAAAAAGAAGCTAAAAAAAGCAGCAAAAGCAAATTCATCTATGCTATGCATAATTATATGCATTATTGCGCATATTACTTACGTCAGGATTCTTGTAATATTCTTTAAACAGTGCAGGACCTTTTATACATATTTCTCCACTTTTGTTTGGTCCCAATACTTCCAATGTTTCAATATCCCTTACTTGAATGCATGTCTCAGGAAATGGGGTCCCAGTCGCAAAATCTGGCAAATCTAGTGTATTATTCATAAATGTTACAAAGAATTATTTTGTAATAGTGAATGAGAAAGGTTTTGATAGAATTATAAATTTCGTATCATTATACCCCGAATTGATTTTGCTCCTGAGTGTTCACGCTCTGAGGATGAAGACAGAACGGCTGACGTTGTCGTTGGCATGTTCTCTGTTAAACCGTAGACCTGTGGTTACATAATATGCAATATTTAGTTTTATATGTTAAATATTGAACTTTATATGAAACCATACACCTCATTAATTCCATTTGCAATACTTACATTTATAAAATCGGCTGCATTTGGCACTTGTAGAAGAGCATCTCGAACAGCAGGTGTAATTGTGGCTCCCCCACTCCAAATTATTTCTATGCTAGTAACATCATAAGCTTTTGCTTCTGGGCTAACCAATGCAAGTAGAAAAGTTGGGAATGCAAACACTAATCCAGGCTAGAAATCACATAAGTATTTTTGATCACTATAGTATACAATTACAGATCTAGGATTTGATGCTGATATTTAAGCATCTCTGTATGGTGCATAAGACAATGCAAAACCTTCAATTCATGAACCGTCTTCAAGATTAAATCGTTGGTAATTTTTCCAGTGACAATTGCCGATTTTCCAGTGATAAGTAAAGAAAACAGGAATGTGGAGCCGCTGACATGAGTCCCTTTTGAAAACATTAAATTAGGTTTTGTCACCGTGAATGGATACGTACCCAACAAACGAATTTGGTTCATGAGACCACCATGAGAGTGTACTGCTCCTTTAGAAGGCCCTAGGGCATAAAACATAATATTGTTCCTTATGTATTGATTTTTGACCATGCCAAAAAAATAAATAAAAAAATGACTTACCAGTAGTTCCAGATGTGCACAGAATTAATGCTGGATCCTCCTTACCAACATTCAATGCGGGACACGCTAAATGTCGCATACGATAATTATGATAATGATGAATCCAGACATAGTATAAATCATGTCAAAAGTTTTCACGTGTTGGTTTTTGTTGGTTTACCAAGTCCATCGTCCTCGTCCAAGAATTGTTGGAGAGACTTCAGCTCACTGTGTTTTTCCATCACAATGATCTCAACCGGCCAAGTCATCCCAATGATAGCCTCTTTACAAGTTGCAATTCCGTTATGATCACACAAGATGAATTTACATTCACCCTCTTCTAATCTCTCCCGTAGAGTAGCTTTAAATGCAAGTAAACCCCATTTTTACATATAAATATACCGGAAATAACATGCATGTAATTATGGAATATGCATGTAATGAGCAAAAATCAACCTGCATCGTCTTCTGGATAAGATGCTCGGCAAACGCCATTTGCTCTCCATACCCCTGTGAGGAATATATGAAGCTTAATCACTTCGCTTGGCATAAATATGACCATGTCTCCTTTTCGCAATCCAAGCTTGTAAAACGCACTAGCTATTTTCCTAGTCTCCTCATCAAATTTGGAAAATAGTCGTACTTCACGTGTAGCTGCGTCTATCTGTGTATTTATTTACAGCAAAATATGACAAGATTGACATAACTTATATTAAAAGTTTAAGTGTTGTTTCTTTATCCAAAGTTCGTTTACCGCATAGTAATCTTTTCCAGAGTTTGCAAAATAATTGGCTTTGTGGATCAACCATTTTGGCAAAGAGTTATAGTCACCCAATGGCTCTACTGGAACGTCCGGTGGTAAAACGGTGTTTTTGTGGTACATTTTTAAAGACTGAAACTATGTACTTCCAGAATGTTTCAACTTGTTAGATGAAACTGAAACTAAATTTCAATCTATATAGTCAAATACAAAGTAAATTTTCAAATAAGTTATCCGTACAAAACTTGAGTTAGTGTGTCTGCGGTTTGCATACTAGTACTTCTGGATGGCATTAACTATGCAGTCCAGAGTACAAATGCAAAGTACACTAGATGCATAAAGCTTATATATATGTGTTTGCTTCAGTTCCAGTATCTTGGGTTTGCGTAGAAGCTTAATGTATATTGTGTATAATCAGAAAACATTTACAAGCTCACGGAAACTGTTTTGTTGTTTCATTCAACACGTGGATCAGTGGATGATAACCTACATGCAGATCGCCAGCTCAAACTCTGAATTTTGCATGATTTTTCGTAGAAATAATCCACAGAATAAGTGGTGTAAATTTTTTAGTTCAAATATTAGCATCTGCCAAATGTTATCACTCAATAATAAAGTGTTATGAATATTATGGTAATGCTGTGGATGATTTTAAAATTTAAACTAGGCAAGTCTCCATTGCGCTGATCTTTTCTCAATATTTATTTTGAAATGGTATAAGTATCCCTTTGCACATCTGGAAACATTTTGAAACTAATACTTCCAAAAACATTTATGTACTCTCAGGTTAAAAATAATTCAATAAGTGGAATTACAACAAACAATGCTAGAAAGTTTCAGGTTGTAGTTTAGCTACTAAACGACGAGTCACTTTTCCTGTATTTCCCTTTGGCATTTCGGGGATTATGTAAACTCCTCCACGAAGGTGCTTATAATCCGGTAATTTATCTGTTGATGAAACCATATTGATGTGTTAAAACATTTGAACTAGCATATTATATTGAATTATTATCAAAGAGTGAACCATACCATTTGCAAATTTTCTAATTTCTTCTGCTATTTCTGTGAATGGATTCCCCTTAATTGTTATGAACGCTCTTGGTACGTCACCTCCTCCATTGGGGTCAGGGGTTCCTACCACACATACTTCACTAACGTTTGGATGCTGCCCTACAATTGCTTCTATTTCGCTTGGAGATATCTTGAAAAGTAAAATATGAATTATTTATATTTTGAGCGAGAGTGAAAAGCATTTATTAACAAAAATTACATGGTTATTGAAGTATTTGAAGATTTCCTTTAGTCTGTCGGTAATATAAACGAAACCACGTTGATCGAAATGCCCAATATCACCAGTACGTAAAAATCCGTCTACGAAAGCCGCTTTTGTAGCCTTTAACAAACAGTGAATATTTCGGATAAGAAGCTTACAAAACTAACAGCTATTTCATCTATAATCTTTCGGGTTTTTCTTACGTCAGGATTCTTATAGTATTCTTTAAACAGTGCTGGGCCTTTTACACAAATTTCCCCACTTTTGTTTTGTCCCAACACTTCTAAGGTTTCGATATCCCTTACTTGAATGTAAGTTTCCGGAAATGGGGTCCCAGTTGCAAAATCTGGCAAATCTAGCGTATTATTCATAAATGTTACAAAAAATTCTCACGGAAAACGGAACGCAAAATATTCTGAGCAATTTATAAATTTCGTATCATTTTACCCCGCATTGTTTTTGCTTCTGAGCGTTCACTTTCTGATAATGACGACAGAACGGCCGACGTTGTTGCCGGCAGGTACTCCGTTAAACCATAGGCCTGTAGTTTAATGATTTGCAAAATTAAATATTAATTAAATTGAAATAACAATAGCGTTTAAAACTGAGGTGACTTACATTAATAAAATCCTTTGCATTTGGCAATTGAAGTAGAGTGTCTCGAATAATAGGTGTAATTGTGGTTCCCCCAGTCCAAATTATTTCAATGCTTGTAACATCATACTTTTCAGCTTGTGGGCTAACCAAAGCAAGTAGAAACGTTGGGAATGCAAACACTAATCCAGGCTAGAAATTAAAAACGCAGTATGAAACACTATACTATAATAGGAAATATTTTCAAACTTACCCTTCCATCTGCACAACAAGGAGATTGAAGGGGAAGTTCGAGATGCTACATTTATATTAGGTCTATACACTAAAACAATACAAAACCTTCAGTTGATGAACTGTCTTCAAGGTTAACTCGTCGGTAATTTTTGCAGTGACAATTGCCGATTTTCCAGTGATAAGTAATGAAAACAGGAATGTGGAGCCGCTGATATGAGTCGCTTTTGAAAATATCAAGTTGGGTTTTGTCTCCGTGAATGGATACATACTCAACAAACTAATTTGATTCATGAGACTACCATGTGAATGTACTGCTCCTTTAGAAGGCCCTGGAGCATATTAAAACATAAAATTGGTGATTATCTTTTGTTTTGTTGATCATGCAAAATTTGTTTTAAAATGCTTCCCAACAAAAAATGACTTACCAGTTGTTCCAGATGTGCACAGTATTAAAGCACTGTCCTCCTTATCAACATTCAATGCAGGACACGCTAAATGTCGCATAATATAAGTACAATAGTGATGAATCCAGCTGTAGAACAAGTCATGTCAAAAGTTTGCAAGCATTAGTTTTTGTTAGTTTACCAAGTCCGTCGTCCTCGTCCAAGAATTGTTGGAGAGACTTCAGCTCACTGTGTTTTTCCATCACAATAATCTCAACTGGCCAAGTTATTCCAATGATAGCCTCTTTACAAGTTGCAATTCCATTATGATCACACAATATGAATTTACAATCGCCTTCTTCTAATCTTTCCCGTAGAGTAGCTTTAAATGCAAGTAAACCCCACTTTTACATATAAATCTAACGTAAACTATATACATATATGTATGGAATATGCATGTATTTTAAAAAGTTTCAACCTGCATCGTCTTCTGGATAAGATGCTCGACAAACACCATTCGCTCTCCATACCCCTGTGAGGAATATATGAAGCTTAATCACTTCGCTTGGCATAAATATGACCATGTCTCCTTTTCGCAATCCGAGCTTGTAAAATGCACTAGCTATTTTCCTAGTCTCCTCATCAAATTTGGAAAATAGTCGTACTTCACGAGTAGCCGCATCTATCTGTGTATTTATTTACAGTAAAATATGACAAGATTGACAAAATTTATATAAAAAGTTTTAGTTTTGCTCTTTATCCAAATCTCGTTTACGGCATAGTAGTCTTTTCCAGCGTTTGCAAAATAATTGGCTTTGTGGATCAACCATTTAGGCAAAGAGTTATAGTCACCCAACGGCTCTACCGGAACGTCCGGTGGTAAAACTGTATTTTTGTGAAACATTTTTAATGACATATACACTACTTCCAGGATGTTTCAAAACTTGCAAACTTGCTGTTTTAAACTTATTAGATAAAACTGAAACTAAATTGCAATCAATATAATGAAATAGAAAATAAATTTTCAAATAATATATCCACACAAAAACTTGCGAGTTAGTGTGTCTACGGTTTGCATAATAGTACTTCTGTGTGAAATGAAGTATGCAGTCCAGAGTACACCAGACGCGTAAAGCTTATATATCTGTGTTTACAACTTCAGTTCCAGTATATGCGTTAAAGCTTAGTGTATATTGTGTATAATTAGAAAACATTTACAAGCTCACAGAAACTGGTTTGTGTTTTCATGCAACACGTGGATCAGTGGATGATATATAACCTACATGCAGATCGCCTGCTCAAACCAAGATACATTTATATACAAGATACATGTATCTTGCTCAAACTCTGAATTTTGCATGATTTTTCGTAGAAATAATCCTCAGAATGCGTGTTGTGAATTTTTTAGGTCAAATATAAGCCTCTGCCAAATGTTATCACTCAATAAGTATTATAAATATTATGGTAATGCTGTGGCCCACAGCCTGTGGGTGATTTTAAAATTTAAACTAGGCAAATCTCAATTGCGCTGATCTTTAGAGAAGTAAGCATTTTCAATATTTATTTTGAAATGGTGTAATTATCACTCCGCAGATCTGGAAAGATTTTGAAACTAACATTACCAAAAATTTTGATGTACACTCAGGTTAAAAATAATTCAATAAGTGGAATTACAACAAACAATGCTAGAAAGTTTCAGGTTGTAGTTTAGCTACTAAACGGCGAGTCACTTTTCCCGTCTTTCCCTTTGGCAATTCGGGTATAATGTACACTCCTCCACGAAGGTGCTTATAATCAGGTAATTTACCTGCTCATAAAACAATTGGTGAGTTTAAAAATTCAATCTAGAATAAGAATATATTGTACGAATTAATAAAGAGTGAACTCATACCATTTGCAAATTTTCTAATTTCTTCTGCTATTTCTGTGGGTGGATTCCCTTTAACTATTATGAATGCTCTTGGTACGTCACCTCCTCCATTTGGGTCAGAGGTTCCTACAACACATACATCACTAACGTTTGGATGTTGCCCTACAATTGCTTCTATTTCGCTTGGAGATATCTTGAAAAGTAAAATATAAATTATGTACATTTTGAGTGAGAGTGAACAGTGAATAGCATTTAAAATATATTACGTGGTTATTGAAGTATTTGAATATTTCTTTGAGCCTGTCGGTAATATAAACATATCCATGTTCATCAAAATGCCCAATATCGCCAGTTCGAAAAAATCCGTCAACGAAAGCCGCTTTTGTAGCCTTAAGAGAACAATCGATAAATGAATATTTCTGATAAGAAGCTAACAAAAGCAGCTAATTCATCTATGCATAATTATATGCATTATTTCGCATATTACTTACGTCAGGATTCTTGTAATATTCTTTAAACAGTGCTGGACCTTTTATACAAATTTCTCCACTTTTGTTTGGTCCCAATACTTCCAATGTTTCGATATCCCTCACTTGAATATATGTCTCTGAATATGCTGTTCCAGTCGCAAAGGCTGGCAAATCTAAAGTATTCATAAATGCTTCAATAATTACCATGTCTGATCAGATTCTGACAAAATAATCCTTTTGTATCATTATACCCCGGATTGTTCTTGGTCCGGAGCGTTCACTTTCTGATGTTGAAGACAGGAAAGCCGATGATGTTACTGTACTGTTTTCTGACAACCCGTACGTCTGTGTTAATATAATTACATATGTAAAAGTAGAAAAGTACCCAAAAGTTTATAGGTATTACGTTTGCAATATTGTGCAGGAGTTAACTTACATTTATAAAATCGTTTGCATTTGGCAATTGAAGAAGAGCATCTCGAACAGCAGGTGTTATTGTTGCTCCTCCACTCCAAATTATTTCTATGCTAGTAACATCATAATCGTTTGCTTCTGGGCTAACCAATGCAAGTAGAAAAGTTGGAAATGCAAACACTAATCCAGGCTAGAAATCACATAAGTGTTTTGGATCATTATCAGATCTGGGATTTGATGCTGAGATTTAAGCATCTCTGTATGGTGCATAAGACAATGCAAAACCTTCAGTTCATGAACCGTCTTCATGATTATATCGTTGGAAATTTTCCCAGTGATTATTGCCGATTTCCCAGTGATAAGTAACGAAAACGGGAACGTCGAACCACTGATATGAGTCCCTTTTGAACACAAAAAGTTGGGTTTTGTCTCTGTGAAAGGCAAATAACTGAGCAAGCGAAAGCTGTTTATTAGCCCTCCATGTAAATGTACTGCTCCTTTAGAAGGCCCTGGAGCATATTAAAACATAATATTATTCATTATATATTGTTTTCTTGATCATGCAAAATTTTATTTAAAAATGACTTACCAGTAGTTCCAGATGTGCACAGAATTAAAGCTGGATCTTCCTTACCAACATTCAATGCGGGACACGCTAAATGTCGCATACGATAATTATGATAATGATGAATCCAAACGTAGAACAAATCATGTCAAAAGTTTTCAAGCATTAGTTTTTGTTGGTTTACCAAGTCCATCGTCTTCGTCCAAGAATTGTTGCAGAGACTTCAGCTCGCTGTGTTTTTCCATCAAAATAATCTCCACTGGCCAAGGTATTCCAACAATAGCCTCTTTGCAAGTTGCAATTCCATTGTGATCACACAATATGAATTTACAATCGCCTTCTTCTAGTCTCTCCCGCAGAGTAGCTTGAAATGCAAGTAAACCCCATTTTCACATATAAATCTACCGGAAGCTATATCTACATATATGCAATAGGTATGTGATGAGCAAGAATCGATTTAAAAAAATTCAACCTGCATCATCTTCTGGATAAGTTGCTCGGCAAACAGCATTCGCTCTCCATATACCAGCGAGAAATATATGAAGCTTAATCATTTCGCTTGGCATAAAGATAACCATGTCTCCTTTCCGCAATCCAAGCTTGTAAAATGCACTGGCTATTTTCCTAGTCTCCTCATCAAATTTGGAAAATAATCGTACCTCACGTGTAACTGCATCTATCTGTGTATTATATATACAAATTATTTTGACATATTCATTCCCATTTATACATTATTCTATTGTACTGCAAACTTCATCCTCAAACACTGGAAATAATAATTATTAAATATCTTCAAAACTGTTTACCGTATAGTAAGATTTTCCAATGCTAGCAAAATAGTTTGCCTTGTCAATTAGCAGTTCTGGTAGTGAGTTATAGTCACCCAGTGGCGTGACGGGGATGTCCAATGGTATAACAGTGTGTTTATGATACATTTTAAAAGATAAAATGCTGAGATTTTAAATCCAGTAAATAAAATCAATTTCCCTGTAGAATAATTTATTTCGTTGAATGATTTGACTTTGGGTTGAATAATAGTACTGACCGCACTTGTATGGTAGCAGTTTTTCCTTTTTTGACGTCTGGAATATCTACTTCATGCGATTTTCTTCATACATATCTTGATGTGCCACCACATGTGAACCAGGAGTTACATGCTGATATGCAGATCAAGGTTGCTTTCCCTTATCGCGTAAACACTTGAAACTTGACTGACGCTTGTATAGCAATGGCATGCATATATCTCGTTGTCTATAGCTATACAAACTAAAGACTTGTACATTTTATCGGCACTCCACACCACACTTAACATCAAAAACAAACTTGTATTTATTCTGGAATTAAGATGTAATGCAGATTAGGTAATTAAATACAGTGTATATGTTTGCATTATTATTAAGGAATATTTTCATTCTTTCGAACTGAAATTTATTTCATAATATTTGTGTGAGATAGGTTATAATATAATCACTATAATCAGAATGGTATTTTCTTCTCATGTCTTTGCAAAGCAATTGCAAGATAAATGCACTAATAATACCTTTGACCTTGTTAAACTGGAATCTCTGAAACCAGTTGTCTCACAATTTTCCCTGTTTTGCCTTTGGGCAGCTCTGGAACAACGTATAATCCTCCTCTCAAATGTTTGTAAACAGGAAGTTTTCCTACGTTCACCAAATAATAATAACAATTTTATTTTAAAAATAAAACCTTGGGTTTTTATATTTGTTTCAACCTTTGTATTTTGTATATATATGTTTACCATGGGCATATTCCGTGATTTGTTTGACGACATCTTGAGTTCCTTTAGGGGAGTCCTTAAGTGTGACAATTGCCCTTGGAACATCACCTCCTGGGTCTGGAACCCCAATTACACAAACTTCTTTTACAAGGGGATGCTCAGCAATTACATTTTCAATCTCACTAGGAGAAATCTTTAAAAATTAAGAAAATTTTATCTGAGTAAGCGTGTTTAAAATCAAAGAATTTATATACAACTATCTAATCTGTGTTAAAAATAGTATATCAATTTTAGCTAGGCTATATCCTATTTCTGTTTCAATAAAACACTTTAAACTTACATGGTTGTTATAATACTTAAATATTTCCTTCATTCGATCGACGACAAAAATTTCACCGTCTTCAGTATAATAGCCCAAATCGCCCGTTCTAATGTATTTTCCGGTGAACGAGTCTTTGGTAGCCTGTTGGTATTTCATTATCATTTTATCATCAACAGCCATTATAAGCATATCATAGAAAACTTTAAAAGCTTTTCCGATGGAATAATTATAACCTCAGGTTTGTTAAGGTACGAATGAAAAAGAGAAGTATTATATGCACACAGCTCTCCTTTTTGATTGGGGCCGAGTATTTCCAATGTTTTGGGATTTATAAACATTATTTCTGTTCCGGGAACAGGATGTCCACAGGAAAAGTCATGTGGGTCTGTAATAAAGTATGTTGGATTAGCGAATCATATGTACTCTACTGTATGCCACTGTCAACTATTTTTTCTATTAAGTTAACCTTTCACTCACTCTTTGTAATGGTTCGAGTTTCTCGATCATGTTTAAATATTATATTTGATGAAAGAATCCCACCTTCCGATAAGCCATATACCTATGATAAAAATAGGAGGACAAATAAATCCTTGCGACAAATACATAGACAACTCAAATTCTAAATCGGCAGAGCACATACATTGACTACATCCTTCAAGTTCGGCAACTGAAACAATGCACGTTTAATTGCTGGGGTAATTAATGAGCCCCCTGCCAAGATAATCTCCACGCTTTCGAAATCGTATTCACTGGACTCTGGTTCAACCAGTGTTAGCAAATAGGTCGGAAATGCAAATACATAGCCAGGCTGCATTCATGCAGGAATTCAATGTTAAAATTCGTACTCAAATTTTGTAATTGTGAATTGGTTTGGATATATCTTGGTTTTATTACCTTCATTTCGGTAATGGTTTTCCATAAAAGTTTTGGGGTAATTGCACCAGTTACAATAGCAGTGTTTCCACTTGACAGTATTCCTAAAGGAAACAGTGTTCCGCTGTAATGTGTTGCAACGGAAAAGGAGACATTTGGTTTGTCTTTGGTGTAAGGGAAATGAGAAAGAAATTCCACATGTTGCACAAGAGCTCCATGAGTCAACAAAGCTCCCTTTGGTGGTCCCGTTGTTCCTGAAGTACATAAAACTAATGCAGGGTCTTCACCACAAACCTCACTCTTGGGGCACACTGTTACAACCACAATCAAATATTTATTTCCTATTCTTCTATCAAAATATATTGCAATGTCAATATTTTCATCTATTCAATTAACTTACTTTCCCCATCCTCACTTTCCAAAATATCATTTAAACAAAGGTATCCTTCGCATTTTGTAGTTGTAATTATTTCCACAGGCCAATCAACATTTTTGATCGCCTCTTCACATATATCCGTGCGGTTGGCGTCACACAATATAATTTTACAGTTACCTTCTTTGATTCTAAATCCAATCGTTGCTGGAAAAAGATTTCCCGTAATAATAAACCATTAGATGGATGATTAATCTAGTAGCAAAGGATTAATATGCTGCTAAAACTTTAAAGTAGGTAACTAACCTGAGTCGTCATCAATGTATGAAGCTCGACACACTCCGTTTGCCCTCCAAACTCCAGTTATAAATATGTGCAGTTTTATCATATCTGCTGGCATGTAAAAGACGAAATCTCCTTTCCGAACTCCTTTCTTATACAATGCGCTAGCGAATTTCTTTGTCTCTTCTTCAAACTTGTTGAAGAACCGCTTTTCTTTGGAAATTGCATCAATCTGCGTGTGAATAATTTCAGGTTAACAAAATATACAGTTATGAGATTATAATGTACATACACCTTGAAAGTTTTTTATTCAGTAAGTTACCGAATAGTAAGATCTTCCCAAAGCAGAAAACTTTTCTGTTTTCTCTAGAAGATATTCATGCAGCGTCTTAAACTTTGGAAAAGGTATCGGGTCGTAGGGAGAAGGTATTGTGTAATTTTCTGCCATTTTGAAATATTATACTTGGAAGTAGCGTGATGAGATGTATTATTGCGCTTGGGTTGTTTATGAAGAACCTTGTACTAACGAACAGGATAAAAGTTGAAGTTGAACTGAACAACATTTCCTCATGGAACTGATGAAAAGAGACTCACACGTGCCTTATATGTCTACGCATAAAGTGATTACTTATTGTGTCACACATTTTTTATATAATATAGAGTTCAAGGATAATAAGGCTACAACTATATCATTATGCAACTTTATTTGTGAGTATACTACTTCGTCATCAGTTTTCATTTCACGTTAATGAATAATAATACATTGAATGTTTGCAAATAAGGTTGATCAAAAGCTTAACTCAGAGTCGTCCTGCATGGATTAAAAGGTAATAATTTACAATGCATTTCCACTGTGCATTAGGGGGGCGGATGGGTTAAACTATTAAAGATATTTTGTTTTGTCACATTCATCCATATAGATGCATTGAGTGCAGAAGTGTCAATACGCTGATCAAAAGCCCTTTCATACGGTCAATTGACTTTATCCAACCAAGACTGTAAAAACAAGTTTTAGTTACATCCTATAAGCTATGATATGATGAGATAATATTGGCTGCATAATATATTGTAAATGCTGATCCTATTGGGAGTTTTGATGCTTTATAACTCTCATTTGTTCATTGGAACCCATTTTAGTCTAGATTTAAAAAAAGCTCCTTGGAAAATTCCTCTTTAAAGTTTCCTATTAGAACTGAAATGTTGGATCGTCCAGACAAAGTAAAACGGACAGACAAATTGGATGATCGCATAAGCTTGGCTGCTAAAAATGACTCATTGCGATATTACATAAGGAGCAATTATTGTGGTACGTTACGATGCACTAAAACAAGTTTAGTTTAGAGCAAAGTCTGCTTGAACGGGTTTCCAGCTGGTCTGCAACCGACGATTAAGGAAATCCTCAGATAATAATAATTATATGTTAGATAAACAACTTGTTGTTGTTAGATTACTTTCATATTAAATTTATCGTCTTATCGTTTCCCGTTACAAAATGTATATAGTCTGTTCTCAGGACAGGTCTAGTGTCTAGTCGCTTTAATAGGACATTTATTACAGTTACCTTCCATCTGATTTTGTAAAGGACATGCTTGTTTCCTAATTCAATTATTTGACACGCCTAGCTACCACATGGTCTGACTGGACTGGTGATGTATAGACTATGGGGAACTAAAACTTTTGAGCATTTCTCTATGCATTAAATGCACGTTAGTGAGCAAGCATATACTTTTTTCAGTAGACAAACTTGTCAAAATCTTTTTTTGTCAATTGGCTTCAATTCAAAAGACTCATCGTTAGTGTACAAGCAAGTAAAATATCAATGGATGGTTGCATGATGCGGGCAGCAAAAAATGAACTATCATACAATTTGTATGATACAAATGCATTTACAATTTATTAGTGCCATTTATTTTCCAGAATTTTTACGCTTTAAAAACTGCTTCTCTTGTCAGGATAACAAGAGCGTATAACACTAATTTCAGTTTTGAAATAATCGTAATTACCTACGTACGTGGGTTTGGGTTGGTTGCATCTTTTAAGTGAGATTAACATTACATCAAAGTACGTAATATCTAATTCTATCTTGAATTTTTATTCTCAACCGAAGCATCAAAGCTATATTATACCTTACCTACTAAAACATTATCTTGTACAACTAAATTGACTCACCGAATAAAGGTGCATAATTAAGTTTAAACAAGTAAACCAAACCACAACCAACAAACTAGCTCTGCTATTAAATAAAAACGAATTCGCATGAGCCAATGCAATTTATGGAACCTGAACAAAAAGCATTTTAAAGGAACCCAATTTCCACTTTTGAATCATATCGTATGACAAATCGAGTGAATCCTCATCACGAATCATCTCCACAGGATCGTCTGTAATGTCAAGAACCCTGTCCGTGAGGATAGTACAATACTGCAAGCGAAGCCGGTGTAGGTCCATCTCCAAAAGGAGTCTTGCCATAGATTGAAAATTGATCTAAAATAATATTTTTTTAAATTTTACTTATTGGACTAGCGGAAAGAATACTTGCATGGTATACATGTATAAATGTAGGTAAAGTTTTAGTAAAAAACTTACCCTTGCATACTTCATTGTCAATGATCTTAGTGATTTCCAATGAATGATTCCGTGAGAGATAAACTTATCCCCTAATCCAATTGACTCGACCTCCAGAACCCTGAAATCTTTAAAAACGAATGACAATGGGATTTACTAAAAATATATATCGTGCCCAATTTTTATAATTTCATAAATAAATACTTTTGAGATGAGTTGCATCAAAAGCCGAGAGCACACATCTATTGGGAGATGTCCCAGCGGTTACCACCCCCTGTTCATTTTCCGTAAAGCTGCGAAAAGCCTCATCAGAATATGTTCCCATCGGAGCATACAGCTCTTCCAGACTATGAAAGCTTTTCAACAAATGTCGAATAGAGCTATCATCCAGCCCCTCCAACCGAATAATTTTCAAATTGGGAAAGCAATGTGCCAACTTCAATACAATTTCCCTTGTGCAGTTACCCTGTTCCCGAGATAAGTAGTCATTATAGATGTACAAGGATTCCAAGGATTTGGAAAGCTCGGTTTGATCTGGATTATCAAATGACCATCCAATGCTAAGCAATGCCCTTTTAATATTGGTTCGAATCAGCGTCAACTTTCTTAATGAAGGCAAATAGCCAACAAATCCAATAGATCGCCGATACTCTGTCAATGTGATTTCAGAAAGGTTTATTAGCTCTGTGGATGGCTGGGCTACCATGATGTTCAACGGAGTGCCCGGGCAAAAATTTAGCTTGAAACATTCCAACGTTTTCCCGAGTGACTCTAGAAAGTGCTCAAGATAATGAGCGGACACCTCAGAAGAGATCTGAATATTAATCTCTTTCAGTGGGAATCCTTTGGAGAGGATATCCTTCAGCTCCTTCGTACCACACGTTAGGGAAGGACATCTGAAGACATTAAGCTTTGTCAAAGCATCCGCTTTCGTTTTGTTCATAAGACAATCAAACATGGTCTTTTGAAAATCATTCAGAAAAGGGTCTTCCTTGATCCACTCCAAAACTTCCAAATTGGGAGTTATTGAGAATAAATCTCGGAGAAATCTTCGCACAAAAATATCCTCCTTTCTTTTATTTGTCAAGTTGAAGCTTAAAACTGTGAGGCTAGGAAGAGTTTGCCACTTTTTAATTTTAATGCTTTCCATCAAGGGTTTGGGTAGCTTTCCGGGTTTCCCTTCTTTAGAAAGCTCCCTGTTTGCGGCGATTGGTTGGAATGGTAATGGTCCATGAATATGCAATTCCTTCATATTTACAAATTGCTCAAGGATAAGAAAACGCCACTCGGGGGCTCCAATTTTTGTATGTATCACCAGTTCTTTGATGCCTCCTGCAAATCTCCCTAAAGAGATTTGAAGATTGGTGTCCAACATGTTGAGATTTTTCCCAAGTTTGACTGCTTTGAATAGGGGAAACTTGAACATTTTATCGTGATTTAGGATAAGACGATTGAACTTTTCCACGGAATGCCAATCGTTGAGGTGGACAATGACCTGGTGTTGAAGCTGTTTGCATGCCTCCTCATTCCATGATTTGCAGACATAACGACATTTCAGCAAGTCGATATATTTCAAGTGTTGGAAGCAGATTTCAATTATCTTGATATACATACAAAATATATATTTTATACAAGAAATAAAGTGTTATGGTCTAATAATATTAACCAATAGAAAATTTGATTTTTATTTTTTTTGTTATAAAAACTTACTTTTGGCATTATGACTGGATTCATACGATTAGTCCTTTTGGAAGGACGCTTTGCTTGAAAGAAGTTCATGATGAGGACTCGAGTTGTTTAGCTTTGGCAGCTGCTTTCCCCTCCGGTGCTTTCTCCTTTCCTTTTCCGTGATGTGATGTGATGAAATGATGATGAAGAATGATGAAGTGTTGGTTTGTAACGCGTTGGAAGTAGACTAAAGTCGAGTGTGCAAAGCCCTCTTTTACATATATGGAATCAACAATCGCAGCGTATGTCAGCCAAAAAAAATATTTTTTTCAGCGACAGTGAGTACCGATTGCAGATACCATATGTGCATGACAGAGCCAAGCTAGCGGAAAATCACTAGATATATTATTGCTGCTGCGGAGAAAGCCGTTGAGTTGAGAACCTCAGTATTAGTATTCTGTTGTATATCATTCAACCTGTTGATGTTATGATGATGATGTCTCTTCAGAATGGTCGACCGATCAGGAATGATTCCTTGTTAGAAATCCCATCGCATTTTTAAAGGTATTACATACAAAAAAATCAGGAGAAAGGGAGGAGTTGGAGTTACCATCGACGTATGAAACAAAAAGGAGTTGATCTATTTTATTGAAAATATATTTGAGTGGAAAAGATAAGATTGATAAGAATAAGAATAAAGTGGGAGCAGATTTTAAGCAATTTTATATAAGTAAAAAGCTTTTAAAAACAGGAAGTCTCAATAAGAAACCAGCAGGGAAAGAAAGGAAGTACTTTATTAGCCGCAGCACTTTCAACTTTATAAGTACAAAGCACATATAAGTAATACGTAAGCAGGAAAAGTGACATTAGCACGATAATGTATGGTTTACATAGTGGATGGACATGTTTTTATGTAAAATTGCCAATATACCTTCGGTTCCTGGAGGTTTCACGGAGGACATAACAAGTAATTAGATATTTTAGAGAGGAAAGGAAGGGCAAGAAAGTGGAAAATGGAGAGGTGAAAAACATGACAGTCATTCAATTGTGTTTGTATGTATATATTATCATGTATGATGAATATTCATATGTTAAAGAGGTACAAGTATAACGATTACATAAACAATATACTCATCACATCACATTAGAAAACAATAAGTTTTTCCTTCAAGTCTTCTCCATCCATATTGCTAGCTTGGGGTGGTGATGGTCTAGTATTAAGTATCTATCTCAGTTCACCTTCTTTCACCTTTAAATTTTTAGTTCAAGACAACATCAACTTGAGCATAGCTGCTCGGCCTCTAGAAGACAAGTTTAATGAAGATGTTGATGATTTCATTTCCTCGGCAAAATAAACGAATTAAGTGAGAAGCATATGGGATGATGGGAAAGTGAAGGGGAGAGAAAGCAGCAGAATATACATATATTCAAAGGGGAAATGTCAACTTGTCATTTCAACCTTTTACTTTTCATTTTCTATGTATGTTACAACGTCCAATCTTAGTGCTTTTGCTTGTGCTTATCTCTACGCAAATAGAATAAAGCATCATAATATATTGTTGGTGTACTTTGTACTTTAACATCAATTTGGTTCTTACGTAAGCAACGTTGATGTTGTATATATTATGTATATAAAATGGAAAGCAACAAGAGGACAGCTGTAACTGCTGATGGAAAAGGATATTAGATTAGTGAGCATGCTGATGGTCTTGATTGTTTTTTCCGTTCCCCTCTAGCTCCTATTTGGTGGTGAAGATGCTGAAGACTATATACCACTATACTGCCTGGAGTCTTGCTATATGTGTATAACAAAATACGAGAGGAAGCAGCATATTATACAACTTTAAAATATATATGAAACTCAAGGAGAAAGGTTTTCCCTTCTGGAATAGCAACCAAGATGAGACAGTTGAGGTTGACAATGAAATATTTTCTCGGGGAAAATTGTAAAGTCTAGGTAAAGCCTACCTTGGCGTAGTTTCAATTTTTTTTGTTTTTAATGACAATTTTGTTTGGAGCGAGGGGCGGCGGTGTTGCTTGTGATGGAAGACAATATTACATCCCAAAGCAAGCCAACAATTTCATTGCATAGATATGGAATTGCCCTCTTTATAGTAGTAAGCCTTTGCCTAAAGAACGTTGTTGCAATCTGATTGCCATTATGACAGTAAAGCAAAGATGCAATTTAAAAGAAATATTGTAGCTGTTGACAAACATTTTACATTTAAAAGCTACCCTTATTACTCATAAGTTGTAAAGGATGACCTCTGCATAGAATCCCTGGGGAGAGCTGGTGGGTGATTATACGATACTAATTACTAAAAAATTCTATATAACCACATCCAATAAGCGCCAGCCAGACGTACAATATTGCACCATTCGCAGTAAATTCTACACACCATTATATATGTTATATCAAAGATGAGTTGCAAATATTAGAAATTCCAGATGCGGTAACTGTCGTAAAATGTGTGAGACATTGGCGTTGGTATAGTCGGTGCCAATTAAGGATTGTATGCTGCTGCAGCTGAAGAAACGCAAACGACATCATATATTTTTCTTCCAGTGAGATACTAAAGAAATTCGTTTTCAAGGCCAAGAAAAGAAAGCCCGTCTTTCTTGAATGGCAGACGGCAAACCAGAAACTCAAATTAAGGATGCTGCTTGAAGCTCATTTTGAGACACTTTGTCTCAGAAAATGCTCTTACGTAGAGAATGCTTAAGTCCTAGAACAGTAGCAGTTTCAGCATATGAGCATACATTTTGAATTTTGTCGGAAATCTTATCTCCACTAGATTAATTAACTGAATATGCAATGCTCGTGGAAGGATAAGAAATATAAGCAAATTCTCATAAACTGCATTTCAATACATTTTTTCAATATCTCCACAAATAAAAGAAGTATGCAAGTAATTTGGGTTGGTTCAAGAAGCATTTAATGCATATACGGTTTTATTTATAAAATATTACATTGTTTTTGAATACTCTATTGTGTATTTCCGTCGGACTAGGAATTACTGACGAGTTATATACTGCATGTGCTATGAAATATATATGAGAACTCAAGTGTGAGTAATGCTCATGTGAGTGCACATTTGGCATTGTCAGAATTCCCCTATATTAAATACGAACATATCTGGCTACAGCTACCCACAAAACACATCCTCATTGGGATGATAAATTTGGTTAATAATTTGTAAGTACAGATACATATACGCTTTTCACTTTAGCACTTCACTCCAGCAATATCTTGGTCGCCATAAATGGTTACAATCAGTTAGCATCATAAATAATATGGTTGTGTTCCTACCACATTTATCCCAACATTAGGGGAAGCAGTTCCACTGTGTTTTTATGTTATTTTATGCATGTATCTTTTGTCCAAATGATGCAATACAGTTTCATGCTGCTATTCCGATGCTTTATGTAATCTCGGTAGAGTTGAGTTAGATACATGAAATCCGTAAATATTGAAGAAGGAGTTAAAAACATTGTAATCGTAAATATTTTCTGTCACTTTTGGGTCAATGATTGATCACACATTGATATCAAGACTTATACATATAATATATTATATAATAGCAAAGATTGTAAACTACTTTGAGTGATGATTTGAGTCTTGTGAGTTGTTCAACTTGTTGTGACACAGTTTTGGGTTTGCTTGTTGACATTTTCAATAAACTGCGATGATTATTATATCATCCATATACGTGCTCATTTGATAAGCATAGGAAAAATTTCGATACTTTTAATACGCACATAAATATATATTACAAATAGGAAAGTCATATGATTAAAGCAACCTGGACCATGTGAGTGACTGACTGACTAATATGAGAGGTTTTGGTAATTTTTTCTTACAATATGGAATTCCATTACAAACAAACAAGAGACCAGACCGCATACGCCGACTGAATATCAATTAGACATGTGTGTTGAACGCAAAATACTCAAATCAATCCAATTTGCAAAGTTGTGAGTTAGTAGTAACTGGATCTGGTGCTGTACAGTTGTTAATTTTCAAAACTTAGAAATGCCGAAGGTGATTCAAACCCAGCCAGATCCTTTAGAAACAACAGGTAATTTGTTCCACCAATTGATATGTATCTTCCACTGTATGATATTATTTGATAGAGTTATAAAACCACTATTGGCGGCAGCACAAATCACAAGATTTTTAAAATACATATTTAATTTGGGTAAAAAATAACCATTGTTTCCTTAAATTTTTATTATAGCTTTGCTCAAACAATCCAGCAGATTATCATCATCATCAATATCATCTTCCATCCGAAGTGTTAGCAGTTTGCCTGAACTAGACATTATACACCACATATCATCTTTTCGTATAAATCGGTATAAGCAACGTACGTACGTACATATTATATTTATGTGTCAATGTCTAACCAAGCTTTGATATAATGAAAAGAAAGAATGCCGCATCTTGGGAACGCCCGTAGCAAAAAATATTACAAGAGGAATAAGAAGTCTTGAAGCAAAAATCTAATTTGCTTTTGTGTCTTCCACAAACTTAGGTATATGCTGTAACTTCTCAAAACACTATAATGTCTACGATCGAACAAGGAGCGAGAACGACCTTGTTTTCCATGCATCTCAAGAGAACAGTTACTTATCCAATGACTATGAAGACATGCTCATATACAACTTGGATGATCAACTCATGTTCAGCATCGAGTTTGAAGAAAGCAGTGGATACTTTAGTACTCAAATGGTAAATAATAATGTTCTTTTGTGTTATGTTGGCTGATGTTATGATATGATATGATGGAGATGATGACTACATCATATTATTCTTGCCTTTTTCCAAGTCCCAGTTTGAACATAAATATATTTTACAATTTTAAATAATGACTATGATTTTAATTTTGTTTTATAGAAATTTTCTGTTGTCTCTTCAAACAAAATTGGGGTTGGCTCCATTCAAAGAGTCTGTGGGTTTATGCGACCTCCAGTTTTTGAGATTTTAAACTGGGATGGTGGCCATCTCTTTAGCATGGGAGCTCCAAAAACGAGTGGAATCAAAAGCTACGATTTCACAAGAAAATACGAGGTATAATAAGTAGTAGTAGAACAATCTAAAGCTTCCCGAAATCCAAGGACCACATACGTAACTCTCTCAAAAATGTAAATTAGTTCTCTAAAACTTTATCTGCAATTCTAAAGGTGATTTCGAATGATGGAAAGGGAGTCTCAACCATAGTTCAAGAGAGGAAAACCATTTCAATGAAATACAACGCATCAGAGCCTCTACAGCTTCGTGATAAAACCCTAATTCTAGCTCTAGGATTTATACTGGTAATTACCCATTTTCATGCGTCTTCTTTTCCTCTTTTACCTGCAAAGAAAGTTGGGGTTTGGCATTCTAAAATTTGCATCTTGAAACCTATGCATCTATGCATTTTTCCTTCAGGATTTGCTCAAGGATGAAGAGACCTAGCAAATGAACCGTGTTCGTGATAGGAAATGAAGTATGATACTAGGTAGTAGTCATCATCATCATCATCAAATTCAATCTTGGGCTAAAATCCACCTTTCAGCAGTAGCTTGCTACGAAATGCGAAGCTCAATCGGGCTGCAGTTCAAAAAACAAAAATGGAAAACTCATATTGTTAGTTCGACCACCCTGTCATATTATGTATATATCTATACACACGTTTATACTGGAAGACGTTCGAGATGAATAAATAAACAGTGGAAAAATCTCCTATAAACACAAATAGCGATGAGATTTTGTAATGTTGAATGTTTAATTAAAACTTTTATGGGACTTGGTTCATGGCAATGTTTATCTTGAGGGTGTTGCAAAAATTAGAACGTGATGGTTGGTTACATTTTCCTTTCCTTTGATTCAATATCCCTATAAAAATCATGTTGATTCCGCAAATAATATGTATAGTATATATAGCTCCTAATATCTTCCATACAAACATGCGGAAAAGGAAAATTTCTTCCACCCAAAGTGAAACAAAATTTCAAGAAAAAACCTTTTAGAACCACTCACTCGTACGTACGTAATATCTAAAAAATTCCTGTCACATGCATAAAGTATGCACCACCACCACCACGGTTTTCTTGTGGTTGTGAAAAAATGTAAAAGTTATAATTGGGTAGATGGTCTGCAATGCATTTTCCACTGGGGTAAAAACAAACGGGAATGTTTGCGGACGCACCAGTGTTCCGCATTCCTTCGTGCAATGTGCATCTTACTACTGAGGTTCTCTTCCTCATGGACTTTTAGGATTGGAGTTGGAAAGAAAGCGGTGGTTTAGTTAATCTTGAGATAAACTTGAGATCGTCCAGCAGCAGCCCAGCAGTGTGCTGTGCTTGTGTTGCACATTGCACACCTTCTCAAACACTTCCAAAGATTTATCGTCTTCATCTATCTTTCCAACTTTCACTCGACGAGAAGACCGTGTGCTTTATAATGCTCAGTAATTAACTGCTCTATAATGGCACCTACTCAGTTTTCAATTGTTCTTGATAATCCAGTGGGTGCTTATTTCCCAGGCCAGACCATCACAGGAAAGGTGATTTTGGTATTGGACCAGGAGAAAAATTCACAAGGTAATGTAAAAAGTTTTGCAATTCGCATAAATTTTTGCATGAACATTTTGCAGACCACAAATCATTAAGCCAAAGTCCAACAGAACAAGAACAGCTTTGAAAAATATACTTCCATACATTTAAAATTAAGGGCTGAAGCTAAAACTCAACGGGGAAGCTGAAGTAAAATGGCAAGAAGGGATTCAGGGGCAGACTGGAGCGAAGGGATTTCATGAAAAAGAATCCTACTTTCATACAAAAATTGTATTACTTGGAGATGGTAAAATAAACACTCTTTACGTGTGTGATTTACATAAAAAGGTAGAAAATATTTTTGGATGGTTCTTCTATAAAATCCCATGTGATGATGATATCATTCCAGAGCGTGGCTCCACAGACATAAGCATTCCTGCTGGCCATCATGAATACCCCTTCTCATTTGAGCTCCCCTTGAGTCTCCCATCCTCCTTTGAGAGTCAGTTTGGTAACGTTCGTTATGATATAGAGGCAGTTGTAAAGCGATCTTGGAAGTTTGACTATAGTACAAAGATAATGTTCACCGTCAACGCTCTCGTTGACCTAAATCCCCGCACAGCGCTGGCGGAGCCAAAGGAAGCTACAAAGGAAAAATCGATTTGTTGTCTGTGCTGTAAAGAAGGTCCTATATCAATGAAGATTCAAGTGCCTCGAACTGGCTATGTTCCTGGTGACGTGATCAAATTTTCAGTTTCCTCAGAAAATTCCAGCTCTCGACCAATTGCAGCTATTGCAGTGTACTTTATCAGAGTAAGAGCAAGAACCATTTCTGCCAATTTTTATGGGATAATAGAGGATGTTACGATACCATTACACCTTCATTTTTCTACTAAATCACGCTACATTTTCCCACGTTTGACTTTACTGTCATCATTTTATTTATATGGACTGTACACACAGGAAATCTACTACCGTGCTCAAGGCAGAACTAAAGGTATACAAGAGGAAATTGTAAAAAAGAGAGGACCGGAAGTTCAGCCGTTTCTCAGTGAAAGTTGGGCAGAAGAGATTCACATTCCCGCAATACCCCCTTCGGATCTCGGTGGTTGTAAAATTATTGAGATTGTTTACATGTTAAAGGTGAATAGTAGCATACAAAATCAAGTCGCCATTAACCTTCCCTTTTTTATGTCAAATGCAAACGAATCTACATTTTTATTTGATTCGTTTTATAGTTCAAACTGGATATTCCCAGTAGCATAGACCTCAAAAAGAAAATCCCATTAGTTATAGGCACAATACCATTTACCAACTTCCTTCCTGACTTGCAAGAAAGTATTCCGGCTACAACAACAGGAGGTCCGGAAACTGAACCATCTGCTCCTCCATTACCATTGCCACAAATGCTTGCACAATATCCTAATATGCGTAAGCCAGCAAATTTCTTCTTTAACTAATATAATCCTTCCTTAATTACTGTTAAATACTGTTGACATGTGCATTTTGTGTGTACTTACATAATATTATGTAAAACATTCTCATAGCTGCTCCTGTATACCAAGACGCCGTGGTTTTGGGAAAAGAAAATGAAGATAAAAAGGATGGCTCATCATCATCCCCTCCACGATCAGGAGTAGAGACACCTGTGCCAGATGAATCTGAGCAGCGCTTCGTCCCAAAATATGCCACATACAATTATGGGTGGAAGTTTCAATTGAATGTACCTGATCAGAATGGATTGAGTGAATAAGCAGGGAAAGTTGGGCGTTGTCTTATCGAATGAGCCTCCATTATTACTTTGGTTTCATTTTCATTATGATGGGCTGGTCTTTGATCCAATCCAGGTGGTTGCGTGCTGTCATGAAATTCAACCAAAAAGGTTTGAGATTTCTTAAAACTTTCCAAATTATAGAATACTATAAACCATAAAATATTAGCATGTTCGTGCACTGAAATACAATACAAGTCAACTATAAAGTTTGTTGTATATATAATGACAAAACTCGCATTAGCATTTTGTTTCCGTTTCTATATCCTACTCCATTTTCGAAAGCTTTTTGCTCATATGGTTATCGACTAAAAAATTTATCTCGATATCAAATTTACATAATGTGATTCCGTTGTTGACGTGTATCATGTTATTTTAGGCGTGTTAGTGTTGTTTGACAAATAAAATGCGTATGCTTATTTTGATGATGTGCCATGATGTTAATATAAAAAATTAAACAAGTCACTGCTGCTACTGAATAGAATGACATAAAAAGTGTCATTTTTCTAGGCATACGCTGATAAGTCTTGAGATAAGTGTTATAATGCTTACGCGATCCGCTAATCGATTTTATTATGTGTAGGTGGTACAACGCGTTTAGATCTAAAATGTATGGTACTCAACTTTAAAGATTATGGTACTTAACATAAACGCAGAAAATTCAAAAGTGTTGCTTCAAATTTCATGTTATTTTTACGATAAAATAATGAAACTGTTTATGACATTATATTCTAAAGAAGCAATAAATGAACACTTCCTGCTTTTCCTTCGTAAAAACCAAAACCAAGTTTCTCAAGTTAGCACAAACTTTTGTGCTAGCTTGCTTGAGTAATATTATGATATGATGGTTTTTTCGCCAAGAAATTTTCAGGAAACTTGTTTTTTTACAACACAAAATAAAGTTTATTGACTTCCAATGTTATGTTCCATAGTATGTGGCACCATGTTACTTTTATCCATTACCCTTCCCATTTCGTTTTAGACCATTTCACAAGAATTTGCTCTCTGTTGCAATCTTTAGGTTGGCTCTCATAATATTTCATTGGCCTGCTCGCTCTGCTCTACCATGTTGGAGTGAAGTGAAAACAGTCAAAAGCCATCAGCAAACAAGTTGTGAACACTTGCACTTATGACCATTTTGCATGTGAAACTTTTCTCCGAGAGTACTTCTTGTAGACGCCACACCACATCGTAAAGTTCATGTTTTGTGTTATACATACACTCATGTGGGATGTAGCAATAATACAATGCATCATGACAACTTGCCTTTGCCTCACCACATGGAAAGTCAGATGTCCTGCATGCCTTGATTTAGAGCGTGGTTGGTTGGTTAGAGTCTAGAGAGTTTACATCGAGCAGAAACTTGTATGTATATTAAGATGTTTGCTACTGATAAGAATTAATTTATTACGGTAAAATATAAGTGAGCTCGTCGCTCGTGTAGAGCGGAACCCTTGTTTGCTTGTAATGTAGACAACTGATCGGACATCTGTATGCTGTATAGAAACTTTCATAGTTGCGGTTGTTTCATAATGGGTGTAGTTTTTATAACGCTTTTAAAAATACCAAACCAAACCAAGGACAATATTTGTTGATGAACTGAGTTCATGTTTGTGTGTATAACCCTATAACTGGGACCATGCGGCTTTATTCCATAAAAAAAAGGAAGTAGATATTGTTTCAAGGAAAGTAAGCTGAAACCGAAAAGTTATTTCGAAGAAAAAAAACTTTCTTGGATTAGCTGCCTGATGTATTAGCCAAAATGTTTCCGATCTAATCTTTTACATTCGACATTTTATTTTTCCTTGGGCTAATGATTTTATTGCTGTTACAAAATATTTGCAGTCTATAATTTTACTTTTTCTCTAGAAATCTGATAGTGATATAGTCATGTTCAAGCAACAAAGGCATCTGTATAAGTTTACTCGTATGTCTAAATGCAAAAAAATAGTGACTAATGTATAAAAGTAATGACATGGCATACCGTTTGCATTACAAAATATTCATTCACAATGCGGCTAGCGCTGCTCATTCTATTCTGCATCTGCAGTCCCGTTTTCACTCTCTGCCCATAACTGTTCCTCAAATCGTGCCAAAGCTCGAGACACCGTGTTATCCAAAATCTCGCAAATGTAATTCTGGGAATGACCACATGGAGAATGTTTGAAAAAGTAGGCATTCAATCGATGGGAATAGGAGAGTTTCAAGCAACCAGGTAAAGCACTCCCATTATCATTGTCATTCCAAAACCGTTTGTTCATATCAACTGGCTGCCCAGACTCCGCCCAAATCCAAATCAAACCAGGATTTATGCCTTTAATTACAAAACATTCGTCACATATTTTTGAGCTTTTGTATATCAGAGACCTTGTATTACAATTGAGATTGTATGCATGATATGAATTTATATTGTTGACTGTACCTCCAATCCAGTAATCCGAAGTGGTGGATTTGCTACATTTTCATAAACCACAAGTACAAAAGCTCAATTTACATAATCCAATAATGACATGAAATGAAAATAAAACATCCTGCAAATAATTTATTACAGTTGAATTTACCTTGCAGAATTATATTTAATGAGGAACTGAGAAACCCGAAGAAAATCATCATAATTCAACATTTCCACCAAACGTCCACCAGCTTTTGTACATTGGTTTTCTGCACTTTTCCAGTCATAAATCTCAGGGTTTTGTGTGAAGGAACTGACTTGAAAACATTTTCCACGGACTCCATCCACTTTCTTGAAATTGTTGGGACATGAACCTATGTGACATGACATTTTTCGGGACATATATTAACACGTTGTACTTTTAATTAAATTCCTGATTGGCTGTTTAGGAAAGCTTTCATGTGTCATATGCATGCTCGTAATATAATCGTAATTAGGCTCATGGTTCAATATACCTTGTTCAGGAAGTTCTGGCTTTTTATTCGTCATATGGTACAAAATGTTTTCTGCGGTTCTCAACCTGTTGTCTATTTTGTCCATTCTTGCAACGAGCTTCTCTATTGCTTCAATTAACTGTATATAAATAGCTGGTATTTCTGATGAATCCTTATTATTATTGTCTTGTGGTCTTTGTTGTTGTTGCTGTTGCTGATGATGATGCTGCTGCTGCATTCCTTGATGATACATCCCGTTATTATTTGGTGGTGGCTGCTGTACATTGGGATGAAGCCCACTTCCTTGACCATACGAGTCTCCAATGAATCCTCCGCTTTGTGGATAGAAAAAATAAGGATTTTGTGTTGTAGTCGTAGTTTGAGGATTCAATGGTCTCGTTAAAACTTTTTGGGATTTATTTCCAGCTCTGGATTCCAAGTCTTTATCCTCTTCGGCAAAAAAGTTCAAAACCTTTGCTTCCGGAACGGTATGGTTTACAGACGCACTTGATTCACATAAAAATACTATCACAATAAAGGAGAGCAAGATAGGAAGAAAGCTAAATATAAGTTTATGGGCTTTCATTTTGAATGGAATGTTTGCTTAAGGATTTAAGATTAGAACTTTTTTCAGTGCTCTCATATGCAATCTCAATCCGTCGAAAGGAAAACCTGATGAAGAATAACAGCAATTTAGTTAGATATTTTGTTTGCTTAAGCTTTGTAAGGAAAATCAGTTTCTCTATTCAGATCCCGAGTGGAAGTGACGATGCAGATAAATGCGAATTAGCGTGGGTTGTTGTGGGAGTCCATTTAGAAATCTACTACGAAAAGTTTATTTCGATCGTGGCTTGGCTTGCTGTGTGAATTGATAATGACAAATCAAAAACGAACAATGAATATATATGCGTATCCTCTTGACTTGAATATTTTATTCAATGTATGTACTTGCCTGCTTCTCAAGCACTTTGTCAACTCACATTTTGGTATACACCACACCACCTCCAAAATTGGAAGATGCTTCGTTCTGTCAATCAAAAACAAAGAGAGACAAGAAAAAAAGGATTTTAACTCACAAAATGACTCAAAGCAAAACGGAACAAGCAGAAGTCCCATTAGGAATGTGTATTGAAAGATACTCTACATTATATATGTTCAAGCCTGAGGCAGGAGCAGGACCTGCCTAATATCATATAATATTCATAACATAACCACCATTTTCATCATTAGCCAACTCAAAACTCCAACAACTGCATTGCACATCCGTTGTGCACCTCATCATTCTGAAGCATGTAGTGCACTTTAATACACTGTCGACACTTTCGAGTTCTCAGAGAAATATTTTGGTAATCTGAAAGCGTCATCACCAGAAAGGAAAATCCCTTTCTTGTTCCTTTCATGCAGTTGCAGTTGTGTGGTAATGGTAATTTAGGTATGTTCAAAAGGCCATTCTCATTTTATGAGTGTCAATATACAACACACCACACCACAACAAATATAGACAGCTATAGATTATTTGATGAGTTCATTCATATATTATCATACATAATAGCTAAATGTTTTCATATTCTTCCACCCATGCATATGACGCATAATGAATAGTAATTCATTCAGGCATATCCGGCAAAAGGGTTGCCAAAACTGTGCTAACCTCTCAACCCAACCCATTGTTTTATTCTCGCTACAATAATAATTCTTGCATAAGTAACAGCTAGAACTTTTGAAAATATATTCAGGACATTACAATAATTAATATTGTGCTGGATGGACAGTTATAAATGTTGTTTAAGACTTGCTTTGGAAGATACGAGTAAATGTAAGTGCATGTTTACTATGAAGTACTAAAACTGACAGTAACAAACAGACTAATTTTTCATAATGACATAAGTACTAAAAGTTTTTGTCAAATAAATTTCTGTACATGCATGTTTATATCATTTATGTCAAACGCTGGATTTATCACTCGTCTTTTTATTTGTGATTGCAAAAAAGTTACAATGTAACAATTGAAGGAATTACAAAAATGGCATTGCAAGATGATGGTCGACAAAAGCAAGCGGCATATTTACATCTCACAACTCATTTGAAGAAAGAGCATTCAAGTTGAATAAACATGCTTAGCGTAGCATCTATTTTTTAATCACTAATAAGAATTTCATTTTCTCATATATGGCGTACCTATATCTAACTTGACTTTGGATGTCCGTTTTTTCCCAGCATAACACAATGTATAAAATTATCATTTTAATTAGTTTTGGTATTAAGATGTTCTATGGATTCATGAATATTGACAAAAAGTACAACATCAATTATCATGTCTACACGAGTGCGAAAGTATTAGAAGTTTTCATCTGCACGCTACTATATCTATTTCAATTTCAACCCAACACAATCGAGGATAGTGTTTGCGAGCCGTATTGAAGTACTCCTACTCCTGCATATACACTTTACACCATAAAAATGTCTTGCATATACATATTTAGGTACATGCATACATTATATAGATCTTCATACAGGTAAATGATTTTTACAGCATTTTTTTTGTACGACTGAAATCTAGCTGTGGGCCATTGAAACGAGAAAACTTACCTTGAAATCATGAAACTAATACATGTCTTGGTGGTTCATTGTAGTTCAGTCAGCTTCTATTTTTTGGGGGGAGTTAGCCACATGCCGACCATGGAGTTTTGTGAGAAGGAGTGAAACGTGAGCTCAACGAAATCCACAAAAGCTCTATATTTTAGAAGAATTGATATGAAATATTATGGATATATGCATGACTTTTTTTAAACATTAAGGATTTGAATAATATACATCTAAGCAGAGCAAGTTTTTGCATGTGTAGCCATTTCGCATGTTAAAAGCCATCACAAGAATGAAGGCAGGGCTTTATTGGCAAGCAGTGCTGGTTCAATGGAAGACCAAGGACTTCGACTTCGGGTTTACTTATAATGGCAGTAGCTGTACAGTTTATGGGCATATAGGCAGCGTCGTCAGCCGTGCATGGCTTTGGTAAATCGAATCAGTTCGGAATCGGATTGATGGTATAAAGAACGACTGTGTTTGGGACTACAGCACTTGTAGCCAACTAATCGGCTAATCAATAAATATTGTGTGTTCATATATTGTAAATTTCTAATGCAAACTGCGAGTTCTACACAGTCAAGTTGATAAGTCAAGCTGTACTTTAATTACCAACACAGCATAGCATATTACTACATATGCACATTTCCAGATAAAATGCCAATAGTTCACAATTTTCTTTCTATTTGAAGGACATCCTCATTCAGGTATGTAAGTAGCTAGCTCAATCGTATAATAAGCAGCTAGTGCATTTCAATGTTATTTTCAGCTTTACAACTTTTAAATTGATTTTGTTTTCACAGGATTGAGAGTAATGACTCAATCATACACAGTCACCAAATCTGGTGACACTAAAAAGGAGACTGATGGAGTTCAAGACGCCGGAATAAGGCTGCTTTCATCCAACTTAAATTCTGAAGGAGAAATTTCTATTATCCAATCTTCAACTGATATTATGAAGAATGGATCAGACGAGAAGGAGAAACAACAACAAGACAAAATAGAGGTTACTCACATGGATGGCAAGTGCCGAATGAAAGCTATAGCATGGACCAAAATAAGTTGGGCTTTCATCACGTTCGTGATATCAGTTACGGATGTGCTGGTTATCATATATTTGTCGTACCTACATTTTCATCATAGCTCGGATATCATTGCTTGGCTGATGCTATTGCCAATACTGCTAAATTTCATAGGAATATTCACTTTTCTTTCCGAGTATGTTGTTCTACTCTTAAAGTCTAAATAGAATTTTATCAGTTTACATGCTCCGTTAGGTTGTAAAATAGTTTAAAAATTTTAATTGCTGTTTCAGTGATGACGAAAGAAGAGAAATGGAGAGCCTTGGGTGCCAAAATATGATATGGAAAAATTTAATGTTCTTTCCCGTGATTGGTCCATCGGTCAGGTTGGAGCTTATTTATTAAGAGTTCAGCTACTTATTACAAAATATTTAGTTTTATAATAAATCATTGAAAAGGAACTTTTGTACTTTTTAAATACAGCGCATTGAAATTATTCGTATTGAGTTTTCGGGAACATGAAAGTGACAGATTTGAGAGGTTGGAATCACTACTCCTAAGAATGAAACAATACGAAAGCTTTTTCAGAGCTGCACCGGAAGCCTTTGTTCAATTGACATTTCGAATTATCTCTTGGTCAAGGGCTAAAGTATTTCATGAAGAAGGTATATGGCATTTCATTAAAGATTAAAGTAAGTGCGTTACAAAATAAAAATTATTGACGATGAGATTTATTTTCTAGATTATTGGACAAATCTCTGTCTATCTTTATGTCTGTTTGCATTGGCTGAGTCAAACATGTACACAATACCAGTTCCATACTACCAACTATTTCATCGTAACAGAGACAAGGACGCTTGGAAGATTGAACATATAAGCGTATGGTGGCGTGTTGCTTTGTTTTTCTTCACTTTTTTGTCAATAGGTAAAAAAACAAGAAAGATGATAACAACAACGCATTTATGCTTGATTAATATCATTCATGACATGAAAGTTATTATTATGCAAAAAATAAATACTTTTTTTTTGCGTTTGCAGAGTCGAGATTGTATGCTGACGCAATATTGAAAGCTACATCTTGTTTTTACTTCAATAATTTTTCATTTGGTGAAGTCCTCATTGTTACATTCCTTTGTCAATTTTTTGTGAGGGCCATTCTATACAGTTTCTTTACTGGATTTCTGGGATCCAGAAGATTGAAAAATCAACTAAGGGATAAGGGGGTGTATGGTGCCTTCACGTATTCTTGGAGAGCGTTGTTTATGAGTTTTGACTTTCAATCATTTTGCCCAAGTGTGTTCCTTGCATTTTACATTGAAAATTTCATTTTGATTTCTGGATCTTATGTTGTGATTTACATATTTACTGATGTGGACCTGAGTGACAAGTACATTTTCCATGTTTATGCAATACTCTCTATGATCAGTATGGTTATTGCCATCGGCCTTAGATTTCTTTTGAGGAGGAGATGGCAGATGAAAACTTGTCACAATAAGGTGGTCGCTCAAGATTAAAAGTTTAAAACTCCTACTCCCATGAAAGTATTTTCAATTTACAAAACTGAATAAACAATATTATCACCGAAAATCAAACCATAATGATATGAAAAAAGGTTCAAACCCAAGCCATAAATAGCCGTATTTAACTTTCAAACAATAAATGCAAAGTAGAGTACAATAGAAGCAAAAAAATTTGTTCAAGAAAATTGAGCTGTCATCTACAACCACCAAGTAGCAGCGTGTGCAATTATGATAATGTTTTTATTTATATTAAGTTGTAGTAATAGAAATACCATTTAACTTTGGCACTAATTTGTATTATTAATTACATTGAAATTGTTGAATTGCTACATAAGTGAAGCATGTATGCCGTTTCTAACTAAATTTTACCTTTGTATTGCGTGTTTACTCATGTTTTTATTTAATAGATAATTAGGTAACTTACGTCGGATTGTATTTTATACATTTGATCATCTCCTACTAAAAGAGAATTTAAAAGATGTAAATAGAATTTGCAAAAAATTATCCAAATACAGCTAGCATTAAGAACCACAAATGTTAAAGTTCTCAAAAAACTATCAGACAACACAAGATGTTTAACTTATTCTAATCCACATTATTTACGATTAACTCCAATCTCTAATGCAAATACTCATTTTAATCATCACCATCCGAGGTCTGAGCATTCTTGTTAGCATCAGGTGCCAGACAAATTGCCCACCCCAAAACTGGTTGCAAGGTGCAATCATCTCCATCTTTGACTTCAGTGGCAACATGACCAGCGAACATTATTGTGTTGTATTCGGTTCCATTATCGTCCACCTTTACATTTACTTCCACGATTCCAGTTGGAATAGCACCTGTTGTAATTCTGGGCCACTTCACTAGACTTTCACTGCATTTTCTTGCTTCCTCGATCCATTCTTCGTCTTGTATAGGCATAGGCATACGCATAAAATGATGTCCCTGGTTTGGTTCCGGCACTAAATTTTGTTGGAAAAAATTTAATATTTAATGATGCAACAATAGATAATAATAATGCAACATACAACTTTTATTATACCTTGCCAATTTCCATCCACGTCAAACACACAAAATACTGTAATCCACCCAGATAAGTATGAAGGCCCAGAAGCACCACTTTCATAGTGGCAAATTCGCTGCCAAAAATCCAAGTCTGCGTTCCCTTGCTTTGCGTCAACAAACTGCTTCACAACTGGTTCCAGAAGGCTTAGCCACTTTTCCAGCTTATACTCCTTCAGCTTCTCCAATCGACTGTAAATATTTTCCCAGTCTTCAACAGTTCCTTCCAAAGTGATATTTGGAATTCCACACATAAGACGTATTCCGTAGTCAAAGTACTTCTTCATGGTAGCCATAAATACCACCCCAATGGAGACCAAATCATTATCAGTAGTTGTAGAAAAACTAGGCAGAATCCAACTCTTCACTTCTGGATCAATAAGATTGCGATCAATTGCCTTCGTGAATAATTTTACTGCAAGGTCATAAGGGGCATTACGAAGTGATCCTGGAAATGACACCGAAAGTTCTCGTTTGCCCTCAAAGTCAACAAACTGCCCCCGAAATTCCTCAGCATGCTTGTTAATGTAGAAAGAGAATTGAGTCATGATTGCTGCCCAAAGGTCATCAGGTCTGACGACGAGGTTGTGATGCCGGTTGTAGCATTCCACAACAGTGTTGACAAATCCATTTTTACGAGCTATTGCTCTAGCAGGAAAATTGGTTGACTGAAGAACTTCCGTGCAATTGTTCTTTTGGTATTGGTTCAACTGTTCTATAATATTTTCTTGATCTTCAAAATCTGAAGCAGTGTTGTGTGTGACAGAGGAATGTTTCTCCGGAGTTTTGTCAGAAACTCGGAAAGATGTTGCGGATTGAGATGACATTTTGTGAAATAGTATTAAATCTAGTCTTTCTGGGCTAATAATTTCCTTCATGCAGATGACAAAACTGAACTAAAGTGGTGGTCGTAAAGTGTCAAGGAGTAAACCACAAGTTTAAATATGTGCTGGTCTTGGTGTGTCTCCTTTACAATTAGTTTGTTGTGTGATGTGATGAGTAAATATTCTGCCGAAAATATATGTACGTAACCTTTACCATTCCATACCTACCTTTCGAGCAACTCCTACGCGTCTACCATAAAATAAAATAATGTACAACGTGTAATAACAAACGTATAATACCAAACGTTTACAGCTTACAGCATACTACGTAGAATGTTTTCCACAATTTGTATTCATTACAGTTTACAGATGCATTAGAGTCAGCTTATATCCTATGCCCTATGCAACTATAAGCCTCTTCACATTCTTATAAAAAATACAGAGGCATAATGCCATCATCATACACACAGTATATCATAACCTCTCTTACTATCTGACACTATATAGCCATGCCATTAAGATAATACCGCATATTCCATCACGTCACTCGTTTTCCTAGTAATACATAGAATTACACTGCTTTCTTTGTATATTGCATTGAAATCATGTAACCATTTCGGTCTTATCGCTGCTTACAGAAAATTAATTCACAAACGTTGATTGTAGGATTTTTCGTTGTTACTGTGTAAGGTTTTGTGAAAATATTGCGAATTCCGGATGGGTGTGAACATGGTAATTTTTATCCTTTAGAGATATGAGTTTGTAATCCAACAAAAATGACTTTTAATGTCATGGTCCTACATATTTCTTCGTAAAGATGATAACTGCTGATACATTATCTCCATCGTTTAAAGTTAGTTTACTTAAAAAAATTCATATGGCCCAATGGATGGAAAAACCACGAATGGTTGTTTCAAAAGTCGCTGTATGAATATGCTTTCAATCAAGAAACATTATTAGAGGAAAATGTCACTCAGTTTTTAAAGAGGTGAGTTTTCAAATAATTGTTTTATTGAAGGTACATATGATTGCACAAACACAAATTAAACAAAACTTGGATGCAATTTTTTATTCCGTGCTGGAGAAGCATTTTCACACTATTTATAAATAAGCTGTAAACATGTTAACCCATAACAGGTTAAAGTTTAAACTATAGCGTAATGTATACTTTTACGTGATTGCTCATCACCTTCAGGTACTACCCACTGAAACCATTTTTATCACGAAGAATCAAACATAATACTTTCCTTAACTTTGAATCATAATATACATTTATGTATATAACAATAAATGTGAAAGGTTAAATTTATTCTTGATTGTCATCGGCCACTTCCTTATCAGACTTTAATGCGATCCCCCATCCCAGAGTTGGTTGTAAGGTGCAACCTTCATCTTTTACTTCAACGGCAACATGGCCAGCAAACATAACAGTGTTGTATTCTGCTGCACCATTATCGTTGATCTTAACATTCACTTCCACAATTCCCGTTGGAACGTCATCCGCTTCAATTCTTGGCCATTTTGCAAGGGAAGATTTCCACTGTTTTTCTTTCTCCATCTCTTTTTCATCCACCATGAACATCACCATCCCACCAACTTCATTAACTGACTCTAACAAAGAATCAAAAGGTTTTAATAATTTAGCATTCAACAAACATGTAAATAAGTATGCATATTACACATTCTCCAATCTTCTCTATAGTTTAGCATCTGAGTATGCATGCTTACATTTATAAAAGTAAGAATGAATTTTGAATGTATTGCAGTACCTTGCCAATTTCCGTCTTTGTCAAACACGCAAAACACAGTGATCCACCCAGATAAGTATGAGGGCCCAGAGCCACCACTTTCATAGTGACAAATTCTCTGCCAAAAGTCTAAATCAACTTTCTCCTTTTTCGCATCAACAAATTGCTTTACAACTGGCTCCAGCATGTGATACCATTTCTCGAGATTGTATTCTTTCAGCTTTTCCAGTCGATTATGAATGTTTTCCCAGTCTCCAACAGTTCCTTCCAAAGTAATGTTTGGAATTCCGCACATAAGGCACATTTTGTAGTCAAAATATTTCTTCATGGTAGCCATAAACACGACCCCAATGGAAACCAAATCATTATCAGTGGTTGTTGAAAAGCTGGGAAGAATCCATTTCTTCACTTCTGGGTCAATCAGGTTACGATCAATCTCCTTTGAAAAAAGCTTGACCCCAAGGTCATATGGAGCACTTCGAAGAGATCCTGGAAATGACACCGAAAGTTCCCGTTTGCCCTCAAAGTCGACAAATTTCCCACGGAACTCTTCAGCATGTTTGTTAACGTAGAATGAGAATTGGGTCATGATTGCTGCCCAAAGGTCATCAGGTCTGACGACGAGGTTGTGATGTCGGTTGTAGCATTCCACAACAGTGTCAACAAACCCATTGTTGCAGGGTCTTGCACCGGCAGGAAAATTGGTTGACTGAAGAACTTCCGTGCAATTGTTCTTCCGGTATTGTTCCAATTGTTGTATAATATTCTCTTGATCTTCAGATTTTAAAGCATTGTTGTGTGTGACAGAGTAATGTTTCTCCGGAGTTTTGTCAGAAACCCGGAACGTTGTTGCGGATGACATTTTGCAAAATAGTACTAAATCTTTATTTCAGTCTTTATGGGCTAATAATTATTATTTTCCTTCTGTGTCAATGGCAAATGACAAAACCTTATTCACTCCCTTCAAGAAGCGGAATAGAATTAAATATTATTTGGAATGTATATTGTTGCGCTTGACCAGATTATGTATTACTGAAGACGTGGACGTAAGTTTACCAAGTGTCAAGGCGTAAACAAAATGTGTGGTTTGCTTTTGTGTGACACATTCACAATTTGTTTGTTGTGTGCATGATAGGAGGTGTATATTATGCCGAAAATATATGTAAACTGTTCCATTCCATACCTGCTTTTGGAGCAACATCCCATGCTCTCCTGCCATACAATGTACAACGTATGCAGCCAGGTTTTTCCCAAATCACATTGAATACAGTTTGCAGATGCACACAGAATCAGCTTATATCCTATGCCCTATATGCAGCTATGAGTCATTCACATTCTTTTGTACGATAGAAGAAATGAGGATGAGACCATAACAAGCAAGGAAGGACAAAAGGCTTTTGCACCCAGATATTGAATATACCAGTGTAGTGTATGGGATAATGCATTACAAGTGTTGATTCAAATGTGATGGATGAATGAATGTAGTATATACATATATTCGGTGAGTATCGTTGTGGAATGTGGAAGTTTTATGGCCATTGTTTATTCACTTTTCTATAGAATCGCAGTTGTAAAAGAACTTTATTTGTGAATGACTTCATTTCGTCATATTATCATAACACTTAATTATCTACGCGAGCTAAGGTATTAAATCTTTTTTTTTAAAGAAAAAAATTGATGAGTTTCAAAATTAAAGGACACCGCAGGTACTCTTTTTAACAAAGGGATTGTCCCTCTGAGAACTGAATCCAATGAGCAAATAATCCTCTTGCTCGTGGGCTGCTATGTACTTCTTAAGCAATAAACCAAAAGATTTAATATAGTAAAATGTTTTTTTTTAAATATTTGTTTTTTCCTTTGTCGATATGCAATCAAAGCTGCACTGAAACTGAAACCTACTTTCAGATCCTCCACCGCTTTAGAGACAAATATACGATTGATGGCAGTTTCTCGCCGTAACTGCTCCACAATTAAGCGTTGTGTTTGTTTAGAAGACATCTGCAAATTAAGAAACTTCTTAATTAAATGCAGTCATGATAATGCGACAACACTTTAGCTTTCCATGCCATAGCAGGATCACTATGATATGTAATAATATTATTGTAAGGCAAAACTTCACGAGCGATAATTACAATTACCCTTAAATGTAAATATTATGGTGTATTGTAAATTTCCGGCTTTAATACGCATTCAACATTTGCTTTGGTGCTTGCTTGCTTGTAACTACTTCTCTCAACATTGGTGATGTTGCTGGAAGCTGGATTTTCTTATCTTCAGTTTACTCACTGGACTGGACGTTAACCTTTGATAAGCTCTATAAGATAATGGTTCTAATTACCAAGTAAATGCATCATGCATAGTCAGCAGTAAGTAAAGGCTTATGTGGAAATTGAACATAATTTTTTTTGGAATTTCCAGATAATTACAGCCACAAACTCAACCCAGGAAGCACAATATGTGTACGTTGCTTTACGCATGCATTTTAAAAAGATATTCATTTCGCATTTGATTTTCTCTTACATATAGTACGCTTAAATTTGCTGGAGAAGAATGTGTAACTATATAGGAACTGCCTTTCCAGAATTGATGAATCTTAAATATTCTTTGTTTCTTTGTAAGTAGTTCCTCATCCTGTTTTGTTGATGTGATGTTCCTAATCTGTAAAGATAAATCATCAACCATATCTAAAATCTCGTTAATAAACTTTTTTTCGTCAATCTTGACAGCATAAAGTTTCAGCGAATAAACTATAAACCAGATAATGGAAATGGGTAAGGTTGCGGCATGCTCATTCAATGTCACGATACGATTCGCGTAAATGTAATTAGAGAATGTGGAAATTACCGATCATTTCGGTTTGTAAAATGGAAATTGTTTATCACATCACGTGTTTGTAAATACGCTCACTACGTTCCGATTTTGTTATGCAAAATTTTGTTCAAAGAATGTTGCTGGATTGGATTATTATGAATGACCATTCCAATGACAAACTGTCAACTGTCAACTTACACTAATGATTTTCAATAATCAAGCCGATTGCAGCGTTCAGCTTCAAGCAGATAACACTCTGGAGTAACTTATAATGTTGCAAATAATGCATGTTCATTGCGTGACACGGTTATTATCATTGTATCACTAATGAAATAATATTGATAGTTATTACAAATTGCATAAATTCTGACATTGATGGAATTATCTTGTCACATTTGTTTCTGTTGAGTTTGTAATTACATGCCTATACGTTTCCAAATATGGGTTTACAAATAAGAAACCTACAAATAAAAGCCAGTATTTACCTCTTGGTGAATTCAGTGCGTCCACGACCTTTGTTTGATTCCATACGAAAAGGTAGTTTTTATCTGTTGTTGTTACATATAAAAAGTGGGTTAACGAATATCTAAAGTATCTGACACAGTCAGAAGGAAATTTAACTAATTGGTGGTAGTTATTAGTTTAATGTGTGTAGTAGCATTTTAAAATGAAGCATTTGTTAGTATTTTGTATGCTAGCAATCTCATGCAGATTGTCTGCATCAGTCAAACTTCCGCAAAATCCTGATCCCCAACCCTTAGCTTGGTGGCAAAGTGACATCATTTATCAAATTTATCCTAGATCGCACCAAGATTCTAATGGAGACGGTGTGGGAGATCTCAAAGGTCCACTCCTACACAAATTGACTATACATTGAATTTAAAGTTTTATAGATACAGCAACTGAAACAAATATTTTTATCTTTGTCTGAAATTGATGTATTATTAACTTTAAAGGTATTGAGTCACGACTTGACCATTTCGTAGAACTGGGAATTGGCTCAGTATGGATTTCCCCAATATACCAAAGCCCAATGAAGGATTTTGGGTGAGTTAACAAACCAAACCCTAAAACTCAGTCTTAGTCATTTAACTAGCTAGTTAGACGGTTGCAATTTTAACAATTTTCTGGTAGATATGATATTTCAAATTTCACCAACATTGAACCAACTTTTGGAACCCTAGATGACTTTAAGTCACTTTCCGACTCCATGAAAGAGCGAGGTAATAGGATGATTACTTTCTAACAACATGCAATTACGCAAATTTAAATTATATAGCTAAGCTTATTGATGTATTTATCAAATCGAAGGTCTTAAACTTATCATGGACTTTGTTCCAAACCACTCAAGCGATATGCATCCTTGGTTTAACATGTCCATTCATAGTGAAGGAAAATACAAGGACTTTTACGTTTGGAAAGATCCAAAGGGGTATGATACAGAAGGAAAGCCCATTCCTCCAGCTAATTGGGTAAAAGTTCATATCTCTTTTTAATTGTTGAAAGCATTCACTCACTTTAAATTCGTATTGGTCTGTAATCAAGATCAATCACTTTGGTGGAAGCTCGTTCGAGTGGAACGACATAAGACAGCAATTTTACTTGCATCAATTTGTAAAAGAACAACCTGATCTGAATTATGAAAATCCCGAAGTTATGGCAGAGATGCTAGCAATGATGAAATTTTGGCTGGATGCAGGCGTGGACGGGTTTAGAATGGATGCTGTTCAGACATTATTCGAAGATCAGAGGTACCTTGATGAGCCTGTAAATCCTGATCGTCCTGCCAATTCAATCCCATCAGATCATAATTACTGGAAACACATTTACACAATCAACCAACCAAGAGTTATAGATGCGCTTGCAGAGTTCCGAAAGCTTATTGACATTTACAGCTTGGCCGATGGCAAAGACCGGTATTATTTAATTTTAAAACGACCATTGTACAGCCGTCCTATGCAAGGCATTGTTCAGTATAATGGAATGGATGTTCTATTTCCGCAGTTGCATGATGACTGAAGCGTATCTTGACACTCTGGAAGATCTTCTGAAATATTATGGAACGAAAGAGAATCCGGCAGCACATTTTCCATTTAATTTTGACTTGATTCGATATGTCAATGGAACCTCGGGTGCTTCTGATTTTGCAAAGATTGTAGATGAATGGTACCTCAAAAAGCCTGAAGGTATAGTAATTTTAAGATTTCGTGGTGCACTAATGTACGTTGTTTTATTGCGTTAAAGTTTATTGCATCAATTTGATTTGCATGTAATTGCAAATGCAACAAATGCACACAATTGCATGCAACAATTGCATGTAATCCTGAAGAAGGGGAATTGAACGGAAACATAAATTGAAATCTTTCATCTCTGAAAATAGGTGCAACGGTTAATTGGCTAGTTGGAAATCACGATAACTTTAGGATTGGTACCAGGTATGGTGAAAATGCCATTGACAAGATGAACATGTTGATAATGCTCCTACCCGGCTCAGTAGTGACGTACTATGGAGAGGAAATTGGGATGGTTGATAACGTCATTTCATGGGAGGATACCGTCGATCCTGCAGGTTGTAATGCTGGACCAGACAGATATCACTTGTTCTCACGTGACCCCGAAAGATGCCCTATGCAATGGAGTGATGAAAAGAATGCTGGTTTGCATATTCCTTATCTAAATTCAGCATATTTGGAAGTTTAACTTATGCACGAAATAATTATCACATTAATCAAACCGCTATTTTTTCAGGATTTTCCACGGCGAATAAAACGTGGCTTCCCGTTCATCCCAACTACGAAGGAGTAAATGTAGAAGCCCAGAAAAATGCCACTGGTGAAAGTCATCTCAAAGTATACAAAAGACTTTCTGACCTCCGTAAAACGGAAGCTTGGAAATATGGCAGTTTGGAAGCAAAAACAACCAATGAAGGGGATATCTATGGATATTCCAGGTAAATGAAATGGAAACATTTCTGGAGCTTGTTTACTCTTGCCTTACCTACTCCTACTCGTTTGGCAGTTCAAGCCAATTGTATACACCATTATACTTTTGACTCCACAGAATCTTCAACGACAAAGGATTCCTATTCCTAGGAAGTTTTACTGATCAATCAGTAACAGTCAATGCAACTCTGGAATTTGAAGGGGTCCCTGCAACCGCCACAGTATACACGACCAGCGTTGGCTTTGAGCCCGAAACAGCTATAGGATCATCGATAAGTACTTCATCCATTGTAATTGGAGCCAAGCATAGTATTATTGTAGAGTTTTAAATTTAAAACAGTATTTAAAAATACCAAACAATACGCAATAAACTGCTTCTTCAAACTTTAATTTAATGACCAAATGCATAGATTATTTGCATCGGGGAAAGTGTGAATTAATTCTTCTCTCATTTATCTGTTTTCATTATTTCGTTTGTTGCCCATATATTTGAAAAATACAAAAAATATTCATTAACAAAATAATAACTAAATTACATAAATTAAAATAATTAATATAACTTTATATCAAATCATTATAATCATGCGAGAAAAGAACTTCACTGTAAAAACGTTTTAAAAAAGGAGCAAAATGTAATACCAACAGCACCCGGGGTTCCCAGGCGGTCACCCATCCAAGTACTAACCGGGCCTGACGCTGCTTAACTTCAGTGATCGGACGAGAACTGGTGTGTTCAGCGTAGTATGGCCGTTGGCGAAGGAATGTGTTTCATATCCTAATTTTATTGTTAGTAATGTATTGTGTGCATGTATGCATTTCTACTTCTTACATTACTCCACCATCCAGTTTTCTTGAAGAGCCAAATGAAAAGGATGAGGAAAATATGCATAAGGTGAAAAATGTGCTTTTAGCATTTCGTTCGGATGCGGATGTTTATATCTAAACTCTGAACATGCTGATGCATGATGTTGAGTGACTTTTCATAATTTTTTCCGTGTTTCGATCGTTGTCAAATAAATGTTGAATGTGTTCAGCTGAAGTCAAGGTTTAGAGTGTGAAGTTAAAAACTGAAACTAGGTGCTGCTGCGAATAAGTTCAAAGTTATAACTGTTCATCATGTTGAAGATGAAGGGAAAAGTTGGAAAAGGCAAGAAGCCCAAGCTTCTTGACAGTTCGTCATCAGACTCCGACTCGGATGATAAGCCTAGGAATGAGGTGATGATGAATGCCAGCAATGATAACCAAGTGGGAGGAAGTGGGTTCTCCATCAATAAAAACTATGCGCAGAGATATGATAATTGGCGAAACCTTGAGGAGATGCAAAAACGTAATTTTATATATATATCATACATGTCACATATCAATCAAATATTGTTATTGGGGTTATAATTGTTGGATCTTATACTTTAAACAGTCAAGTCTCGTTTGGGAGTGAAGAATGTTGACGAGCTGAATGAGTCGGATGATTCCTCCGAGTCATCCTCAGAGGAAGATGAGGAATGGTCAACTGAAAAAGAAAAGGCCTTTCTGAAGACGTTGGCATGTCTGAAAAAGAAAGATCCAAAAATTTATGATGGCCAGTTTAGCTATTTTAAAGAAGTTCCTGAGGCGACGCCAGAAGAGACGACAAAAGTGGAAGAGGGTGGTAATAAAAAGAAGAAGAAAGAAGAGAAGAAACCATTTACGGTTCGGGATCATGAGAGAGTGATGGTAATGGAGAAGGGTGGACAACACTCTGATGATGAGGACGATGAAGATAATCGCAAACCCATGTCGTATCCAGAAGAAATGGCTTCTATTAAAACTGCATTTTCAAAAGCGCTGCAGGGCATTGATTCCAGTGATGACGAAGAGGCAGGCGCTGGCGCTGCATTGGGTTCTAATATGCTGAAGAAGCGAGTAGTAAAGTCGGAAGAGGAAGAGCAACGGGAGAAAGAAGCATACAAGTTGTGGCTAAAAGGAGAGCTGGATAAGGTGGAGAAGGGAAAGTTGTCAAAAGAAGATAAAAAGGATTTGAAATCTCTTAAGGAGTATTGGAATGATGACAAGTTGGATGAAGGCGAAAAGTTTTTGCGTGATTATATCCTCAATAAAAATTATGTCGAGCCTGTGAAAGGAAACTCGGGTGGCCATATTCCATCTTATAATGAAGTCATTCATGATGACGATAAGTTGTCCGATGATGAAAAATTTGAAGCTGAACGTGAGGAGTTTGAACACAAGTACAACTTTAGATTTGAGGAACCTGATCAAGAGTTTGTAAGTTCATGACAGCTCTTTTTAATGTTTTGCTAACCAAATCCATTTGTATTTTACCATACATAATTATTAAAATTCAATCACAGATCAAAAGATATCCTAGAACTATTCAAGACTCCTTACGTCTTCGAAAAGAAGAAGGGAAGCGTAAGGAGCAACGTGATAAAGCAAAGGAGAGGAAAGAAGAAGCTAAATCACGGAAACGCGAGGAGGTTCAAAGACTAAAAGCATTGAAACGGAAAGAGATTTTGGATAAAATTGAAAAGCTTCATGAAATAACTGGGAATCCGGATTTGGATGTTACGGAAATGGATATTGAAGGTGATTTTGATCCTGAAGAATATGATCGTCGGATGCAGCAAATATTCAATGATGATTACTACCAGGAAGAAATGGATGGTGTAAAACCAGAGTTTCCATACGACGAAGAATTGGATGCAGAGGGTACTTTTGAGGAATTTAACGTATCAGTAATCCTATCGTTTTATTCTATGTTTTAATCCCATTTAATGATTTGAACAGTAAACTGGGAAGAATGGACTCCAGCAGATGAGGGGGGTAAATCACCCAAGGTCGAGGTCGAATCTTCGGATGATGATGATGACAATGTTAAAGAACCCTCTACTAAACCTTTGACTGATGATCAAAAGAGGGAGACTAGAGCTCGCAATCAAAGGTCCGCAGAACAAGAACTTATTGAGGCATCCAAAGGAAAGCAGCGTAATAGAAGAAAGCGCTCGGCATTTTTAGAGGCTTTGGAAAGAGAAAAACCTAAATTTGATCCAAAAGTTCACAAATCATTTGAGCAATATTTTGACGAATACTATAAACTGGACTTTGAAGATTTAGTTGGAGACATGCCTTGTAGATTTAAGTATCATAAGACGACAGCAAACGATTTTGGTTTATCAGTAAATGAGGTATTATGATGATGAAGATGAATCTTTTGATTTAGCTAGCAAGCCTTATACTTTTGTTTACAGTAGTAATAATTAATGATGATCTTATATGCATACTTTGTAGATATTGAAAGCGTCAGACAAAGAGCTTAATCAGTGGGCATCAATCAAGAAGACGTTTCAGTATCGAGACGAAAATGAAGAACAATACGAGGTCAAAGCTTACAAGCAAAAAGCTGAAAGAGAAGACCTTAAGAAACGTTTAATTCCTTCAGTTTATCAACAAGCACATAGGTATGGATAGCACATAACAATTTATGACTATGATTGTCATTTATGATTTACGATGATGAGTACTTAGTTAAATTATGTGTGGTTGTTTATAGTGCCGAGGCAGATAGTGAAAGTAATGAAGAAGGTGACAATGAAAAGCAGCAAAAGAAGAAAAGGAAAAAGAAAAACAAGAAGAAAAATAAAAAGCAAAGTAATTCAAGTCTAGCTGATCAATCATCAGCTCAAGATGATAATGACCTTGAAGCTGATGATCCTGACCTTGACACAACCTCTGCAACTCCACCAGTCGAAAGTAGTCCTGCAAAGAAAACTTCAAAGAAAAATAAAAGGCAAAGTAATTCCAATCAATCAGTGCATGATGAAGACTTGAAAGTTGATGATGTCGAAGCTATACCTGCATCAATTGAAAGTAGCCCGGAGAAGAAGAGCAAGAAGAAAAATAAAAAGCAAAAAAATTCAACTTCTGCCGAGTTATCAACTCAAGATGAGCTCGAACCAGAAGATCCTGACATCACATCCGCATCACTCGAAAGTAGCCCGGAGAAGAAGAGCAAAAAGAAAAATAAAAGGCAAAAAGCTCAAGATGATCTAGAAGCTGAAAATCTTGACACCACATCCGCATCACTCGAAAATAGTCCTGCCAAGAAAACTAAAGTCAAGACAGAAGTAACTTCATTAGCAGCTTCAGAAACTTCACCGAGCACTCCTTCTGCAAATCATCTCTCGAAACGGCAACGTAAAAATTTGAAGCGAAAATCTGGTACAAGTAATGGTGTTGCGACGAATGCTGGGAACGATTCATCAGTAAATGAGCAAGCTACAGTTATAAAAACCGAGAACGAAGAAGAAGAAGGGTCATGCAAAAAACTGAAAAGTCGAGCCGAGAAGAAATGGAAAGGTACAAAAAGGAAATCATCTGAAGCCAATCATGATACTAATGGCGTAAATGTAGATGATGCGAGACTTGAAGCTTATGGTTTGAATCCAAAGAAATTCAAAAAGCGTATGAAGTATGGAGCATCAGTAGTAGCCAAATCGTAAGCCACATTCTCTCGAAATCAATATTTGACAGAAACAACTTCGTTTTCTCTATCTCAGTAAATATGATATTTGACTCTCCTTCAAACCCTTGATTTCATGTTTTTTTATTATTTAATTCAGTGAGAAGGAGTTTTCGAATAAATTCTAATAATTATATGATGATATGACATTTTGGATTCCAGTCCCAAACGAATAAATTTTTATGCATCACATATCTAGTAACAAAATCTCAATTCTCGTTTAGCGAACAACATTTTCTCACGTTTTTATTTCATACGTTCGTATCCGTAAGATTCTACATAAGTTCAGGTTTCATTAACAAAAGCATTGTAACTTTAATAATAATAAGTGGTTTTCTAATAGGAAAACCCATTATTTGACTGTAATTATAGATCGAAATAAGTATATATTCTAACACAGAAAACTATTTTTTTAGTATTAACACAATCATTTCATTTCGAACAGCTAACTCTACTTTTTCTAAATCTATATGTTACTAAAGCTAAAGGTTCTATAAAGATTCCGCTTTGGCACACTATCATCCGAACTGAAAGCTAATAATGTTTATTGTAATAATATGTAACATTTTAATTTTTAATTTTATTAGTCAAATCATGTGTATCGTTTTATTATGCATATAAAAAGTTTTATCATAATGGTCACGTTGTAACATCAACATCGCTACTACACTGGACCGCATTATTATTAATTTGAGTATAGCCCTGTTGCCTGAAATCCATTCGGGCTGCTAAAGCTCTCAGTGGGTTTTTGTACTTGCCACTTGACTTTCGTTTTGCCGTCGGAACATTCTTTTTCATGACAAGTAGGTCACTTTCTCTTCGAACTGAGCTGATATCCAGTCCTTCATTTGATGAGGATAGGGCACCACCAACATTAGTGGAGTGACTAGAACCTCCACCGTTGACATGAGTCTCATATCTTTGTCCATTGCTGTCCAAATGAGACGTTGAATTTTGAATTACCCCAGGAGGAAAATTAGTGACCTTTGTGTAACTCTTAACACTGCAGAAGAAACTTTGGAATGCTTCATCCTCAGGATGTGGAACACTGACGAATATTTCAGATGCAACTGGAGCAACTGGGGCCATGGCAGGATTGGATTGAATGGCAGTGTTAGAAGATGAAGATCTAGATTCAGAACAATGATTTTGTTGACCAGGATGTGCTGGTGGGATGGAGTCTTGTCTTGGGGCGACTTGCTTTTGTCCTTGACGTTGCTTCTTAGACTTTGGTTTGGACTCGCTTAACTCGTCATTTGAAGAGCTTAACACGGTGAGAATTTGCAGGAGATTGGATGTCATTGGTGGCGATGCTGAAACTGGTGCAATCGTGGAAGGAGCCGCTGTTGTAACCTGAAAATGTAAGGAACTTGGTTTAAAATATTACTGGCTGATTAAAGTATTAAAACTGGGTTATTCAGGTTTTAAAAGTAAATAAGATTACAGAGCATAAGCATAGCTACCATTAGAAAATTATATATATTATGTACACTACTATTGTACCAACTACGCGAGGCAGAATACTTTATACCTCTATTACATTTGTAGTAGCTGTAAATGTCTGTGGAACAGGATATTGAGGTTGTTGTGGTGGATTGGTTTGTGACCTATTGTTCCAGTTCTCATAATTTCCACATCGTCGCCAGATTTCCTTTGAAAAGTTTGACTGAACTGCCTGCTTTTGGGTTCTCCAAGTCTTTTTACGGAACCTGTGCAGGAAACAGTCAGTACAAAAAGAAATATAGTTCAATCAACCCAAGCTCAATTGCATTTTGCATTATTTATTTTTTTAAATTCTTGTGTTGAGTTGTTATGCTTTATGAACATACACAGGAGAGTTTTCATAAGATCTGCATATAATTTCAGCCACTTCCTGACCACCTGAAGAGACCTCTCCATCTTCAGATAGGGTTTCAGCATCATAGTGGGAGCCTCCACCGGAAATGAAAAGAGATCTCACTTTTTCAGATCGGGGTACTATTGGAGAGCGATTAGCTGCTGTTGTTTTTGCTGAAAGCTCCAATTCTGAAACGCTACTTCGTCGCTTGTTGTTGTCGACTGGTGGCTGATAAGATTCTTTGCAGTGTGCTTTATTAGCAACTGCAGGAAGAAACTTTGTGCTGTCATTTCGTGACACTGCTTCGCTAAAGCTGCTGCTACTACTGCTATAAGCAGCGGCTGCATATTTGTAAAAGTTTGGTGTTGGTTTTGCAGTAGTAGTAGTAGTAGATCCTTTGGCTGCAGGAGTGTTAATAATTGCAGAAGCAGAATGATACATTGGGAATCCTCCTCCGAGATTGTTAGTATCGTTGATGTGATTGTTATTGCGACTACTTCTCGTTAATGAATACGATTTCACAGTTGGGGTGGGTGCTGCGGAGCACCGCATGGGTTCCAACTTGCGTGTAACAATTTCGTCAAACTTATTAACTCGTTCCTTAAGACTACCTAAAATTATAGGCTCGAACTTGTGGGGGTCGTCGCAATCTGGAAGTAATTTTAAGTTATAGGAATTATAGAGAAACATTTTATCAATAAGCCTTTTCCGTCTTAATTTTTTAATTACCTTTGTAAGACGACTTATGAACATTGGATGGTTCATCAATATCATTACTCATTTTCTCGGAGGAATTGGTCACAAAATTTCCCAATGAGGTATAACTATTCCCCCAAATTCGTGGCTGGGATCCAAACTCCAGATTCCTGTCCTGACCTTCCAGTTTAATTGAACCCAAATTCACAAGGGGCGCCAACTCTTTAACTTCAGTTGGAGTAACAGGCTGTGTCAAGTATCTGGACCTTGGTCTCATCTCCCGTAAATTGGTTGCCACTCCCTGGTTCACAATTCCATTCAGTTGTGGTTGGGATTGCTGTTCAGAGACATTGGCCCCACTTCCAAAATCCACAGAGCCTTTTCTCCATCTACTGAACCGTTGCTCATGCTCAAGCTTCATAAAAAACGAAGCCTTCTGAGCAACACTACATCCCATAGCAGGCTCTGCATTCTCCTTTTCTGAATCTTTTTCTTGACTTTCTCCGGATTGTGCATTATTATCATTGCTATTATTGTTATTGCTGCTGGTTTTCTGGGTAGATTTGAGATTCAATGGAGATTCTGAAATTTTTGGTTTTTCAAATAGCTTTCGCAAAAATGCTGGCTGACTGCTAGAAAATTTAGACCAGTAAGATTGATTTCCTGCAGATGGGCTCTTTTTTATGTTGTAGCCCACAGATGAACCATTTCCTGAGGAGGAGTTGTTGTGAGAATTTTGCCTATTTCCCCCTGCAGCTGCTGCAGCAGCAGCCCGATCACGATCACTTTCCTTTTGCAACATTTTCTTAATGAAGCAAACACCTTCGGCATCAGAAAATGAGTCTTTCTTGACAACCGGAGTGCTCTTCCGACTCTGTTCTCCTGCTGCATGAGCTTTGTTAGGTGCTGGACTTGGTGATTTTGATTCAAAGTTCTTATTGCTGCTGTTACGACTCAAAGGTTTTGAGCCTGGACTAGCAGACTTTCCAGTTAAAACGGGGGGAATTACGGGATGTAGTTTTACAGCGGGTTTTGTGCGACTTTCTTCCATTGCTGAATTTTCCAGGCTAGAAGGGTCTTGACTTGCTGGTTTACTGGATTTGGGAGTGTGATCTATGTATTTATAAGAACGAACGCTTTTTTGTATTCTGACATTCATCTCGTCTCATCTTCTGAAGCATGTACTTTTCATTGCGAAAGACTTACCTAATGAATAGCCATTGTCAGGAACAGGTTCGTCAGTGAAAGCACGATTTAGGTGGGACTTTCTCCTATAACTTTTATCCTTTTCTCTTTTAGAGTCCTATGGATATATATTAATTTAAAACATTTTGTGTTACAACAAGCACTTAAAAAATATAGGCAATCTTCTTAAACTTTTAAAATAAAAGTTTTCATAACGTGTTGTACTATACCCCTGTCTCGGACGAACGAGAAACATCACTAACAACCGACTGGGATCTTGATCTACTGGTAGAGTTGCGGAAAAAAGGGAAATTATTTCTAAGAAAGCTCATTCCAGCATTGCTCGTTTCCGACGCAGATGTTTCCACCACGGCTGGGATTGCTATTGCTGCTACTACCGAGGGTGCAGCAGAACATCTTTTGTCTGCGGTCGTGCTCGTGGTTGTACCAGTGAAAGTTGTGCTGACTGCAGCAACAGGTTGCTCTTTCTTCTTTGTTTTCTGGTTTGCATCTTCCACAGAAGAGGAAGAAGATGATGATGTGCTGCTGGTAATGTATGTTTCCCTTTCTGGATTTACAATTTCCTTTTCTCGTGTTGAATCTCGGTTGGTAACATGTATATGGGATGGTTCTACTATCAATATCATTGAGGCTTTTTCTGAACTAACAGTTGGTTTGTTATAATCATCTCGTTCGCTCGAAAGACCATGAACTGATCCTGTTATCAGAACAGAGTTTTCTTTATATTTATATGTGTTTGTTGTTTATCGTTCGATGCATTATTTCTTTATCGTGTGCATGCAGTTCAATATACTCATTTGAATGGTTCAATTACTACAGAAATTGCAGCTTGGCACTGACGCAACATATTTTTATTAGGACATGCAATATTGAATATTCAGTGCAGAAATATGAAACTCAAAAATATAGAATGCTACTCAAGTTTCAACAACAAAAAAACTGAAAACTAAATGGATTATATAAAATCTTGATCATAATTTCATTTGCATTACTTTAGTGAAGCTTGAAATACGGAATTCCAAAAAAACATTGATCGTGCAGTTTCAAACAAAAAGAAAAAGTAATCATTTTAGGTTAATATTGCATAAAAAATTTTCTTTGTGCGGGTGACCTCAATCCAATCAAAGCATTATATATTTACGTTTGGCGTTGCAAAATCGAGCGCATGGAAAGTGAATAATGTACGACGTGAGTGAAAGTGTCAATATATACGGTGATGTCAGTGAGGTGACAAAACGTAAACTGTTTGTCCAATTAGCTGCACGATTAGTAGTCTATTTGTTTTGCGACAGGTGCGGTTGCTGGTACGAGTATAAATCAGCTATATATACAAGGTCTCATTCAGTTTTTAATCCATCTATATCTTTTTTAGGATACTTCTTCTGTTAATGTGCACAGGATGTTTTACAAAGTGTGTACAGCTGAAAATGTATTATCGTTAAATATGGATGTAATCTGTTTTTAGTACATACCACGAAATAGCTTAACAGGCATCCAGCGGTTGAGTAATCAATTGGTTTTCTCGAAGAATCAATTTGGTCGCAGTAGTAGTGGCATGACTGTAGATGTAATGTTGTTGATGTTTGTTACAAAGCGCGATGTTTTTTTTTAAATGGAGAATGAATTCAGGAAGGAACGATTAGATTTAGAGACTCGACTCGAGTATGTGTCCTATTTTAAAAAATTGACTAGGTATAATTGAATATGTATACTTTTATGGGCAAAACAGCTCTTTTATAGAAGCTTTCCCCTGATGATAGGGATTAGATACAACTACAAAAACAATTGGCATCACAGCAAAAGAAAAGAATGGGAAAACATTGGACGACTAATTTTATATAGCAAGGGTTCATTCAACGTAACTGAATTAAAAATGACAAAGGAGACAAAAAAAACGATGATGAGTGAAGGTGAAGAAGCTGAAGACAACAAAACGGGGGATATATATATAATTCTATAAGGTACAGTTGTATTTCAGGCATTCGCATAAATGTACTCTCGCCGTTCAGTTTTTTGGCATCAGCGTTTGCTCACTAAGAAACCTACACAGGATAAATTAAAATTATATGTAGAATATCAGTCAACTCAAAGATAAAATGCATTTTTGAAGGTAGCCAAAAAAGTAAAAGTGCAATGAAATAAAAAAAAACATACAGACGAATGTGCATTTGCTGCAGTGCAGTCTATATATAGTCTACATAAATACTTATACATATATGTATATATATAAAAGCTTGGCTCAGTCAGACATTACGTACAAATATTGCCTAATAGAAAGCAAAAACATTTACTAGCTAGATAATTTGCGACAATAATTTCCGAAGAAAATTATTACTTTGCTTTACAAACATGTACATGTTCAAGGTTCAATCACTTCACGATTTAAATTCAAAGTTGTATATATATATAGCCGTTAAATTCGTAGTTCTCGTAATAACTACGAAACCAATTTAGGTGTACTTTCTCCGTTGAAATACCAATATACATCAATATACCTTTGTTCTACTAACAATAATTCTACTAAGGTTTTCAGTAGATATTGTATCCTTTTATGAATGCATCCAAATTTGATTGGGGTGATGTGAGTGAAAGTTGTAAGAGTAGTTTTGTACATAATATAATTTTCATGCAAATTAGTAAACATAAAAGTGCAAACTATAAATGTAGGTGTGTCATGATGAATACATATATTATCATGAAAATAAATGGTGCAGTTTTATTAAAAATGTTGGATTTTTTTGGGGTGCTGGGAAATGGTGACATGCATAATAAGAAAGTTATAAAACGAGGATGAAATGAAACAAATAACTGAAATTAAAATAATCACACGCATTAGTAATAACACTCGGTTAAATCACATAGTTTTTTTGTACTTTAATTTGTGATTGATTTCTACTAATCCATATGCTTATTCTATATAACTTAAAAACTAGTTGATTGAATATCTTGCAACACATCCATAAAATACATTTTAATAGAGCCAAAAATGAAATCAAGTGTATAGTATATATTGATATATAATGCAAAGGCATGCAAACTTTAAAAATAAAACCTAAAAATGTTTTATGGTTAAATTTACGAAGGCAAAATAAAAACAAACAAAACTTTAAGGTCAATATATGTATAATGGACCACTCATAAAAACGAATAAAATTTAACCAATAATTACTTTAAAACTCTCGAGTTAATGTTATGAAAATTATTATTTTGAAAAATTCAAAATACGATTAGTAAAAGTAAGAAAGAAAAATAGTGTGTTATTGAAGACAAAAAAATGTCAAATTATTTGCATGTGCGAATTCACACAATCAAATTACAAAAATAGTTGATGTGCAGTGAAAGAAGAAGAAACGTGCCCTCAACTCAATTCGTGCTCAATGTACGACATGTCGCACGCATGCCAATTGCCACCTCATTTGCTTAAACTTTGAATCTTTTGTATGGCATGAGCCACGCATCAAAAGGGAAATTCCTGAAGAATTCAATATACTTGAGATTGGGCATGGATCTACTCAGCCCATCATCACATTCCTCAAAATCCTCATCATTACTATACCCCTGACTGCTTACAACCCTGACAGTGTCCGTGCTACTTTCTCCACCACCACCATCAGTAGTGTTGTTGTTGTCGTCGTTATTTTCATCTTCCCTGCTGGACTCCAGTGAAACTTTACTTTGCTCGTTGGAACTGGGTAATTCCTCCATTATCTCAATCATTTTCTGCCATTTCTCATTCTTTTCCAAAGTCGGATAATTTGACATTTGAGTCAGAGCTTGGTCAGGAGTCGAAAGTTGAAACATTCTAGCACGTCTTGCTGCTTTGCTTAATATTCCACCAAAATTACTTTGGCTACTACTTTCACTAGGGAAAAGTTGCGAGAGATTGCTGCTGCTACTTTCAACATCATCATCAGCCAAATAATCTTCATGTGTTTCTCTTGGTGTTGATGTTGATGTGATGGTGTTTACCGTTGTAGTTGTGCTTCCATTGGTGTTGGTATCAACTTCTGACAGAGTAAATCCCTGATTTTGATCGTCTCCTTCTTTTTGCTTAGGTTGCTGAATCTTTAGCCTTTCCCTAGATTCCGGAAAATCTAATAAAATGGCCACTCCAGATTTGCTGGACCTACTTTTCCGATGTGTTGATCTGGTGCGTTTCGGCTTCTTCATCATCATCATCATCTTGTGTGGCTCCTCATTCTTGGTCCCTGCTGATTCACGAGATGATGAAAAGTTTAGGGAGAAAGTTGTTTAGTTTTAGCCAATCTTGAGACACATTAAAATTGCTCCAAATACTTATGTTGCTGCAAGCTGTTTTCCTCCTCCAAGATATTTATAGCCTTCTGCTTAACAACTTTTTAGCAGATTTACTTTTTTTTACATAAGGATTGAACAAAGTTCTTATAAATAGTTCAGCAATACATAGTTCTTACTTACTCCACTTTAAAAAAAAGTCCAATTTCTCCCAAAACATTCATTGTACTTACAGAAAACAAACAAGAGCAATCACAGCCAACTACAAAAGTACAGTTTAAATGTTTAAATCTACGTTTCAGAGACATAATTTACAAAGTCTGGAAGTGGAAACTCAAATAAATAATTTCTTCTTAACAGAATACGTGCGCTGCATCCACAAAACGGGATGATGATAATGTTTGGAACAGAATAAATTTACAGAAAAGTGCATTTACACTCTAATAAAGTCAAAGAACGCATGAAAAAAACATTTGCAATTCTGTTTTGGCAACAATCACAATCATCCTCCTCGTCTCTTTCTCTCTCTCGCTCTTTCATTTCCATTTTATATGCAGTAGTGGGCTTAAGGTGCATAATATAATGTTATATCTGCAGTCACTGCACCATCGTCATACTCATATCATCAGATATTTAAGTAGCAGCCAAGAAAATAAAACTGTTGTGGTGGTGGTGTTGGAGTCGTTGTCCGATATTTGAAAAAAACAGTAGCGGATATAGTAGCGCCTTCTCAAACAGACAGAGTAATGACGCAAAAAAGAAAGAAAAAAGTTGGAAATGAGAATTTTTATGTTGAGCTCATGCACAAATGACATAAGTTAGTTGAGAGCCTTTCAAACAAATTCTACTTCTTTTTTTGCGACTCCTCCAGCTTTTATTTCTCTTCCCCTATTTCTTCTGTATGTTATCAGTATAATATAATTTAATGTTTCAAAAAATCGACATTGTACAGACATTGCATACCACACATGCAACGCCCGTGTTTAATGCATGAATTGGAGTTATCTTTACTTTTACTCGTAGCAGGAAAAGGAAAATGTATCACTTGTCATCTCAAAAATGTATGTGTTATGTAGGAGAGAGAGAGAGCGCACTTGAAAATAAAACGAAATAACTTGGTTTCATGGCTCTGCAAAAAACATTTTCATATCATAAAACTGTCCTCCAGCACCATACCAGCCTTATTTTTTTCTGCAAAATGTAAAAAAGTAAAGTAAAAGCATTGCTTGACATGCCAGTTTTCAAGAATGAAGAGAGGGGAAGAAGGCGGAGGAGGCGATAGTGGAAGACTAAAAACGAACGTACGTATATATTCACAAAACTTCAAACTCAAAAATACATACATACTACGATGAGTAGGATACGAGCAGCGTGTACATATACCACTTTCCTATTTTTTTTCAGAGAGGAGAAATAGTTTGGAACCTCACCAAATGATGATCCCAGCAACGTGCCAAACCTCTCTTTAGGTATATCATATATATACATAACTACCATATATATACTTACAGATACATTTATATACATAATATATTGTATTTGATACACTATCCTATTTCTACGAGCTATAAATCCTGTCTTTTCCAAACTAAAACTTTTCTTGATAGTTGTTTTTGCAAAGTTGTCTACGTACATCCTATATTACTTACAGCAACTATGTTGCTGATTTGAAACAAAAGTTCAAAAAAATATTTAATATTCTTCTCCTATATAAAGCACCATTACCATGCATTTTAGTTACGTACTTTTAGATATTATGCTTACTACAACTACATGATCATTGGCATACCGTATTATTCTTTACTCCATCCCATATACATATCAGAATATTGCAATCTTTAAGACTTTTAAAAGGAATTCAATGAGGCGGACATACTCTGTCATATTTTGGCTCAATTTACGACTAGACCATGGCATACTATCAATATGGCATTTTGGTTTCTTTTTTCGGAGATGGTATGACACAAAAACAAAACGGTACATGTGAAATATACTTACTTAATCTATGTATTTATATACAGAAACATTCATGTTTTATAGCTGTAGCTGATAACAAGTTGGATCTCTAAGCTTTCTCGTTTGAAGAAATATTATACACACTTGAGCATAGAATATTATATTAGCTAGTTTACATTTTAGCTACACATATTACAAAGATTATATCACATCACACTTTTGATAAAACCGGATATCATTTTACTTTCATCGTATCTCTTGGATCCGATCCCATGAATAAAGTCATGAATTCAAAGTTTCTCTACTACTGTGTACATGGTATATGTCGTGTTACTTTATATGTATGTTACATTTTACAGAGGCCCGCGAGAGATAAGGCTGTTGAGTTCTTGGCAATAAACTTGTCTCTTGGAGTTATGTTGACTTACAAATTATTACGTGTCAGAATTTGTGGCATCCAAATTGAAAATAAATGTCAGTGACTTGAAAAGCACAATATACTTTGGTTGGGGCTCGTGTACTTTTTGAACTCCTTGTGATTAAGAAGAGGTGCAGTTGCATTTTTATGTACACTTCAAGAAATCTCTTAGATTTTCAACGGCTGTTAGTTAGGTACATGTTTCTAATTTTAGAGGAATCTATTTATGGTCAAAGTTCAAGAAACATCACATACTATACACAAAATAACACCACCATCTTGTCATGTGATTACATTTTTTTAGAATGTGATTTGTCGGATACAAACAAAGAGAGAAAAACATATATATATATATTATATTATATACTCATTCATTCTCAACTTTACAAAAGATACGCAAAGAATACAAGGATCGCAATAAAGATCCCAAAACCAGGTATTAACTCAAAACTTGCAAAAGACTGTAAGAAAGCGATAAGATAGCATGCAAAGAGCAAAAGTCCATTCCACCTTGTGAACCAATCATATAGTACAGAAGAAGAAGAGGATGATGATGAAAGGCTCCGATCATCATCACTTAATTCGGAGGAGTGCTCACCTTCAGACTTTTTTCGCAATATGATGCTTTTATTGTCTCCTGAGCTGCCGCTGTTGTTGCTGGTTGGATTATTGGTGTTGTCACTAGAGTTTTTGGGAAAAGCATCAAAAGATGAGGAAGAGTAAGTGGTTTTATCAAAAGGGATAGAAGAAGAGGAAGAAGTTTGGCCAACAACTTTATCCAACAACTTATTGTTATCGCTAATATTATTAGTCCTCTCCTCCCTCGGGCTGCTCCCACTAACTTCCGAAGAGTCATTACTGCTCAGAGAGGATGGTTGATGAGAGCTGCTATGTTGTGCTGGCTCCTCGTCTTCATTACCATCAATGTCATCAACATCTTCCTCCTCATCATTATGATGAAGGCTGCGGGTGAGAGGTGGAATGCAAGTTGTCTCAGTGTTTGAAAAACGACAAGGATCCTCCTCTTCCTCCCCACCTTGCTTCCGGTTGTTTGGCCCGGTGTTAGTAGAAGATGGTGATGATGATGATGATAGTTTTTCTTCATCATTTCCTGTAATCATTCTCACTGGTAGATTCTCATATAGGGACTCTTCAACCACTTTAGTTGGCAAGTGGTGTCGCTTTGCAGCAACAGGAAATACAGATGGTAGTGGTGGTGACATGGGACCACTTTCATGCGACGACCCTAGCTCTTTCACACTCACAGACAAAACGGGTGGCGTGGGACTACCAGGGCTGGGACTTGGGATGGATGATGCAGGACTTCCGCTGCTAGATGAGCTGCCATGAGTTTTTCCATCAGAGTTGTGTGGGACACGAATACCAACACCACAGCTTGCTTCCAGCTCAGGCAGAGTTTCATTGATCGACTCGATCAGATCTTCTATTGAGGATGTTGCTGCTGCTGAGCCCACTTTCTTGGTGTTGGTATGAGAAGAAGAAGATAAAGACGCACTTTTACCGGTGCTGAATTCTTTTCTAGAAGTAGCACTACTACTCCCGTCAACATTTCCCTTCCCATTATTATTGTCAGGTTTTAAAACTTTTTTAGAGGCCGAACAACTATCAATTTCCAATGGAGATGCAGGCGATGACGGCAACGATTTCAATGGGGCGGTGGTAGTGGTCTGTTGTTGAGAAAATTTTGGCTGAGCGTTTCGATTATTTCCATCCGCTAAAGTTGGTGACGGTGTTTGGGCCTGGTGGTGTTTTGGGATGATCCCAACTATCGTACAAGATAAATCTTGTTTACAACTTTTCTCAGATGATGACGTTCCTCCATCCATTTCCATTTCCCCTTTCTGACTATTTTCAGTTTCTGATATAGATTTATCTTTACTAGCGGTTGATGATGATGATGATGATGATGATACTGCAGAAAAGTTGGATAGTTCAACAGCAGCTTCTACTACAGCTTTCTTACATTCCCCCAAATCCTTCTCATCCTTTTCCTCAACAACGGCAGAGCTCACATTTCTCTTTTCATCACGCATGGAACGGCCACATGTGTCAGCATCCTTTAAAAGTTGATCCATAAGTTCATTGAGTTCATCTTCTCCTTTTATCTTGTTCGTTGGAGACGAAGACGATTTAGTAGGAGTAGAAGAGGTCATTTGAGAATTCCCTTCATCATCATCATCATCTTCAGCTTCTCTGTTATTCAGTTGCTGTTTTACTACGGATGATGATGAATCGCTCTTGACTTCTCCCAGAGTTCCCACCGAACTACTCCTATTATTGTTAAAAGCTTCCAGATTGATTTGCCTGATTTTCTTTGGCGGTGGAAGGGGATTGAATAGCTTCCTTGTTGGGGACTGGGAGCAACCATTGCTGCTGGTGCCGCAGCCAACAAGCATAATTGGTGCAGATGAATATGAATCAATATCTTTTGGCAGGTCTGACCAACTTTTTCTTCGTTTATCTTGGAAAATTGTATCTCCTTGAGAAGATGATGATGATGGTCCCGTTGGGGAAGATTGAGATTGTTGAAAAGCAGTTGATGATGAAAAGGAACGGCTTGTGTAGCTCTCCTCTACCCAACTCCCTCTCCGAGTTTTCTGACCTGGGAGTAGTGGCAATGGCCGGGCAAGTGGGATTGGAGCACAAGCCAAAGAAGAAGTCTCCTTATTTGGTCTTGTTTGCTGTAAACTGAGAGGGTCATTATTTTTACTGCCATGAGAAACTCCCGTTTGAAGCACTCCCGTGATTACGGGCTCCGACTTTGAGGCTTCTTCTGAAGCATCCATAAACACATCATCATCCTCCACATCTTCTTCTTCCAGTAGTAACTCACTTTTTGCTCCCGTTTTATTATTAGCATCACCAACCTCATTTGCTGCTGCTGCTGCAGCTTCCACCTCAGCAGCTAACCGCTCAAGTTCCCTTTGCTCTTGCTCTTTTTCAAAGCTCTCCAAAATTATATCCGTCCATGGCCTCCTCGGCTTAGTTGGGTCGTGAATATGTGGAGTGATATCTACAGTCTTTGTTGGAAATTTCTTTTCCCAGTGCTCAGGAGGATCCAAAATAGCAGTAGAGAGTCGACTACTAGAATTCCGATGATCTGTCAACGTCTCAGTGCTCGTCTGGACTTTTTCAATTTGTTCCACCCAGCTCGGCTGGAGATACGTGGAAGCTCTCGCCGGAGAGCCGGCTGATGCTCTTCTATGTAAATCACTAAAACTGTTCCACTTATTCCCAACAACCTCCTTATTTCCATGCCCAAAACAGCTTGTTGGAGAATCTCGGGTTGGAGTGGCCACACAACTACTTTCTGTTGGGATCATATGGGTAATGTTAGCGGAGAGACTTCTAATAGCTCTTAATTTCTTGTTATCATTCACTTTCGGATAATTAAATGATGTTTCACGATTTGGACTAAAAAGTCTTGGAGTCCAATCTTTGGGGGTGCTGTTGAGGCTGCTGGCATCTGCACCCAAATCCTTTCTCAAGTTTCTAAATGCAATATCATCATTAACAATATCCGGGGTTTTTAAATGACCAAAAATGGGCCTATAACTTTCTGTCGGTTTGGAGTGAAGATAGTCGGTTGCAGATGCGGCTGTAATTGGTCCTAATGGGATGCCAAATGGGGGCTGTGGATCGATAAGCCGGATGGAATTTGCCCTCTTATAATTTCGAAACGTCACATCATCCAGTGTCAAGTCGGGCTCTTCCTGACCCAAAAATGCGAGAGAGAAACCATCTGGAGGACATGGTGAAGTGCATGGTGAGAATGCTGGTGATCTTGCAAGGTAAGAGCCAGTCTTTGCCACCATAAGACGAGGATCCAAAGGTTTCCCGTCAGGAAAGGCAAGTCTCCTATTTGCCATATCATCCGTTACGGTGTCTGGTCTTGAAGAGCGTCGTACTGGTGGAGCTCTCACACGTTGAGCTCCCCCACAAATGTTCTCTGCAGAGTGTGCAGTATAATTTGTTCCACTACTACCACTTCCTGTACCCAACGACTCAACAGAGCCCAAATGTTCGAAACGATAAGCTTGTGGGAGGGGGATTAATGGAGCATTCCTCAGCTCTTGATGTGCAGTGGGCAAATCCCGTCGCTCAGCACGGTCTAAAAGATCCTCATCTGATAGGCGGAGACTCTTGTACATGTCTTCAAGCTCGTTGAGGGCATCCTCCAAATTCTTCCCAGGAGTTTTCCCATTATTCAATTCGATTAAAGCTCGAATTGGATTGTTGGCTGACTCTGCTGTTGCTTTCTCCCTGTTTTCAGTGGTGATAGTCGGGGTGAAAGCAGAGTTTGATGATGATGAGCCGTTGGTGGGATGATTATTATGATGGCTGGATTTAATCCCATCCGGAGCAGAGGGAATCCGTACTTTTAGCCTTTCCACAGCACTTTGCTGTTGCGTGTTATTGTTCTCTTTATCTTTATTGTTATTTCCATACGTCAATTGTTGCGGGTTTGGAGTTTTTGATATTTGAGCACGAATTGGGTGCACTTTCACCGGGTTGCCTGCCATTTGCTGTTGTTGTGGTTTTCCGGGATTAATAGGACTTGAAGAGTTTTTGGGTGGACCTGGACTAGCTGCGTTTTCTGAAAAGCTGCTCAATGAACTTATGCTTTCATTGGAAGCCACAACACCGGGAGACTTTCTCATTTTTGGCACAGGTAAAGGAGAACTATCAGCAGAGCGAATGCGATTCAAATACTTTTTCTGATTGTTACCACCAACAGGTGAAGTTCCAGTTACCTCACATTCCTTCTTTCTCCAAAATTCTGATGCTCTTAAGTGAACCGGACTCTGGGGTCCTGTGAGTTTGCTTGCCTCTTGCAGACGACGAACTGGAAAGCCAAGTTTTGATGTGATGGCATTTTTACCCCCACCACCACTCGGGCTTGGATTGTTACTAGAAGCAGTCATTTCCATTTTCTTCTCATTACCACCACTACTATTTCCATTTGGCATTGGACTTGAAACTAAACGTTTTACTGGAGAGTTACGATGTGCTTGCTCGATTCTTATAGCTGGTGGCTCGCTAGGTGAGCGGATTAATGGAGGGTGACGGCTGTCAGTAACATCCTGTGCATTAGTACGACCACTCGAAGCTGCTAAATGTCTTGGACTTGATCTGACGCCTTGAGTTGGCTGATCCATAGTAGTATTATTATGCAGTTGAACCGGAGTTGTAGAGTGAGATGCAAAGCCATTCATTCCCATTTCTTGTCCTTGATATTGATGATGATGATGCTGTTGGGGATGTGGATAAATGTAATTTCCATTGAAAATCATTGGGCTTTGCTGCCTCATTAGTTGCTGCTGCTCACTGAGTTGTTGCTGTTGCTGATGTTGATAGTGTTGTTGTTGGCTTGCAGCATAAGCGTCAAGATAGGAACATGACATTGGACGGTAAAAATTCGGGTTGTTGGTAGCCCTCGAGAAATCTCTTCTTGGAGGAGGTGGTGGTGGTGGGGTCGGTGAAGCATGATGAATGGCACCACCAGGACCACCAGCGTTCGTATTATTGAATGTATATGGCGTAGCACTCCGACCTCTCATGCCATTAGCTACATTAGCATATTGAACGGGATCATCTGGATACATCAACTGGCCATTACGGAAACACTGTTGATCCTGATTTGGATACTGCTGCTGGCTTTGGCTTTGGTTTTGTACTGGTAAAAATGGCACTTTCAAGCCAGCTGTTACCACGTGCTGATCCTCTGAAATCATTTCCGTTGCCATAATATAACTCTGATCCCCATTAGCTTGGCTCATTTGGCTGGGATTAGAAGAAGAAGAAGGAGCTGTAGCAGCAGCGTTGTTACTTGCTGCTGCTGCGGTTGTTGAAGCGGCGGTAGCGGCTGTACTACTCCTTTCTTTTCTTGGCAGACGGAAAACAACTGGTTGGTTATTCTCCGTGATATTTTCTTGCTGGTAAATGACCCTCGCTTCCCATTTTGGGGAGCCGGGTGCTCCCATCAACATAAGCCTTCTGTTCATATTGGGGCTCATGCTATTTCTGTAGTCTAAGGGCACTGGCATTGGACTAGATGGGGATGCACAGGATACTCCCCCAGTTGTGGCGGGGAACAAATGACGTTGCTGCTGAAATTGAACTTGCTGCATGTTGAAAGCCTTTTGTCTCCTATTTCGGGAGTTTAAAGATGAAAAACTACCTTGCAAAGAGCTTCTCGAGCGCTCCTCAGTGTCCTCCTCCTCATCAGATGAGGAGCTGTCGTTGAGAAAGCTTTCTCTTCGCGCTATGGCACGAGCCTTTACGGCGTCCTTTACTGCAGCCCTTGATGATCTACTACCGTTACTTCCCTGATGGTTATTGTTCGAACCGTCTTGACTCAGTGAAAGACTTCCGTTGCTGGAGTAGTTTATGCGGTGTTGCTGCTGTTGGAGAACTTGTAGTTGAGTTTGTGGCTTTTTAGTCGTTTCCCAACTTGGCCAAGGCTCGGATGAGTTATTTAACGAGTCTGGACTGCTCCCAACCCTCCTCTTCATTTGAGGCACGTCAAGGTACCCATGTTGTTGACTAGAAATGAAACCGTTTGTTGATGAATTATTATCGTTTTTAGGAGCATGTGCTGGCGTATTTGTTGCTGATGACGAGGTGGCTGCTGCTGCAGCCTTTTTGGCAGCTGCCTTTTCTCTACGTCGAGATAGGCGTCGAACGAGAAAATTTTGTTTGTAGCCCTTATTGTCTTGGGGTGCTGGTTCTGGGGGGTTTTCGTGATGGTGTGAAATTTCAAAGTCAGAATCACATGTTGATATGTCACTCTCAGATAACTTGCCTTTAGCTCTTGTCTGAACTTCAGCATTGACAAATTTGGTCGTGCTACTATTATTGGCAAGCGTCTCACTTTGCCCACCACCTCCAGCAACAGAAGCGTAAGGGTCCACACTAACAAACCCTCCTCCGAGAGAAGATGACGGTGCTGGAGAATAATTTTGGGGAACAACCACAACTCCTCCTGTTGACGAACCACTTGCTAGCCCACCATAATTATTGTTAACTTTAGCTGGCGAATTACTATTACTATTATTTATTGCGGAAGCACCACCGTTTTCAATAGAATTGCTATTATTACTACTCTGAGCACTAGCACCACCCCCCTTGGTTTTATTCCTTCGGAAAAGTCCACCAAACGTCCACTTTTTATTGGGTTCCCCTTGCTTAATATTGTTATTTGATGATGCTGAGAATCGGTCACTGTCTCCTCTATTTGCAGTTGTTGCTGAAGCGGACCTATGCAAAGGACTGGATTCAGCAGAGTGTGCGTGAGCAGGTGGGCTCATGCTAGAAATAAAAGTATCACGAAAGCCACGCGCTTGAGGATTACTACTAACAGGGATTGAGCCACTTTTGCTCTTGAAAAGTCCTGAGCTACCAACACCACCACCACCAATAGTCCCACTGCCAATGCTGGCTGGGCTTCCAGGTGGATGATAAACGTCTTCACCAACACGACCCATTGTGATTGTTCCTTTCTTGTTTGAAGCAGTAGTAGTTCCCAATGCCGTTATTGTGAAAATTTGATCCGGATCTTCAACTACTACTCCTTCTTGTACTTCAATGGGATGCTGGTAGTGGCTGCTGTTATAATAATAATATTTATTATTGCTCCCTTCAACAGAGCCACCATTACTCGCGCTTCCGTCAATTATTATATGACTTCCGTTCCCACTACTACCTCCGCTGCCACTGCTGTGATTACTCTTGTAGAGGTACGGAGGTTGTTGTTGCTGATTATTGTGAGCCTGGTGTAAATGCTGATGACGTTGGTGATGAAGTGGATGTTGAAATTGGTGACTAGAAGAAGTTATCGACGATGATCCCACAGAACCTGGGTAAAAATGGTAGGGACTGCTTGGGTTTAGTAGAGGCTGCTCCTCTTCATGATGCTGATGATGATGTTGAAGCTGATGCCCCTGCTGAAGACTTGCTGTTGTGAGCCCATTGTGGGAAAATTGGGTATTGTTGTTGACTGCTGTGATACTACTCCTGTTGTTCGTTTCTCCTCCACCTCCGCTAGCACTGCTTTCTGCTGCTGTGACGTGACGATGACCCCCCTGGGGATTCTTGTGGTATTTGTCACTAGGCGCAAGGGAACTTGCTGCCTGTAAGTCAAACATGAATACACAAAGGAGAAATTAAAATCAGACAATGAGATCTAAACTACTAGACTAGAAAAAAAACCTTCGAGCTCGGCAAATTAAACAGACTTGTCTAATAATTCTGTAGTATAGAGAGCAGTAGAGTATATAAGTGCAGGTTATAAAAATGCATAAATACTATGAAAAATTAAATTCACTTTTCATCCTGTGCTGCTACACGTACGAAACGCCTCTTTTTTACTCTCTTGCAATTACTGTACTTTTAAAGACGGGCTAATTAGTCATCGCTGATAGTCCTAATTAAGGTGGATGTAGGTAGGTAGATATGCATGTGCGTATGGCGTGAGTAGTGGCAGGAGGTACAAAAGGACATATAAATTTTGTAAGTAGGTACTTGTATATAGAGTAAACACACATTCATTGTGTACTCATTGTAATATCATAATGACTTTTTCGAATAATATCTTTGTTTGCATGGGCTTGGCCTGGGCTGTCTATATAGGTACAATAATTATTCTGCATCTCATCACATTTTTACAATGATGTGACTTATGAAAAAGTGGGTGATGTACTTTTTATTGACTCTAAAATGCGATATATATATTGAAGCACAATATATGTAATGTAGACATTTTATCCGACATATATACATGCATATTATTCTGGTACGCCTAAAAAACACAACAAAGCTTGGGTGCGGACAGAGATGAACGGATGTGCGGAATAAAATATGAATGAATTAACAAAATGATACGCTCAACTTACATTTACAACCTTTTAAAAACGGCTCTTAACTACCTATGATAGCGGATGGGGGTAGATGATGATAGAAAGGAAGAAATGTTTAAAAATTAAGTAATTACGGAGCTGTCTATCTCTGGTTGAAAATGAATTGAATTCGCCTACATTACACATGCATATGGCATGGTATATAAATGTTTCTAAATGCAGTTGGTCATTTGTAAATGCAACACTTAAATTTCAACGTTACGACGTAAGAACAAGAATGTACGTCTAAAAGTTTGAAACTGATTGTAAAATATTATTTGTATGTTTAATGCTTCATATGATTATGGCTTTGTTTATAAAGTGGGACAGAAAGCTTGCCGATGATAAGTTGTATCAAGAAATTTAATGCAGAAAAAACCTGCTGTGAGCACTTTTCTCTTCCAGTCTATTTCACAAAAGGATTTATGATGGCGATGTGTTGACGATGATGATGACAAATGAGGATAGCGCTTGCTTGGCGCTGTCGCAAACTCCAATTCATTATCCTGCCAAGTGTTTGTTTAAAACTGTGGAATAACACCACAACTTATGTGTGCTATCAATATTAATAATGCAGTAAAACTGAGCCCAGTCAGAAAAACCAAGGCGGTCCGCAAATCATATATTTCTTTATCAAACTGAATGAAAAACTTGAGCCGACAAAAAATTGGTATCAGATCAGCACTAATAAGTATGTGGAAAAGTGTAATTTAGTAAATATTTTGTAATTTACAAAACAATTTTATGATTACATGGAATAGGAACTCACTAAAGCGCACGTTATCAATTGAACCCACTGATAGTCAAATGGTGAATAAAGGTGGTCAATCGGCCTGTTTCCTACACCAAATGCGCATCACTCATCAGCATGATCTGATAAGGTTATCTCATGATAATAATACAGCTCAAAACTAATAGTGAAGAAGGAACTTGGCTCAGAGTTTTTTCTATTGACATTCAAAACGAAAATTGTTTTTTGTACTAATTTCGAAGCTAATGACATACATGGCTACCCAATTATATTATAACAAAAAAGACAATTTTTATATTTTTATTACTGAATACTGAATTGTTTTCCTTTATTGTAGGTACGTGACCAGAAGCAAAAGTTTAGATTTAACGAGACAACTCATCCTTCTTGCACACATTGTTTCTTATTTGCTTCAATTCAAATGAATAAGTCCTCAAGCTGAAGAAATTGACTCATGTGAAAAAGTAGATTTGCCATGTAGTCATTCATTAGGCTATGTATAATTAGAGTCCTACCTTGCTAATTAATTGAAGCTTATTTCAAGTTACACTCGACAAAACAAAACTTCTCTCATATCCTCCTCAACTCAATTCACTCTCATTTTCATTGTTTGTGTGCAAACTGTAAACAGAAAGAGTTACTCTTGAGTCTCTGACAATGACATAAATAATATGGTAACTACAATATCTACCATGTATGTATGCCCTCCTACCTAGTATATACTATACCACCATCAATATAATAATATGACTTGATTGTATTCACAATGGAGCAAAAAACGTTCCAATTTCCAACTAACTCACAACTTCCCATTTTCTCTCAGGGGAATGCACTCTCAGTCCTTTAAAAGCCAACTAAATGGAGTGACTGTGATGGGACCCGGTGAAGACTATATAGAGGATGCTCTGCTTGAGCTATAGAGCATTGTCAAACGAAAATATTTCTTGTGTTTAGAGACCACCCTAATGCACAATTTAATACAAAAGTTGATCAATTAACATTCATCTGAGTGCAACTTTTAATCCTGATTTATTACACGGTGTCACCTTCTAAATTAGTAATGGTGTAGTAGTAGTTGTAATAGCGCAGTTCTTGCCATGCCATAAAGGTATTCCCTTTATGTGTTTGCCTATCTGATTCATCTTCCTCTCCTCAGAGCTCTTGTTTGCATGGTCCTCCTCATAACATATTACATGCATTTTCTAAATCTTAAATAAAATATCGAGATTCGCCTTCATTTCATTCATGCAGCCCTTTCCTCCAAAACCAAATAACGTCTAAAGTAAAATACAAAGGAAGCTCCTTTTGTTTTATTGAATGAGATGAAAACAAACCGAGCTTCTTCCAAGTCACATCCAATTCCACTTTTTCTTGAATTGATACCTATTGTTATTACCAGCCGCTTGTGTGATTTGTTTTTGAGAAACCAACTACTACTATATAGTATATACCAATAATGCAACGAATGTAGATTTATATAGAGATTGAAAGTTACAAGGTAAACGCAAAAGACATAGTAGAGCCTTTCCCAGTCTGCCATGTGTATTTAGAATAAATGGACCATACACGGTTAATAAGCGCCATCACCGCTATAGATGGCCAAAGTTTGTGTCATTTTCATAGGGAATTGAGTTAGATGTGCCAAACATGGACCAAGCATTTTATTATTGCATTGCAATACACATTATCCTTCTACAATTCCCAAAGCATGACTCACTGTGTGATGTAAAATATGTATGGGCCAAGATTGGTAATTGATTTTTATGAACGACGTTGCTTAGATTATTGCAACAAAGAAGCATTGAGCTATATATGCAGCGCCAAATTTGAATCAGATCAGGCCTCATGCAGAAGAGCGAGCTAGATCATTTCAATCCTGTTGACTTGATTTGTTTATTCTCAGTTCTATTTAAAGTTAACGGATCATTAACTTGTGCAGTAAGAGTCCTTGGCCAAGAATTTCAAAAATGGACAAGTTTGATTTTGCCATTGTTGAGTTTCCCAAAGAAAATGCATGTCAAGCTATTCCACGAGCGTGGTTGAGGAATAATAATAAAAGTTGTGTATATCCCAGTTTGCCATCATTTAAATTTACTGAAGCAGTGAAAAAGAAGTTGAAGCCGAAGCCTGGTGAAATACGCAGGTAATTTTTAACACTTAAAGTTGGGGAAAATAAGGATTTTTTGAGTATTAAAATTACTGGAATTAAAAAGTATTGCAATTGTTAATGTTGATACAGATAATTACGATAAAGCGAGAAAAAAAGCAGCAGCCGCAGAAGTGACATCTCATTTGGAAAGTGACGACGAGAAAACCTCTCGATTTCGTAAACGAAAACTTCCAAAACATCAGATAGACAACGGTTCATCTTCAGACGACGAATCAAGAAACTTTCCAGCTAGGAAGCGCCCAGGATTAGCACCCAGGAGTAGACCAATTCCACGAAAAAAATTGCTTTTTACTCCAAACGAACCAACTTATCAACTGTCAGCTGGTAATAAAGCAAAATACGTAGATTGACATGAACCTTCGATTTATTAATGACTTTTAACAACTGTATCGGCTTATTTTAATCCCCAAAATTTCCGGTTTTGGTTAGAATTTGGAACTCAAAGGAACGGAGGTTCTCCACTTCATTTGGCTTTAGCAAGATCTGGAACTCACAGCAACGGAGGATCGCCTTTGGGTTTGGCTCCAAGATCTAAGCGGGACGGAGGCTCTACGTTTAACTTGACGACAGAATCTCAGAGGAACGGAAGCTCCTCGTTTGGCTTGGCTCCAAGATCTCAGGGGAACGGAGGCTCCTCGTTTAACTTGGCTTCAGGATCTCAGGGAAACGGAGGCTCCTCGTTCAACTTGGCTCCAAGATCTCAGGGGAACGGAGACTCCTCGTTTAACTTGGCTCCAGCATCTCAGAGGAAAGGGGGCCCTTCCTTTGGCTTGGCACCGGGATCTGGAACTCAGGGTGTCGCAGGATCTCCATATGGTTTGGCTTCACGTGAGTCCATAGCTCACGAAATTGATGTTACACTGACAGGTAATTTTTAAATTGCACGTCTCCTAAACAGCTGTATTTTTGAATTTGAGTCATAATATACTTTCTGTCATTTTCTCCAGCATTTCAGAGGACGGTTCTGCGTGGAATTAGCGTGATTCAGGAAGACATTAAGCAGCTTTACACATTGTATCAAACACTTCTGAACTCAGATCTGAAAAGCCCTGAACCCACTTTGCCCGTGACATTTCCGGTGTCATCAATAGCAGACTTCTATCGCCTTAACGAATGGTTGACGGAAAAACTGAATTTTGATTTACTAGTAAGTTTTATTTATTTTCAAATAAATAATGTAATGTGTAATAATTAAATATTTCACAAGTGTGTTTTCAATTTCAGACGCAACAGCTTAGGCTCGTCGGTGGGGAGAATGTGCTGACTCGACTACTTGGACCCGGGTTATGCCAAGACCTCAATTTCACTGGAAAATTTCAACGTTGCAAATTAAAAGGGACAAATGCTCATGCCCTCATCATCAGTAATAAGAGATAAAGTGCTTGTATACTCCAACTATTATGAAATATTAGCTTGTACTTTTTAACTGGTTTTCATTTATTCAGAAACCATCCGCTCTACTAATATTGGAAAAGATGCTACGGATCACTACGTTGACAAGATAACAATGAAATGGCTGAACGGGAAAGGTGACAGAGATGGTGGACGCCAGAGAAGATACGAAAAACAACTTCAACAAGAACAATTAAGAAATCAGCAGCAGCAACTGGAAGACGCTCAAACTAATCAAGAATGAAGTCATCTAGAACCCAACGTCGCCGTGTTCAAAAGCGGTTTCAAGCATATGTTAATGAAGTAAAAAATCAGCCTCGTCTTAGTCCACACGTTATAGCTTTACCTAGTGTAAATTCGGTTAGTGCCGATTTTAGTAATCAAAATGTTATACATTGTCACGAGTCAAGTAACTTTACACATCAATTAGCTAGTCAAACCCATAGTGTAGATTTTGATTTCAAAACTGCTCTAACTAGTTGGTATCAACAAAATAATGTCCCACACTCTGCATTGTCTAGTTTACTAAAAATTTTAAAAAAATGCACGAGTGAAGGCAAAACTCTTCCAGTGGACTCAAGATCGTTTTTGAATACTCCAAGAAACATATTAGTTGAGAAACGTATTCAAGAGCGGAGTGAAGCTAGCCAGACTACAAGCAGGGAAAATAATAAGAATGTAATTTTCCATAAGACTTCTAAAAAGCTAATTTACAAGGGTATTACTGTTTGTACCTCAGTGGGTAATAATTGCTTTCAAACCATGCAGGGAGACATAGTTTTAGTGAAGAAAATTGTCCATCACAGTGATCCTTCTTTGTCTGCATTTGTATGTACTAATTTAGTTAAAAGAAATCTTACAGGTTATGTTTGCTTAAGCTATAAATTAGGAATATATGTAATTGAAAACCTCCACTCTGATGATATTAATGATGTGATTATTAATTTGGCTGATCTGTACTCAAAATGTGTGTTATTACCTTATAATAATGTTTACTTATGTATACCATTTACAAAACCAATCGAATAAAACACTAATAAACAATAATTTGGTAATTTTGTATATGCTGTTGTTACGTATTATTACTAGCATCATTTTTATATGAATTACTGAGTCATCCGCAAGTCTCATATCATGTATGGCAAATAACTGACAGTCCGTGTATTTTATAAACTAATTGTTACTCGGCAAATGCATGGCCCATACTCGCCATCTTCGGCATGCTTGGGGAATGTTTGTCCTTTTGGCCAAAAAGGTGTATGGGCCGAGTATCATGAAATGTATGGGCCAAGCATCAGCCTTATAACTTGGCAGATTGGGTTGTTATTCATGTGCATGTGCATACAAGAGTACGTGCCTTCCTCCCAGCTTGTTTGCACTTTCATGAGACTTGGTTATTCTTGACTTCCCATTCCCTACCTGATGCGTGCTCGTTTTCATATGTGAGAAACAAAAAAAAAGTAAAAGTTGGATGGTGGATCAAGGAAAGGTTAACCGATTTTCTGCATGTTATATATATGCATACATACATCTTGTGTTTTCCAAGAACTTTGGGGAAGGAAGAATGAAAGGAGGATTTAATCAGTTTGAAAGTAAATCCATCTTACATTTTGCCTTTCCATTTATTTCTTCCATCCAACCAAACCAAACCAAACCTCTTCTTACTTTACTTAGCCTTTTCCTTTCCCATCACAGCCTCCTCAGCCAAAACGTATTTCTAAGTGTGAACTGTGAAATGAGCTGCTGCTGCTGCTGGTCCGTTCTGGTCTCCTTAGCTTTTCTGGTTAGAGAACCCATGAGCCATGCATAAAAGCTATCAACAACATTTTGTATCGTAAATAAATATATGTTCAACATGCGTGCGTGTGGAGTATATAATCCTCAAATGAATAGAGAGAGAATAGGAATAGGATGGATGGCCATACGTAATCATTAATAAATACATGGGAATGGAAATGGAAGCAATCAACCCAGCGAATGTTGTTAGCAATGATAATATGTTTGTTGATAACCAAAGAATGAGAAGAAGAAGAAGAAGAGGAAGAAGTTACGCAATTCTATGATAATGTATGGACTCCTGGTTCTGATCCTTCCAATTCCCAAAATAACTTTTTTTGTCCGACTTCCGCAACATTTCATTGCGTAAAAAAGTTGCTTTGAGTTGAGCAATATAAATGTAGCCTCAGCAGCTTAAGTACAACAATGCAATGCATTTGCAATGGATGGAATAACTCTACTACTAAAGAATGGAGACTCAATCCTCAATCTCTAGAAAAACAGAAGAGGAGTTCTCGGCTAAACTCCTGTGTGTTTCGTATAAATTGTAAGATTGTGACTTATTTAGCTTTTTGCTTCTTTGCTGACCAGCTTTCCTTTGTGTTTTCTGTTCTTTTGCCATTCCTATATTCCTATTGCTACTTTAGTTTTGAACCTTAGCTTAGCAAAAAAAAAAAGAAAGATTTTGTTTCTTTTTAGTTTTTTTATGGGATTCGCAAAGGAGAAGAGGGAATTCAGAGGAGTAAATCCAGAGACCCAGATTAGTGTCAGCAGCTGTGCTGTAAGTATACGAAGAATGTTTGTAAGAGAAAGTTCCAAAAGCTTGAGACTATTGTATAGCAATAAGCAGTTAGAATTTTTCCAAACTGAACGAATTCTAGATCAAAAGCTTTCCCTTCCCTGTCTTTAAGATCCTATGCGAAAAAATCTTAAGACAAAAAAATGTGTATTCACTACTACTCACACTACTTATGTATATATAGGGCAGTTTTCTTCTTATAGTTTTTAGTAGTTTACTTACATGTGTGTATAAAGCAAGAAGGCAAGGGCGGAAAAAAAGTACTTGACTTCACGAGTTGAAAGGGATTTTTCTCTTGTTATTCGTTTACTTTGTCGTTTCTTTTGGTAGGCAAAAAAGGATCAGTAACAAGAGAGAAGAGCAATGCATTATGGATAACAGTTTGCGTGCCGGCACAGAATCCTAAATTCCTCATTAACCCATACGTAATACACAGACACACTCGTTTTCTCCCTGTTTTATTTCTTCAACACCATATTCACTTCACCAGACCACTACTATAGCATGACTATGACTATCATACCACACCGCTAGAAATGCGTAGACAAAGACCACACTTGTATCAAATTTGATACACACAAAAGAAAGGAGGAGGAAGAAGAGAAATGTGGGAGAAGAACAGAGAAAAACGAGATTTTACAACTTTTATCCGGAAAATGTGATCCATGTTTTACAGAAAGGAGAAAAGTAGCATTGTGTGCGGATCTACTTTTTTTAGTGGCCGTAATGCTCCCTTATATTATTGGATGCTGTTAAATGCTACTTTTGCCACATTTTGCCCATTCACTTGAAAAAAGAGAGGAAAGCGGCACTAAACTTTCCTTTTTTTCTTCTTCTTTCTTTTCTTTAGCAAATGATGCGATGTGTTGGAGTTGGATAGAGGTAACTCTTCTTCTTCTTTTTTTTCTGCTACCAAAAGACCAATGCGTCGGCTGTTTCTTATGGTATTCTTCGGGGTTGATGCTATTGTTCACTATTCAGAAGAAAATTGCGTATGATGGCACATAAAAACCGAATAGTTTTATGTAGTGATAGTAGGTACGTGTATGTAAAAAGTCCTGTAGGAAAACATCTTCTTTTCTATACACACATACGCAGATGTACTCCGTACGTATTTACGTGCACCAAACCAACCTCCACATCCACACCACTGTGCTTTTAGAATCTAAATGGGAGCACTGAAAAAAGTGGGTATGATTCTATCCCCCAATCTTCTTATTCTTCTCTCTGCTTTCTTTTAAACGGACACACTCAAAATTGCAAAAAATATATGGGAACGAAGAAGGAAACACGGAAGTAAGTAGGAGACAAAAATGAGGAGGCAAAAAAGCCACTGAAGAGCCTCGTTTATATCGCATGCAGAGATGCCGAACACATACTATTACACGACCAGCAAGAGAGAGAGAGACTCTTTTCACTTCTTGTGTTTCTCTTGAGAGGAAAATATTTTTGCATAAAGTTGGAACGTTAAATAACAACTCGGCAGTTTTGTTTTATGTGTATATATTTTCCCTCACTCACTCAACTCATTCCTTTCTTTCACTACTTGAAGATACGGGGAGAGAGAGGAAATATTCAGACTTGATCGTAATAATATCGTTTTCTCTATATTGCCATTTTTCACAGAGAAAAAAAGGTTAAGAATAGATTTGGGAATAAGTTTTATATACAAGAGGAAGCTATATTGCAAAGTGAAGATATAGTGTCACCAAAATGGAAAAGCCCCCGACCCAACAACAAAAAGTCCTGGTCCTGATGTGTAACGTCAGTATATAGTATAAGTAGCAGTGTGTCCTCGTTTTTTCGTATGTGTTGATGTTGATGTCATCAACACAAGAATTCCAACACCACCACCATGAAACTAACGGCAATTGTTACATACGTGCATGCACACACCACCAGCCAAAAGAAGGAACTGAGGAAAGGGGACAATTTGGAGCTCACTTTTCCTTCCTCAACTTCCTCTCTCTCTCTCTACTTACACCATCACCACTATCATCCCAGCTTACGCTCCAAAGTAGATGAGGTATGTTATGTAACAAAGGAGAAGAGAGCTTTCCAACAAAAAAACCTAGAAGAAATCTGCGATCATACTACTACGATACTACTTTTGCTACTTCCTCCTTGAAGACGAGCATCTGAGGAATATTACACACATGGAGCGTGTAAACTGTAAACTCATTTTTATATGTGTTTATACATGCATACCATCTGTATATATACCGAGAGATGATGGGAAGTGAGTTAAGTGCGGGATGAGATGCATATTGTAGAATTGTAGGCAGTAGAAGCACAAGGCATCTCGTTCTTCTAGTAATCTTACAAGGAATACCGGAAATAGGGTTGAGTAAAAACCTGGTAAGTTTCTACTATCCTTTCGTAAAATGAAATGAGCTGCAGTATATACGTGTTTTCTGTAAGTACGTCCTACGTCCTACATCCTATCTTATTTTTCCACGAGAGTCGTCAGCACTCACATCACATCACATCCAATGTGCAAGCAAACCGTATCTGTCGTTTCATGTCATGTCTCCACACACACGTATATATGAGTACATAGTATGTACACCCAATTGAACCATTTATTTACACCAAATGAGTATCTCTTTGAGTTTCGTATCAAGAAGTACGTTTACTCTTCTATTTTGCACTTTTTCTCTTCTTTCAGCCGCCACCTTTCTTTACTTCATTCTCATTTTCATATGTACTTTGCTATATAAAAACAGTGTGGTCTCATCCTGATCCTCATCAACATACGAAGCTCATTCTATAAGAGAGAGAATTGTATTTGTCCATGAGGAGCCAACAAGAACATAACCCAATGAAAAAAATTCCCAAAAGTGAACAATCACATTCATAAAATTGCCAGCTCTCTTCTGACTCGTATGATTCTCAATCACAAAAGCCAGGCCAAGCCAGGGAGTCAGCGAGTGAAACGAAAAAACACAAGTTTTTTTTGGATGAGCCAGCTGAACCTCTTCTGCATGAATCTATTTCCATTGTATTGTATGCATGGCATTTATTAGCTTAGATTAGCTATGTTGACTCATGTAAAAGGAAGACACTTTGTTCCTAGTTTGTATACTCATCCTCCTCCTGTATACAACTTCCGAACAGTCGGCGTCGCTACTACAAGTACAACGGGAGGCAGTTCAGTTTTTCAACGAGACCAGACCAGCGGTACAGAACAAAACACAAGAACTCATTGTGCGATTGAACAGATGAGGACAAAAGATTAGGATACACACATGCTTTTGTTTTTGTACGGAGTACATACAACGTACGTATTATGCTCACTCTAAAAACTTTTGCTACTGCTACATATGCATAAATGAGTCTTTTCAAAGGTTTACAAAGGAACGGATGTGATCTATAAGTTTGCTAGCACAATGACAAAAGTAACAAAACATCTAGAGAGAGGCATGCTGCTAGCTGTTACTAACTCTACTATACTGTTCTTATGTATAGCTATCTACAAAACCCATTCGAATAGCAGAATGACATTATTATGGGAAAAGATTCCGATTCCCGTTTTCCCACTTTATCTCCTTTCTCAGCACATTCCAAACGGGCCAAAAGATTACCTTTAAAGGAAGCATATGCTATACAAAAGTACGTATCATTTGAATATTGCTTATTAAGCGATGATGCCTATTCTCTATATTCAGACTTTTGTATTATGTTTGCTCACCGCTGACTGTGATTGTAATGCTTTATTTGAATACCAGTCGGTTCCAGGCATTTCGGGTATTATTCTGTTCTGGGAATCAAATTATACTTTTCTTCATCACATTCAATTTGCCTTTTTTATGTCATGCTGCTATCATTGAATTCCAGCAGGCAACTTCCCACGGATTTACTTGAAAAGCCCATGACAGGAAGACAACAAAAGTCAATAAGTTTGTTATGGGGGGAGTGCTTGATAATTTCATTAAGTTGGTTATAATCACCTTGAACAAAAAGTTTTTCCAGTAGTAGCACCACTTTATAAGCTGCTGCTGCTGCTGATGATGAGTATTTGATCATTGAAATGGATCTCTGTTTCAGTCTTTTTTCTCCCACTCTCTCAGTCTACCTCAATTAACCAGGGACGAAACAAAAACTCGTTATTTGAAACTAATACGTTTATAAACGTAGCTTTTTACAACAACATGAACACGAACATGAGCAAAGTAATAGTAACCCCAGAAAGTTTTTGGCAGAGTGGGAGTATAGTGATGCACCGATGAGTTTAAGCTCTGAAAATGTCATGTCATGAGGATACAACGAATGGAACAAATCAGCAGTTGAAATCAAGCGGAAAGGACGGGAAAATTAAGACAAAACTGAGCAGCTATTACTTTAGTGAAGTGAACCATTCAAAGAGTTTCAGGAAGGGAGTAAAAAAGACTAGAAACTTTTAGTTTGGAATTTAGAATGATGATGATGATGATGATGGTGATATGAGTTTGCTGGCGCTTGCTTGTATACTCTTGTACTCGTACTAGCAAAATTATTGAAATGTGCATAATTCTCTTTAAATTCAATACTTTGGGAGCTGCTCTCCACTCATTCTTGAGCTCCAGGGAAAGCTTTGTGATAGTAGGAAGAAGTGAAGAGAAGAAAAAAGGCTGAAAAGCTGCTACTGCCTGCCTGCTATACATATGCTATGCTCCAGGGAGACATTACTGCTGCTTCATCTGCTCATCGTCCCATTTATTGTGAAGGAACAAAACCACATCATAGTAGCGTTGTGGTTTGGTTGGTTTTGCGTACGTAAACTAACTGTGTGCGTGTGTGTGCTTTTTAGAACAACAAGAAAAGATTGGGAAAAGGCAAACAAGAAAGGACAACATGCTTTCTAAATCTGTGTATAGGCTTTTTTTTTTTTTTATTTTCCTAAAAAGTCACATTCTAATAATCTTTCCTGTGGTATATATGGTGTGTCGTATGTGTACTTATTTATATGAAGATACTAACCATGAACCCGTTGATGGAGTGTTTGTGTGTTTGTGTGTATAAGTATATATTGCACACGCATCGGTTCAACTCTAAACTAAACCCTTTTCTTTAAGTTTCTTTTCCCCATTTTCTCAACTCAATGAGCAAACTGATTGAGAGAAAATGCGAGGAAAAATCAATGAAATGTTATTGCTCCTTTCATCGCATCTTCTTCTCTAAATACAAATAATCCAATGTTTTGTGTTAGTTGAAATTGCACTGTAAATTGAAACTTTATAGGTGGATTTTTAGAGGTTTTTATGTTTCACTCAAACTATATAGAAATTGAATGTGCGTTAAGCAGTGAGCAGCATAATATTAAAATCCCTTCTTTTAGGAAAATACACCTCTACCCATCCAATTCATCCATCCATCTAGCCTGAGGAGTGTAAACAATCAATAAGTCATGTTTATGTCACTACAGTATTCTTTATTGGACATGGTCCTTCCTCCAAGCAGTTTTCATCTCATAAAGATAAATTGGTGGGGACAAGCCAAAAAAACAATGAGTGTAACGAGTGTCATGGAATGTGTACGTACGATACAATGCGATACATCGTTCACTGCTATACCTTGAACAAAATCCAATTTCACATGTCACCCTCGTTATGCTTCAAGGTAAAAGTAAAATGTTCCCTCGACGAGATGATGGTGAAGCGACATGACTTTGGCATGGTATCATGGCTTGTGCCATGACATTAGTCGAATAATACTATCATTTACTCTTCCTACTCCTCTCTGGAACAAGATAGATAGATAGATACAAGTCAGTCTTACCTGGGGAGACTGACTGACTGTAATAGATATGATATTAGTGCGTGTGTGTGTGTCTATCTCATCGAGTTTGGGACAGCATGAAACCAAGAGCCTACTACAACCTACCTATATAAGGTACCGGCCGGCTACGCACGCACGTACTACACACCACACCAGCTTATTGAATACGCACCATATAAAGTAAGATGTTCTGTAACGGTAATGGTTACGCAGAAATGAGTCTTGTTAAAAACCCAGCTAAATCCCTTGTCTTTAGCTTTTACTTCCTGTTCTCCCACATTTTCATGTTGATGACGACCGCCATCAGACTCCTCGTAGGTTAGGCTCAAAAAAAAGGTAGAGCTGTAGCTTCTTTTTCCAAAACCCTAACGACAACGAGTTGTATATTGTAAATTCTACTTACTCACTTTGTCCTCCAAAAACTTTTGTGTGTATTTTGGTATTTTCAAGTACACATATGGTATTCCTTCCTACATTCTACATTTCCTATTTTCCAAGCTTAAAGTGTCAAGATCAGTAGTCAGCCAACCAAGATCACATCACTTGGATTTTTTTTTGTTTGAGCTTGAGAAAACAAAAGCAAAAATGGTGATTCTTATTTCTCGTTCCCTTTTTTTGAAAGCGAATACTACGCTTACGCTCATGTGTGTGTGTATATACTCGTCTGCATATAATTTACAATGTACATAATATTTCAGGAGCAGGGAGATAAAGAGAGCAATGCTCTGCCAGTTTCAGATTTAGCCTTGAAATAGCAACAAACCTTATTTCTACATAATGTACCGCCACCATTATAACCATTACTTTGCAATCGTGTGTGTTGCTAGTACAGCAATAAATGGGAATATCCGCTGCTGAAAATGTACAGAAAATTTCAAGTCAGAACACGAAAGTCACATATATATCCCTCAGCTTTAGCTACGCGACTTTGTATGATGATGTGACAATCATCATGGTATGTATACAGCCAGCGTGGTGTGGCATATGATGGTGTACGATATGAGACGCGTTAAAACAGAAGAAAAGGCAAGACATACATAGATCTCAGGAAGCACGTTCCAAAAACTTCCACTACGGTATTTTTTTTGGTTTTTCTACACTTTTTGCTACTTGTTTTATTTCTTGTTCTGTTGCACGGTAACACACACAGAAGACACAACAACAAAAATCTTCAAGCTGTGTGACGATCAGAGTTGAAATGATGATGATGATGATATGATGCTGGCGGTGATGATAGTTATGGTAGCAAGCTAACTGCTCCATCTTCTTCTAATAAGATGGGATGACAAAATGGAATGGAAATGGAAGGGCCTTAGAAAAACTGTAAATGTGACACTCTCAATGTGATATGTGGGATATATTATAGTTATGGACAATTTTTGGGTTCTTCGGCCCAAAAAAATCCAGAATGTGGGAAACAGAAGTTCTGGATGGCTGTGGCTTTATTTACCTATTAATGAATGCTGCAGAAACGTAGGTATAAAACTATGGTGGTGGTGAAAGTTGGTGCGTAGGTATATATATATATATAGAATGAGCATCTTCTCCAGATTTGGATTTTTTGCTAGTCTGCTGTCTCTAGCACTCAAGGAGCCTGCAATGTATTAGATACTAAGTAATAAAATTAATATTCAGATTGGAGAAAGTCGCCAGCAACGTCGATGCATATGTCTGCCTTTAGTTGGCTAATTCTTCTATGATAAAATGCCAATTTCAGTGTGCCCCATTTATACATTTTTACTACTACAAGTGGACACAATTGTTTGTGTCATGGGCGTTATGTCCATGTCACTGCGGTGTCTGTGTTCACATATTTTAATGCGTACAAAAACCTTCTATTTATGTCGGTTCCTACTTAAAGTTATCCTACTTCCAACAACTTCTCAGATGAATTCCAAGCCCAACCCATGATATTTTGATATGACCCAACTAATAAATGTAGCATTGAAATCATACATCACAAAATTTTTAGCATCATATCACCATAATTTATTGCACAAAGCCAAGCCATCCCAACTCAACTCAACTATCAGAGGCCCGTCGTTGCAATAACCATGCGAGTTTGAGAACAGTATTTCCCGGATACACTCCTGCACCTAACCCCATGTCGACTATATCAAGACGTAGAAAAGAGAGGAACTTAAAAAAAAGTTGTCTCCCATTTATCTTCCCCGACTTGATGACAGAGAGAGTCAAGTCAAGTTAAAGCCAAATTTTTTGTTGACTTGATTCTCTATGAAAAGCCTGCTGCTGCAAGGAGGCTTTTGCAGTTAAACTCTTTAAGCGTATTAGGAAGGCATGTACATACGTAGACTTTTTTTTATATATTTTCGGACACGGGAAGCCAAGCTCACAACATAACAGGAAAAGAGAAAGAATTACCAGACTGATACTATATTTTTAAACTGCACACTCCATTCCACTCTACGAAAAGATACAAATAAATGTATGAGTGACTAGTAAATAACTTGAACATCCCGAATTTCTCCTTCTCTCTCATCCGGATTAAGAGGGGCAATGATGCAGTACAATAAGCGTACAAAGAGAGAGAAAAAAATCCAAGTATGCAGTTTCAGTTTTTTGTGTGACACATCGCTTACAACAGACACACACACACACATTTACACAAGACGAGAAAATGTGTGTGTTAGTTTATTTGAGTTTCCTATCCTATATGTTTCTCAAGCCGCACGTTCGACCTGTCATATAAAAAGGAAAGAACCGCAGGAGCAGAGAGAGAGAGAGATGCACTCTTTTTACTAAATTATTAAGCCCTTAAGATTTTTTAAATTTCTTCGTGTCTCATCTCTCCCATCTCCTATTTTGCAGAGTATACGTTCATATCATATACTACACACACGCTTTCAAAAAAATGTATGTGAGAGAAAGACTTGACAGTAAGCAATGCAATAATAATACTTTACAACTGCTCCTATTTCTACCACTGTTGCTTGGCTTTGGCTTTGGCTTGCATGTGCAAGAAAAACCAGGATGCTCCTCGTTTGAGACAATTTTGAATTCTAAAAGTTGCATTTATTTTTTTATCCCCTTTCCTTTCTCTCTCTCTCTCTCCTATTTTCATACTTACATCTACATCCTTCACCTCCGTAAGAGAATAATATGTATGTGCTATACGAAGCGTACAGAGCAAGTAATAAACCAGATGAGCTCTGGGACCTAAAAAAATGCCGACTAATATATGCACATGTGTTGTATTCTGTGTTGTGAGTGTGTGTGTGGATTGTGGATGACTTTTTTTTCTCCTGGCTTTGTTGCATGCATAATATTTTGGGCACAAAAAGCATTTTGAGCATTTTGGAAGCTCAAGAGAATACCTCACGGATGCGGGTGTGCATATGCCTACTTTACATGCCTTGTTGTTATATCATATGCATACCGTAACAAAAAAAATATTCTTCTGCTTTCAATTTTTTTCTGCTTCATATATCCCATCAAATGTATGCATATGCATGCATGGTAGTACACAACACACACATCCCATCGCTATATTTACTAAGTAAGTTGAGTTGTCGTTCGCTTCACTGATGAAGTCTTACAATTTCTAATCCATTTTTCCTCTCATTCATACATATACATATACACCTTTCAGTTTCAATTTTTGCGTGGAATCTTAAGAAAATAGTGAAACTGACTGAAGGGTAGAGAGAAATGTATGCATAAATTCAGCCATCAAACCCCCGAAAAAAAGTGCACAAGCGAAGAAATTACATATTCAAAGACTGCTCCTGCGGTGCCATGTATATTTACTTCTTTTCGTGTCCTGAAGAAAAATAACAGTTTGCATTTGGTCTTGTACTTGTGTACAAGCTTTGTGAGAGCAGAGTGAAGGCATTTTAACTCAAACTATATAAAGTTGGCTTATGGGTTTGTTGGTTAAAATATGATAATGCACTAACCAGATCACCATGTTTTCTTCTTCTTCTTTTGCCGTCAGTCAGGAAAATGCTCTGGCGTGCTTTCATGCTATCGGTGCATTATCATTAGAGAAAGACGGAGTGCTTAATTCTGTTTGTGAGCAGTGGAGCAATATAGTAGTAGTAGCAGCTTGCTATTGCTACTGTACATGTACTACATCGCATCATCGTCAGAAGAGCTCAGCAATAGCAATAACATGCATTCCTCCACTCTACAGTTTCTTTTCTCAGCAACATTTTCTAATGATAATGCTAATGTCATTCAAAATAAGGAATTGTCGTGTCACATAACATTTTGTGCCTATCTAACGAGAAACCAAACAGAACCAAATGACTTTTCCAATTCTTTAAGAGAGCCACATTTTGTTTGCTCTCCCCCGTAAATGACGCTTGACGGGGGAAAGGTAAAATATCAATTATTCATATTGTACATATTTTTTTATATCGAGCTTCTTGTTCTTTTCCAATATTTTATATAGGGATTTCAATGGCTCCTTCCATTTTCGGCTTTACAGGAGAGAGGATTATCTGCTAAAGTGCATGCACAATGACACGGGCCGAGGAAGAAGAAGACGAAGAAGAAGAGGAATAAAATAAAAATTAAATAGAAGGAATGAACACGACATGCCAAACACGACTGTGGTCTTTTGACACAACTGCGGCCTTTTGTTTTAATAGCATGAAAGTAAGTAGAAGTAGTAGCTGCACAGCGGCAGTATAAGATAGGATGTGAGTATACGCACGCTCACTTTTACATCTGCAGATCCGACATTCTTGTCACACCTTCAGGTTTTCTCGGGTGACTTGCATTGCAGTCGGAGATGTAAATAGTAGCATTTAACTCCTCGACAGCGTTCACACCTCGCACTATATTTTCCCTCCTATTTGCAACTTGACTAAACAACTTTGGCAGTTATCCACCAAAAATCTTTGTACTTTGTACCAAACACCAAAAAACCAAATGAACAGAATGTTTTAGCAGATTAAGAGAAAACACACAACCAACATCTAATCACAAATCTGTTATATGCATATGCTTATAACCCGCCATATATTATGTAACCCGTAATCCCGTATCATAAAGATTTAAACATTTTAAACCATAAAATTTAAATGAAAGCTGCGCTCAACTCGTAGCTCTAGTAGAAAACACAATTTTTTAAAGCAAATACACTACTTTTTACCATTTCCCAATACACTCTTTACCTTTTTCTTCTTACAACACCCCATGACTGTGATTTTGTAGGAGGATTGTGTGAGTTGTAGTTGTGTTATGTAATTGGCTTCGTATTTCAGATCTCACGGTTATTTGTACGCATAGATGTTGGCACATCCAATCCTAGGTAATCAATCAGTCACACTCGTAAATTAGGTGAGAGAAACGATTCCAAAAACAAACGATATTGAGTGAGACCTCTCCTTGACTTACGATTAGATATACCAGACCATGTCTTTCTTCCTATGACAATCTGGTTTCTTGAGGTTTTGAATTTGAAAGAGTGAGTTTCCGTTGGTTTTGGTTTGGGCAAGCTGTCAATACCAAAATATTGTTATCTTGATTTAAGGTTTCTTGAGATTTCAAGGTTCCAAAAATGGGAACAAGTTTAAGAAGATAAATTAGGATGGTCAATGAGGAGCAAGATTTAACATAGGTTGGTTTATTTTAAAGGGTTGAAGTTGAATGGGAAATATGTAATGCAGAATTTCTTATTTCAGCAGCTTACGTTCAGGATTCTTTGCCACAAACTTGTTCTTCAGAAACACGTCATATATTATATTATGGCTATCAAATCAATGGTCAATACAAAATTAATTGACTCGGGAAATATTTTAAGCACCACGAGCAAAGTTCAATTGAATGAAATGAAACGGTGTCACAGAGATCATATCATGCTGCTCTTGAATTTTGTCAAAATAATAAACTGAGTTGTTGTTAGTTATTATATCGTGTTAGACAGGAATAGAAATGTCGTAGTGTGGTGTGGTGGAACAAAATGAACTACTATAATATTCGGGTTCCTACTACTTACGCTTCTACACACACGCAAATCGCTCAGAGCGTTTTCTCGTGCACTCCACAATAATACAACAACCTGCCACTTTTGTGTATAAAATGGAATGAAAATGTTTGGGTATTCATAGATTTGAACCAGCTGTGCAAATGAAAAGCCAATTAGTCAACTACTTCATGAATACTCCACTCCAACTCCAGCATGTCATGGCATGGCAATTCATAAAGGATCTGGAATGAGTGCTATGCTGGTCTTCTTAACCAATGCTAATAAATTACTTCATCCTGTGTGAGCCGGTCGGTACGCTAGGTCACACAATTTTATCCATTCATTATGTATAGTAGCGTGTGTACGTATATTTATTTACGCTCGTCCTGTATAAAATAGTCAGGAGAATCGTGCAAAAAGGAAACGTAAACTAAAACCAAACCACCTCTTCTTTGGCTTATCACTTTTTTACCAGGTCTGAAGGCAATATCGTGATGAAACTCATCTTCATGCTGTGGTATGGTGGTGGTAGTGGTGATGAAATCAACAGCAAAGTGAAGAAGAGCAGAAGCAGAGCTGCAGAGCAATCTACTACTTATTAAGCAAAAAATATGAGATGAGAAGCGATGCGATGGTTGTGATTAGCAAATATATATCTGCAATTCATAAATTAAAATGAAAGGCATGAACATATTTAGGCATCCGGTAGAAACTGCTACAAACAAACTGCTACTACAATAACTGCTACTAAAATAACTGCTACCGACAAAAACTTCTACCACAAAAAAACTTCTACGACAAAAACTTCTACTCATGATTTTTAAAAAAAAATCCCATGAAGTAATTCAAGTGGACAAATAATATGTTTTGGTTTTATGCAAACGTGCTTGTCTCAGTTGGCAATCTGTATAATAAACAAAATTATGACTCCCAATGCGTCTCAATTTTCTTACACACCGTTCTTCTTTCGTATTTTTGAGAATTATGGCCGAAGAGCAGGAGCTTACTGATGAAAAATTAGAGTAAAAAAGAGACAGCCTTCAACTCCTTCAAAGTTAAAATATGGAAAGATAAATGAAAATATAAAATCATTAGTCAATACGTAAATATCAGGAAATAAAGAACTGTCAGATTTTCTTGAAGGTATAGCAAATTAATACGCACAGTTATGTTATCACAAAGTATAAAATGAATTGTTAGCGAATTCTGAACTGAATACGGACAATGATAACAAGGTAATCCAAGAACCAACACCAGCAAAAGTGAAAACTAGACGAGTAAATGTTTAGTAGAATCCTCTTGTTAAAATGTGATATATTCAATATTGTTGTAGTTTTAACGTTAGACTTAAGATTTAAGTAGAAAAAACAAAATTATATAACCTTTGACAATGATATAATGAAAAACAAAACCAAATCATATTTTATATAGTAGAAGTTTTTGTGGGTAGCAGTTTTTGCTGGTAGACGTTAATTTTGGTAGAAGTTTATTCGTAGCAGTTTGTGCAGTAGACGTTTTTTTCGTAGCAGTTTCTACCTAGAACCCATATTTATATTGCCCCACACTGCATGATGATAACGATTTTTATGTTGGTCGTACGTGATCTTATGAACTCATATACTCAACCTCAACCGTTTAGCATAAAAAAGGCGATCAGGATCTGCCTATGATTATGATGGCTATGCAAACTAATTCGCTATCCTCAATCAATGCTAATCTTGTTATGGACTGCTTTAAATCACTTTTATACTAGCTCAACCAGCCCGCATTAGGTCATATAAATGCTAACGAGAATGAGTTCAAACAAACAAGAGTATAAATATAACCCATTTATGCTTCCGTCATTCTCCGGGTGTCGTGACATTACTGAACAAAGAAAGGTTGGAAAGTAGAATTCCATTGGAATGATAGTTGATACTACCTGCATGAGATTTTTATTAAAATCCATAAACATCCACATGATTTGCTACTTAATGGCACTCGTTGTATATACAGGCATTTTAAACAAAACATTAAAATCTTTTGTCGTGGCTGGATTACTGCTGTCGACGCGGGCAATTATCATACTTTAAATATTGGCCTTCTCATAAACTAGCCCGTGTATTACTTTCCATCTGAACATTTCTTACCTTGCTATTCCTTTGATTACTTATTGTGATCATGTCATTTGAATAAGCATTCTATTTGTCAACAATTTAAGTTACTTTTTGCATCACGGTATCATACCTAATGACTGTATCATCTACGAATGTGTAAGATTTAAACAAAAATATTTTTAAAGCTTTGGGACGTGGTATTATCATAAAAGATACAATGTACTTAAACGTGCAAAAAACTTGTTACTGCCTTTTTTACAATGCAGCCCCCCGTTCGGGGGTTTAAACTATAGGCAACTTGTGAGTTATGAGTACCAAAAGAAGTGGTTTCACAAAAGTCATCACCACTTGGTTTTAAAAACATACTTATATGTATTCTGAGAAATTAATACAGAAACAAGAAAGTTGAATACAAACATGGATTTCTCCTTTTCCTCCGGCAAATCTTTTTACAAACTCATATCACATCGCATCAATAAAGATTTTTTCCATTGCTGATTTTTTTCTTCATTTTTTTCTAGAAATTCATACCTTCAATTTACTTAGCACTAAGGTGAACACTTTTATTTCCCTCCCTCTCCATACACAATGAATATTTAATATGTATCATTAGCAAGCGTTGGAGTACGCATATACCACGCCACAACATTATGATGATATGAAATTTGATGATTATTACAACGATAATGACAGCAAAGGGCTCGGGGAATGTTGTGTGGTGTGAAGTAAAGTTATATTTCAAATTGCGATTTTCACCAACAAATGTGTATATTTATTATTACTTTTACAACTTTTTTGGTTGTTTCTTTTTCCATGAAAAGAATCATAATTTTTTTCATGTATTTCGCAGTTTTATCACAAAGTCGCAATTAACAGCAGTTTTTTCTTCTTTTTTACTTCGGTTTCGAGTTTTCGAGAGTGTTAAAAAGAATGACGCAAAGTTGGAAAAAGTCAAATAAATGTTTTTCTACCCTTGAAAAATGCTGAGCTTTACTGTATGAGCATGGCCGTGGGTATTAGGTATATTATATTACATGTGTTTGGTTGTGTTATTTGCATTAGAGGAACCTATAAAACATTTCTGCTGGGATACAGAAAGGATGATGAGGAGAGCATCGGGTCAGGCAGGAATGAGCCAAAAGTGCGACGAAGTAAAGTTGTAATGGAAGGTATGTACATCTAATATAATATAATGTCTGGCTATGGATTCTGCATACTGATTAGCTGCAAAAAAAGCTACGTAATTGCTTTCATGCCATGCCACTACTGTAAATACTACAAGTGTGAGAGACAAAGTTGAAAAAGCTAAATGCAAATTCTTCAGCTTGCATACTAGAAGAGTCCCTATAGACTGCAGTGCAGCTTTACTTAGGTATATGTATTTCTGCACGAAGTTGCTAGTCTCTTTTCACTTCACACTTGCAATCAACCTTTGTTTTGTATTACGTTTTTGAAACTGTTCTTCATCACATCGGTCCAAGTGAGTTCTGATCTGATATATACATAAAAGCCGAGTTGGAGTGAGTTATGTCACCCTGCCATGCCACGATCAGCCATCTCTGGTTGATCCATTGAAAATGGGAAAGGAGAGAGATGTCAATAATAATAGATTTAAAAGATGGAACGGAACCAAAGAAAACTAGGCTTGGCTTTGGCTTTAGCTTCTTCTAATCCACAAAACTACAACTCAAAGTCAAGTCACACTCTCTCGCTCAAAAAGCTCTTCACTCATTCAGATAGTTTACTGCTCATTTGAGAAAACGGATAAAAAGTTTGTTTTTTGTACAAAAAGTTGTAAAACTATTGGAACAAAAATGGAACAGAATAAGAAGAAGGAGGAAACAACAACAGAAAGAAGAGAAATACATGACATGATGATCATGCTCATCATGAGGGAGAGCACAGCAGAAGAAGAACCGGAATACAAACAAACTGGTTTTTATGAACCCCTGCCAATAATAATGCCAACAAAACCAGGCAAAATATAGTAGTAGTACTCCTTTCTCACTGTTGCGGACTTTCCTGTAATGCAAATGGATGATGAAAAGTAAAAAGTTACGTAAATACTACACACATTATATATGTTGTTGAATAATATACAACAAAAAAACTGTTTGCATGCGCCTTTGTTTAGATTCTCCTACAAATAAATAATGGTTTGCATGGTTTTGTAAGGCATTGGCGTATATTGTGAGAATGAAATCGGGCTATTTCCGCTTTCACATGAGGTTGCCTCTGGTTTGTAAAATGTTTTTAAAAAATGGACTACACGGGTTTTCTGGGAGTTTTGGTTTGGTGCTAGTCGCTCTCCGCAATTAATTTAGCAGTTAAAACAACTTTACAGTCATCATCCTCATCATATTACTTTCCCACCATCAACAGCAGCATCTTTATAATGATGATGATGAGGTTTTATGTTTTGGTTATTAAAATTACAAGGGATAATTTGCAACGCTTTTCTAAATTTCCATAAGCAATTCAATCTTCAATCAAGGTCTTTTTATAATGGTCATATAATATGTCTATGGAGAGGTGTGTAAACACTCATGAATCAAAGGTGATCAGTTAGCAACTCTCAAATTGCTGTTTTGTAAAATTGTAGCCAAAGCCAACCCAAAAGGTCCTCGACTGATAAGCTTCTGGGCAATCATCGGCATCGTCATTGTGCACAACTTTTCAGTAAAATATTATGACTTTTCAGCCCTACAGAAAGGAGCGCCGTTTTCGTCATCAAGATAATGTATCATGTGTACTTTACTGTTGGGCAAAAGCACTCATCGGAATTCAATGGTGTTTTTGTTTTGTCTTTTAGAAAGAACAAGATGAGGGCCACACACCGGGAACGACAACGATCCTTGTAAATGATGATCGTAATGGGTTCCACATTACAGCTCAGCAAGAGACTTTTAGCCAAAGCCAACAAAAGAATTATATGCTACATTCAACATTCTCCATCACGTGGGAGAAGAAAACAAGCCTATGGAAATGGAAGGAATCTTTGTGGAGTTGCAATATATATGTACTACTGCCACTACCTTTCCTATTTTCTAATAAAAACTCCTTTCAACTCTTGTATTATGCTTTTTCCGTGCGGTGGTAATTACCCCAAAGTGAAATAAGAGAGTTTTAAACAATTCTTCTCTGCCTGGTTTGGTTTGCTACTACGTGCTATTGGTAAAAAGACATTGTAAATTGTAGATTGTAGCAAAAGCAAAGCTCTGCATTACATATTACATCATCGACGTGAAGGAGTAATGAGATGGGAGCAGCAGCAGCAGCAAGCAGCACAGGATACTTATACTTACAATCTTACAAACACAAACTGCATCTCTTCGGGACATTTGAGAGTGTAACACCGAAGAAAATGCTTCTAGTTTAGTGCTTCACAGAACACAACAAAAGCTGTAGCGACCACACCAAACCAAACCAAACCAACATAACACTAGGATATATTTTATATGATATTGCTTTTTTTGTTGCTGTGTTTTCGGACATGATGAAAAAATCATGGAACACACGTATACATTTCCCTTTTCCCATTTTATACTCTCTGTCTGCCACTTGAAAATGACTAATTCATTACGTAATGCGTGTCTGCAACAACTGAACCAGACACATCACAAACTACTCCACTTGTGAGTGTGTGTGTGTTTTCCACTAGGAGAGTAGTTGAGCATGATACAGAAAAAGTGATTGGGATTGTGTGTAAAAAAGAAAGAGCAAGAATACATGTCTTTTTGGGCAAGCTCTTTTTATGGCTTTTAAATGTACATCTGCTTTTCCTCCTTTCTTATACTTATTGGAGATCTCTGGAGTTGAGAGAGTGAAACGGATAAAAGCAGGATGTTCCTGGTGCTATGCTGGTGCTGCTGGAGCTGTGGAGCCATAGCCATATCACTGCAGCCTGTCTAATACTATACTGCTGGTTGGAAACTTTAAGTAGCCGAGCCTTCTGCCAAGCCCCAAGTAGTCCTTTTTGCCATATATATCTTTTCAATTGGAGAAGAGGATTAAGAGCTGAGAGAGACACAGAGGAAAAACACATACTTACGAGAATGACATAACAGAAGTGCTAGTGGTAATCATGCTTTTTCTTTGCTTTTCAAAAAAAAAGAGACAAAAACGATACTTTAGGACAAGACAAGCACGCTGATCATGATGATCTCTCTTTCTTTCTTGGTGTTATGTTAGGCTCAAAACCCACACCTCCTCTTCTTTTTCTCTTTTTCTTTCACTCATCCGTTCAATAAATTACTTGCATGTAATGTACAACACTATAAAATAAGAAAAACATTGGAGAGAGAAAAATATAACGTGGTTGATGTCAGATAAGTAGACAGTAGCAGAAAAACAAAAGGGAAGAAAAAAGCAAGCCACTGCTGCTTTTATATAAATGGTATCATATACACGATGTACGACAACGACAGCACGATAGTAGTACGACGATGTCATTCTTTCTCTCACAGACAACATGTCCGCCTTCGTCTTTTCAAGTCACTTTTATGCTAAAAAGTGCTCTGTCACTTGTCACAAGGGAAAAAAAGAGGAAGATGATCTTTGGCACAAGTCAGAAAACTCAGAAGAAGACTAAGTGCTGTAAAACAACCATTTAAAAATCATGGCAATGGTGGATTGGAATGGAATGAACATCTTATAAAGATTTTGTTTAGGTCCTTTTGTGTCTAGTCAAAGTGATAATGAAAAAAATATACTATATCTATTTTCTAGATCAATGTACGAGGGATTATTACTTTAGTGTTATTGCATAGTACATCCATTTTCTGTCAGACATTTAGTTTATTCGCTGCAATTACATTACATTGCATTACTTATGCATCGTGCAAGTGACATGAATGACACACGTAAGCAAGTAAAAATAATTTTGGAAACGGCTCAACATAATGTTCCTAAAATTACTGATGATGATTAGAAAAGTTCATTAACTCTTCCAACATGAGATGATGATGATGAGCAGCCCGAAAATGTTTAAAAATTACTTGACTCCACTTCCGCGAAAGATTTTGGGAAACTTTGGTGATCTGATGTGATGTACACTGCAATTGCAAGGTAAACTGGTTCTTGATCCGGTAAAATGTGAAATGAGTCATTAGTGAAGAGTCATTTTGGACTGTTCAACTGTCTCAAATTCAATTAGTAAATTGCCGCAGTGCAAGTGCCACTTCAGTGGTGCATGTAACTCAAACTGGTTCGTTGCAGTGACATGAGCTTCCCCTGCAAACAAATACACGGGAAATGGGACTCCCAGTTTGACAAGAGATGAAATGACTTTTTGAAAAACAAAGAGGAAAGTACAGTTTGTAGTTTGTACTACATCCACTCAAATTCTTTGATGCAATTCCAAACTGTTGTTGTGTTATTGTATTGCTAGTTCCAACTTTGCAGTTAAATGTTTCGATTAAAATCTGCATCTCATTTAAAGACGGGATTGCAGAAAAGTCATTCAGCATGCATAATAAATAGCAGATGAAAGTATGAACATCCAAATCCAACTCCAACCTCTGCTCAGTTCATTAACAAAGTGTCAGCGATCCTATTTAAGCTTGTCTTATGTAGGGTAATGGGCAACGGTTGAGTTCTCAAAGCGTTGCTGATATCCTATGTTCCTCTTTCGCTTCTGTTTCAAATTGTACTAAAATGACAATTACAAAACATGTGTTGAGCGTTTGTTTTTCTACTCTTTTGAATTCATTATTTTGAAAACGGTTGACGGTCTCTGTATCCTTAAGTATGACACTCTACATACGGTACTGTACAGAGCTACTAAAACGATTGCATTACATAACCACTTTAGCATGCTACCAATTTTTTTGTCACAAAAATATTTTTGGCTGGGGACCAAAAGTGGTAAAAATATAAAAAAAAACCTTTTTGTGACAACGACAACTCTACTCGCAATAGAGAATTCCTATACAATTCAATAGCTTGTGGCTTGTGATATTTATTATATTGATACAGTGTTGATGTTTCTATATGAGAATGTATATCTCAGCAGGCCAGGCCAAATGCCAGGCCGCATTGAAATTAGGGAAGACAAGTGAACTTTAAACGGCTTATGTAAATGCATGCCATTATCAAGCTTCATCAAGTTGGAGGAGGAGGAGGAAAAAGTATGTACGAATGTATCATTGTCAGTGTGCTTCATGTACAGAAATATCAAATTGACGATGAGCATAAGAGAAATAGAATAGAGGACAAAAACATTTTACTATCGAGACCGACTACTGACTTCCTGGTGCAATGCAACAACAAAAATACCGAGTCAGCAGCAGCAGATAGGAATTCATTTAGACAATCAAGATAAACAAAAATACAATCTATTTTTATAACCAATACATACATTTCTAAATGTATTAATCTATCTATGCCGCATTCTTGTCCTCTTCTCTCATTCTCATGCATGCATGCATAGATGATTCTGATTCCATGGATTGATGAAACGAAACTTTTTTTTATGGGAACTAACAAAACTACGCAGTTCTTAGTTCTTTTCTTGCTATCAAATCAAATGAACATACATACATAAAATGCAGGCAATAAATACCTTCCTTCAGATCAAGGAGAGCTGCTGTTGCCGTTGCCTTCTCTCTCGCCTATACTTTCACTTTTTCAATGGGTTTGACAAAATTCCTCTAAAATATCTAGGTTAGTAAGCAAGTTGTGGTGCTAATTAAGTATTTCAAGTGAAAACATTATCAGTCTCATGTCAGCAAGGAATTTTCGTCCCGATTTTTCTGGTTGTTATCAAAGTTGAAGTTGATCAAGATGAGATTCATGCTTAAATGTGTTCCGTTTTCCCTTGTCCTCCTTTTGATTGTTATCTCGAAACCGGACGAAAACATACTATCATTGCATTCCTTACGTCAACTGCCTGATATTGATAAGTAGTAGCATTAACTGTTACAGCATTGCTTCACGTACGGCACGAAAAGTAAATGACAGTAGTTTGGTTTGGTTATCATCAAAGAGTTGGACTTGATTACCAAAAATCTTTCAGTAGGTAACTGACAGGGCGACGCGACATAGTAAAAGATGCCTGTTTTAAAACAAATTCTTTTAAAGTTTGAAAAAAGATTGGTGAATTTTTATGCATGCCAACATGCCAATGCCAACTCTCCTTCGTGGATTTCGGTACTGAGAATTCAATTTACGAAGACGCAAAATGTGACAATTCAGAAGATTGTGTTTATCATCAAAGAGAAACCTGTCTGAATTACTTTTCCACAAAATTTTAAAGATTTTACATGAAATCTATGTACGTACGTGAGCTTTTGTTGTTTGTCCCAAAAAATTCAATTTCCTCTTTTCAAACTACCTTGAACTGCTGTGACTGGTTCTAAGTTCAACAATCAGCAGCAAGCTCACAATTTAAAAACCATTGCGACTATATCCTAAAATTCTCTTAAACAACACACGTTTTGCAATAATACGCGTAGGTATATTATATTTATGTGTGGATTACGATTACACCGACGTGTTTTAAGTGCAAGTAATATATCAACGTTTAGTCATTCACTTCAGTACACCTCATAAACTTCAAGCCAATTTTTCATGCTCATTTTAAACTCTTTTTGTAGCAGACAGACTTTATGCGTCGCCTCTCGACTCACAATCACAACGCAACATTTAAAAAACATCTTTATGGAAATTCAATAAATATTGTGATACATAATAAATATGACATCCTTTTTTTGACGACTCAAACCATTGCGATTGAATCATTGCATTTCATCACGAACTTGAGAGAGGAACAAACAATAATTGTATATCTAACCGAAACGAAACGGAATACTAATGGGGTATGATGAGTCATGTCATAAACAATTTTTAAATGAAAACTACTTTTGTTTATAACAATTTCATCATGTCATTAATAACACGGATACTTAGGGTTTTTGATGCGGTTTATAAAGCCGCCTTTTTTGTACAATAGTTGGCAGTTGGCAATTGGACCAGAAAGAGTTACAAATATACGTATCTGTGGTTGAACAGTTGAACAACAAAACTACTTATTATGAACAATAAAAATTCACTTCTAAATCAAAAATGGTAATAACAATTTTCAAACAATGTAATAACATCAAAATCACCTTTTGTTAAAAATCATAAAGTCATAAGGAAATCGCATGACGGACGTTTATCAAGTAGACCAAAACTTGTGATAATGACTTTTGACAGTTTTAGTCAGAGGAGTAATAAATGTAGCCGTATAGCATCTAACCAGAGTCGCCCTCGTTAGCACAGCTTGACCTATACGTATTTCTGCTTTATAATTTGATTGACAAAAGTTGGTTCATAATATACATACATAAAAGTCCTTCCGATGCTTTGGCTGAAGCCTATAAAAACTTCAAATGAATATTCAACACAATCACCATCTCAGAACAACCGTAACAAATTCAAAGTGACAAGTAAACGGAACTTTCAAAAAAGCATTGGCTGTTGCTGTTAGGTCGGTCGGTCACATCATCCGCATCTAAAAAAAATATTTTTATTCCTGTGCCAAAATACCACGCACGAAGGCAAGGTCTAAACGCATGTTTTGTTCAGAAGGAGTAGGAGGTCAGAGTCAAATCTTGAGGTTGATCTAATCTTGATGATTGTCATTACATATTTACCAAGAAGTTCTAACATGCTTACACACACACCAAAAAGGAAGAGAAATGAACTGTGTACGGTGTATAACATACAATAGTTCGGTTTGGTTTGGTGGACGAGTATAAAAGTACGTACGGACGCTCAGGTAAAATGAAGATGCGCGAAGAGGCATGTAAAGGCATAAACAATGAAGCTATAAAACTTCCCACTGAACCTTAAAAGGGCATAATAGTTCAAGTTCAAAATGAAGTACAAGATAATCAAATCAAAATCCTGATGTCGAGCAAAGATGTACAGGATCAAATCAAACGTATAAAGAACGTGAACACGAGCAGCAGCAGGCACTTGAGCCACTGCATCTGCTGGTCTGCTGTTGCTAAAGGCATCGTTCTTTTTGCAACTCTTTCAAAGGGCAAAGGAACAACCAAACCGAATCAGTGACATAATGATAATCACCGAAACAAATGTATTCTACCATTCTCACCTCTCTCTTTCTCTAAATAAGTTCAAACTTCAAACTAATGAATCAGAGCAATTTAAATAGCTCTAAAAGGTGCACCAAAAGCAAATGAAAACCTGCCTTAAATTTTTTTTCCAAGCTGCTCCCAAAAAGGCACGTTTTCCCCATTCATCCCGAAGAAATGCTTCCTTTTCTTCTTTCATTGTATACGTACATGTACAATGGTCAAATTGCCTAGCCTAGAAATTACGCTAATGATAAGTTTAACTCTCATTCTTTCTCGCAAAAATGAGACATTATTATACGCACAGTTCATTTTCATTCTTTCGCCCAATCCTTGAATTGCATTGTATTGCATTGTATTTAAATTCAAATGTTTATCATTCTTGCTATGGTTTGATTGCGTGTTTATACTCTTTCACTTACCGGTTTTCTTAAGATCCAGTTTTGCATTGTTAATTTTCAACAAAAAATTAAATAATTGTGGATAAATTATTGTTATTTAACGCACTTAGGCATCCTTTTTTGCTCCTCGCCTATTACAATGTTTTTTACAAAGTTCATCGTGTCATTCAGTCATAAATATTTCAAAAAGAGTAATTTTCTCCCATGTGTTAAGGTCAAATCATTCAAACGACCGAGAACCATTGTGGAATGGAGTAATGGAGTAGTAGTGGAGTGGAGCTCTTCAATTAACTCTCAAGTCGTCGAGACGAGAGCATTTCTCTACTAACATCCTATCGTTGCACGCAAAACACACAAATCCACTTTTTGATATTAAACAAGACAACTCATAGTTTTTTAGTGCAGATGTGTGAACGCCTGGAATTTACTATTACACTTTGCTGGCATTTTAATGAGTTCTACAACTTCAGCAATGTGATAAGTATTATATATATACATAATATCTCATCTCATGGTTGAAGTAAGTACATGCGTACTTACGCGTTTTATTAACACAAATACCAAAAACCAACCCAACCAACTGCTGCAACCGCATTACATTACATTACAACACGTTTTTGAAGAGGGGGCAAAGAAAGAGAGAGAGACTTTTCCAGAAATTTATGCATCCCATCTCCTAATAATCTTATCATGATGATGTGGGCATAAAATAAACGTGGCACTTTGCTCCTTCCTGAATACATGCAATGCATAATACTGAACTCACTTTCAGAATTTTGTACAGTAGCAAATAATTCCGTAACATAACATAACATAAAACAGCACTGGAGAATAATATAATCACAACCACAGAAGGATCCTTATAATTTTTAGAATTTAAAACAGCAATATATTCACCAAAAGAATGTATGGTATTGTAAAATGCTTTAGTTGTTCCGCTGTTTTGTTGTTGCACTACAAGAAAATGTTGCTCGCGTTTTTGGTTTTTGGTGTTGAATAGAAATTGTGTACTAAAAACTAAAAACAATTCACCTAATGTGCACTTTTCCTCCTACTCATTCACTTTTGACGACGACGACGACTGACTGCGAGATGATGATGATGATATGAGAGGCTATGAATTAAATATTAAAAAGTTGGGAGTTTGGAGTTTACAGTCCACTAGAGATCAACCATGTCATATGTACAGTACAGTGTGATGTGATGTTGTATGTTCTTGTACAGGTGTATAGCGAGAACATGCACTACAAAACCTAAAACATCAAATGGTACATTAGACACGGGGATGAAATATGTTTGTAATGTGTATTATAATGATGAACTCATTCATGTGACACAGAAAAGGCTGAACCTGACTTTGGCTTTTTTGGGCTACACAAAACATATAAATTCCAGAGAAAATTAGGAGGTGGAGAGCCTATTTTTGGTGACAATGTTGAACAACTATGAAAACTTACTTTTTTGGCCTTTTATGTACATTCACAAGCAAATGAATTACCATAAGCATAAAAGTCTGATGTGATTTAAAAGTACAGAGATGAGTCACGGTTAGTTACTGATTATAGTAGCACACATGCTTAAAAAAGTAAATCTGTATATACGTACACGTGAACATGTTTCTGTTTTGACTTCACTTCAGTTTGAAAGCTTATGACTTTGACTATTAACGTGGGATGAGTTTCAACTCTTGATTTTAATGAAGCACACGGGAGATGCTGATAGCTGAGAGGAGAGCACATCCTAAATGACTAGGACAACTGCATCTGTCGTTAGAATTTACATGTGACAAGTAATTTTCAATATCCGCTTTTTGGAAAGGTAAACATAATTTTTGTTGTACAAACCAAAACCAAACTCAAACCTTTTTCTATACGTGTAAGTACTGCGTTGTAGTTTCTCAAATAAAATGTTTGTTATGGGTAGTAAATTTCAGTTTTTAAATAAGATGACGGTGATAGTAATACAGTTACATTATTATGACAAGGCTAAGGAGAAAATTAAGCCTTTGGGATTTCGAATACGAAGCATGATTGTAGTTTGGTTTTTGGAAGGAGTTAGAAATGATTTGTTACACAGTTATATATGCTCATTCGCTGTTTTGTTTAAATGAGAGGCGAAACACAATGCAATGGTCACTCTCAAACACATATTGTTCTAACGCATTAGTCAGTCATATCAAAACTTTTTCTGTAGTTTATGATGATGATGAGGATGATGAAGGTAGGTCAACCTAATCTATTTTTATTAATCTTTAATCCTTGAATAAACAGCGTATTGTTATTCGTCTTTGTCTGCGTGGCGTGTAGTAGTATGTATGTATATGTGTAACAAATACTGCAAAATCATGATTGACGATCATAGTTGTCATGTTTCATATGAGACTAGAGGCATCAAATCAAATAAATTGATTTTTATTGTTAGAGGCAAATTGTTTTGTGAATTGAACTAGAAGTAGATGGATGTTTTATGACATGAAATTCAATAGCAAATCAACTTTTTTTCCGTTGGAAGAGTACAGGAGTATAGTGGAGTGGAGTGACGTGATGTAAAAGTAATAATAACGCACATACACACAACACAACATGCAGCTTTCAAAACTTGAAAAATGTAGTAGAGAACCGAGTAGCGTACCTCGTACCTTATACCTAAGACCAGAGTTGAGTGGAAATTATTGAAAATTCTACACTCGTAGCCTTCGTGTTTCTACTGTCATCAATAAAACTGTCACACACGGATACATACCTCGAGTTTGCTACTTTTATTGGAACTACTACTACTCCACAGATACATATTAGACGTCCTTTAAATGGATACTGAACTTTTTGAGTTGGTTCTGGTTCTTAGTTCCGACACACACAACGAAATAGATATACAACAAACTAACCAGCCACAACTACCTATAATATAAGCCTCCATCACTCCATATAGACATACTGACCAACATAACATCCGCCGTAGCTTGTAAGCAGAGGGGGAATGCAATAGCAAATAACTTTTTAGTTACAGATATAATCTGCAAGCTAGACTTGACCTACAGTAAACTCTAAGTACGGTATATGTATGTTTGTATTTATATCGTACTACTACTCCACATGCAGCTTACTGCGGCGGAAAAAGAGCCGGAAAGATTACCTGTGTACCAACTAACTTCAACCGATACGGATAAAACACAGTTGACGTACCTAGCATAAAGTTATTTTCACGTTACAACTACAATAGTAATCGGTTTTTTTATTTGTGTCCCAGATTTGCTGAGACTCACTCAGACGACGACAGTGGGTATGTAGTTGCAAATTGTTAACCCCTTTGTAAAAACTGAAGTACAATTTAGATTTAGACACAACTGATTCTGATTGCTGACAATGAAACATCTACCATGTATGATTATATTTTGCAATATGTATTTCTACTATTGTAAGTAAACCATTCTAAATTAATTGAAATTGAAGAGATTATGAAATGTACACGTGCAATGCACTTGGTTGGATTCACGAAGCATGCATGTGCTTAAAATCAAGCAATTATTTTATCTTTAAGGATTGTTCACATAAACATAACATATGTGAGTGGAAGTGGAGTGGAGTTAATAATCAGCCCGTAGAACTGACTGAGTTGATTCAATAACAATTAGGATAAAGTGCTGGAAGAAAAGGAAATACGCCCTTGTTAATGAACACAACTCCCAGTTGGTGGTCAGGTTTGGTATGGTAGACCCAACGAAGCCAAAGTCGGTTTGTTATATACTCACCCACCACACCACTGGAGTAAAGAAGAAAGCTATGTTCACTTGCTAAACTCACTGTATATACTGCATGTGGGCTTGTTTATGAGCTACGCATCAGCTCATCTACTCATCCCTTCAGTTCAACCAAGCAAGTTTTAGTTAAACTAAACCAAGCAAGCCAGCAAAGACAAGGAAGCCCTTATATCAGTGTCCCGTAACAGAATTTAGGTCACTTTAACACGAAACATGATAAATAATAATACTACTCTTTGATGATTATGATGAAATAGGACATAATTCAGTTTAATATCCCAAACAACAATCCACATCACTGTTATCTTTTTGAGCTTCATATATACTTATTATCATGAATCAATGAGCGCTTTGTTTTTCTTGCCCAACGTTGCATTTCATTACTTACAATAAGCCATAAAATCTGTATTTAGAAAAGTCTTGGTTGTAAAACCATCTATTTTTTCTATGTATCTCCTCCCAATTTCAAATATCTTCGTGTCAAATTTATTGCTGAAACCGGTAATTTTTATTTTATTTTGTATATAAAAAAAAGTTTTCTCTCAATGAATTATTGACTAGCTTTGTGAATTTGGTTGAAGAAGTGAAGGGGAAAAAGAGAAAAGAAGCGTTAGACAACACAACAGGACAAGATAAGACAAGATGAGACCACAGACTTCCCCTCGTGTGTGTCTGTATAACACTTTTGCGGTGTTTCACATCAGAAGATGGTTTGACATGCTTAAACCCAAAAACGTAATGTTCAATGTTCGTACTTTTTAAAAGTTGCCAGTAACAAGCATCCGCTGTCAACTTGAGTTGAGATATTTGCAGTTTTAAGCACTAACGATAAGTAAAGTAGCTACTTACTTTTGTCAGCTAGCTCTATTCAAGTTGAGCCAATCCCAAAAAGAAATCAAGAAGTGGAAGTTGCATCTCGTCGATGATGGTCAGACATTCACTTGCAACAACAAATTTGCCCGTCTAAATTCTTGTGACTTGACCTACCTCCTTTGAGCAAACATTCACGCACTGTATAAATTCATACTAAATCTTCTCTTGCTGCTTTTGATTTTGATACATTCCAAAAATGACCACAAATATGCACTTGTGCTCTATGCATATAAGTATACGCAACACATCTTTGTAAAACGCTTCATTTTACGGTACTCACGAAAATTGCGTAAAGTAAAGATTGGTTAGCTGCTCACCAAAATGATATTTGCCATTCTCTTAAAGATCCCACTTACTTTTCAAAGAATAAAAAGTACTTTTGCGGTTAGAGTCACGATGTTGGTCATAATAATACTGAATTTGATTTAGCCAAAAGTGACATGGAGGAATGCGAATATGTGTGGCTTACATTTTTCACTCTTCAATTGAATTGAACTAGAAGCCAACAAGCCATGATTTGAAATCATGCATAAAAATGCTTCTTAGAAAAGGACTACCTTCTCATTACATGCGTATATGTATCAAACTCATTTATACGGTAAAAGTGCAATTCAATTCCTAATGTACATCAGTACATCCACAACATCTCATTTATTCACATCAGATCAACCAAATTAGTTTGCGGAAAGTAGAACCACTCGCTTGATCATTTTGGGTTGCAATATATGAGAACCAGTGTGAAAGCACGAAAATCTATCAAACCGTCGATTTGAAATTGCACTTAGAATTATTATTTGCATGCCTTGATTTTTTTCCTGTTTAGGCTCTTTTCAAGGTTTACAGGTTTGGTAGTAAATCACTCACATCGTTATTCTTATCAAAAAATTAAACCGTGATTAACCTGACACAGAAATGTTTTGGCTTGCAAAAAGGAAAACATCCACTTTGTTCAAGTTTTTTCCTCTAATCATAATCATGCATTAAATTAATTGCATTAAAGTAGTAGTTTCATTAGACATATATGTCATGTTTGCTAGAAATCAAACTTTTAACTTAATAGTTAATACCAATAGTTTCTAAAATCCCAAGTTTCCGGTTAGATCAACAGAGCAGGCTACTAACGTTCTTTTGATATAAAATGCATTAGCAAAATTGCTAATTTCTTTGGCCCACTTCATGACTGTCATCTATGGTACTTTCCGTCTACTCTCAAAAACCATAAGTTTACTTGGCTTGATTACGAAATCTTTTTTCCAATCCCCAAAAGAGTGATGAGACTATTTACTTGAACTTTTGAGCTCTGGTCGATTAAAAATGGAAATTGAAAATTACCTATATAGAATTAAGCAAATAAAATTCTTGGCGAATTTGCTATAGACTCCAAAAAAAGTGCGAGCTAGTAGAATAACCGAGCCACAAAATGTTGTTCGTATATACTTCTTTTGATCCTCGTGGAATGATGGAAATTTCGCATCCCCTTTTCACAATAGCAGTCATCATCATCATGAATGTGAAATAGTTGCCAAATGGCATTTATTCAGTGAGTGAGTGATTAGCACGGATACATACCGCAAGCGTAAATATATTGCTAACAATTTATTTGCCCCTGTCTTCTATTTTGCACTATTTGTTTGTGGGTTGGTTTTACTAGAATTTTGCCTTTGTCTCCAACGACTGCAACATTGCAATGTTGTTTGTTGTGTTCTACTCTACTCTACACAAACATTGCTGATCCTGTCCTGATCACTACAATGTTACAATGTACTTTCAGTGTTTACGCAACATTCTGTTTACTTGCTGGGTCTACCTTTTGAAGTTTTGAAATATGTATGCCATGTCATTCCATTACACAGTTCAACATATCACCAGCGGCACCAGTCTGAAAAATTACAATCGGACATTGTAAACATTCCATATATGATGGATTAAAATAAATATTGTGGAGATGATGAATTTATGTATTGAATTGTATTGTATTAAGGGCAACCATATAGGAGTTTGAACTCTGCCCTGGTATTTTCTCGAGAGTGCTTGACTTCTTAAAACTCATGAATTTCGTCTTCTGGAGACGGACTGTCGGAGTTGAGCTGCTGGTCGCTTTTTTGCTGATTTGTGTTTGGATAAGCAAACCATCAAACTAATGGAATATTGAATCTCTGTGTGGTTTCGTTGAACAAAACAAGGCACAAGATGATATCCGCGATCCAATTCAATTACCAAAAACATTTTATGACTGGATTCCATTGTTGAATATAAACTGAACGAAAGTCGAAAACCAAACCACAGATTCTAATTATAGTTCAGATACAATGTGTACAGTGAATAAATGTATGTGGTGAAAGAATCTTCTAATAAATTTCTTGGAGATGGATGAAATTGCTTTTTTCCGCTTTCAATCGTTACATCATTAATATCGTCATCATTCGTAATCAGATGTAGCAAAAGATTTAACGAAAAAAAGATCCCGAGAACGATGATGATGAGGTTATGTTTATGGATAAGGGTTCAAAGGTGTATGTCTGTAATATCAAGGAATTTATATCCTATTCTACTCCTAACTTTTTGAAGTTTAAGAGTGAATGTGAATAGGAAAATGTTTGAAAACATAAACCAGAGACATTAAATCATGATACTTCTCATTATAGCTTCAGTATGAGATCGTAACTGCGGTGCTTTACGATATTACTTTGGGCACACGTGTGCATCTTCGAAAGTACTAGCCAATTATCGTATTTTATTGTTTATTACTGCGAGTACACTTCATAATACGGCAATTCAAATGTCAATTTTGGAGAACCAAATGGAATTCATGTGGAGGGAAGGAAGAAGATGCGAAAGGAAGGTGGAATAAGATGATTGTGTCATTCATTGTGTGCTCTATGCTCCGTTGTTGTGGAGGAGGAAGAGGAACAAGCATTTTTATTTTTCCTCTTCATATAAATGTGTTACTTATGAGAGCTTTTCCACAAGGAAAAGCGAAAAGCTAATAGGGATATTATCATTTATTGTGCAACTGTCATTGTTTTACAAAATACTTGATGTTAACTCACCACCACTTGGAAGAGAAGATTTTCAAATTTTATGGTTGAAATTAAAAATGATGTTGTATAGCGAAGACAAAGAGCTTTCTTAACATTTTTATTTTATTTTCAACCGTTCCAACACGGTAATAGTTTTTTTGATTGCGTTCGTGTGTGGGATGAAAATATGCAATCACACCGACATAAATCATACAAAGTCGTTCGTTCTTAAGAGTATTATACCTATATATACCATACCATTGCCAACCAAACTCCAAAAATAGCCTAAATCGACAAAACTTTCTTTCCAGAAGAATTTATCACCTGTCACATGTGTCACCTCTTATCAAACTTTTTTTGCACCCAACACAAAAAAATGATGATTTCATATCACATTTCATAATCAACAACAACAGTATGTAAAATTTCATAAGTGATTAATCAATGGAAAAAATTCATTGAGATTTCCTTACAGAAACCAGCAACAGCAACGCATAGTTTTATCACGCATGAATCTGTCCTGTCGTTTATTCATACAATGCAGCCAAGTCAAGTTAAGTCAACTCTATACCAAGAATGGAGTGAGTAAGAGGACTAACAATGTGCTGCTTTTATCTATCAAATATTTTTGCGTGCAGTCAACCCTCATAGCCCTTTCTGTAAAATAAATTGAACTCACAATCTTTCAGGTATATACTGATTGATATACACACTTTATTTATGGACGAACATGCAACTTTCTCTTTTTCCATTAAGTCTAGTATCACTCAAAACAGTTTGTTGTTAAATGACTCAAAGCCTAAAAGTTTGGTTGTATACAATATATATATACACACACACACACACAATACATAAATAGATTAAAAGTACATGAGTAAAAGGTGACACCATACGACAAGTGAAGTCAGCATGGGTACCATTTATATACGCAATTTTAATTTGAATATGGCTGCGGGTGACTTGAAAAAGAAGAATGCAGTTTCACTGTTCCTTTTGTTGTGAATGAATTGTGGATCACAAATTTTTTTATTCACTCTCTTAACTTGCATTTTTACTGCCACACAAAGTAAAATGCCCATCACATCACATCTCACAAATACGGTGTGTTGTAGTTGTGTTTATAGGCATACGTAACTAAGATAACACACATTTTTTGTATCAAGCCCGTCGGCAACGCTTTAAAAAATTGGCAAGTAAAAGTCTCATAACGAGTCTAGACAAAATCGCATTTTAAGAAGAGGAATGGACATTGTTAGTAGTAGTATGTTCAGAGTGTAGAACGAAGAAGAAAAATGCATTCAAATCTTGTTTGTAGTTTGCAACTCCGATAAAGTTAAAGTGAGTGAGTGAGCCAAACAATATTTGAGCACATATATTAAGTATGTGTGAGATGAATATGTAGCCAAGTTAAAATGAAGGTGTTTTCTTATGACTACAACTTACAAAAAAGGTCGTTTTCATCAATTTGAGGTCAAGTAAAAGTTTACCACTGAAATTTTGCCAATAGTACAACATTTTTATACCTTTACAAAAACTTTAACTCATAATCAGTTTACTTTACTTATATGCACATCATCATCACCATATTGTATGCTCATGAATGTTCATGCTCGTTCAGTTTACCTTGCCGGCAGGGGTGACAAATGAGCAGGAAACGAGCCCACATGTAGTGGCTTGATAGTTTGAGGTTTTAGCAACAAGACAAATATTGTTTTCGGCATTGGCACTGGCAGCAGCTGCTGCATCTACTATCTACTACTTACTTTACTTTATGCCAAACAATTTGGGATGCATCTTCATCGAGTATATAACTGTTGCATATACTTTTTTGGCATTGGCTCCGTAGAGTCAGTAGTACCTTTTCGACTTATATGGTCGTGTGCTGGCTCATCAGTTGATGAAAACAGGTGATAAATTCTCAATAAGATGTATGGTAATGGGTTCAGGTTCAAATATTTGGCATAAAAATTAAGTGCTTTTGTCCTTTCCCATGGCAGGTGAATTTACGTATGCGCAGCAGCAGCCACATATCCATTCATATTATTATTATTATTCCATTCCCAGGAAGTGGGTTAGTATATAGGGGAAATCAGAAAAGTGCATCAGATAGGAAAAGAGTTGATTGATTATCGGCCCTTGACGTTCCGAAAAATTATAAGTTTGGTTGAGAGTACGCATGGTTCCATCCAACACAAGTCATGATCATGATGATACTTAAGCTGACATTTTTTAAGGTGCGCACTTTTCGAAATCATCAAAACTCACATCTCTTGAAGATGAAGATGAAGTAGATAAAGATCCCATCTATTCACTAATGTTATCTCAAAAATCATCGGGCTTGATAGCAAGAGTTAAACCAAAGGAATTACTAATTTTAGTGAGAAGTGCTTATTAAGAAGTTTATAATATAAGAGTTGACTCCACTCCACCGCTTATTATAACCATTCCATGTGTGACTTTGACAAACAAGCGTCTTCAATATTGCTGATTGCTTTACAACATTACAACTGCTGTGCTGTGGTTTGAAGACATTCAAAAACATGATGAATTATTGCTGCCTTTGTAAATGTACCGTGCTAACATCATATCATCAAACAATATCCACATCCACCTACAACGAGTAATACTCTCTAGCAAAAACCTATTCATTCTCAAAGTTACATCACACAAGTCCCCAAGGTTCTTTTTCCTTTCAAGATACCAAATCCAATATTAGATTAGGATGTGTACTGTACAACATAACCAAAAGGAACGGTTGGAAATAGATATTATCATTATCAACAGGATAATATTCATAGGGTAATCGCCTTGCATGTTTCTTTAAGACGCTACATTGTATTGTAAAAATTATGATATGATAAAGAAACGTATACCATATATACCTATATGACGAATGATGATGATGGACCACATGAAAATATATACACATGTGTTTAAATAGTGTATTACATGTTCACTTTGAAAATTATGATATGATATGATACAAAGAGTTTGTACTTGTAACCCGAGAGCCCTTTTTTGAGCAACTTCCCTTGACATATTATTATCATCATCATCCACTCTTTTCCCATCATTTACATAATCACTCTTCCCCTCTTTTATCATCATCTTTTCTTGGTCTTGGTATAAAGAATAGAGGAAAAAAGTAAGCCTTCATGTACTTATTTGTCCATCGTCATTGAGACACCATAATAATTGAGTACCCCCACACACATCCACAGCATCTTCGTCATGATATGATTCTCCATTTTCATACGTAGCACAACCACAAGGAAATATAAGGGTAGGTTGGTAGGTAAGTATCAATCTGGACTTGGACTTGGATTTTGTTCCACATGATGCTCATGCTCATCTTCTTTTAAAAGAGCGAAGATGTCGAGTGAGTGAAGTAGCTATTGCCATCACTCTGACAATGATGAATTTCGGTTTATCACGGGTTTGAAAAATTGGGTAGTTGTATACTACACTTCCTTCTGTGAGCCTCTTTATAAAACACTCCGACAAAATCCCACACGCTTGTTTTTGTAAAATTGTTTTTGTCCAAAAGATTTTTCTTCGAGTAACAAAAAACGTCCTCTGGCTGGTTTAATATGGATATACCCATGCTGAGCGTATAGCCTACTTATTGCTTCCGCATTTGTACATTGCCTTTGCCTACGTTTAACATTGTCTCCTCAATTATTATCCAGAACCTCTACTAGCTTTCTAACCCATTCATTTACAATTTTCAACAATGGGGCAAGTTGTTGTCCAAAAAAATTTGAAACTTAATCCAGTCTATCTCACCCAAAATCGCTGGAGAAACAGAAAACATGCCAAATTTGGTGGGCTGGATTAATATTTTTTGACTTGATATGGACACGCATGATGCAGCTTCTCTTCAGCCTGTCATGTTCAATTTGAGGAGATTTGTTGTTGCGTTCACATAAAAGATCAAAATTTCTTGTTTTGAGATAAGCGTTTTTAATACTCTTACCTACATACAAAAATAATGAGCCCTTATATTAGTTACATCATCATATCATATCATATCATCAATATCCCATATCTCTCACCTAAATGCCTAATTTTTTTCAGCTTATGTTCATCAGATCGTAATCTCAAACCTAAATCATTTTCAACAAGTTTCCTCGTTCTTTTTTTCCCACGTAACAGTTTCATTTTCAAGAAAAGCTAATATCTTGCAATGCAATCTTGACTCAATTTTTTTAAGTGAAAAATATGTACATCCCTTCAATTTTGAAAAATATGCTACATAAAGTAATTTTTTTAGCTTGACTTGATCTTCCAAGATAAAAAGTCAACCGCAGGCAATTTCTTATTACCATTTACCCTTTTATGTTGTCCACGAACAAGCATTTAGCGTGAATAAGTTGAAAGGACGGGAGGCAAATTGCGTCATATGGCACGAATAGCCGATTTTTCAACTAAAAATTTGATGTGTATCGCATTATATTGTAGCATGTTATCCAAAAAGAGTTGCTGATTATGATTGTGTGAGTGCACACACGATAAAATTTGAAGGACACATCTGCACTTTCATTCTAAGTTGCAGTCTAAGGAAAAAACACAAATTTTTGATGTGATATTGAATTGGTTTAATTTACCGTGTCTCACTTATTTCATGCATGCACATATTACCATGTACCACACCAGACCAGACCACGCTACATTGTCAAATGGAACGAGAGAGCATAATGCATCATAAACTATTTTGGGGGTTGATTGTTTTGGCTCCGCTTCATTAGCTTCACCACTTGTGCTGAAGAATAATATACAAAATATTGAATATGTTGCTGCTGCTGCTGCTGGTTCTACATGCGCATATTTTTTCATTTACGTGCATAAATGCTTATTTTGATAAAAGCTAAGTCATTCTATAAAACAAAACAGTAAAGAAGCGCAGCTCACTGCTTACTGCATGCAAGGCAGTAAACCACTATATAGCTTACTCAACAACGTTATACATGAGTCCGCTTATGTAGTAAAAAATGCAAGCACTGCATCAGGATCATTAAGTCGACTAACTTCTTTCTATTGTATGTATGGTGTGTCATAGTCTGTCAGAACGTGTTAATAAATTGTAGACGTAGCATTTTTATTAATATCGAATAGGCTGTAATTGCAGATGCAAACACACATGTGTGTAGTGTGTATAGTTTTCAACAGAACCATTTTGCTAAGCAAAGGTATTTTTCTTCGTCTTTACTACTGACCAAGGTGCTCTTGATAAATACAAATACGACGATGGTAACTCCTTTTCTGAACAAGGAACTGCGAGAGATAGAGAGACGCGTGTTCGTCTTCTTGTCGATCTTGTCCAATGTCATTTTTTCTGCGTCATATCTTCTTCTCCTCGCCAAACTACATAATAAGTATGTTATCTAATGTGTGGTAGATGGTTGAATAATAAAGTTTTAATGTGAAAACTTTTCTTTATATAAATGCTATTTGTACGTACAAATATACATGCATAGCTTTTAACAGAGTAAGAAAAAATCTATTATTGCATTAGCAAAGAGCATATTATGTGTGTTAATGATAGCCACCAGGGTACATTACATTTGTGTTTATTTTGCCGCATCAGCTATGGAAGCTGCTGAAAGATTCCATATAGAATACAATACGGCATTATCCAAAGGGAAACCAGACCACAAAAGCTTTTTACATTGCAGTTGATGCAGCGAAATGAAATTGTGAAAATATACAATAAAATTCCATTCCATAATACTTCTTTACTACCACTACTGGACTGACCCATAGGCCTTACTAGTTTCGTTATCATTATATGCTGCATATATATGTATTTTTTTGTCAAAAAGCTGCAAAAACTAGTTACATCAACATCAACTCAACCAGCTGAACAACATACTGACACATATCCTTTCCATTTCACCCTCTTCACCTTCATTCATTCCATCAACTTCTAAATTTCAAGGAGAGAGCTTGTCATGATGAACAACAACAAAAAATATGTCTGCGAAGCAACCTAAGAAGACTAGAACTAGAAGGAAGAGAGTTTTTTTGTCCGAATCTTCTCTCGCAATTCTTTTCTTTTGCTATCAAAAGAACAGCAGGAGCATAAAGCAGCTGGCTGGTTTTTTTTGGCTTGGCTGTTGCTGATTCTTACTGTGTCTCACAGTTTCCCATCACATCAAGAAATAGCTTACTTAGTTCTTGTTCTTATAGTCTTTTATAGAATCCTCTTGTTGTACGTATCTATTATGGCATTCCGCAGTGAAAATGATTCGTTGTGGAGCACTTAAGTCATGAAATGATGATTGTTTATTGTAGTGAGCAGTGCACACAAAAAAATGTTCCAGCCAAAGCCAACCCATTCAGGTTTCTCTTATCTTGTTGCAGTAACACACTTTTTTTTGCTCTTTTGCAAACCTTCCATCCAATCCAACTGGTGTATGCAAAACTACATTCACCTACTGACCAAGTTACACAATGCTCCTGTATATTTTACAAGAATGCATATGCATACAGCCCTACTTTGTATTTCTACTACAAGTAATGGACACAAAACTGCAGTAAATCATGTACCATTATATTATTACCATGAGGGTCTTCATTTCAAACGTCTTGTCTTTTTGCCGAACGCCAATGAATGAAGAAAAGGGAGCCTTTTTTCATGAGGGAAGGTGTGTCATTAAAACGGTATAAAAGTGCATATTTCTTACTTATTCAAATGGGGCTATCTGATCATTGCTTATTCATCTCATCGTTAGTATACATATTATCTTTACGGATCAATAAAAGAAGCCCTCTAATCATGTTGTTAAGACCATATTTTCTTCCAATTTAATTTTCTTCAGAGCAAGATATACATCCATTCTCGATGAAAAGAGGAGTTGCATGTTGTACTGCATTACATACCTCGTTTTTTATGCGGATAGATCCTATTAGCTGGGGCGTAGTAGGAAAATGCCAATTTTACAAGAAAAAAACTTTACGAGAAAAATGGAAAGTGTTATTGTGGGTCTTCATTGTAATGGGCCATTGGCACTTCAGTAACCCTATCCCTATCCTATTCAATCCAATCCAATCCACATTCCAACCGCAATTTCACCAATAGGGTAAAGAACATATTATCGTGATCTCACGAAAGTATTGATTTATTACTGGTAATTTTTTTGGGTGGTAAATATGTATATATTATGCAGACAAAAAATGGTGAGGGAACAAGAACGTCGAAAAATTGTTCGACATCCGACATACATACATATAAGCAGATCATTAAAAATGTGCAACAGTGTAGCAAAAAAAAAGTCATGAATATTCACAAATGACTTCTCATTACTACCGTCTTTCCGTAGAGTACACAATATTGTAATGATGATGCTGGTTGATGGTTGATTCATAGACGAAATGTATTCTCGTTGACAGGTAATTTCATTCCTGTAATTGGGTACTATTCAAAACAGAAGGACTGACGACTGACTCACTACTTGAGACAGTTTCTCCTTCCCCTGAAAAAATCTTTTCGTCATCAAAAGTAAATTTGAAGTGGTATAACGTGGTTGAAAGAAATATCGGAATGTTAATGGGGAGGCTTGCTTAATCATAATGTGATGTGTAGAATATGTATATAGATGATCATTGAACCCAAGCGTGAATCCTTTCATTTTATATTCAATTCAACAGGGAAAAGTTCTTTACCTCTACAGATGCAGAACAGAACTGTTGATAAAATCAAATTGGCGAGGCAAGCAAGAAATATGAATATGAATTGGTAATCAATGGAATTCCGCTAATTTTGGTAACTGGTTTGAGAACTCGAAGAACACCAAGTCAAGTCAAGTCAGAGTATGTGTGTGTGTGAGCTTTTCTTAAACAAGATTATTATTAAACACCAACACTGCCCCTACTAGATGATATGATATTGATTTGATATGATTTGTTCGTAACTAGTTGAACTAGATTGCGGTTGCTTGGACTTGGGTTGCCCACCTGTGCAAAGGGTGCTGTTAACTTTTGGTCCTACTGCAGAAAGATGCAGTTGTTTTTGACAGAGAGAGGAAGTGTAATATTCATGAATGAACAATAACAACTTCGTATGAACTACGTATTGCATACGCTGTCAAAGTTTTAAATGCTACGGTCAACAACGCAACGGTGGTGGTAGTGAGTGGTGTTATGATATAGTGTCATGTCATGTTATGGCATAACACAGCCCATCACATCACGGGTTATCGACCGACCTTTCCGGTTTGTTAATTAAGCTACGAATTTCAATCGACTGTTACTTACTGCTGCTATTATGCAATCATTAACGACAAAAGGGACTGTGGTGAATACACACATTAATTTGCTGAAAGTGTTGCCGTCAACTGTGTTGCAGGCAACTGCATATGATAGTAATTAGTCCAAATTGTAGGTTTTTCAGCAGTACTTGAAGTTAAAAAGCAACCTGTGTATTAGGTAATTAGACAGTTTTTAAAATTTGTAGAAAGTTTTTTTCATCACATCCGCTTTGTCATCAGCGCTCTATTAACTTGTTTAAAAAGACTTTATCTCCCGAATTAGATGCATTCAAATCTGTATAAATTTATTTGAAGATGGAAACTGAAGACTTACGAACATATGATAAAATTTCCAATTTCCATATTTGAAAGTTATTCCAGACTCCAACCGGATAGTCACTTAAACAAATGACATACGGCTATATACACATATGAAATATATGTGCACAATATTTTTTTGGTTTAGGCAGCTACTAAGTCGTCGTCGTTGCAAAAAACTTTGTAGCTCCAAGTATATATAACAAAAGATACACAAAAGAGATTCAACATTTTCTGCAAAGTAATAAGAAGTAATATGCAAATTGAGCCATATTTCATTTCTTCAATCGAAAAACTTTTTTTTGTGTGAAAAAGTAACTACAGCCCCCAACTTACGTAAGTAACTCTAGTATAGTAGGTCAGCATAGCGCCACTTTTTATGACCACAATTACATTTTACCTACATGTACATATTCCCCTATGCCGAGTTATATACTATTCCAAATAGACAATGGAGCCACTGACTGAGCAACTTTATATAAAATATCAACTTTCATTCAGCCACATTATCCTTCTAGCACTTACGACCATAAATTACAGGTGCAATTCTCGTCCCCACAGCCCAGCTACTCTATACAGCCATTTCATTTAAAAGAATGATCTAAAGTTTCATCCAATCCAGGTATAAAGTGTCAAGTGGTATAAGCAGTTCAGCTTACACTCTTCACTCACCTTCTGTTCTGATGATCCTTATATAATACGGTGTAAATATTATGAAACTTTTTTTTATGTTCCACCACTTTTGTGGTTTTTATTCAAAAGCCCACATAATATTATGCAGTTCCGATATCATCTCCTAAAGCTTTTGTTTGGCTCTATAGTATAGTCATAGTCTACATTTTTTGTACTCGCATCACACACAATGACAATGATGGGAAAAAGTGTTTCTCTTCTCTGGCTGGGTGGGAAAAAAATCCACTGCAATTTCTGCACATAAAAACAAGAAAACTCAATCGATCTAAGACTCCCATTTATCCATGCCTGCTCATGCTGTCTTACCTACAAACCTTCAAAAGATAAATGCTTTGGAGTAGTTTTCTTCATTTTTTTTCTTCTTTTCTTTTAAATGGGAAAGTTGAAATAAAGTTGGGTGAAGAAAAGAAATAAAATGCAGCATTCATTTTCATTTCCCTTTACTTTTTCCTCACTTATTACGATTTCCTCTCTGTAGTCTGGTTTAAACGTTCAGAGGAAAGCACGGAGCAATAAATACTTCTTGGAAGTGGAATATAGTGGAATAACCTATGATAGGTCATGTTACACAATGGTGGTGTGGGTATATACATCTTCAGTGAGAACTAATACTGGCTAGTAAGATGGATTACGGCGATACAGGTCATTTCAAATGCTTTATTACCAACTTTTACGAGCTTCCCTGCCAATTTCGTCACAAAATTTGTCACATGGGAGAGCTATTAACTGGGTTCACGCAAAGACACTATATTTATATGTATCCGTATATCCATCCTAAAAGATTGCAATTTTTTCTGAGCAACTATTTATGGGTAGCTTCCTTTGTTTGAGAAAGAAAACGTTTCTTGGAAAATGGAGTTGTTGTGCTAAAACCCCCAACCCAACCAACGTTGTGTTGTGTAAATACAGACTACAAACCCAATAATAGGATGGTGAAGATTGGAACAGTATTTATTTAGAAAAACAAATTTTAGCGAAGGATTTACTATTTACTCTTTGTTGATTCGATGTCGACACGCTTAAAGAATTTACACGAGATTTGCAATCCAAACAAAAACTACTACTAACTCACGCAGTGGTGGTGTGCATGATGTAACAATACGAGTATAAATTAAACATTTAGTTTGAGCTCAGCTAAAGTAAGATTTATCGACTCGAAGGTTTTAATCCAAATCCGACTTTAGCAGAACACATTTACATTTCTCAATACAAGCTCACTCAGACAGTTCCAGATGGGTTGTGTTCTCAATGAGTCATCAGTACATTTGCCTGTCTGTGACTAGAAAGAAGTGTAACAAAATTACTTCATCAAAATTTTTCTGGTGACAAATTCAACAACTCTATAGCTGATTGGACAGGGTTGAATGGATTCGTGCTTATATTCAATAGTGTTAGTGATACTGGAAACGTTATACTTTGTTGATATTCTTTGCAAAATTGTCAACTGTGAGAAAATTCAGAGAAGGATGACATCAGACAGGCTGTCGTCGACGGCTCATGCACAATGACCACAAATTGTATAAGAAAATCATACGTAATTTTACAGATGTTTATATTAAAGTATCAAATCGCCTTTTGTACATTAATCAAGCGCAGAATGTGAAAAAGTATTCACATGGTTAGGCCAGATGGTATCAACAATGTAACGTAATAGTTTGTCCTTGATGTTGATGACCGCACAGTTTCATGCTATCATCACAAGTTTCATTGTCAAGTGTATCATTCGAGGCGACGAAAATATATATACTTAATACAGATGCCTTAATGTATAATATTATACAAGTTTGCGTGAGATGACGCACATCAAATTGTTGTGCAAATGCTGTAAAATGATAGTAATGAATATAAAAACAGACTCATCTTGTGAATACTGCTCATTTTTATCGTATTTAAAATTGGCCCTTTAACATATTATGTAGCTTATTTCGCAATCTCTAACAAAATGCATAATATATCGTGCCACACATGGCATGGATTCGTGATTAAAAAGTTTTCAATTTGTTGGTGGTGGTGGGAATCGCATGAAATTTGATAGCCAAAAAATGCAACGATATATCTTTTGCATAAACATAAACACACGCAAACTTCATGCGATGATATGTTGCAAGTGAGCTTTGGGAATTCGACGACATTTTTTTACTCGAGCTTATCAGATCAGCATCACAATACTTTTTTGCTTTACAAATGGAAAGTAATCCATATCCAACCTCAAGCCAATCTTATGGTTACTGCAACAAAATCAGAATAAGAAAACGAAAAGGGAAGGCGTGTTCTACTTTTGCCGGTTTCTGCATGGACGCTCACACAGCACAGCATTGATTAATTGCATTCAACAAAGCAATGTCAACGGAACCGCCAGTCATTGTCTATTTAGGTATTTCCTTTATGTTTATTAGCAATCACGAGTTGAGTGGAAGCATGAAATGAAACATCATGTTCGTACCATCATATATCATGCCAAAAATTGTATATAGATAGTATACCTGCTGGTATTACCTGAGCCTTAATATTTTGCTTCTTGTGGTTGAGGCTGCCCAGCTATAAAAAATGTAATCCCATTATATATGTATCCTATTTCAGTATTAGATCCGACTATACCACCTAATTGTAATTGTAACTGAAAGTGAAGGTCTTCCTTTGATTGACAGCTTTAGTAAACAAGCAAGTAAGTGGTTTGGTTTTGAGTAGAAGTAAACATAAGTAAAGACTTGGTTACTTGGTTCATGTACGTAGCCAACTAATTAACAACTGTTCCATATCACCTCACATCAGTCACATCACAAATGATTAAAGAATGGATAATGATGGAAGCCTTGCGCCCGTGTCAACGCATACGATTTACAATCCCTTTTGTCAGAGTGACCAGCAGCATTGTCGTGTGCATTGTTAAACTGAAAAAATACAGGCAAGCTCAATACTTTTTTTACTGGACATAATAATGTATAATACACTTTTGAGTACCGAATAATAGCTCAAGTAGAATTGTGCACGTGTAGCATACAAAAGTAGTAATCCTTGTTGAGCAATTTAACAAAAGAGAAGAGTGTTACTGTTACTTGTTACTACTGCGGTTGTAATGTATTGTAGCAGGTTCCCATTCTCAAAATTATAATCGAGATGATGACTTGGCACTTCATCCCATTGATTCCATTCTTATTCTTGTTCTCCTTTTACGCATTGGCATTACACATTACATTACACACTGGGATATTCTTGCGAATTCACCGTGCATAAAAAGTAATGATGTGTCCTTGTTCACAGGATACAGGATTTGGCAACTTTTTTTCATGCTCATGTAATGTACTTTCTGCGAGCTAATTTCTAATGTTAATTACACATTTGTGACATTGGGTCCATTATGATGAGCATGCAACAAAGTTCTCATACTTAATTGGCAACTGTTGCATAATTCATGACAGGGTATTTGTTGACATGCTTTTCACACTTGTATAAATTTATTAGACACTTTGTTGCTCGAGTATAATAGCTAGCAGAGCTACTTTATGCACCAGCATTAACATCAGATCCTTCTTGATTTTGCACAGTTTCACACCCACACTTAACAAAAAAAATTGCTGAAAGTGGGTTGGATTGGATTATGTCACCACTCAAATTATAGAGTTTCAATAATATACATTCCAGTCCAGTAATTGGATTCAACGAGAAATTCAACAAAACACAATGTTGTTACAACTTCAATATGTATTACATTTCATCTCGAATTTCTTGAAAATTCTACACAAGAAAGTTTTTCTTAACAAACCTGATCAAAATAATGGCTTTTGAATTTGTAAGCTTGCACAAGTGACAAAACATGGATGGATTGAATCTTATATCTATTGAAATCGTAGTTGTATTCAGTTCATCAGCCACACACTCAATGAGCTTTATGAAGTGTTGAGCAGTAGTTGTGTTGCATTGTAGCACTACAACTTTACGACTAGCTCAAGCTCATTTCTCAATCAAACTACTATTTTTGGAATCGGGTATTGTTCCCCTGTCAAAGAATATATGGCTCTCTAACAAAAGCCAGCTTTGTACTTCTCTAATCCAATTCTTTCTCCTTTCCTCTCCTTCAGCCAAATAAATATGGAGATGTAAAATGCAAAGACGCAGTAGTGCTTCATTTATCTAATCCTTATAGTAATATAATACTCAATACTATCAGAACGTTGAACGTGCATTGATTCGTATTTTGGAATGTATGTCTCATTTAAATATTAACAAACATCATCAACTTAACTTTCAATTCAAGTGGCTGAAGACTATAGTATACATATATTGTAGTCCCGTCAAAATTCTTTACGTGATTGCATGCAGTTCACCAAGAACTCTTTACATTCTTAAATTCTTAATAATATGCAGCATTGTTGAGTAATGTGCATGTGTTCAATGTGTTATGTATGATTCGGTCTGTCTTGTGAAGAAGCTCATCAAGGAGGAATCATGTCGTGGCATAATAAATACGTTATCAAACGGATCAGCACATAGATAATCATGCATGATCAGTAGCAGAAGTAGCGGCTGCATATTTTTTTACAAGTTGTGGTGTATTATAGAAGAGATCAACTTGATTAGGACTTTTTAACAGGTACGTACACAAATCTACAAGTGTACAGCACAGAACACGATGCAAATCAAGTGCAGTAGTCAACAACGTCATCGTCAGCAGCAGAAGATTTAAACTCGGCAAATTATTTTTGCAGGGGGATGATTTCATGTACATAATACATACGTGTCAAATAAAGATCATATAATATATGCAATGGCATGGTGTGGTGTAGTGTAGCCACTCAAACAGGCCGTCTTTAGCTTTTATGCATTTCAATTCTAACTTTTAACTACTTGCACCACCACCACCCGGTTTGAGATTCTGGTAAAAGTGTTTGCTACTGAAGGCATAAAGACAAAAATCAACAATCAATATTTTTATTTCATACTCGAGCAATACATAAAATCTACTGGTGGCTTCAAATTTATGTGGTTAGTTTGTCTTTCATCTCCTTACATAATCTGTTGTCATCTTGAGCAGGTACGAACAAACTTAACGAATGCAATGATCCTCGAGGAGGATTATATTATGTGTCAAATTGTAAGCATTGTGTGATTATACGACAGGTTACACAAACTTGCGAAATATTGGCAGAGAAGTAGATGCAGACGTGATATAGTGATGATAGTAATCGGTAATCTACTTTCAAGTATGCATGCAAACATGATTACATCACCACCATACTTTTTCAGTAAGTAAATAGAGAGGGAACGTAATGATTTGGAGGTTAGATGTGACCTTTAAATGAGATTTTTGCTGATGAAATGTCAAAAGCCTTTTGTTGATGAGCTTAATTAATTGTAAATGTTGAACTAATTTTCAGTCATGTCTCAGAGCTACTGGCGTGCATTTCATTTAGATATAAAATATATAAGATGCAAAATGCATACGAATACTGACGAATGAATGAATGGTATTTGAAATCCACGAGTAGAATTTATGATGACAGTAAAACAAATCAAGAATTTCATGATCTAATCGTGATGCATAAAAGTAAAAGGTTTTGAAAAGCTCACAAGAGTCATGCTGGCTGCTAACAAAGCTAACTGTTGATACGATTAGCATATTTTATATCAAATTCATTTTTATAACAGCCAACCTAAATATTTACAACTTTGGACAAAAAAAAGCATCACGTCTGACATTAGAACAGATCAGACTACATTCACATTCAATCCAATCCAAAGTGCATAAGTTGACCGTTTAATGACCTGGAAAAGTGTAATAAATATAGGATTATGCTCATTAGCACCAACACCAACGATAACAAGATCGAGAAATGGAGTCGGATTAATCTAACTCGAATGAGATTAGTTGGGTGTGCATTAGTATTTTTGGTCGGTGTTAATTTGATCCTGCCAGCCAATAAGTTCAATAATGTCAAATGATATTAAACGTGTAGAATATCTGTTGCATTGCATCAATATCAATCTCAAATGCAATTATACGGAAGGGATCTAATCCAAATTAAGCCCAAAAATGTTTTTCATCAATGTCAAAACCTCTTGCTCTTATAGGAGTTGGAGACAGATAATAGGAAAAGGGGTAAACTGTTACTTGCCCTTACCTTATTGCTTATCGTTCTCGTTGTCTTTGCAAATTATCATTAATCAACTAAACAATCCAACATCTGGTGGCAATTTAGATGGTTACCTTGATCAACCCTAGTTGGGTTCACTGAGAAATGCTGTTAATAAATGATTTTTTAGTTCATTAGTAAAGAATTCCAACTTGTTAAACCGTCATCGCATCAATATTATCATGCCTTCGTCCGTGTTCCGCTCCCAACCATTGTTTTAATCTGTGATCTTAAATATTCAAGAAGTCTCAACAAATTGGATTTCGTTTCGTTATGTTATAACATAACGAGAGCTTGATATTTTGCTCGTAAACTCCCAACGTGAACTTCATCGTTACACGGATATTCTTACTTCAACTTTTTGGATAGGATAAAGACTACTACTTCGACTCCACTCACTCCGTGATAAAAGAGGTAGCAACAAATCGTAGCTCATTTATATTCACTCAACGAAAGGCTCCTGTTCAGTGCTCACCATTTACCATTTCCTCATGTCTTTCTTATTGTGGCGGGCTAGTAAACAGGAAGAGAATTCTTGGAGCCTATTGGAAAAACTTGGGAACGAGAGAAATCCTAATGGAAATCAACTGAATGGCTATAAACACTAAAGACCGACAATTTATTCAATGCTCTTTGAATGTGAGCTCAAACTCAAACCAAGCTCTCTTTTCTCTTCTTTAGTGTTCGGATCAAATGATGATTTTAAAAGGAAACTTGAACTTAACCATTTCAATGAATAGGTATATTATTTTATATTAGGGTATATAATATATATAAGTTCATTCATACCACCACCACCTTTTGCTTATGTATATAAGCTTGCTAATGGTAAAAGCAAATTTTGTTATTCCGGTCTGAAATGAAATACCTCCTCTTCTTTCTTGTGCTTTTCAATTCAATGCTATTTCTTTTTGATAGTTCATGGTATCACATTTCGGTTACAGTTGGACTCAAGTTGGAGGTTGGAGCAGGTAGGTGGATTTTTAAAATGAATGAATGAATTGATGCAATCCAATGCAAGCCAATAATATTACCAGCTATAGCTATTGTCCGTCGACATCTTCATAATTTTTCCTTCATTTCTTATACATATTACCTTCGTTATGCATCCACGCACATTAGCGTTGGCTACTGGTCTGAGGATTTTTAAAAGTGTCAATTTTCAGTTTAAAATTCAGCACTCAAAACGTTCTTTCCTACAAGCAAACATCACATCTCACATCACTAAAAAGTGCCCAAGCTCAGGTTTTCTTGCTTTTGTCGTTAGCTTTATTATTGTGAAATTTGTGTGTCTAATAAAAAGGTGAAACCCGTCTCTGCTTTTTAACGACTCCATACACACAGAGAAGTCTTCGAGTTGTTAGAGAGAGAGAGAGACCTGGAAGGAGCTATATAAGAATGTATATTATGGCAAGTCGTTTTATAAGAGAAGATGAAGAGGTTGAAGCTAAAAAAGGATTAAGCTGTCAATTCAGTGCCACCAGAGAGGAATAGAAGCAAAAAAGTAGAGTGTGGCTTTGCAAGCTAATGAGTTTGAAAATAATGACTTTTATATGGGATTGCTACTGCCTTACAGAATCACATTGCATTAGCCACTTGTATAATAATACGCACAGGATGACAATGAGTTGTAAAAAAGATATGAATGAATTGAATGAAGGGATCATTGCCTGAAAAAAGAGAAGGAGTGTAGAGCAGAGGAGGACAACTTGATTCCACTTTTTTCAACCCGGCATTTCCAGTCTTTAGATTTTACTTCTTCCTCTTCAACCTCTGCTCACTTTATGTCATTCCATCCTCATCTGGTAAGAGCAAAAAACTTTTAGTTCACAAGACTTTTAGCTCTGTGGATCGTGGATCTCAACTTTGGAGAGTGTAATACTAAAGCTACACTTTACTACTAGCTGAAACATGAGTATACGCTATGATACCGCTGCTGATGCTGAGCCATATTTTTTAGACTGAAACTGTGTAACTTAAAAAATAAACCGTCTCCGCGATATAATAATCGTAATAATAATAGTGCGAATGAGAATTGAGAAAGTGACTTTTTTCTCTCCAAGTGAAATGACAAGATGGCTATGGGTCTGGTCTGGTTCGCACTTTGAAGGAGGCAGTTTCCCTTAAAACGTTTTTCTCTTCTAAAAAAGCAGACAGGTCGGTAGTTGGTAGTCGGTATGTGCATAGTTTAAGTAAAAGGAATATTCCTCGTAACGGGACCAGAGACCAAGTATGTAAGCTAATGCCTCAGTCTAGAGTTCACATTCACATGATTGTCACCATTCTTTGGAGAAAAGCATTGAAAACTTTTATATTGATTAAAAATTCATGTCACACACGCAATCATAGGCCTTATAGCCTGTCACATAATGCAAATGTGTAAATTTATATATTTTCTGCCGTTTCACGAGCTTCAGACTTTGGGAATTGATATGCTACTAACTCAAGTCAAAAGAGTTGGGTTCGGCCGAGACTCGAAAGAGAGATGGTATCGACACAATCATAATACATTGTCATATACGCGGGCGGAAGATATTCTTCACTCACGAATTCAAATAGGGTAAAAGGAGCCCAATTAAATTCTCATTTTGCGGAGCTCAGTCAAGTAGTCGTAACTCAACAATCGATACCTTGTTTTCTATACGTATCGAGGATCGGATCTCTGATAAATTGCTAGGAAAAATTAAGCTTTCACTTGTAAGTATTATACACGTTAATAATACGAATCCATAATATATATTGTGTACTGTATACTGTATTGCGTATACATATAACACAAAATATAAGAAACATATCGAGAATCATACCAAATGTAAGAAATTCTTGAGATACGTAAAGATGTTTACATTCCTGTCAAATATGGTATACACTTATAAATACCACGTGTATAAGCTCATTCATTCATCTCACTCACTTCCAGTATGGATATGGATGTTTACAATAAACGAAAAGAAAATTGAGGTCAGTTTGGGCATCCAAAAGTTACAAGCTTAAACAAGAAATCCACTTTGAACGATATCCAGCAAAGGCTATAGTATACGATACACATAAATGTAAGGAATCCGTACCCCGTTCATGAAAGGATTAGTAGTGAACCAGTTTTCTAGATGTATGACGATCACGATTAAAAAGGGCCGGTAATGTCTTAAGTTCTGGTACAATGAGTTCACTTTTCTGCAGCAAAAGTGAAAACGCACACATTATGCAAGTAGAATTTACCCATACATTCTCATACCTTCTATATTTATAAACAAAATCCTGTTGTTCCAAATAACTTTAGAAAACACAACTTTTGATAATCAATCTTCTTTAATGCATAACAACCGTCTGAACAGGACGGCGTAGACCAATTAACAATTATCTTAATACAAGTTTATATTCAATTATACAACAATAAAATTGACTCATAAAAGTCAATGACAAAAAACGTGCTTCCTCACGGGGTCAGAGTGAGCGAATGAAAGGTAAAAGGAGTCTGCCAGCCACCACCACACTCAAAACCCAAAAAGACAGAACATATAAAACTGACCGCTATAAGTCATAAAAAATACACAAAAATTACGCTAGAGTTCACTAACAATACGGAACACTCCCACCTTTGACCTATGACACATGGTAATAGGTCTAACCAACTTATAACCTTAATAACGAATTATATTCTTGACTACTCTCCCGCTACGTGTCTTCACAGGCACCGTCCCACGTTGTTCCATGGTTTCTCTCCCCTCTTCACATTCCAACCGGAAAAGTCTTCTCACTGGTCGCAGAAGCTCCCCACCCGCTGTCTTGACCCTAGCCACTCGAGCAACTCCATCACGTCCCTGAATTAATTCCAATACTCTGCCCATTTTCCAGTTAATTCTTTTCTTCTGGTCATCTTCGATTAGTACAACTTCTCCTAGTTCCACTCTAGAATACTCCCTGATGTACCAGGGAGTTTCATCTGCTGCCATAAAGGATTGCACCACTCGCTTCCGTTCTGCATTGATGACCGCATCATCCACCTTGATGACCGAAACAGGCCATTCTACTTCATCTTTATACAACCATTGTGGACCCTCCCACCATCTGGAAGCCACTAACTTGTGAGCTGGACAACCACGGGATGGAAGGTCAGCCGGGTTCAGGTCTCCTGGAACGTGTCGCCAATGGTCGATGGAAGTCAACTCCCGAATCTCTTTGACTCGATTGTAAACAAACACTGACCAGTTCTCGTTTTTCTGTATCCAATAGAATGCATTACTGGAATCCGTCCAGAAATAGGTTGGCACATCCGGTTCCAGGGATCTTTTGACCGTATTTGCTAGACGAGCCCCAATCAAACATGCCATGAGCTCCAAGCGTGACGTGCCCATCCTTTGTGTTGGTGCCACACGGGTTTTACAGGCCACAAGTTGTACACACACACTTTCGCCTTTGTCAATTCTGATAAACGCACATGCTGCATAAGCTAAATTGCTTGCGTCCACGAATACATGGAGGGATTTCTGTCCTTCTTCAATCTCCACCCATCTTGGAATTCTTAATGAAGCGAGTTCTGGAATATGTTTGAGCCAGTTTTGATAGCGCCAGTGGACGTCCCCCTCGATTTCTTCATCCCATGATCTCTTCTTTTTCCACAATTCTTGTAACATAATTTTAGGCAGCAGTGTTGTAGGAGCACAAACACCAATGGGGTCGAATATTCTCTGAACTCTGGAGAGAATTGCTCGCTTGGTGACCTTTTCTTCACTAGCTCCATTCATAACGCTTCGTAAATCCACTCGGAGCTCATCAGATTGTGTGTTCCAAACCATACCAAGTACTGGAACTTCCTTATTTTGACTGGGACAGTGGGTCCACTCCCATCCTCTAAGGTCAAATTGTCCCTCCTTCATAATTTTTGTTGCGTTCCCCATAAACGCCTCTGCAATTTTCTCTGATTTCAAACTAGTCACAGAATTGTCCACGTAAAAGGAGGCCCTTAAAGTCTGAATCATGTCAACATCTTTGTACTGAGGTTTATTCAAATGATAATTAATGGTTGCGGCAAGCAGGAAAGGACTGGATGAAACACCAAAGACCACTCGAGCATGCATGTACTCAATAAGCTGCTGAATAGTTTCCTCCCACCAGAGGAAACGCAAGAAGTTTCGATCTTCCTCCTTCAATGATATTTGGAGAAATGCTTTTTCAATATCCGAGATAATTCCAATACGGTAGGAGCGAAAACGATTGAAGATGTCCGGTATAAGTTCTATTAGGTTAGGACCAGTTTCCAAACAGTCATTGATTGACACTTTCCCTTCAGATCGGCAAGAAGCGTCAAACACGGGACGGACAGGAGTGGTGCTGCTTGTCTCTTTTATCACCGCTCGATGGGGAAGGTAACTGCAAGGAATGCTCTCATTTCCTTTTCCTACACGTTGAATGATACCAAACTTTTCCCAGTTATCAAAGACGGCCTTGTACTGTGACATGTATCCCGTTGTCTTCAATTTCCTCAGACAACCTTCCAGTCTTTTCTTACAAACTTGTTTGTTCATCGCCAAAGGGGGATGACATTCCAACCATGGGAGTCCAACCTCATACCGTCCATCACTTTTTTGTTTCACAGTTTTCCCAAAATGTTCCTCGGCTGATTTCGTTGCTTCAGCTCTCGACTTTGCTTCTGTTGGATCCGTGATCCCAAGTACATCAAGCTTCCATAAGTTTTGTATGTCAACATCTGATACGTGAAGACTCTGAACCAGCAAGGAGGAATCACTTGCTCTCCTAGCCTGGCTCTGGGTATACGTGGGCCCCATCACAGTCCATCCTAATATAGTTTTCATGGCTACAGGCCCTTCCTTAGTGCGATAGATGTCTCCTGTGAAAAGTCTCCCGGCAATGTCAGCACCCAGGAGCATATGGATTTCACGGCTATCCTCCCCCACATCCGTTATCTTTATTCCAACACCTTTTAGCTCCTTCAGCCAGCCTCCATTGTTCGCTCTTGGAATGTTTCCTGCAATCTTCTCGCTCTCCAACACTTCCACATTTCTTTGATTTCCATCAGCAGTATCAGATAGGCAAAGCTGGTAACATGCATGGGCGATTGTGGGTGTCTGAGTTACCCCAAACAAGGAATGGGCCAAGTTGACCGTATTCTTATTCTTCAACTGTAAAACCTCAGCAGCTTTCTTAGTTATATATGACCTCATTGAACCAGTGTCAATAAGTGCTCTTGCTGTAACGGTCCTCTTGTTGTTCCGCATTTTGACAATCAGTGTTTGAAGCAGTACCGGCCCCTTATCCAACACAGAGAGAGTAGCATTTTCCTCAAGGGCATCCGTATTATCTTTCACTTTCTCATCGTCCACAGCTTCTTTTTTAATTTTGCTTATCTCGGAACACATGACAGCCACGTGTTTTCTCTGGCATATTGGACACTGTAATCTTGCCCGACAGTTTGATGCACTATGACCGACTTGTAGACAACAAAAACATGCTCGTTTTTGCCGAAGCTTATTCCTTTTCTCCTCCAGGGTCAGGCTCCCGATAGTGAAACAATCTCTGCTCTCATGCCGTTTTCCGCAGAACACACATGAAGTCTTGTATTCACTGTTAACCAAATCAGTCGCGGTTGGGATACTTTCTTCTTCCTGGCGGTTTACTTTAGTGGTGGTGGTGCGTTTAGTACCGATGGTCCTTGCCATATTCACTCTGTCTTCCGTTTCCACCTCAATCCGCATAAACTCCATGAGCTTAGTTAGCTTGTCCGATGTGTCTGATGTTGTCGTGTGTCTTGCTCTTTCCCAAGTCTTCAGAGTCTCCTCTGGCAGGCAAGATTCAACCAAGGGGTACAACATCGCAACAAATTTGTCCTTTGTCACTCCAAGTGACTCAAGTGCTCTTAACTGAGTTTCCAATCTATCATACAGTGTCGAAATACTCTTGTTTTCACGCTTAGAATTTTCTATGACCAGGTGTAGCAAATCCCGTACATAGACTTCAATCAGGATGTCATCTTTTCCAAACCTCTGCTTCATGTAATCGATAGCCTTCGGATAATTACCCGCTGTTGCTGGGAAGCTCATCACAACTTCACGCGCCTTCGTTCCCTCTTTCGTTGCCAGAATGAGATACTGGAACTTGTCTTGTGGAGCCATCTCTTCATCCTCATGAATGCTTTGGAACTGATTCCAAAAGGTCAACCATTCCTTGGGATTTCCCTCAAATTGGGTGAACTGCAATTTGGGTAGCTTGTACTTTTTCCTAGTAGTTGCACTGGCACTTGACACTCCAGATGCTGTTTCAAATTCTTCATCGTCCTCCTCCTTTGTCTTCTCCATAATCCTCCGATAAGCTCGACTTGCCTCCAAGAACTTGTCCCGATAGCCTTGAACTGCGTCATACTCCAAGGTGAAATCGTTCTCGGTAGACGCTGCATTGTTGACGAGCTCTGCTTGTACACTGTCATCCAGGATCTCGAGCCTAGTGTTCCGATCCTTCAACATGTCAAACAGCCGCTCAATTTCATCACAGTCCTTTGGCTCTTCTTGATATTTGACCCCCAATTCATTAAGGATCTTCGTGAAGGCAGCCCGTACTGGACCTCTTTGCATCTTTGCACTCGCCATTTTACTTTTCAACTATTCACTTAAACTTTGATCCGTTTTTCCACTGGAAAAATCCTGCTGACTGCGCCAGAAAATGTTCCAAATAACTTTAGAAAACACAACTTTTGATAATCAATCTTCTTTAATGCATAACAACCGTCTGAACAGGACGGCGTAGACCAATTAACAATTATCTTAATACAAGTTTATATTCAATTATACAACAATAAAATTGACTCATAAAAGTCAATGACAAAAAACGTGCTTCCTCACGGGGTCAGAGTGAGCGAATGAAAGGTAAAAGGAGTCTGCCAGCCACCACCACACTCAAAACCCAAAAAGACAGAACATATAAAACTGACCGCTATAAGTCATAAAAAATACACAAAAATTACGCTAGAGTTCACTAACAATACGGAACACCTGTATATTGCATTGCATTGAAATATGGATACGAATATAAATATGAATATCCTTTTCAAACGTCTGCTAAAATGTGGCGAACAAAATATAAGTAATTTGGGAAAGTAGGTTAGCAAAATAGTGGACAAAACAGAAAAACATTAACAAAGTCTCTAGTGGTGTGGTGTGTGTATTGTACTTCCTACGTACAAGTACAAATAGAGTAAAAATTTATTTACTTTTTCTCACAATCCCCATCTTCTTCAAGAAGTAATCTCTTTTTGCGCCTCACTACTTATAGAATAAAATTTACTCTTTTAAGTACGTACTTCTATTTCTTCATGGTTCTTCTGCTTTTGAAGTTTACCTCTTTCATTTGATGAATTCGAGGAATTAATTAACTACGTTAAAACCTTTTCCTTTGCTGCAAAAAAAATGTTTTCTTAACAAATGAGCTTCATATCATACAAAATGGGTACGAGGGGGTTTCGTTCTTTGCGTAAGGGAGAAGTGTGTCTCTTTCTAAGCAAATTCCACTGGGCATTTCAAAGCTAAAAAGTTTTAGGCAATGTTTCCAGCTTGCATGACGTGTAATAACATAACTCTCTACAGTCTACCTTCTAAAAATGTATGACGAAAGGACTGGTGTGGTCCAACATCCAACTCATAAACATTCCCAAAACTACATGACATGTTCATACATTACAGCGTCGTTTGCTGATGCTTAAATATACTCCAAGGATATAATGTTATGTAATGTAACCTAACCAAGCTGCTAAAAGAGAGAAAAAAATTCTTAACTGCAAATGGCTCATTGCTTGCTCCAAGAAATTTAAAAAGTCAAAGTCTTCCTTGAAGCTTAAATACACCATACAACTACCATTGGTAAAGTGAAGATGAAGAATCATAAAAATGGTGATGTATGTATTTACTATGTACGTACGGTGTTAGTGAGTTTGTACCGTCTTTCTTTTCGCTGAAAGTTTTATAAATAAATTAACTTTTGTACATCCATTTAGCTCATCACTTGTTCTTGAGGCTAAAACAAATAGCATAGCAAATACGAAGAGCGTTATGGTGTTATAGCATTGGATATGAAAACTCACACACATCAACTACTATATAACATGTACCAATTCATGTACCTTTGAAACAATACACGACTACCACTACCACCATCACTACCAACATTAGCTCATCCAAGACACCGAAAAAGTCCATGGTGAGCAATTAAGCAGACATCTCAGTCGAGAGTAGCGAACACATATTGCAGAACACACACGTTATTAGCTTAAACAAGCAAAAACGAGTGAGAGGAGATCCTAAAACAGAGCTAAACTCTTCTTCCAGAAGAACCTATACCATCTCTCTCTCTCTCTCTGTTCCGTTCATTTCTCAAATAGAAATACTTTGCAGTAGAACAGAGTTGTCGAGTAAGTCTTCTGCAGGGAAACTTGGTTCGCATACAAACGTAGGAGTAGAGTAACATCATGATGGTATGGCGTTTGTTAGATTGTTAGCATTATAATGTGTACATTTTACAATACAAGCCAACTTATATTCCATTGTCTTTCCTAAACATTATGTTCATCTCTTTTAAAGGAAAGTTCCAAAAATTGCCTTGCCGTTCTTCCTTGTATCGTCAGAGGAAGCAAAACTTTTTAGTCAAGTTAACTTGTAAATACATATTGTAGGAAAAGGAGGAAGGAAGACACAGCAGTTGATTCCATGATTCACAACAATAATTTGTACATTTGTAATTTAGATGTGCACGCACAAATACAAATGAAACGGTTGTTGGAACTTTGCAAGGCAAGGTATGAGGTTATGTATAATACAGCAAAGTCAGCATGAAATGGAAAACCGTGCGTATTATTATTATTTTCATAGCCCATCATATTCTCCACTAAACAAGGAAACTTTGCTAGAAACAAAGATTTCTTTGTTGTTCACTCCTGAACTTGAATTACAACTTGGGTAGAAGGTAGAACAGAACCAGCAGAAACTTTCCAAGAAAGAAAAGGGAACAGCCCCAAAAATAAATATTCATATGCACTTAATTAGCTTTCACGCAACTTTATATCTTCACAAAGAATGTTTCAAAAGTGCGTAAATGATTGCGCGAATGATAAACCCGGAGGAAATTAGTCGTTCATTCATAAACTTAATGTAGATATACACAAAATGTGCCATCAGCAGTTTTCATATCATGTTGACTTTTCTGTTTCAGCACAAGAAAGAAAGAAGAAGGCACACCATGAAGCAAGGGAAGGGAAGCGTCGTCATCATCATCATCATCATCACCACATGAGCCCTCTACTCTACTCACTCGCGCTAATTAAATAAGGAAGGCATATGCTCTCAAGCGTGGACATTGATGTTTCCACACTGCTACCCTCTTATCTGTATTATGTTGGGGAACAAATGAGCCATTATTTATAGACCCTGAGCTGCTGAGACTGAGACAACTACTCTGTTTTAACTTTGGGGAATTCATCTCACCGTAAGGTGTCCTACTACGAATGGTTCTATTCAACCAAGCAGCGCAGGATCCCCAAACATTATATCCTTTTTTCATGGGAGAAATGAGAAATCAACCAAAATATATGGGGGAAAGTACGTCAATTAACTTTCAAAGTTGGTTATATAACTCACAAAGGAGAAAAAACAGAGAAATTATCTATGCTGCTGCTGGTAGGTTTTGCTGTGCATGCACATTTTCAGGAATGCCCGTTTCCTCTTATCTGATCAATCGTTGTCCGTGACTCATGATGACCGTATAGGTCGACATATCTTTCGACGAAATTGCAATGGCAATAGTTTTGCGGTTTCAGAGACATGGTGACACGTATTATGCTGATCATCATCTCATTCGTCTCGGATACGCAGTCAATTCAATTGATGATGATGATCATGAATGAAATGAAACCATACAATACAATACAATGGTAATAGTCTGGTTGAGTTGGGATATAGCATTCATTCTACCAAGCACAAGTACAACCAACCAATAATTTTTACTTCCTTCTCTTCTAATCCTCATGTTTTCATGCATGGTTAGAGCCCGTGAAACATAATCACAAAGCTCATCTTCACTCAGCAGCAGCAGCAGTTAAAAAGAAAATTGTATACACATATTTTGGCGTGTCGAATTAAGTTATCATCATTATCATCATCATCCTACAAATAAGTATTTCCCGTGAGCACTTATTAGTTCTTCAGTTTCCTGAGGGTATGCAAACATCCATTCATTTCCTATATTGCTATCATTATCCATAAAACGTGTTCCTAGTCAGTTTTGTAATGGTAGTTTTGGCAATAGCACGTAACGTGCGTACTACTACGCTTCGACTGTTCAATAATGGCTTAAAGCCGGCGTCTAAATGTTTGACAGGAACAGGAAACAGCCATACCCGAAGTTAATAAAAAACAAAGTGAAATCGGAATATGAAAATCAGCCAAAGTCAAGTCAGCTATAGCTATATGCCTCCTACTATGCTAAAAATCGTTAAATATTCTGCACGATTATATTCAACAGCCCTTAAAATGAAATTTGGTAGAAATTATTCCTTCGTGATTGAATTTGTAATCAATGTCATTAAATAAATTATCATAAGTTTCTCCAAGTCATAAGAAAATTTGTCAAGAAAGACATTATTAACATTCAATTTTTTTAAACTTCAAAAGCATTCTGTAGTATATAAGTTCCATTTTCCATTGCAAAATGTCCAACTGGGTTGAAGACAAAAGACGAATGACACCGGCAATAATTTTATTATGCATATAAATATATAAATGACTCATGCAATGGCAATTCTTCATAAATTATGTAACTTCTTGGCTTGAATACACACCACGACCACGCCATACCACCATCACCATTTAGTTTACGCTGGGTGATTAATAAAACATTAAATATTTTTATTGACAATCTCTTCAGCCTCACCAAAGTTTACAAACGAATGGGGGCAAATGACTCCTACATGAATAACCTTTGATTTAGATGCTAATCAGAGGTCTGTCCGTGTGATAGGTCGCGTGGAGTATTGCGAGAGAAACTCTTATTTGGCAGCTGCCAATACGCATTAAAAATGGTTATCTTTTTTTGCAGACGGCAGGCATGGGATATTGAAAATGGGCTGTGATTTTAAAGATTTATTTCATTTTCTACAAACCAATTTTTCCTATTGCTTTTTGTTTAATGCCTCTACTATGCAACGTCCCAACCAAATACCAATCTGCTTGTGCAGCTGAAGAAATAATATTTTATTTTCTGATGTAAGCATACTGAACAAGAAGTTATGCATTTGTGTGTGTGGTTTGGTTTGGCATTGATATGAAAAGAACAGCTATGCTATGTCGATAAAGATTTTTATCAACACGAAGCGATCTGCCAAATAGCTGCATATCTCACAACTTCTACAACCACTACCGTCGGTTTTTATTTTCTTTCACTTTTTTTTTCTTGGATAACATCACATCACCATCACCCCCATACACAAACACACCGACATTTGCTTGAAGTGAGTTGAAGTATATAAGTATTACAACATTATTGTTTTGCAACTGTGCAGATAAGTGCAGTACATGTGTGAACATGCCAGGCATCCGGTATTGGTTACCATTGCTTAAGTGGGTGAACAGCCGGATGTCAAATTAATTCTTACTGTACTATTCACTGAGAGAAAAGAAACGAAAACGACACCGCATTTTGAAAAGAATGTTTAAAGTGATATAAATTTCCAAGACAAGCCCAGCCGCTTTATTTTGCTAATTCTCTGTCCGCCCAAAGACAAACTCGTTATTTTTTGGTGAGATCCCCTTCTTCTTGGTTATAAATGAGTTTGTTGGAAGTAAATATATATATATATGTATGCTAACGATATTTTAATTCGAGAAACATGCATTGCGGCTTTTGTGTATGTATTCGTAATTCGTATTCACATTTTTGACTTAATTACCTACAAAAGCCTGTAGATGATATGCTCACGAAAAACTAGTCACCCGTTTCGTTTTCATCCTCACTCTGAGTCTGACTCTGAATATTATGCCAAGAGAAAATAGAAAGGTATGCTTAAATCTAAAAAAAATATGTATATATAGAACGAATGATGTCTTACCTGAAGCACACTGACTACGAACATTTTTCAGCTCAATTTCACACACAGCGGCCGAAAAAAAGTCTAAACGTCCCAATTTGAGGAAGCACAAAGTTTCTACTACTCGAAAATTAGATTTTTTCTTCTCAAAAAAATGTCTTTTATGTTCTCATTATCTCCACCAAACGTGGTTATTATCATTATCGTTGAAAACGGAAGAAATACTTTTTTTACTTCATCCAATCCAAACCTTATCGTTGTCGTCACGGTCCATTCAGGATTTACTGGGGCGCACAAATACTTTACTCTCAGGAATCATCATCGTTTCATTCCACATACCATGAAAAAATGTAACTTTAATTCAAACTTTCAGATATTTCAGACATCCTTGTAGACCCATTAAGTTGCAATACTTTTATTAAAGGCTTTTAGACACACAAGAGGAAATATCCTTAATGAATAATAATCTTACACACATGTGAATGTTGAAATGAATGTTAAACATGATATCTTTCACCTTGATTGTTTACATCGCACATGATCATGATCTCAAAAATCTCAACATGAAAAAGTACATTATTCACATCCCTTTTATTACTCCAGAGTTTTTCTAGTATCTTAACCTCCCACAGAATGAGATGTAATCAAATCATTTTAATATTCCAATCAACAACTCAAAAAATCATTATTTTTTTCTTCAATATTGCATATTATGCACTGCATTATAATGAGCGTATCTTTTATCACACTCTATATAGATTCGTCTTTCGTCTTGGAATATCCTATATTTAGTTCACCACATAATTAATTCACTTATTATGTACATATGTTGAATAGTATAGTATATTCTGAAAGTATTTTGATCCTGTTACAAAAGCACCATGCAGCTAATGAACACACTTATGCACTGGGCGGATTTTTTTTATGAATCCATTAACCTTGTACAAACATTATTGCTAACAATCAAAGACTTCTTAGTCACTATATTACAGTACATCATAGAATTTACCTGAGTGAGCAGAGCACAACATATAAGTACAGTTTTATATATGAGTGAGCAAACGGATTCCCTTCATTCATTCAAAAGTTTCTATTAGCTCATAGCTTAAATTGTTTGTGTCTACATTCTACATTTAAGATGGAAGTGTACCTTAAATCAATTTTGATTTTTATATATTATGCTTAATATAATTATTTTTATGCGAATCACGCATCACACCTTAAACTCTCTCCTCGCCGATTTTTCTGCATTATCAGAATTGGAACGAGAAGTTTGTGATAGTTTTGAGTTTCAGCAAAAACTAACATTTATGTAGGGAATCATCGTAGAAGCCATCAATAATGTGATTTAGGCATTCCAGGAAAACAAGGGCAAAAGGAAAATGCATTAGCTAGGCAATAGGCACCTGGAACGCGAGGATAACGATGAATTGACGTGCAAAGAACGTTGCAGGTGAAATGCTTGTAAGTTTGTATCTAGTCTAGATTCTAGAATCTACATATTATTATATTATATTACTGGACTTCACACACATTATATATTATTCATGAAAACTTGGTGTGGATATAGAATCAAATGTACGTCACATGCACACCTTTAAATATAGGTTACAAGTTCTCCAGGACACATGAAATTGGGCATGCGATGCGATGCAACCCAAAAAAACCAACCTTTTTTTATTGTTTACTGGCACACAAATTCACTTCTTTTTAGGTATCTTGGTCCCGTCCATCATGTCAAAATAATACAAAACTTGTCTGAGGTCTTCACTCACAAGACCAACAAAAATGTGGTTGTTCTATATACTCAAGTTGTATTTGGATTGCGTATACGTATAGCAGCAGCATGATACTTAGGGTTTTACAACTGACAACTTATACAATACCTTTCCAGAGTATAACAATAACAACACAACTGGAGTACTAATGTAATATTATTGCTAAAGTTTGTTTTGTTCCAGTTTTTCCAGAGAGAACAATAATTCCGTCAAGTTATTGCAATGACGCGTCAATAAAAAAGTTGAAGGTGTACGTAAGTAGGTAGCATCCTTCGCATTGATGATGATAATGCTGGTGAAAGAGGATGTACGTAATAACAGAAACAAAGTAAGTAAAAAGCCACCAAAAAACGGGCACCCAAAAAAATCAGGTGAACAGGTGCATGAGCTGCAAAACTGCAAACAAGTGTGGCCTGGCTTGTAATAACGCTGCGGCTAGTTAGCTTAATTTTTACTTGTCCTGCTGATAACAGCAGTTTCTTAAGGAATTTTTGCACTAATGTAACAACACAAGCTCAATAATACGCGACTAAGTAAGTACATGTACTATAATAATTATCATGGTATTTTTTTGGGTGTATGCTTTTTTGCTTGCTTGAGAACATGATGATGATGATGCTGTCTTTGTGTAAAAATCCTTCTCAAATGCACATTGCACAAACACACACACACATTTGATATAGAGGACGAGAGCGAAAACGGTTGTGTGTTTCCCATGAAACTTTGTTGACGACTGACTGGGGTGAGTCCGTATCGCAACCTTCTCAGAAAGGCTTGAAAACAAGAAAGACGTGCAAGAAGAAATTGTAAAGCTACCAACCAAGCAAACCAAAGGCAATAAGAGCTACGTAACGTAACGTTACCAAAAAATCCAAGATGCATAGGTAGAGCAGAGAGGTACGCATATCATATCATTATATCCTCATCATCATCTTTTTCTACCGGTCGTTTTGTATTTGTACTTTGTTCATGAAATGCACATCTAAAATCTAAACAAGCCACGAAGAACACAAGAACAAGACGCTAGCAATATATAAATATTATGTTCATTGGCGAAAGGTATAACATTCAATTTGTTGCATTGATTGTTATTGTTACTGCACCAAACTTGCAGTGCAGTTTCAGGCTTCACTTCAGGTAAGCTTAAGATACAAAGTCATTTTGGCTACTGCGTATAAATGTGTATAGGTGGTCGATTCCTTTTATTGATGCTGCTCGTATATGTCGTACCCAAATGTGGAATTGGTTTGATTGTTTTGATAGATTCAAACGTAAACAAATGTAGTTTTACTACTTTACCTTCGTGAGCGAGCGTGTGTTGCTGTGCATAAAAGAACCATGTGGAGAAAAACACTTTTTTGTCATTTCTTTCTGGGGCATCAGAAATCGGCTTAGAATCCAGATTTCTCCTAAGCTCAAAATCAAAGCCTCTTATTTCTTGAGGATGGCCATGGACTAGGGCTAGACTATAGTGTATCATATTTATTTATGAACTAACGTCAAATCTGTATTATATTATCAGGTATATCACAAGCATAAAAGCGATAAGTATGAAATGAAGTGAACCACAATACACAACTACAATACGCTCTTGGGATTTGTCTGACTCTTACATTTACTTGAGCTACTGCTACTGTACAATGTAATACATAGTCTATACTTCATCTTAAACTCATCTTCATCCTACGTTTTCCGTTAATGAAGTAAATCTTAAAAAAGATTTGGTGGGGAGTTGAGAAGAAAAATCTTCCATAAGTTGTTGATGATGATGATATGATGATGCTAAGACCCAGCCAGTTCAAAACCTTCTTTTCTTGTGCTCATTAAAGGCTCAGGATGCTGTGGATGTTATGTAACGTAATATTGTTACATGTTTAGGATTATACTAATAGCTCTACACCGTTGTGTTGCATCTCCGATTTGCCCAACTGCATTTGCAGCCCACAGGAGTCAGCCAACACAAAAAAGGTGATTATGGCTCAGTCAGACAAACCACCGAATAAAATGGGATTTTTATGCTACTGGCTGCAGTTAAAAATGTTTAAATACAAATTTTCTGTTGAGTCTACCTACTCGCACTCACACTTAAATATATAGATAGAGGAGGTTTACAACAATGTTAAATATATATATACTTATTCCCTTGCACTCACTCAACCCATCGTTGTTTTAGTTTTTAGTATTACTCACTTTTTAAAGTGCATTACACATATTACAGGGCATTCAAGTCATTTGCTCTTCCTCAAGTAATAAACTTGAGACTTTTCCTTTCTTCATTTTTCATCGTTTCATCATCACATCACCATCAACCATAATTCGTTTTTTATCACATTTACAAGCTCTAATGCCCAATGCACATGATGAGTTCAGTACACTCTTTTTATGTACAATTTAAACAGTTTTCAAATGTAAAATGTAATCTTGGTTGGTCGGATGCATCTTTTCTCTTCTTGAAGTCAAACATTTTAGCTAAAAAAAGTATCAGAAAAAATAAACTCGTTAAATGCTTGTCCATTTACACCCAAAAAAAATAATATAGTGCAAGCAAGATGAACTACTGGATAAGTTTAAAAAATGAATCAAAATATTATGTTACTATACATTTCCAGACTTGCATGCTCAATGCTCTTAATTTAGAAACACTTTCTACCCCAGAGCTCCTATTATGCTTGCTTATGCAATGGTATTTTTTGCGCACTTACTATAATACTTTTACTTTTCACATCAACATGTGCATACTTGCCATATCGTAACGTAACGTAACCAACAAACAACCTCCACTTTGCCGAAGAGCGATTCAAAGTCAAAGTGAAACAAGAAACATCAATACTAATAATTTATTTATAATGGAAATCTGCTTATGATGAAACTAACTACAATTTCAGCTCAACCGAACCAAATTTTGTGCTGCATTCTGCTACTTTACGTACTTCATACATCTCCAAGATCTGATACACACAAATGCATTTCATAATACTTTTTTTTTCATTTTATTTTTTTTTACCCAAAAGTCAAAGCTTACAAACAAACCTACAACCGCAACCTACATCTCCTCATTTTTATATTTCTTCATAATACTAAATAAGATGACTTGAGTGTGTTTAATAAAAATATATTATTTGACTGCATTACGGTCATGTATCATACTTACTTGATCCATGAAATATAGCTTATTACCTGTGAATGGTACCAAACCAACTACCAACACCGACCAACGCAACGTACTTTATACTTACTGCCATACATACACACAAGGAAATGAGGAAGTAGGAAAAAGCAAAATGTTTTATATAACAGAGTTAAGTCATGTCCTCTTATCCAATTTGATTCTACCAACTCAACATCAACCAACTCCAACTGAGCTCACCATTCTATATTTATGTTTAGAGGAGAATCTTGCCTGCATTTGAGATTGTGTATATGAAATAATAATAATATGTGTATTTGTACATACCGATGAAAACAATATATATACGGCTATCTTTAGAGGGTGAATACAATAAGACAAATCACATAAAAGAGAGGAAATAGGATGCTCATTGCTCATCTTGTGTGTTTTTAAATGGAAGTGAGGTGATGTATAGTATACACGTGATATGATAAAGTTGAAGTCTGATGTGATTTGAAGTGAGCGATGCGTTTTACATTTTGAAGAAACATCAACAACAGCAGATTATGGCTGGCAGACAGAACACCATATTATAACAAACATGTAGTTTATGAAATGTGTAAGCGTATAGAGTTATCCTTTTTAAACTTATTAAACATTCGGTTCCCATACACAAGAAAAGCAATAGCAGAGCAGTCTTTGTGTAAGGGGTTAAAAAAACACGGCACATGAAAAACTTCTTTTGATGGGGTTAACAAGAAGCGTTCTGTCCATGGGGAGGAGTGGATAGCTATTCATGAAATTTGTTCCTGGTTTATTTGTAGCAATGAAGTTTAATCAAGTGCTAGAGTAAATCGGAATGATGGGAACACATGTGAACCTCATCAAAATACATTATGCGAAGACCAAGTTTTTTATGATACTCTGATACATATGATGATGATGATGCGCTCTTTCTATTTATGTGTTTTTGCTCATACCCCACATATTTTTTATATTAATGATGTGTAATGTAAATCAATTAGGAAAGTTATAAAATGAAACGATAATAAATTCTTTGACGAGTAGATCGTTAAATGCTGCTGGTGGAGTTGCATAAGTGGTATGGTATTCTAAAAGATGCAAAATTCCAAACTAAATAAGTGTTGAACGTGGCCTTCATGAAACATGTTGGGGTAATGTTAGACCTGCATTTCATCAACATGCAGTTGGTGTTGGAGTATTCAGCTGAAATCGTGAAGTTTATAAACCAATTATTAATATTTTTGTGTATGATGAAAATACACAATTTCATAGTATTTACGTAACTATTATTGAAGTTCACTACCGTGTTCCCTGAGAAAATGTTGCTTTCAGTTTTCAATTCCAGAATGCATAAATCATCCAGGTACTTTAGAACTTTTACGTCATAAATTGCCTCACTTAATAAACGCATAAATTTCTAACCTGAATATCTGTTCTGCGAAATGAGATTCTTCATCAACTTATTACAGTAAACTTGACTTGAATTGAAGTGCAGTGATGTGATGGGACGACGATGACTAGGAAGCATTCTTTTATGCATACGTATATAAACTAATTAAAAACAACATATCGCTACTCAAATCAATTTTAATTGCTCACAGGCTGACACCAGCCTTTTTCTTGATATCATTATTACACAACATAATAACTGTGCGGCATAAATACACAAGTCGGAAGATATCGAAGTAATCGTGGGAAATGTTTCACTGCGCATCTGTTTGTCGCGTCACCAACCTGACAATGCAATGGCATATTTAAATCGAATACTAGTTTAATTCCTCATTTAAGTGGACAAGCATTTTCTATCTATAATGTTGTACAACTATTTTGCAGTTAATCCATTGATTTAGAAAAGTAACTCTGAAAACATCCTGGTATAGAGTATAGATCGAGGTATATAAATTAAAAAATACCATAATATCGAAACGCATTTTCGATGCACATCTTACGTCTGGAGAAAGCAATTTTCACACAAGAAACTAGCAACGCACGAATCCACAATTTCATAATATGACCTTCTCAATCATATCCTTAAAAATAAAATACGAATACTATTTTAAAACTAGAAATTTGCAAATGAAAGTTTTCCGTATCGAGCTAAACTAGAATTCTTGTAATTTAATTAATTTTTTTAAAGCAATGCTGAACTCAAATAATTGAAATTCATTTTTCTACGCTTGCATTTTACCTTTTATATATAAGCATTTGTTGATGCAATGATGCAAACTTGTGAACTTTTACTTTTTACAATTCGTAAACAATTCGTAAAGTACGTGTAAAGTAATTTGGTGAAACGTGATGCGATGTGATCTAACAAAACATGATAAACGATTTAATTTATTTTGATTTTTAAATTGTGAAGAATTAAACTGTTCAATTTATTATTCTTTGCAAATGCGAAGGTCAAAATAATCACAAGCATTTATAACAATTATAATTAAGGAAAAGTATAGTTTATCTATTTAATATTTTTATCCACAATATAAGTGCGTAGTTTGGTATATCCTTTATGGGGCTTCATGTGCATATCTGTAATAAATTCATATAATATATTCGTTTTTCATTATTCACATAATAATAATTGTATTTAAAGCAAGTTATTAGTAATTTGTTTCAGACTTACTCAATCACACTAAATTTTGTCAATGAATTTCCTATGTCGAAAGAAGAGATGCTAATCTGAGATAAAAGAAGAAAATATAAGATGCAATGATCAATATCAATAATGTAATCCGAAATAAATACATACCTTTGCTTATATATTCAACTTATAATTATTGTAACATACTTCACTAATTTACTCCGTAATCCGGTTCTTTTATTCATGGTTTTCAACAAGCCCATCAGATCCAGTGCCCGCTTCTTCCTCAGCGGATCCAGTGTTATCAAAGGAGTCTAAGCGTTTGCGAAGACGATCGTTTTCATCTTCTATCTCATGCACCTGAACAAATTACAGTCAAAGTTTTAAGAATTTCACCATCTTTTTGCTTTTCATTTAATTTAATGCAATATGATAAGCCCACCTTTCGTTGTAAGTCCGAAATTTCATTTTGCAATGCTTCAAGCTCTGCTTTCAATGGCACGCCTGCTCCCAACCGTTCCAAGAAGTATTCGATAGCGTTGCTGGGTCGCTCAGGTTCTTCGTAGAGCCCTACGAGAACACGTATGAGGGCATCCATCACCCCAGCTTTCTCAAGATACCGTCTAAATTCTTCCCGTTTTGATTGTGGCTGGTAAAAATGAAAGATTACAAATCATTTACAGCGCATCTAATATATCTCTATTCATTTGCTTAGTAGAAATGTATTCATTGAGTTACACCACACCAAACCTACTTTCAGAGACGCCATATTGTTGAGATGTTTACTGATATTGGATTTGGATGATGCTGTGAAACGAGGGCCAAAGAGGCGGCTTGTAGAACTCGTCTAAGAAAAACTTGATACGACCAACCAATGCCTTCTTACTTGTAATTGGCATGTAAATTTCGAAGTGCATTTGCTAGAGACGAATGGGAAGTGCCTGAAGAGTCCTGTAGACTTTTTTTATGGATTATAATGGCATTAGAAACTTGCTACACATTCTTATGCAAAAATGTTCCCATGTGAATTCAGTCATCAAATACTAGAGTACGTGTAGCGTATGTATCCGTACGGCGGATTCTCATTTTGTTGCCACTACTACAGATAAGGTTATATACACAGCATTTGCCAACTGCAAGTCAATGGCGTAGGGGTCGACGTAGCAACCTTGAGCTATAGCGTCACGAGTTCTAATCTTTCGTATGGAAATATTTTTTGCTGATTTTAAAAGCATCGACTTGCATTGCTTCGTTGCTTGCATGCCTATACCATCTCCTTGCGCTCGATTGCTGCATGTTGCCATCATGTACAGTCCTGTTTTTATTGTCGTATGCACGTATTCGCACCGAACCGAGAAATTCTGCATAGGAAATGTGTTCGTTCGCATCGAATAACAAATGTATTCGTTCGCATCGAACAACTTCTGATCATAAGGCAACCAACAAATTCTTCATAAGAAATGCGTTCGTTCGCATCGAATAACAAATTTATTCGTTCGCATCACCGAACAACTACTACTCCGTGGTTACATCCTTTATTCCGGCCACTTGCCGCAGTGCCGTTGCTATACCACTGAAAGATATTTTCTTGACAGGTAACATGCTGTCAGACCTTTTATCATTCAATTTTTCGTGGAATTTTTAGTGAGGAAGCTCATTTGTTGGTTCGCATCGAACAACTACTCATAAGGGCAACCAACAAATTCTTCAGAAAAGAGTTCGTTCGCGTCGAACAACTACTACCAATAACGACTTCGAATTCAAGTAGGTCTACCCACATCCGTAGCCAGAGTTATAAGTTATTTTTTAAATTTTAATTGAGCTATGAGACCGTGTCTTATTATTCGCGTTGATTATATTATATTATTTATATTATGTTGATTGCAGGGAGGAGGTGGACTATATCATATCATTTATATTATATTGTTTGCTGGGAGGTGGAGGATAGTTATATGTTAATTGTCGGCGGGATGTCAAACGTTGGTTTTGGGAGAATAATTAAATGTAGGAAGCGGTGGATCGTTAAATTTTGTTTTTGGTGTATTAAGAAATGTTAATTGGGGAAATAGTTAAACTTCGATTTTGTTTATCAGGGACTAGGAAAGGGTTTAATCGTGTTTTCGAGTAATGGTTTTGGGGTCCTTCCATGGGAAGGACGGGCCTAACTTGTACGAAATGAAGGTCCAAAACACGTGTATTGGTCTTGGTCTCATGAGGAGAAAAGAGACTCTACTAGTCCGCCACGATGAATTAAAATGAAACGCTCAGTGATACTCACTCATCTTTGTTCAATTTTTTATGCAGATAAGAATCTCGTTAGCAAATGTATGCAGACATATACTATTTATGTATTAGTTCAGAAATCATGCTAAATACACAAATTATGATAAATTAATTGTCGAGAACACAAGAAGGAACAACTTTTTTGTTTGTTAAAAGTTAATCTTTATTCTTCTTCCTTTATGGGATTCCATATTCCATGCGGAGAGTCCAAAAACGTACGTATGTAATGATAATGTATCGAAATTCATTATAATCTATATATAATATGCATAAATCTACTGTAGATACTCCTATATATATATAACCAATGCATTAAATGTGACTCATTTTACGATAAAACTAATACGATGAGTTTCCTCTAAACCTATAGGTAAATTGACGTAGTATTTGTTGAAGTTAAAACACCAGCAGCGTATGCCAGTAATACCCAAAATCTTATACGATATGAGGGTCGTAGTAGTAGTAGTGTAATCAATCTTTTAGTAAAAGGCTGTCAACAGATGACACATAGTCCAGATTCCTCCGTGCCCGTCTTTTTAAGTGGCAAATTGGTTAATTTTCTACCAACCAAACGAGGTTTCAGACGTTTCACTTCTTCGGTTAATACCAGATCAACAGGATTATCTTTATTCATTTCCGTATTGTTAGAAATAATATTGTTTTCATTTCCATTATCCTTGACTAAAGTTTCTTCTTGGCTTGATGTGCCCTCATCGGAACGCGATACAGGGCTATCGGGTTTGTCCTTATCCTTGGGTGAACTGCAAGGAGTTGTATCCATTCCTGTTATATTGATGCGAATTTTGGGAGCAGGAACAAATGGCAATGTTGCAGATTCTGAAAAAACAGTTTCACATTTAAATTAAAGGCTTAAAAATGATAAAATATGCAGTGTGATAATGTAAAAATTTTGTAATAATAGGTTTAGGGCATACCTTCATGCTGCAAATTTCCATCAATAGAAGTTCTGGGTTGGTTAACCAGTCTAGCACCACTGTCTACAGCATCAAGGGAGTCCTCCTCAGTTAAATCGACATTCATTGGTTCACTCCCACCAGGGCTCCGAGTGGATGATGCCAAATATGGCTGCAAATTGGACAAAAACTCGTCAGGATTCATAGATTCCTCTGTTATAGGCTCTTCATCTGGAGGCTCTATTTTGATTGGAGGAATATCAAACTTCATCGGTGCGTAAATAATTTTAGTATCTTCCTGTTCAGCTTGTAACTCCCGTTGTGCTGCTGAGCTACTGGCGAATCCAAACACCCATCCTTCCGCGTTGTCAGAAAGACCAGGTAGAAACGTAGAATCCTCATCAATTAAAATAAGTGACTGAACCAATTCATTGCTTGTATTATCCAATGCATTATCATCAATACCAGATGTTGCAGCTTGTATGTCATCATCTTTCTCAATAAGAATACCATCAGTCTTTCTTTCCATGTCTATACTATGATTTTCTTCATTTACAATTTCATTTACAGTATCATTTTTTTCTACATCATCATCATCTATATCTATTTCCATTACAACTACTTCTTTCTTCCCCTCTTTTATAATTAAAACTTCATCATCATCTTCCAGTTTTTCATTTTCAGCATTAGGAACATTTTCTTTATCTTCATTTTCCTCCAGTTCAACAACACCAACATCGGCTTCCTGATCCTCCTGTTGTTGTTCTGCCTCTTCCTCTGGATCCTCTACAATAGATTCCTCCACCAAGGACTTGAGGTAATCCTGTGAAAGAAAACAATAAAAAAATAAAATAAAAACCATAAAAAAAAGAATCGAGGCTTTGAATGTGAAACGCTTGAAGTCAAACTTGAATGTACCTCATAGCAATTTGGATGATACAGCTTTTTGTCTCCGTCGCAATCATCCAATTTTGCATTCTTCAATCGCCACTCTTCACGTTCTTCATCAAAGTAGGATTCAAAGCTTTCACCACATTGCGGACATGATGTTCCCTCATGAGAAGAAGAAAGGACAGTGTAATCTTCAGGATTTAATTGTGCACTAGGACTGTTCACGTCATTCTCATTATCACCATCTTGGTTCTCAAATAAGCTGGCAGCTAAAAATTATAAAAGTATAAATGTAAAACATTTTATATAGTCATAGGTGACTGCAGTATGCATAATTAAAACGTGGTACGTTACCTCGTTCTTCCAAATCTTCAATCTCTTCAAACTGTATCCAGTCAGACAGATCATAATACCATTTGCGACTCAGAGCTTTGCGTGCATTTGCTTTCTCTCTTCTATTTTTCCTAAAGTGCCAGTCCAAATGTTGCGAATAACTGAAATAGGAATAAAACACAATCGAGTTAGTTTTTTGCTGTCAGTTTACATAGAATTAAGTAGAAAAAAACTAAAATTATTTACCGTAACGTCTGATCTGGTGGAAACCTGAGCCCACACTGGGAACACTGAACTCCTGTAAAAATTTGGCCTATTGCTATATTTCTCCTTTCCTTTAGATTTTCATCAAATGATACATCAACAGTAGGTAGTGGAGGAATTGTTGGTGCTGCTGGCACTGGCGGCTCTTCTGCCTTTTTAGTCTCTTGATCTTCTTTACTTTGAGTAGAACTTGGGGCGTCACCAGATGTTTCATCATTAGTCTTTTCTTCTTCTTCGCTCTTATTTTCAAGAATAGGTTCTACAGAGCTGGCTTCAGGTGCAGGTGCAGCAGGGAGTAAGCCAAACTTAATGAGGTTTGCTACAAGATCGCTGACATTAACTCCTGCAGATTCATCCCCCATGTTCTCTTTGTCACCACCCTGGGCATTTGCACCAGACTGGTGCTCACTTCCATGTGACTGTTCCGTGTTGTTCTTTGTGTCAGAGGTATTTGAAGTATTAAACAGGTTGTTAAGAAGGTCAAGTGGGTTAACATTTGCGGACGATTCAACATTTTCCATGGCTTCAGAAACCCACGGGTTAGCACCCATCGTTCTAGTATCAACCACAACATCTCTTTGGGGTCGACCTCGTCCGCCCCTTCCACCAACTGCTCCACGAAACGGACCGCCTCTTCCACGACCACCTAAAAGGAAAAAAATAAATTGTTAACGTTAAACATTTGATTGAGTGTTAATTGAAAAAAAAATGGACAGTCTAAAATATTACACAAGTTCTTACTAAAATGATTATTCCTTTCGTTCGTCCAATCTCCTCCATAATTAGCACTAATAAATGCTTGAATTGCAGTTTCTAGGTTAGGCGTAATGGCAGAAAATCTGAAATAATGTTTGCCAGATCCGTGAAGGGTGATTGTGAAAGGCAATCTAGCCCCAAAGTTTGTCGGGAACGGCCGTCCATTAAGAGTAACTGTTTGAAAGTTACTACAAAATCTCAAAAGAACAGGCATCTGACAAACATCGATTTTTTGCAGCTTTTCATCTAAATATACTGGCACATTGCTGACTGCATCAATGGTAAGGTTAACTCGTCCAGCGACCAAGTCAAAACGAGGGACTTGGCCTACTGATACTTGTGGAGCTTGTGACATCAATTGAAACGTGTGTGGCCTTCCATCAAGGAATATCTGAAACAATAATTGAGATAACATTATTAAAACTGGCTAAACTGGTAAAATTTTGATTGATTAAATGACAGAAAACCATGAACATACCTTTTTTGGAGGACCACCGAAATACATTTCATACGGTCTGTCGTCTATGTATAATTCACGACCAGGGGATCCTATTTTAAGTGTGTGAGGAACTCGATTGATGTCGAATTTTTTTGTTTCCCCTAAATATACTTCCAATTTCTTTCCATTAATAAGAACGACCCGCGTTGCGTTGTCCTTTTGAAAAGAGAGTTCTCGAGGATCGTCACTCATTTTACCCATCATAACTATAGCTGTATCACGGTAGAATCGTACTTGCCGCATGATCTACGGAATATAAATTATTAGATATTTATACTTTTCAACTTTGTAAAACAAACAACCTTATACAGAAATTATTCAATGTAAAATGTTTGCTGACATTACCCCATCAATTGGAATGGGACGACCGACATCTCTTTCTGCTATACGAACGTCCTTTTCAATAGCTTTTGGAACAAGATCATCAACTATTGCTGGTCCAGGTACTACCCCAATGGCTTCTTCAAATGGGTTCGGACCCCGAGGTGCAGGAGGCATATTTGCTGCCATCCATGGCAAATCTCCAGATGGTTCCCAAGTATTAGGACCAGGAAATCTAATGGTACCTGCGAAATCTGTTGGACCAGGACGAGGTGCTGGACAAAACCCACCCCAAATATTATTGCTTTCAGTTTCTACAAAATCAAATAAAAACATTATTATCAAATCAAGCCCATGTGGCGATTGAATATAGTATTCTTATTTTCGACGCAAAAAAAATAACCTACCAGTCATCCAAGGATTTGGGGTAGCACTGGTGGCCGTTGATTGCCATGATGAGCCTCCTTTCATTTGCTGCATTTGCTGAACTTCACGCATGGCACTTGCCTCGTTAATCTATTTAAAAATATGACAGCCATAATTTAGTTTTTTCCATCTTAATATAAAATAAATTAAGATTGTCCTAACGCTACTATTAATTCATACCTGTACGATTTGTTTCATTAGAGCAAAATACTGATCTGCATTGAGCAATCCAAGGTCAAGCTCTTCCTTTGCTTTTAAACAAATCGACTTCATGTCAGTTTCGGACAAGTTCCCTGTGCTTCTAAGTGCCCTATCAATATGCTGTGCTCTAAATTGCTCAACGGGATCAACTGAGGTGGAGCGAGAATCCAGACTTCGCTTTCTTTCTTCAGGATCATCTATTATATAACGTACAATAAAACATTTGTGGTTATCAATCTCACAAAAAAAACTCAACGAAATGGGGCAAAGTGTGAGGTATGAAGTAAAAAGTGAACGCACTAGGTAAACGGTTGTAAATTAGGGGACGCCCCAAGGGGTCACAGGTACTACGGTTAGAAGAAATTGACGTTGCTGGAGATGGTGGGCCCGGTGATCTTAGAACCTGGGTTTCCCGTCGTGGTACTGGTAGTTCATCTTCAACATTATTTCCATCTTCCATGTCTTGATCCCCATCATTCTCTGATTTAATCTTAACCTGCGTCCAACAGTTTGAGTTTGCTCTTAGGTCCACGTCTTGGTGTCCAAACAGGCTTAAAACACAGAGAAATAAATGTTACCTTACGAAGAGTTTAGTGATATATGCCACAAAGCATTTCATGAAAAGTCACTTACAGACATTGACACTAATAAAATGACTTTGATGTATATATTCTCATACATGAAACATCATACAATTGAATGGTAACGTGTAGTTGTTAAATTTGACATAACATGTAACAATGTTTTCTTCCAAGTACAAAACTACATTCATTCACATTTTACATGTTATATACTCTACTGTCGGTTTCCGGGCACATGATACTTTATTTTGTGCCAAACTCATCAAATAAAATAATATATCTGAGATTATGTAATAATCATGAAAATAGATGCACGTACGAAATTTTTTAAATGAACAAAGATGTAAGAAAGAGAGAGTTTCATTGTTCTGGTATGGATAAATTAAAGTGGTTGATCTGGCGAAAGTCGGTAAGTTATATGAAATGCACTCTTCAAAGAGCTGCAACCGTTTCATCACGGATTCAATTAAATGGAGATGTATGGGATACACGTACGAATGATATTAAAATGCAAATGCTAAAAGTAAGTTGAAAACGTGAAGGAACTGCGCACATGAATGTAAACGATGGAATGACATTATATCGCTAATGTGTAGTAGTGATTCCATGTTGTTATCTATCCACTGAAGTAAGTGAAATGATGATAAATTATATATATATATATATAGATGAGGAGTATATGTGAAACAAATGGAATCCCCAACAAATTGAAATCTTATGAAAAATATGAAAGTAATCTAGTTATTAGTTATTGATCAGCAAAATCAAAGTCTGTTGTCCCTACCACTATCAGCACCACAAAAGGTAGAAAATATGAAATTCTGTTACATACTACTGTACATTATTAATTAATCGTGGCATAACTTCAAACCAATTAAAATCCACAACCACCTTCCTATTATTATGTATGATGAGTTTGGTGAGCAAACAGTTCCGTATATAGTGGGTCATGTCAATATGAATTCATCATTAGAGTAATTCATTTTTGAAAAAGCGGACAATTTCAATTGCAATTAATTTTACTCCCAACCGCAAAATCGAAGTCGGATGAGTTGCGATATTGTAACAGGTACATGATACTTTTGACAAATATCCCTTGAGAAGAGATTCTTCAGTCTTATAATACCAATACTTATTTTCCTGACTAGATCTCAAAATAGTAGCCCGTAGCATAGACATTAAGCAAATACACATTTTATATACCTCGCTACTGATAATATTGCATGACTTCAAATTACGAATAAAAATATAAATGTTTAAAAAAGCGTAGTACTCGTCGATTGTGTTGTGATGTGCGTCTTTCCCGGATCTGGATTTCTTTGCTGGGGGTTCCGTTCCATTTGCATCCGCAACAGTTCGCAAGTCCAAGTCCATGGGTGCTTCGAATCGCAAGTCAACATCACCTGGTACGATGTCAGAGTTGAGCAAATGATTGGAATCAGAAGATTCTTCTTTTCCATCAATACCAGTGTTTTTACGGTACGTTCTGCGTAAAACAGCTTGCTGACGCTCTCTGTAATCTTTCCACTCAGTACCGGTTTTCGGAGCAGGAACTCGGGTTTCCTCCCTGCTGTTGTTGATTTCATCTGAACTTTTAGGACTCTTCTGTTTTTCGTGCCTTTTTCTTAGCCTTGGATCACTCAACACAGGTTTTTCTTTATTTTTGTCGCTTTTATCTCGACTCTTGCGATCTGATGATTTTTCTTTAGGAAGTTTCCTTTTCAAGGGACTAATTACACCAGAGCTCATGGAGGAGCTTTCGCCAGAGTGGCTAAATGGCTGCGGAGATTTAGTAGGACTTGCTGATACCGAGGGAACTTCATTATCATCACTGTTGAGTCTAAAGGTAGCACCAATCTTTGTAGGGCTAAGAACCAGTGGAGGAGAGGGAGATTGTTTACGTAGTAAATCTTTTTTGATATCTTCATTCTCTTCATCCGAATCTACACCAGATGATTTCCGATACACCCGCTTATTAATGCTCACTTTCTTGGCTTCATGATAGTCCTTCCATTCTCCACCTGCCTTTGTAGTTGACGCCGGATCTCTACTTCGTTCGTGACGGCCCTTATCCTTCTCTTTATTGTCAGCGTGTCTATCTTTATCGCGGTGACGATGACGGGATTCTTTGTCTTTCTCCTTAGAATCATGCCTACTTTCCTTACTCTTATCATTCTTGCCTCTATCCCTTCTATCCCTATCCCTGGAAGATTTAGATTTTTTAGTTGGACTATTGTCTACAGAGCTAGCTGACGCTTCATTACTACTTTTAGCCAATTTGGAGAAACTGCTATGCGTTTCTCGATCGCTTGAACTTTCATGGCCTTTGGAGGAGGACGGACTGCCCTTAATACTGCTGGATGCTGATGCTGTAGAAGATGGCTTGTGCATATTTGCTGCAAGCTGCTGTTGAATTCGTTCAGTTTTATTTTTTGCCATTTCAGCCATTCCCACGAGCTACAACAAATTAAGATTTGAATAGAGATTTTTTAATCGTGATTGTTTTTAATATAAAATCATATCAATAATGGATAGTGTTACTGCTATTTACCATCTGTTCCTGCTTAACTGCCATATCAATTTGCTTTGTAGTTTCTTCCTCTTTCTGCCGACGGGCCTTTTCTTCCATTTGCAATTTAGTTTGGAGTAATTCCAACTCAACCTTTTTAGTTTGGAGCTCCAATAATTCCTTTTGCTTCGCAAGAAGTTGAGCACGCATCTGAACTTCCATTACAGTATCATCCAATTCAGGAGTTGTTGATGCGCTAGTTTGGGCGAGAAGTTGCTCTGGATTTATAGCGGCTGCTGTTGCTCTTCCCTATAAATTATTAAGATGAATGTTAATTGGTATAATTCTTCCTATACAACACACAAAACCTTGCAGTTTTTTAATTGTAAGTTGTGAACAAAATATTTCTTACCCTGTTGAGAAAACGTGGATTTACGTGAATGCTTGCACTAGATGGGGCTTGGGCCATGATAGGCCATTTCGGATCAAGCTGATGACAGCGAACATCAATCGCATATAATTTTTTGGTTGGAAAATAATCAGACCAGGTACCACGAAGTTTCCACAAAAGACCTCTAGTCTTTTCATCAACCTGTTAAATAATACAAATATGAAAGTCATGTAAAAACTGTTACTACTAATAATGATTGAGGATAAAAAATATAATTTTAAATAATAATAACAAGCGATACCTTTTTATTGTTGCCTCTTACAAGAACACAGCTTACCTTCTCAAACACTCCGCAAAATGTTGAAACGATATTCTGTGTGAAAAGCTCTACGTAATCCTTTTTCACGTTTTTGATAATCGAATCTATCAAATACAAGACAGGTAGTTTGACTTCCGGTCGTACCTAAAACGAAAGTAACAAAGACAAAATTACTAAAAACATTATATTTACAGTCACACGTTAAATTGTTATATAGCATACGCCATAATTCAAAACATTTTGTTGAATGTATTCGTATTCATGACTAGACTATAACTAGAGGACAATAAACTAGTTAAATTCGAAATACGATTACGAAATAACTTGATGTTACTGTAGCTAGCAGTAAGATAGGAAGCCTGTCGTTTTTCTTTGCAGTTAGCTAGAGTATAAGGGATACATAGATGATGAAATGCTTTAAATCTATAATGCACTACGCGTTATGCTTGTTTTCAAAATCAACCCTATGAATTTCAAATCGTAAAATACAAACACTACATTCAACAAAAAGTACAATACTAATACTATCATTCAGCTAGCGACAGGTTTCTACGATTCAAAGATTTATACAAAAGAACACACCACCTGTTTCTGTTCATGGTTTACATACGTGACTAGAATGCGACACATCACGACAGCACCTATCCTACTTACGATTCATTTCTATGAAACGCCATTAATAAAGAATCACCATTACTAGTTGTGTCTTTTAGGGTTTCATTCACCTTTTTCAGTTTTTACACTACGACTTAATCACAAGCCTACTGTAAGTAAGCACAAAGTCACGAGGAGTATCCAAGTGGTAATTAGTTAGTTGTTATTACTAGGGTTTGCAGCGATGCATTTGGATGTAAATGAATAGGAACATTTGGAGTCCTTTAAGACCATATTTTTGTATGTATTTTACATATTCCTGCATTTTCCTACATGCATCACGATTCACAATGTTTTAGAAATGTTTTTTTTTTCGTGTGAAAAATTAGTCAGCTCTTAAAATGAAAACCACTATTTGCATTTTTACTTTTCAAAAATAATCCCAATGCCTGAATTTGTGCATTTTTATAATGGTGAATGGCAAATCTTGCAGTATCTCTAGTACAAGCACGTGGTGATGAATTTTTGAAGCCATTAGACGGAGTTTCAAGGAGTAAAGTAGAAAATGGATTCAAGCATAATTTTTACAGTAACATAACTTATATTATAGTATAGGTTTTACACGCTATAGCTTCTAAAACGCTATTTTAAACATGAATTAACCAAAACATTTTTGTTTTAAGCACTATATGGTTTGACATATTTTTAAAAGTAAAAGTTTGTGCCATTAAAGTTTGTAAGCTTTTCGTATTTCTAATCTGATACTAGTCGTAGTTTGTTTAGTATAAAAATACACCACATTTTAGGCACTATTATGTAACATAACAATGAAACAGCTAGAATAAAAAATGCATTACCAAATGCGTCATGTCATGGATGATGGGATGATAACAATACTAACTAAAATAGCTCATTTCGTTATAAATCTATCGCCATTTTACAAAATTATCAGTATACGATAACGATGAATCATATCATACTCAAAAAAGTCACAAGCACAGTTGAACGATCAACATGTTTCAAATATGCGTTCCTACTAAGTTTTCATCAGCAATATTATTTATGTAACAATTAACAACATTTCGAAACTTCCAACGTTTCTTGATAGCATTTAAACTTTCAGTTAAATTGTCACAAGTTAAAGTAGCATCAAAGCACCAACTTTTTTTTGTACTATTATGGCAGAAACATAAAATAAATGAGACTTCTAAAACAGTACTTCATGCCCAATACATAATAATTAGAAGGCATTCTTCGTGGTGCGTTCTGTTCTGCTACATTTGCAGTTTGCCTAATCTAATCAACAACCTGTGCATCCCTGTCTCATTCTAACGAATAATGCATAAAATAGAATGAGGTTTTAGTTTTAAGCAAACCGAAAAATACATTGCTTCTGTCTATGCCCGTGCGATTCACTAGCGTACCTCTTCTCTTGTTTTATCATTTGTCAAAATCTGTTGTTGATGTGTGCGTCTGGCCTGGCCCAAAATCCATAACGGTTTATACAATTAGAAGAGATACATATAAATGAGAATGTTTGTTTTATTCAAATCATTCTTTCTACAAACTACTCCTAATGACAAGGACAAACAAACTAACAATAATCATTTTTATGTCATGTCACTTCATTGCATATCATATTCTTTGTGCATACCAGTTGCAGGACTGCTAAACCTCGGAACGCAAAAATATGACAGATAATTAGCCCATTGACTTTATCATTTATTGTATTCATATTAGATACTCCATTGAATAACCTTACCGAATGTATAAAACTACGAAACTCCGATAAAACAAGAAATGATACAGATAAGGAAGGAACAAGGAACATAAAATACGGGTGTGAAATGCAGCATCATTTTGTCAGTAGCTCAGTTAGAATCTCTTAGGTCTATTAATGAATTAAAGTTTAACATACGCATTTGAAATTTTTTCGCCTTCTTTTCCAACCGAAACTTAATCCTTTTGTTATGTATTAATTAAATTGCAATAATTTTAACTAGACGCATGGTATGGCATTAAACTAGAATCAGACATGTCCACATGTGTGACACATTCAACATTAAAATGCTATTAAAGCCATCAACTGTACGAAGAAAACCATTTGCCTGATACTTAAATATCATAGATCATACACTCCGACCTGTGCCAAATTAATTTTATGTCCAAGTAACACAAAATAATTATTAACTGTTACTGCAAAAGTATGACATACAACATATGGGGCATAATAAAACTAATAAAAGCTATTTTCAAGGTTAATCCTAATCGATCGATCAATATTCACACGAAGAATGGTCACGTAACGTCACGTACGTACTACGTATAATAATCATCCTATATAATCAAACATTTATGGAGGACAACACAAGGAAAATTGGATGAAATGAAATTAGAGACAAGCAATGGCCGAAATAGGCTCCGAAGTGATGAAACTCCATTTGAATAGAATATTCCTCTTCCCATTCCCACGAATAATTTTCCGCTAGATCTTCCCTGAGATTAGATATATTTTGACTATCTACATTTCTAATGTTGATTGGCAAATGGTATATAAAATGGTAGATATATAACAGACCTAACTAAAGTAGAACTTATCCATAAAGAATTAAAGTGTTGCAAAATTAAAAATCTATCCATCTCTTCATGACTGTATATTTCTAAGCTAAGCTAGCTTTAATTCAGAGTTCAGACTATGATATACGCTAGAACTAATTATGATTACGAATATGGGAAACGAAACAGACAATCAATGAATCAATCCACAATACAGAAGTTTAAAATCAACAGTCGGCAGTCATAAAAATATAAAATAAAAGGATAACTAACATGCCCAAGCGTTCTGTTGGTTCTACCTGTATGTAGGAATCTTCATATTCTTCTGTTTTCCTCATCATATTTATATTATTGAAATTTAGAAAGGTTTGATGGGTACGGTAGACAGACTAGACTTTTAAAATCAAACTATGCTATGTATCATAACAATTTTCTGTCGGTCAACAGGTGAAGTTTGGAACACGTAATTCGTGTTTTCAGAATGGAATTGATGCTAGCTCTGGCTAACTCAAATATTTAGTTTGCTTATTACGGGAGAGGTAGGGGAGAGACAACATTGGAAATCGATTTATTCGACATACTTTTTAAAGGCTTTTTCAACATTACTTCATAATGGTATGGTATACCTAAACATTTCACTCTACCTTGCCTTTACTATTTACTATCGTACGTATTATACTTACATGTATGTAGCATATCTATGTATAATAAAATTCGTTTGCAACAAACTGCTGTTGACTTTGAACCATATTATAGTGCTCCTTATATATTCCATCAATCGTGTGGCTAACGCTATAACTCTGACCTTGGAAGACAGTTCATCAAACATTTAGCCTCAACTCTGCAACTACAGATAATAATTACATTTAAGCTTGTCTATGTCTTCGTTTAGTCTGAATCAAAATGAAACGGAACTGCGCACTGGAACGTAACATTGAACACACGTACAATTAAAATACATACAACATATCCTATTATAAAACGATGAGATGACAATGCGCAATGGCAGGGAATAATGTCAAATACGACCTCTACTTCTACTTCATGAACTTACATTTTCATTCGGACGTTTATTATTTATGGCACGTCACATGAAGACATGAAGAGAGAACAAATGCAAGCTAAGTTAAAAGTAAACTATTGCGCTCATGAAATATTTACATAATGACTATGATGACTACATTAATGATGCTTTAAATTAAACTTGTCACTTATGCATCCTTATAATGAGTCATTCATTGCTTCTATATACCGTTGGATTGGGCTGTGCAAAAACATTTTCTCCATTCAGTTTGTAAGCAAAATGAAGCGCCAGACAGTGTGTTTTTAACTTAATACCACGTAAACCTCAACTTACTTAAAAGGTCAACCTTTCTTTGAATTGATTATCAGCTTATTCTGATTCTTGGAAACTAACACTCTACGCTGAAACCAAAAACCATTCATTAATTTCGGTGGTACAAAACTTAAGGGCCCTTTTTAATGCTTATTTCTAAAAGTTAATTCATAATAGAATATGTACTTAAAAACATATAACCCATTCATTTTTCTTTTGCTGATATAGGAAGTAGAAGAAAAAACATGTAAAAATGGCTGCTTTTACGACTTAAGCCTAATTCATTAACACATCCATTCGATAAGTAATGACTTTATAATGACAACGATTACGATACGATTATACTGGCAGAAAGGAAGGGAAAGGCAAAGACCATGCAAATGCTTACACGCTCACCACCGCCAAGTTGCATCATGTAACCAGTCTAGTCTCAAAATTTCAATTTACTTTCAACTTGTCTGCATATTATGCTTTTCTTAATTTAGCCCAGATTACCAGACTAATGACAATGACTATCCTAACAAAGAGAATTTCTTGACTTTATAAAGTAAAAACTCTATCAAAATTAAAAGACAACCTAACTCAAGGGAGTGACGACCTAACACAATCTTTGGATCCTGATGAGGATGACACATTTCATTGCATCATCGGCATCATGTGCATTTTTCAGCTTGCAATGCTTTAATATAGCCACGTGCATTAATACTGAATTAAAGAACATCAACAAATATTACGCAAGCAACTTCTTATACTACGTCTTTGTCCTCTAGTAATTAGTAATCATAATGAAATGCACATAGAACCTAAGCTTGGTGACTAACCAATCTACCTAATTTAATTATTATTATATAAGAATAATTTAAAAGCTGGTAAAATACTTACCGTAGTGAGATGTCTCTCAATAACTTGAACAATAGTTGGGGCATGTCGAATATAGTCTTCAGCCATCATCGTCAATAAATTGATCTGCGGCTTGGAGTTCATCTTGAGGTCAGCTAATGAGCTGCTGTACTTGGTGACGATATCCTCCCCCATTTTGAAACTCGGTTGAGCTGCACAGCTCACAGTCAAGAAGTATGTTTAAAATTAGTCAACACTTTTAGTAGTAGTAGTAGATGAGATGATAATGTAGATGACAACTGGCCATGGATTGGACGAGGCTGATTTGGTTATGCGGAAGAAGATTGACGCTATTACAGACAGACTGCTTTAATTTATCACTTGCGTCACATGCATTGGTTATCGTTTCGTTGCTCTGAACTGGATATTTTTTTATGTATTTTTCATGAATTTTTATTTATTCATTCATCTACGTATTAGTAAAACTACAAACTAATAACAAGAACAAGCTACAATACTAATAAATTATAACTAATTATTTTTTAACAGAATTTTTCAAACTTTATGCTACTAACTACTACTTCTACTATATACTTTATCAAATTGAAGATAAAACAAACAAAAACTTAAGCTATCAGCTATACTTTGACGCAACCCCTAGTTAAAAGGTTTGAGGCAACCCTAATAACAGTTTACAACAATAAACAGAAGGTGAAAGAATCACAAAAACTCAACTGGCTAAAAATTATTATTGTATTCCTTTCGCTTGCTGTTACGTACTTTCACCAATAAATTATCACACCTGAACTTTTCCAAAAGGAGAACAGAAAAATCTAACTTATTTTCACCTGTCCTACAAATTGCAAATTTTTAACCGAGATCCTTCTGTTCTGTTTTTATTAGTTTCCCGGTTTGTTGTTGTGACAAACCACAACTCTTCTGTACTAACCCAATGCAGCATTCTCTCATTCTATCATCCTACGATATAAGGTCAGCTGGGGTCAAAACATATGGATCACGACCACCCAACATGATAACTTTATAACAATAAAAAATATCAAATATATCCTGATCTGATCACTTGTATTTGTATCCTAATAATAATACAGATTATTTAGGGGTGAAATATTACGCTTCACATAGATAAAATATGGTTGGTGGTGGTGGATAAGGAAAAAAGAGAAATTTACAATTTATACAATCACCTTCCTTAACGTTAACAATACTACTTTATACCTAAAAAGTAATTGTGATAATTTTTTTTGGCGTATTACGCTACAAGAATATATATATAGTAAGTATAAGGATAATATATATTACTACGACGGTTCTCTTAAAAGTAAAGCACAAACAGCCACCACCAGAACCAGATTTGGTGTGTGTACGTTACAAGTCTTGTTCCAAGTGAAATCTGTTGAGATGATGAGATGGGGCTTTTTTTTATGAAAAAACGCGATGTATGATGCGAGAGGATGAAGAAATATGTCGACACGCACAGCCGACGGTGTAATGTAACGTAGAAAGAAAGAGCATTTGGTTTGGAGTTGGAAGTGAGACACAAATGTATGTAGGCTGAGCATAAGTATATATAAGTAGTAGTAATATGCATGTAGATCTCAACAATAACCACACAATACTATATATAACAGCTAACCTCAATACAAAAGCGATGCATACGGATTAGCAATATTAGCATCCACCATAAGCAAAGCCAACTGAACTAACTTGCTGCTCATATATATCCTTTTTTTCCAATGAGGCATATAAATAGAAAGGAAATTCTATGTGAAACAACATAGGACAAAGATAGGTACATAATCCTATTGACTATACATTTTGGATTTATGCGTATGTAGAAGGTTTTACCGTATACGATTTAGTAGTCGTGAACAAACGTTATGTACCGACGACAGCATTTGAGTACGTTTGAGTTTGAGGAAAAATGAGCAACACAAGAATCGAATCGAGGATATATACATATATATATACCGAAAGGGTAAAAGAATAGAATGTTTAGGTATCAGCCTTTTTTCTGCACGTAGCCTGTATCTTTACCATGCTGTATGTTAACAATGCAATCCATGCATATAGGCATCTCGCACAAGAAGGATTACTACGCGTATGCGATGCATCCAAATCCAAAGGATAACTTTTGTATAAGGTAAAGTATAATGTGCAAAAGTGGTTAGCGTTAATCTCTTATCCTTTTCTCTGGTTTTGGTTGGTGATGAAATAATGAAATGAATAACACTTAAAAACTGTTTACACAGTTCAGTTCTATGTAAAACGTAAAAGTAAACCTGATGCTTTTAGCCAGCTTGTTGGAAATTATGTAGTAGGTAGGCTATTTCATAGGAGTAGATATAATATACTATGTATTTTGTCTTTGTCTCATTTCTGTATCGAATCGAAAGAGATGGTATGCGTATTACGTGTTAAAAGCCTCTGCTTTCCAAGTAAAAGTTATTTTGGATGGAAAGATGGAATATGGATTGCATATTGAATTGAGGTCTTTGAGGAATATTGCATGCGTACAATACTCAATATTGCAAGCATAAAGTAAATAGTAATTAAGCTAGCTCACTTTGCCGTTCGATTTGAACTATTTGCTTTCGCAGTATGCGTGCATATACGGACATAATTCCAAGAATCTCATATCTGGATTTTCATATTGGTTGGTTGGAAAATAAAAACTATGGTTAAACTTTGCACTAAAACCTAGCAAGCTATATGGTAGAATATGAACGCTTGGATCTTGCAGGGGAATTTGCTTTAACGACAATAATGATCACATAATCACCGCCCAACGGAAACAGTCGTTATAAAACAAAGTATTAATTAATATAACTTCACATTAACTGAATAAGTAATTACATAACTTGCAACATATAGAATGGGCGGAATGATGATGTGAAGATGTAATGAGACCGCAAAATGTACAACAGGAACAGACAGCATCGCATGTAATTATAATTTGAGCTATATGATGTAATCAATCATTAACAAAACGAAAATGGATATATGATGTGTAACATTTTTTTCATGCAAACATAGACATATTATTATTGATGTTTCAAATTCAAACATCCATTCCATTGTTCATAAGTGAAAAGATCGCATACAACCACGACTAAAACACTATTTCATAACCTAACAGAACAGGCAAATTTCAATTTTCAATGGTAAAGAAATTAATACTGAGCTGAATATAACATTGTTTGATTAAAGGCTGAGTAACACGTTTGATAAATACCTTATTGACTAACATTCTAACATCATACTATACCGCGTGTTAAATACATACCAACTATGTATATATAAAAATTAATGATGGAATGTTTGCGCCTACTACTGTAGCTTACGGTTAGAAAAATTCGGATCACAAAAATATTTACGTACTATGTATGGTAGAAAAGCATTCACTGAGATCAATATCGGGTGACTTTTGCTTGGCATCTTTAGACTTGTTAAAATGTAGCTGTGGCAGTCCTCGTAACCACTGTGCCTTTGGTGACTTGTTCTTTTCTAATGCTGGATTGTTGAGAACCATTCTTCTGTACATATCCTTTCGCTTTTTATCATTCTTTGGCCCGTGGCATAGCGCCACTAGTCGTTGAATGTCTTGAGTATTTGCTCCCCAGTCCAGTAACATCTACACATTCAAAACATCAAGCCACATTTAATTCGCAAGAACGAGGTGACAATACAAAATTTGTATAAAACACAACAAACTGATTATATTTATGCACCTGTGATATTTGGGGATCACTTTCATAACAACTCTTGAAAATAGTATCCAATACTTTAAACAGGGAGTCCATATCAGATTCATTTTCATACCAAATACACAATGCTCGCAAAACAGTGCTGAAAGTAGAACGAATTACTTCAGTTTGCTCAGACAACTTTCTCCATGAAAGCAGAATGCATCTTGCAGCTTTCAAACAGACGCTGCTATCATCCCAGCAAAGAGCACTGCAATATTTAAAACAAAAAAAAGTCATTAAAATGTGAACAGTATAAAACAGTACACGCAAAAATAAATCCTATGGACGATATAGAAAACATACCGAATGCAAAGATACAGGATTGAATTGAAACATGCGGGATCTGACAATAAAAGTATTCCACAATCTCCAGGGTCGAACGATGATGGTAACTGAGAAGTTATTGTGCTTGTTGCAGCTTCCGTTTCATTTCCCATTTCCGTATCCACTTCAGAATTAGTTGTTACAGATGTATTACTGGCTTTCAACTCCAATAACCTATGTATCAAGTCGATGTAGTCTTTTGTAAGTAACCGAAGAGACGTATTTTCAAGAACTTCCTTTTCTTCTTCACCATCTCCGGATAAATTTGAGTTTTCAATCGCTGTCCATCGGTTAACGAGCCTATCCAAAACTGAAAAATTGATAATAATGAAACAACAAGTATTGAAAATTGACATAATTGACTCAACAAGAACTGGTATTAGATTAACTGAAATTTTACTTACTAAATGGACCAAAGGTTTGAAGGAATGGTTTTATGACAACCTCATACTGTGCAGCAGGACAATTTAGCAAAAATGGAGAAAAAACTACCCGGATCACTCCACGAAGACGAAAGTCATTCATTTTCGAATTATTTGATCCCACAAAGGTCAAATAGGCTTCAGTAACTTGTGGTATGTAATAAAATTTTGGAGCAAACAGACCCGGAGTCCCTCCCAAAATGCCATAGGTTAAATCTATAAGGCTTGTTACAAATATCTGAAAAATTAAACAACACACACACATTAAAAAACGATAATCAAGTTCAATATTGACTGGTACAATAATTATTCAGCATCACGGTAAATCTTTAAAACCTTAAGTTTTTCTGGATGACTTTTTTCGTTCTCAACTCCTACAACGGACGAAGGAATGGATTCTCCAGCAACTGTGTGAGTCCCCCCATTAAAATGTATTCCCATTATGTGTGACTTTTCTTGATCACTAAGCTCCATTAAGAAGGAAAGCTGAGGATCATCCAACAAAGAATGGAGAGTTTTTGCCAACTTCAGAATAACTGAAAGCAAGGGACAAACTGGATCGTACGCAGGATGCTGGTTCTCAATCTCATTGTGTACTGTTGCATTCAAATTTTCTCCTGCGCGACTTTGTTGAAGGATGCTATTTGGTTTAATTGTCCTCTTTACTCGACGAATCGCTGAATGAAGCAGCGTAAGATTTTTAAGGTAGATAATACGCTTATCTTGAAACACGGACTCTTGGAGTATATTTACAAAAGTCTGAAGAGATTGACACGTATTTGAAATTTCATTCCACTCTGAGGACACTAACAAGCTTTTTACAAATTGTGTTTGTTTTGCTGAATCATTCCTATGAATATTAAAATGATGACATAATATAAGTTAGTTTATAAATATATCTTTGGTGAGTGATGTAATTGCAATCTTTAAAACGCTTACCAAGAATTACACGTAATCAACAGTGATTCCATCAGTGTCGTGTATTCCATTGTACTCAACTTTGGAGCCATTGCTAATGCTGTTGAGTGAATAAAATCGAACGACAGGACTAATAAATCTGGGTGCTTCGTTGAAAGCTAAAAGAATGGAAAAAACTTTTTCATAACATACAATTTTTACTTTCTTAAATATATTTCAAATAATGCATGATAAAAAGGGAATGTTTTACCTTGATCATTAATGCAGCTGCATGGCGCCTAATATCTCTAGCATAAACTACGTTTTCATAGTTAAAACATTCAAAAACTGAGCCTAAAATTGAATTCATAAAAGTCAAATGAACATCCCCGAAAGTTTGACTTTCTTTGGCTAATCCTAAGAACACAAACAATGCAGACACTGTAGACAGAATAATTGATTTAAGCTCTAATGTTGTTTCTTCTTTAAACTTTGAGTAGCACTGTTCTAAATCTCGCAAGCCAATTTCAACCATTTCCTTATCTTCCTGAAAATGAGAATTATTATCATGCTTCAATTGAATTTCTGGAGCTCAGAATAACACATTTTATACCTATTTTAGCAAAAAATTATTTTAAAACATACGTGAGAGATTGATGATGCGACAGCGTCGACAACTAAAACTAAGGTTTCCCATTGATACACCTGTACGGCATTAGGACTATTAAGGGAGGAATGCAACCAGGAGTTTACTTCTTTGTACAATTTTGGAAGGCGCTTTCCAACACTTCGTAACATTTGAGAGAATTCAGCTTTTAACTTGACTAATTCTTCTTTTTCGTCAGCAACGGGTGGAGCCGAAACAAATTTGTTGCAAATTGCAGTGAGTAAGCTACAAAAGGGCAGTTATAATAAGCATTTATACAGTTTGTATTACACATTCTACTAGTATAGAGCAATGTTCAAAGTTCTCACCATGTTAAGGCCTTTCCAGCCAGAGAATCCGTTAAATTGGATGAGGAATTAGATGCTTTCAAATACTGATTAGCTGCACATGCACTAAACCGCACAGCTACGGCTTGAGTTTTGCTTGCCAGTTTTAACGTGCAATTGAAAAAGTTTTCAACATTTACTTTCCCTTCACAAACAAGAGGAGCTAGAAGCGTAACTATATTCCCTGCTTTCCTTAAATAATCGACATCATTTAAGCATTCATCTATGCTTCTTATGAACACACCACAGCATTCCGAGTCCAAGCATATCTTTGCAATGTCATACTTATCCTCCTTTTTGGCAGGTTTTCTTTCTAGCAGCTGAAAATTTTCAAGAAAACGGTCAGTAAGCGTATAACCCCTATGATTTTGATTGAAGAAACAAAAACTGTTAGAACGGAAGAGATCTCACCTGTATAATACAGTCAGCAGCCTCAATTTGAAATTCTTTTTCCGGAAGTAACGCAAACATGATTGAAATCCTGTTATCTTGAGTAAATAGAAGAGGATTCAACCATTCCAAGTATGGCAGTAAGCAACCAAGGCACACTTTTCCACGCCGTCTCAGTGAATCAGATTGACTAGCATTAAACTGTTGGACTGATGATACCAAAACCTTAAACAATGTGGTAATTACATCTGGAGCAATTGCATTCATGCTAAGACTAAGTTCTTTCTTCCGTTCCGAACTGTCAACCAACTGAAATGCAAATGAGTGGACATTGATTAAAATAAATGAAAAACTCGGAATTTCATAAGGTAATATTGGTACTTTGTAATGCCCCTACTTGGAAAGTCACTACATCTTCTGCCATTCGTCGCAAAACAAGAAGTGCTAGGTCGGAAGCATGAGCAATTTCGAATAGTTTAGGAAACAGATTGGGCCAAAGTTGAGGCCATTCTCGTTTGGCAATTTCCACAATTACTCTAAAATACACAAAAATGTTCATAATTAGCCCACACATACATATTATACATTGCATACAAACAATTTTTTTTTAATAAGAGTAAGTTAAACAATCAAATTATTAATACTTGGACAAAGCTTCTTGAAGATAACTAGGCCATCCGGCAGCTCCCGTTGATAGACCATTGTGCATAAGCAGAAGAAGACGATCCTAATATCAATGAAATATCATTAAAGTTCCTTGTGAAAATGAACTGGTCACTGATGACACACAGATTCCATAATTCTCATTCATACCTTAACTGTGTCCCGATCTGTCAACGTATTCCAATGGTACCTGGCCACATGTTCTATTAGTTTTAATCCTGCCAATATCACAGGTACTTCTGGTCCTACAGATAATGCAAATCCAACTGCACATAATTCTACAGGGGTCCCATTCTTTCGAAAGTCTTCATAAAACTGATGAGCTTGCTGTCTTGCAACGGGATCAGAGTTGGGGTCAATTGCAACCTACACATTTAATGATTAAAGCAAATTAAACTCAAGCTTATGGAAACACTTCTTGAGTAGGTTCTTATCCCAATTCCTGATTAAATAAATAAAGATAAATATGCATATATATTATATGGTGTACCTTAACTGAAAATGCAACACCGTTGGCCTTTTGAAGAATCGCGTCCTCGTTAAGATTCATGTTTTTTCGCAAGGATAAGGCTAAAGTTTTTCCAACTTTGAAGCACCGAAGAACCCAAAATGATTGACCGGGCTTGAGCAAATCTGATTAAAAATTTGAAGACAACAACTTCAAACTTCAAATATCGATGACAAAATAAAATATTCAGAACAAGAGTCAACGCACGTTTTACAAATGCAGAGTTTTTTTTATTATAATTCTTCTTTTTTGCTCGAACTATCCATTGATAATCATCATATAAGATATGACCTTCAGATTTTGTAGTGAAACACCCCCACACACATCAAATACAAACTAAAATTTCTTTTGTAAAATCACTAAACAATGGAATCATAAATACTTGAGAAAATATGAATGTTATTGTTTTGTTGGCTACACTTAAAAGCATTAATTAATTATTTTTAATCAGTGGTATTAAAACTGCAAATTAAGTTACCAAACGTTTACAATCATTGAAAATTGACACAACCAGTGTTAATAATGTTATTTAAGTCGGTGATTTAAGTACTGAAAAACTGACAGAAAATTTTCTTATTGCTTTCTTTATATTTGCTATGCACATTCTAAATTCTTGCTGTTTCGTTTCTCACACTTTTGCCGATAGAATAGAGTTAAACCCTCCGTCCGTCTACGGTTCGGGATGGGGCATTGTGAGATACACACGTTATAATAGTAGTAAAATACATATTTTCACAACAACAAAAAACCTATGCATTTCTACGCATTTTACACAAAAGCTCCTTTTGCGTATTGTTTAAAGGGAGCCAAAGCTGTCATCATCATGTCATGATTTTTACTGAAAGTAAAAGTCAACGGTCAAAATTATTCTTTTACTGTTAGTTTCGATTACCTGACCCTGACCTAGTACCTATTTAACCAAACCACACGCTCATATGCTGCATTTGGTATAATCGTAGTTAGTTTCTTAGTGCACTCTACATTCTACATCAACAAACCAATTAAACCGATGCCCTAAGATTTAAATACATACAATAAGAATATAAATATAATATTTGTAATTAATTTTACGTATTGGAATTATTGATATTAGTTGTTAGAAAACTAGAGAATCAGACAAACTCCTTGAGAATGCAACAAAAGACAAGTATTAGTACTAAGAGTAAGTAGTACAGTAAATTATTGAAAATGAAGTCAAAACATATTTAATTGAGAGCTAGTTACTTTCTAGAGTTACCATCATGTGTGCAACATTCTTGTACTCGAAACTTGAAACAAATACATACAAATCATACGATCTACACTATCAGACATTTGATAAAACATTAGTGACCTACTAATGCTAATTAATGATTTCAGTACATAACTAAAGCACTTTAACTTCGATATTTCCTAAGGGCTCTGGTGTTCTAGTTTTAGCATGACATACAGCAAAATTCATGAATTTTATGGTTGTTGGGATTCATCCATAGCTTCATTTTTTACTTCATTACATGCATCTACATTGGAGCCTACGTCAGAAGCGTCAGATTTTACTGGCCCTTCGGAAGCCTCGGAAGACTTTTCAGTTTCTGGGTTGAGAAGTACCTCTCCTAATTTTGGTTCTGAGACAACAGTTGGTGCTACTTCTTCGGTTAGTTTCGGCTCAACAGTTATAGCTGCTGCTACTGTTCCTGTGACTATTTGGAACTCTTCCTTGGCTTCGACGATCGGGAGCTGTGGTGCTACTTCAGCAATGGACTCGCACTCCATTGCTAAGGGTGTAAGAGATTGTTGTTCAATGTCCTCTTTAACTGCATCCAAGTTTACCAAAGAGGCCGAAACAACTTCAAAGACTGGTTCAGCTTCAACCTTTGTTTGTATAAGAGGATCTTCAGTCGATGCTTCAGTGGGTTGAAGAGGAGTAATGGAGATGGGGTCTTCTGGGTTCACCACCGCAACACAATGAAACAAGTGAGCAGATGGGTCTTCACTTTCTATAACAGAGGAAGACTGGCAATCCATTGAGGTGCTTCCACTATCTTCTATAGGCAATTTAACAGCATCCATGTTGACCAATGAGGACGTCACATCTTCATGAACACTTGTGGCATCGATAAGGGGCAATGGCTCTGTTGGGTGAAGGATGGGAGCTACCAAATCATGCTCAGATACACATTGAAGAAGACTAACGGGCGACACTTCTGTGACCTCGGCGATAGTGGTTGATGATTCACATTCCATTGTGGTGGTGGCTGCAACTTCTACAGGTCCTATACTTACTAAGCCGATAGCAGCCTCCGTAGTTGGATCCAAAATGATACTTTCCGAGGAGACAGTCAATGCTATATCTGGTGTTAGAACATCCAAGGAAGTAACAACATTCGATGAGGTTACACCTTCGGATAAAACAACGTCAGGTGACACTGTGACAATGTTAGAGGATATGATATCAACTGGAGTGGGTAAAGCCGATGATGTAACTGGATCAACAGCAATGCTTTCAGATTTCACATTGAGAGCAATGTTCTGGCTAATTACATCAACAACGGATGAACGTAAGGGAGAGGCAACAATATCTTGTCCTATGAAAATACATACATAAAAAACAAGTTGAGTTTTAGTAGCAGCAAAGAACTAATAAATGACATGGAATAAATTAGGTTCCATAAAATAATAACTTACGGTCAAGAGAAAATGTACGACTAAATGGAACGCTTTCCACCAATTCGCCATCACCAGAAGAACCACTAGTATTAATATTGTCATTTCCATTTTTATCTTCGTCATTTGATAATGACCGTGGCTCCACAGTTGAAACTACCAAAACAGTCTTCTCTAAGCCCCGAAGAAACTTTTCCTTTTTGCGGTAATGACGAGTCGGCTGCAAGATAAGTTCCGTAAGTCGTTGTACAGTGAAAGGAGCAGCCAATCGAAATACGTCAAAGCGCTCCAGAACAAAACTTTCAGTAGGACATGTTGGCTCTTGGAACTGCTGGATAGCATTAAGCATTTTAGTTCTAAATGAATAAATCAAAGTCAGGTTACAATTACAGAGTTCATCTATTTTCAAGCAATATCATATCATCTAATATCAAATTTACCTAAATAAACTCCTCACATGCGGCCAAGGAAATACAGTATTTCCTGATCTGGCTACAAATTGAAGATAGTTATCCAGAGTTTGTGGAATATCAATAGCCTTGTTAGTACCTATCGCTGTGTTGAATTCTGAAATAATGTAAACAATCAATAAATGAATTAGGTTGTAATAGGTATATAGAAAATACTGCTCAATGCATATTATTATCTTCAATAACATTCGTCAATAACATACCATCAATTTCTCGGAGCAGTAACTCCAAATCATCCAACAATAAGTCATGTGCGTCAACCATGCTGACTTTCATCGTTTCACCAAGGACTAGGTTCGTTTAATATTTAAGAGGTGCTTGCTCTTGCTGCTATTAAAAGAACCTGACTTCCAATCGGTGAATTTTGCTGTTACTAAAAATATTTTAAGTCAAAACAAGGACAAGGTTTGCTCGATAGCCACATGTGTTTTCCAGTACCACCAATACAGTTGAGTTCATAAATTCCAGAAAGCCGAGTAAGATGAATGTCCAAAGTCCAATTCAAACTAAAACAAACAAAATACAAACCTTCAGTAAACCTTTCAAACAACATACTCATCATTATCCTCTATTTTACATCTAGAATGCAATGCCGCTTTAAATGTGCATATGAAACTGGTCTTGATCGTTGATCGCCTCTTGTGCCTATTTCTCTCTACCCTCATTCTCTCATCTCTACCTCCTGTCTCCTCCTCCATTGATCAACTACAAGCTTAAAACTTTTGTTCTTCATCCATGGTTTGTACATCCGATGTAAATTAATCGCAAACAAGTTTTTAACCCGTAATAAACTATAACCTCTACTTCCAACCTCCTTAAAACATCCTCCGCCAATGCCTCCCACCACCTTACTACTTAAATCACCTACCACTTACTACACTTTCCATCTTGCCTTCAACACTTTAAAATTGCAATTAATCGCTTTCATAAGTTTCATTTTTGTATGCAACGGCAAATTTTACGAGTTATAAAATGCTTTTTCACATTTATGACTTACCTACTACCTATCAACAATATCCGAATTCTACTCAATTCTTCATGAAGAAACGCTTGGAAATGTCAATTTCAGGTTGTTAGTAATAATGAGACAGGTAATTGCAAATAATTTTTAACACTATTTCACTCAAATTTTTACAATTTTCAATCAGATTCAAAATTCTAAAATTCACGTTTCACACTCAGCATAACATAACACTCCGTTCCAAAAAGCTCTACTCGCTCTGTAGTCTGTATCAATACATTTGGTTTTGTATCATCATCATCATCATCCGCTTACTTTTTTGCTTCTGTATAAGCTTCTATAGATTTTACATGGCTGATGTGGTAAAGGAATAACAAGCAAACGTATCTTGATCGTACGGAAAGTACAAATGCATTGCAATATACAATGTTGTAAAATAAGGCATAATATATTATCCGAAACTACAACGGACATATATACATAATACATAGAGTATACCAAAGTATACCTAAAATATGACTCTTCTTTAACCATGCATTAACCATGACTTTTATAGCATCAAGGACTCCATGTTCTTAGGTATGTGTATGCCTATAGTGTTGGTAATTTGTTTGGAAAAATCTTTTCTCACTGCATATATAAGAGGTTCTCTAACACTAAGCATGCCCTTTGTTGATTACTTGATGCGTGATGTAATTTACAGATAATATGTAGATGATCATGATTCATGAACTTTTTCATACATCTTCCCTACATTTTCCATTCATGATTAAACACACTTTTGTTTAGTTTTTGGAGACATTAAATATAGAGATGCTTTCATTATAGATTATCCATCCATCCACATCTTGTCTCAACAGTTAGCTACTCAAGATTTGACATTAGGTTCTATGAAAGCGAAGCGAGCGTTATTGTTTTATGTAAATTTCATGGATGATTTGATTAGATGGATAAAGGAAATGATGAAGTATTCTTGTAAAAAAATCTTAGCAGTCCAAGTCTTTATTTTCCATTTCAGGTTTGACTGACGATTGTTAAGTCCTTAGCCTACAAACAAAAATATAGACTACAGTTTAGAAGCAGGAATAATCGTAGCAGTTCGCAGTATAGAAACAAACAATCAACATGACACACACACACACATGAAAACACTATTATCTTATGATGACACGTTTTACATCGGTTTGAAATCAAATATCGGTGTATCATTAGTTAGTAGACAATTTAGAAACAATATAATATAATATAATAACAATAATAATAATATAATGTTTAAGAGTATCGATCAGTATTCATACTCACCGAAATTTCGCATATTTTAATCCTAATTTAATTTTTATGTATTACGTTAACATCAATACAATCGTACGAGCTATTATATACAAAGTTTAGTTACATTGTTAATCGAGTTGCGTGAAGAAATTTCATTACGCAGTATAGTTTTTTGTTTTGAGTGTTTTTTTGCTTGTTTTACCATCATCATAAGACAATTTGCATTGGGCATGTCGTGGAAGTTCTTTTTTGCGCTGCAGCAATTATTAATCTTGACAAAAACGTTGCAATTTATTATGGAACATCAATATTATGTAAAGTGATCTGTATACCGAATTTGCACATACATATAGAACATTGTAGGTATCATCTAATAAACCTTAGAACTCTAGTTTATCAAAAAATCTAATTAAAATTGATAATGAGAGTGTCTAGAAAATACGGAGCACTAGCTTTCTACTACTTGGAAAGAAACCTTGAGTAGAATCTAATTTTCAAAAGGAAGCAGTAGTTGACATTTAAACGTTTACATTGGAAGATAGCGTGAGACAGAAATTATTATTAACAAACAGAACAGATAAACCCAATTTTAACCGAAAGAAGTATAACTCACAAACCAAAAGGAGATAATTGCAATTAATCAGTCATAAAAATGCGCATAAAGATTCACACTCTTGTGTTTTTCAATAATTGCTTACTGAAGATTCAGTTGTTTTACACAGAAAGTACTGATTGATACACACATGGAATATATACTTCGTTTAATACTACCAGCAAATATTTGAATTTCCACAAAGACCCAAGAAGGTCACAATGTCTTGATGACATTCAAAGATAAATAGACAATCTCACATTTTCTGTAATGAACTTCATGGCGCGGATATGTTGTTCATTTTGTTCAACTACACTGCAATTAGTCAAATGTCTTTGCCTAAATTTCAATTGTAACGTGTTCAGGTTCTGAAGCATAAAGATATATAATTATTAATAATTATAATATCGCCATCATAAGCATATATGACAGTTACGACGACCGACTAAGCCTTAGCAATTTGTCTAAAAGAGTATCATTGCAGATAAATATATGTTATGATACCTGATTCCTTATAAAAGTGAGAATTCACATGCATTGCAAAAAAATAATTATTTCCCAAATATTGCTGCGTCATAGCGCATTTCTGATAGCGATATCATAGATAATTTTACAAGATTACCATTTCAACACACGCTTAATTTACTTCAAATTTTAAAAATAATTAATACGGCTTGCTTGCGTCAATAACATACCAATCAGAACCTTTCTAACTTAAAAAACACATTTTAATTAATCATCTATGCATAAGACAAAGCGTCAAAAAGAAAAAAAACTGCTGTGTGGAAGACATTTAAAAAGACACTTTTTCGAGACTTTATTCCGTAAAGTAATCCCAACGATAATATTCCCTGTATATGCATGGAACTGATCAAAACTAGAAACAGCAGGCATTGCATTTGCAGACCAGCGGCTTTCAGAAAATTGTAAAACTGTTTGAGTCAACCTTAAACAAAACACGTATGTTGTTACTGTTTATATATGTCACTACTTTCTGTTAGCTAAACGTAACTACAATAAGAAGTTGTTCAAGAATCAACTCAAATAAGTTCACGAACCACCTGACGATTTGATGATTAATACAATGTGCACGAACAACAGTAGTACTTGTATTAAGTGCTTTCTTTAACTGTTAACGAAGAACTAGAGAATGGTTAACTTATCCCTATTTGGCCAAGAAAACTTTGGAATTATAATAATAATGGTAGGAGCTCATTATTATTATTTATTCCGTTTTCCTTTCCGACGCTTTCCTGCTTGATTTGTCGAACTACTACTGTTACTTCCATTTCCATTCATACCACCACCACTAGCACAACAACCAGCTTTTCCAGGGGCACCAGTGGTTTTTCCAAACGTTGAACCGGGTGCAGACTTGCATAAGTTGTTAATCAATGAGTCCCATTCATCAGCTTCAGATCCTGCTCCAAATCGGTCTTCTCCTTCGAATGAGGATCCATTAGCCCCATGACAGTGCTGATTATGATTCTGCTGATTACCACCGGCTACTAAACGGTACATAACACAATGCGCGTCAGCCTTAATATGCTTCAAATTTGTTTTCTGACACCGGGCCCATTCATTGATCTCCCACACATGAGCATCCATACAAGCAAAATAGTTCCAAGTTATTCCAAACCATCCTCCAGATTCCGCCCACAATTCACCCTATTTTTGAAGAGAGCATGAAATTAGAATCAATTAGTTCCACACCAAATTCGGAAGCTTAAATATCCAACTTAAATAATTGATTATTACAGACCTCTCTTGCTCCATGATGAATCCGACATTGAGAGCAAAAACGTGCTGCGAAAAGTGGACGGTCAGTCATATTCTTTTTATGACGGGAATTACATTTTGTGCAACTGTTAAAACAACAACAACAAAAAAATGATTAAAATAATGTAAATGTTTCATTTTTAGTATTTATGCTTCAAAAATAAGTTTAACAATAATCATAATTTGAAAGCATGTAAATTACCGAATAGTAGATGACGCAGCTTCCATCTTTTTACGCAACTGCTCCAATAGATTTCCAATTTCTCCACAAAACTTTTCCTTTGCCTGGGCTTCCATGAGTTTTTGATGATATTCAGTTCGTTTAATCGGATCTCCTACCATTTCGAAGGCTCTAGCAAGTATTTTAAACGCCTCTTCTGCTCCAACTATTAAATTTTTATCTGGATGAACAAGAACTGCTTGCCGCTTATAATAACGCCGTATTGTTTCTTCATTGCTATCACTTCTTACTCCCAATATGCTGTATCAAAAAAAATATAACTCTTAGCACACTACATACAGGTCATATAACACAATAATGACATTGAAAATAGTAAGTCTTACCTATACGGGTCTTGGCCTTTTACACTGAGAAGTCGTTTCAAAGCTTCATCTCCATTTGCTGGTAATGAAATGTTACGTTCCGGTCCTAGTAATGATAAAATATTTTCGTCGTGCCGGATAGGCTTTGAGTTTCCACTTTCTTCCGTTCCCTTGCTACTTGACCCTCCTCTTGAAAAAACTGACAGTATCTTCGTACGACAACTATTCCACCAATCATGACAAGTGTGTCGAACGACCCTTTGCCAACCAGTTATCTTGTCCGAGAAATTAGGCAGTGCTTTAGTTTTTGTCCAAATGTACAATTCTTTCATGCTAGAATTGATAGACACATTGTTATGAAGCAAAGTTATAGTTTACGAAAGGATAATGTAATAATTTTATAACTAGGACAGTAAAGTAAATTACAGTGAAACTCCTAGTGATGCTGATAATGATGCAACATCAGTGATAAGAGTCCAAAGCCAGGTTAACGCTGAGATCATGTGAGTAAGCCAAGTGTAAGCAAGAGTTTCCAATCGTCGTGAGACACAATTACGATCTAAAAGACAAACAAAATAAAAAACATAAGTTAACAATACAATCTAACTTGAAATCATCAGCTTTGTAATAACACAAAAAAATAATCAAAATCTCACCTTCTTTCCTGCTTCTTGGTTTTTCCTTTTCTCTCTGTTTTCGAGTGTGAGATGCAGTGCTTGTTAAAGTTGAACTACCACTAGTAGTAGAGCCAAAAGTTGAAGAGCTGGATTTTCTTTCACTTGAACCATCCTCTATAACAGACTTGCCAGCTATAGACTCCTCGTCATCCTCATCATCCATAACAGAAAAACTATTAGCCGCAGACTCCGAGCTACAATGACCGTTACTGGCCCTCTTCTGAGAATTCTTGTTTCCAACACTGCTTAGGTTGTTATTACGTCCTCGTGGTGTGTATGTTTTCCAGCCACAATCTCCTTCTTCGTTGGTTTCTTCCACATCCTTTGATTTCTCAACAGAAACCTTTCCATTCTTCAAGCCCTTTATATTTTTTGAACCACCAGATGTACTATTTTGAGAAGATAAGACTTTCCGTTCAATACCAGCAATGGGTACTTGTTGAAACTTGGTTTTGTTCATTTGGCTTTGAACGTTATGTGCAGGACTGTTTGATGGAGTGTTTCGAGAAATCCCAGTTTGCTTGTAATTATTGCCGGCTGATATTGACACATTTTCTTTGCCTTTCAATAGATTTCCAGATGATAAATTCCTTGGCTTAGTAGCAGGACTCGAAGATGATGATGGGCAAGATGATGACGGAGTTGATGCAGCCCCTATAAAGTAATCCACTGATTTTCTGTGTGACAGATTAGGAACACTTTCACTGCTCACAGAAAATGAACTTTGCACCGGAGATGATGATGTTGAAGAAGTTTTGCGAGAAGAATGGTTACCCTGCTGGTGACTTTTCAATCCAGCTTTTGTTAGTACTTCCAAATAGGATGGTTTCTGCAAAGTAAAAGAAGAAAAAATGTAACCCAAACTCAAGGTGGGAAATTATTAATTATAATAATATTATTTTTTTAAAGTTGCATTTACGCCTGGAGTTTGAGGTCGAGAAGAACTCTCCTCAGCATCTAATGGCGAAGATGTTCTTGGCTTATTAGTAACTGGTCCCGAAACAGCTGGACAGTTGTTTGAGTTATTGTTAAAGTTTATAGATTTTAATTCAGTGACAATTTCATTGGCAGGCTGTGGTATGGCTGCAAGAATGGGTTGCTTTGAAGCAATGTTAACTGCTTCTCTGATAAAGTTTTCCGTCATTCCATCCACAGTTTCCTTTGTTGATGTAACAGCAATATGTGAGAACAGCGCTTTTCGGTCGTGTTCGGAATTTCCATTCTGCCTGCCCGTAATACTCATTTCTTGGAAAAAATCCTTTTGTCCATTCTGTGCTTTAACATTAGCGTTGGAAGGAGAAATAGAAGGCCCAAAATGTGTATATGTACCATTGGACATGGACATTGATCCAACCAAGTTTTCAATTATCGGATTCATTACTCCACCCATCTTTGCAGACTGCTTACTTTCCAAATCCCTGTTCAGAGCACCATGCGATGATGCAATGTCTCTTTGAATGTCTTCTTGTTGAGACGGCATGAAATCACCACTGTAACTGTTCCCATTATCAAATGCGCAAGAGTTTGTTGAGTTTAAAAGCAAACTCAATTTCCTTTCCAATTCGAAGGAATCACCGGATTGATTATATGGAACATATGAAGAACCTCCAAATGGTTCATGCGTCTGCTGTTGATTAGGATGCATAGAACAACCATGAGGCAATGTTTGCGCTGGATACTGATGATGTTGTTGTTGTTGCACGTTTCCGAAGTAATTATATCCTGGAGGAGGAGACGTTGTTGGAGGTTGTTGCTGTACCATGCCATTTTGGACCGCAAATCCATTTAGTTGATATTGTCCATGTCCACCATGCATCCCTGAAACCGGAGGATATCTTCCATGAAGTTGTTGTTGTTGTGACTGCGACTGAGCTCCGGAAACTGCTGTCATTCCTATTGGATAGTTCATTGACGGATATCCTGGAGGAGATGCACAGTTTGGAAATTGATAAATACTTCCTAGACTAGGATGAGGCAACCCTGGCGGTGGTGGTAAATTATGTGGAGACGAAGGAAGAAGAGGTGAGTAATTAGCCGGTGAATTAGATGGAGGACCGCCTACTCCGTTCCCACCACCACACATGTATGCTGGCTTAGAATTACGGAATCCAGGAAGATTTGGGGAAGCTCCACCCCGAGAGGAGGATCCAGAACTGGAATCAGAGGGAATACGGAGTCTTTCCTTATCCATAATGATGACATTCCCAGACACAAACTCTTGTGATTTCTTCAACAAACTTTTCAACAAAATAAATCTCTTCTGTAACTACAAAGAATAAGAAATATAAGTTAAAAAGTTATGGCCGAGAGACTGGAGTGCTTTGTAACGAAGCAAAATATTTCAATCAATCACTTGACTATTTACCTACGTTGGTTTTTACTGTGTAAATGTCAACTACTACACACAGCCGGTAGTCACAATAATGAATCGATGAATACACGTAAACTTCTCAAGCGTTAAAATCCATTCAATGTCCACTACATTCACAACACCAAAAAAACTACTGTTCTCCAGATGGCTGGGTGAATCTTTATCCTCTCGGCTTGCAGTTTTCTCCAGATTCTTCAAACACTCAAACTGGCGAGATGCAAATCAACCTAAAATTAAACAAATGATCCAAACATTAATGTACTATTTTGATTAGACACGGCACAATTATTGACAACTCGAAATGATAGAAGACATGCCACATCACCACTACACATTTCTGTTCTCTACTCCAAACTCCTGTCCCAACTCTGCTCCCAACTTACTTACTTGAGCAAATGGTACAAGTCATTAGCTCCTAATCAAACTAACCAGATGTTGACGTAGACAAACCTATACTCTCTCAAACGAAACATATCCCATCAAATCAAAATATTACTTAAGAAATCATCTCATCCCATTTAATCTCATTAAACTTACAAGGTTTCCAATAATCTCCATCCAACGTGTCAATTGTCAAGTTCGAGAATCAACAATCTCCTCCAAACGTTCAGTCCCTTAATCTTCTTGTTGCACTACCAGCACCAGCCGTTCTTCACAAATCCAGTCGTCAGTCAGTAGTAGTATCAACGTATCAATCACTCCGTCTCGTTCTAACATACGACAACACAACACAAAAACAACATGGAACGATATGAGACCAACTGCTCTGGAAGTAAGAATCCCTCTTGATTGACCAACTCCACTGTAACTTTACCGACTTTATCAGCGACGTAATTAGTAACGAAAATTAGTTTTTACCTACCAAAAACTACACTACACTTAACATAATGTTTTTAAAATCTGAAGTGAAGGATGATGATATCGTGATGTGTGATGTTAACAAGAGTGCTTTCTTACTACGATACACATTATTACCTTACGTGCTACTATTGCTATCCTACATTTTACGTGCTCTGCTGCTGATGCGACTGTGTATATATATAGCAAACAATGTCCCATGATTGTCCATATTGTATATATATATATCAATAGTACCACCACAAAACAAGTCTATAACTTTATAACATAGTCTTCCTTTCCATATTCGTACCGTAGTGCTTTTTGGGTACAAAAAGAGCCAAGAATTTTATATTACAAAGTTAAGGCAATGCATGCATGCTCATCTATCTACTCATCTTCATCGTCTTTTTCGCTCTATCCGAAGACTTTTTTTTTCATACATGCATAATATTATGTATACATCAAGTCGCAGTAGTAAAGTTACGTTACGTTATGGATGGATGTGGTTTGGTTAACATTGTTGATCTCATCATCATCATCATCTTCAACTTGTTCCTTTCCATGTAAAATGTGCGCATTGAATTGAGCATCCCCATCATATCACCTCAAACTCACTTGTATACTGTTTGTGCGTGCATTTACTTACATTATAAAGTCGTTCTAAGAAAGAAATATACGGAATATATCGCATATATATTCGCATCGCATGGGATGCAACCACATACAAAGTATTTAACACACAACGTGTGCTTATAAAACTCAAAAGGAGACCTTTTCGCTCTTATGTACATATTCTGGTTTGGTTTTGGTGGTCTCGGCTCTTGGTCTGGTTCTGGTGCTATCTCGATAAGCTTATACCGATGATACCTATATTACGTATATTTTATAGTGTGACTAATGAGCTTAAGCTTTAAAGCCATGTTTGTACCTTTGTAGGACATCCTTTCCTTATTGAGTCAAAAATGAAACTTATTATACATACACCTTTTATAGGTGCAATGCGATGTGTTCATGTTGGTGATAACCCTCATTTCATATTGGGCTTTTACATTTTTACATAATAAGTAAGTACACCGAATCGAATGCTTCATGAATTACTTTCATGAAGAATGAAGAACAAAGTTTCTGTTCTGATATTCTGCTCCATATGTCATGCAATCAGTCAACCAACCAACCTTTATCGTACGTTTGTTTGTTTCATATTATATTTAGCATAGTAATTTGCACATTCTCTATCTAATCTACATAATATTCATATTGCATGTTTCATTCCAGAAGAGAAAGATGTATAGGATAATGTGACGTGTCGCCCCCAAAGGATAAGGCATATTTTGGATCTGAAACTGACTATATATATTATGACTTCGCTATTTGCTTGATTTCTTCTTATGCATAAAAATCTCGGTTTTGGTATGGTAAAAGGTTGTGAGTTGATAGAAATAGAGAGGAAGACGTATTTACAATGTGTAGAAAGGACCAAGTTGTTTGAGATTGAGAGAAAGTATTTGGTGCTGCTGATGAGAAGTTGTATGTGGCTGTGGCTATGCGCCAATTTCGAGTCGCAGCAGCAGTCAAATACTTTGCAGATGCAGATATTTGCTGAAGCACTAAAATCTTGTGTATAGAGAAACATATGGTTATGTTTTCCTTTTCATGAGAGCTGTCACCTGTTTCATGCACATTCCTTTGCCGAACGCTTTTGGAATTGGAAGTTTTGGAACATTTGCTGGCTGTTGACTGTGTTTTGTGTTGGCTGTGTCGGTGATTTATCTCTTTATTTGTGTCAATTACTCAAAAAGTTGGAAGTTGGAAGTGCAACTGTTGACTGTACTATTCCAAGTGTGTATGAATAGCAGCTAACCTAACCAGAAGGGAAAATGACGCAGGTAAGGATAACGTCATCTTGTCATGGTTTAGTTTTTTGAATAGTTGTTTGAAGTTGGGTGGAGGGGATTTTTGATCGTTCGTTAACCTTTTTGTTGTTTGGGTAGTCGGATCTCCAAAATATTCCAATTGACGTTCATGCGAACAAACTGGTTGACTGGTTAATCAGTAGACATCATTGTACCAAGGAATGGCCGGAGAAGATCGCGATTGTACGCCAGAAAATTAATGCGGCGATTCAGGATATGCCGGAACATGCAACTATTGCTAAAATTCTGAGAGATGCTTCACGTAAGTTACTGGTTAATGATGGAATTATTAGTAAATATGACATGGCATTTGAGAAGTTTGCTACTAAACGAGTTATGTCAATTTTTTTTGTAGCGATCAACTATTTCCATTGTGTGAAGATTGTGGACGTGTTGAAAGAAACGGAGGCTGATTCCAAGAACTTTCTTGGAATGTATGGTTCCCAAAGAATGAAGGATTGGCAAGAAATTTTGAAGCTGTATCAGAAAGATTGCCTGTTTCTGGCAGAGTGTGGGGCTATCTTGGCTAGAAATGTTATTTATGAGGTTCCAGCAATGAAAAGATTGGTGACAAAAGCTGAACAAAGTATGCAAGAGTGTCAGAAAAAAGAAACAGGTTCAAGAAAACAGGCACAAGAGTATAGAGATAAATTTGTGCATAGCTGCAACCAACTCGGGGTCCGGCTAGAAAACTTTGATCCCAAAAATGCGAACGTCAAGCCACCAAGTGCAGCTTCGATTGGAAATCAACTGGTTGCTCTTATGAGCCAAGAATTGCCTGAGATATTCAAGAAAATTGCTACCAAATCCAAGGATGTGGATGAAGCTGTTACGTTTTATCGACAGTTCTTAAAGTCAACGATTGGGTTGAACGAAGAACAAGAGAAAACTTGTTTGGGGCTTCTCCGCCTTGTCATTGGTAATTTTGAAGTTTGAATATTTTTTATCTTTAATAAATGTTGGTACCGTACCGGCAATGATAATACTGAATTTTAATTATAGGTAAAGGCAACGTGACGACGTATGAATGGAAATACGGTGAGGCACCCCTTAAGATTGAACCACCTGTGGTAACTTATCAATTTGAGGATGATCCTACGGATTTAGGCGGTGGTGATGGTGGTTTAGATTTAGATGCAGGAGTTGGTGATATTGATTTCGGGGACGATGTTCAATTGGAAACAGGTTAGAAAGCGTTATCATTGCCAAATAAAAGTTCGGACATGCCATGCTTATACTACAATGCTTAATATTTACACTGATTTGTATTTGTACAATAGGAGACATTGATTGGGGTGGAATCGAGACTTCCGATGATGTCCAAATTGACTTTTCAGTAGACAATGTGGAAATGGAAACGGCTGGTATTGTACTCGAAGAAGATGGAGTGGAGGGTGGCGTTGCAAGAAACGAAGAAGCGCAAAGTCTTTTAGAAAACCCAGAGACAAGAAACTTTTTCATTGATGAACTTCTAGAAGTAAGTAAATTGTAATATTTCCAAACATCATTAGTTTTATAAACAATATGGTTTAGTAAATTGTATTTTTGTTCATGTATTAGTTGGAAGGATTTCTCCTGCAAAGAATTGATGAAAAGAAAACTGAAAAGCCTAACGAGATGATGCTCTCTTCACACGGGGATACGTTAAGCGTTGAAACGCTAGAAAAATACTTACGTTTGACCAATCAAGTCATTCAAACGTTCAACGAAAATAAAACTAAGCAGCTCTTACTTGTTCGAGAATCTAAACGGTAAGTAATTTTGAATACTTCAATCATGTACCACTGTAGTTAAGTGGTCTTATGTTTTATATTTCATTCATTCATTCATAGATACACAAGCAGAATTACGGATGGCCTTTTACAAAACATTAAGTTAGCTAAGAAATTTGACTACGCTGCCGAAAATGCAATTCAAAAGAATGATATGCTTCAGGCAGAAATTGCCAGTGTAAAACCAAAAATCCAGATTTTATCCAAGCAAAGCCGGGAGTTGCAGACTGAATTAGCCAAGGAGCTATCAGCCAAGTACAATAGTCGTCCTGTATACATTACTGGAGGCTTGTAAAATGACAATTCTGATCCATTCGTTCAATCAATATTACATACGTTACAACTTTGTCCAATTTCTTATTTTGTTATTCGAAACTGTTAATCTATGGAAAAAAATTGTGAATAATATATGCCGAATGTGAACAGTTACTTGTTCATAGATGCAAATGCCCCGCAATTTGGGATTATATAGAAAGCAAAAACAAATACATGTTATATATTTTCAACAGATCATTTATTCATAGTTTATTGATGAGATTTTAACTTTTTTCAACTTTCAAAAAACTTAACATTTGTGGCTTTATGTACTATCTATAACAAACTTGTAGGTACTTGTACACTTTTGCAGTGTAAAGTACATCATATATCACTCACTTTATTCAAGGATTCATTCATTCAGGTACATTACACTCTGTGCTGTAAAATATTTTTCCTCTTGATATTTGATTGCGTGACACTCATTTGAAATCATTAGGACTAAGGTGTAGATAACAAAGGGTATGCCATTTTGATTTGATCAATGGTCAATATTTTCTTCAGGTCATGTAGCACAAGATCGAACCAGTCGACCCAAAATTTAAAGGAATAATTATTTTCTGACATATATTTCCGTTGCTGGCATGTGAAATAGTTGGTGGTTGTTGGTGCAGGTTTAGTAACATTTGGCAAACCGTTGCTTCAACGTTACCTTTCATAAACTTAGTGAGCCGATCATTATTACCTGTGCAAAATTTACTTTTTATTATTAACAGCGATGAGGAAGAAGGCGTCAAATATATTTGTCCTGAAGAAGGCGTCAAATAAAACGCAGAAAGCTCGACAGTAAATATTATCAAAATGACCTCTCAAACCGTTGATTTTCAATATATGAGGAAGATTGTAATCACTTCTCAAATGTATCAACTATTACCCTAAAGCTAGTGCTAGTGAATTTTATACCGTAAATTCTTCTAACATATCTCATTCATACCATCATATTTCCACCCAGAAACACCAATATTGGACCACTGTACTGACTGTTCGCATCAAAAATAAAAAGTTGATGTAGAGATTTGTATTTCAAATGTATGTATATTACGTTACTTAACTAACTATAAAAAATTAAGAAGCTATTAAACTTCTAGTTTAAAAAACGAAGATGTTTTTTGTACACAAAGTTCAGATTTCAAGTCATCAGATAAAAATTAATAGTTATGCAAATCATTGACTGAATTTATTATACTCGCAATGTCCCATATAATAATATATATTATTTAGAAGATTTACTGTCCATATTATGCAGTTCTTGATGGGCAATTTAAGACAGTAATCAAAGTTGTAAATGTAATTTACAATATGTGGTCAGTCTTACTTGGCACAATAATCTTTATACGTTTTCTTTCAAGTTTCAAGTACGTATATAATATGTATGTATATACGTTACTGAGATATATGTAATTCATTTATAACAAAAATTATTATTACAGAATATTCATATAGTAGTTATGATGCGAAACATTCATAATGTTATCTACACTGAGATACCTATTATATTGTTGTACAGTTTTTATCAGACGCTTTCAACTTCCTTTTGTTTTTTCTACCTACTACTCTAAACTGCTTTTATAATATTTCATTATAGTATTTCTTGGTTTATTCTGACTATTTTCCATTTATGTTTAATTTCTATTGCTAGTTTACTTAAATGATAGATGAGAATGATATATTTCTCATGTAACATGTATTATTTCATAGTATTTACTTTCTCTACTTTTTCTTTATAACATAGACATGAAAGATTATTACTTTCACCAGATTTTCACACATATATTCCTATGGCTCATTTAGAATAACTGCTGGATGCTTTAATTCAGCATCGAAGTAGGACATATGGCTCAATACATTTGTTTCAATATTAATATTTCCCAAATTGAGAAGTTAGTTAAAGGTCATATTCGGGATTGTTGTTTATATTTGCATTATATGTTTTCCTGCCACCCCTATCGAAACACAAGTACTCTTAAAGTTAATATTTGGTATTTTTATAGTGGTCACGAACTTACATTGTGAATATACCAAATTTTCTAATTGGCTAACTTGTAATTGCATTTCTACAAACTTTAAAATGTAGCTCATAAAGGACTAAACTCTACAAAAAAAATCATAACATGATCAATAATCAGATAAAAAGCAATGCAAAAGGTCTGACTGAAGTAGCCCTCTCTGTGGATTACTAATTAGTGCTTGCTTTCTCCTGCATGGTCAACACTCTTGGACTTTTTCACCCTCTTTTCATGCCCATACCCCAGCTCCTTCTCTCGTAAAAGATTCTCTGCATGATAATTGCTCAAATTTTGGATGTGTCTGTGCTCCATGGGATCCAGCGTACCCGGGGGAATATGTCCCTGAGCTATCGCCTGCAAAGTCTGAGTATTTGCGTGATAGTTGTAAAAATCATGGGGACTTGGAGATCCTTTTTCATGCCATGAATGATATCCCAGGCTCCCTCCGGAACCTGCAATTGAAGGAGAGCTTGACCGTTTCCTCCCAGATCTTACCACATTGACCACACTGCTGCTTCCAGAACTGCTTCCTCCATTGTTGCTCCGCCCACTGGAAGAATCATTTTCCAATCGATTCATTTGGTTCAAAGATGGGATTGGACTTCTTGGACGATTTATATCATGATGATGATGATGTTGATACATGGTATGAAATGCAGTTGAAGAGTTTGCATCTGAATTTCCAGAAACAACTTCAAATCCCGATGATGGAGGCAACGGAAGAACCTGGTAGTCGTATGCAGCATTGCTAGTGACACCCGGTACTCGAATATGACTCAAGTCCTTGACGGCTTGTCTCTGATGATGACCATGGCCATATCGATTCATCATAAAGTTATTTGATTCACGGTGCACCCTCTTATTTGATTTCATGGGACCGCCAGACGATCCAGAAATTAGTGATATCGGAGTCGGAGTATTATGATGTACTGTCTGGCTGTAATCTGCAGGCTTATCAGAATGAGGTAATGCCACATCCAACACTGGCAAACTTTCCAGCTTTGGTTTCTTATCGGGACTCAAAACAAAGCATACACTGATTGTAACAGGGTAGAGTGGAGCGTTACTTGTATCTGCTTTACTGTACTTGGCAACAAGAGACTTGTCAAGTGTTAGTGGGACATAGAATAGTCCCTTCTCATGAAGAGCAAAAGCAGGAACCCCTTTCCCTTCACTGACTAATCCGTCTCCTATTATAGGTAGCTGGGCTTTTACACAGTTAGCATTTTGGAGAGCCGACACAGCAGAAAGCAGCAGCTCATCCGTGCTTGGCTTTACTTCAATCACGTCGAGAGAATCGGTTGACATTGGTTTCTCAGTTGCTGATGAAGATGATGACGTAGATGACTGTAATTCTGCAGAATTGTCTGAGAATCCAGTCTTATCAGATGCTTTTTCTGTTGATGTTGACCCATCGGGTGAGATCTTTTGTACTGTTGTTGCTGACGTGGGCGCTCCGCCATTGCTGCTTCTGCGCTGCTTTTCTTTACTTTCTTCTTCTTCTTCTGGTTGTTCCTGCATTGGTGTACTTGGATCATCAATAACTGAGATTCCTTCGTCTCTTTCTTCTCCGTCACTGACGCCATCTGCATCACAATCTCCTTCCCCTGCAGCCGAGCATTTTCCTCGGGAAAATCCTGTGCCATCGTCTACCTTTACTTGACAGTCTGCTGTGAAGCGCTGTTTGATATTGCTTTTGAATTTGTAACGGTGAGCGGAACTTGTGGAGGAGTTGCCACTGCCGTCATCAGAGGATCTACCATTGGATCCAGTTGCAGGAGAACCACTATTGATGAGAATAAAGTTGGTGTTAGACTCAATGTCTTGATTTCTGTAGTCTTGTGTTATTCATAGAAATTATATTTATGTACGAATACGAACCTGTTATTTGATGAAGAATGTCCACATATTATAGTTGGAATTGGTGGTTTTGGAGTACGGCCATTGTTTTTGCCATCCGAAGAAAGTACATCGGAAGTTTCAATTGAAAGTGGGTTCGACGAACAACTATTCTCTGCCTCATATTCCAGTAATAGCGAAGAATTCCTGCAGCTCTCCGCATTCATGTGCTGAGATGGATTCTGAACTGGGAGTGCAAATGAATCGGTTCCTTCACCATCTATTGGTTAAAAGCAAATGTGAAAGCATGAGAGAATAGCACGTACAATTTAGTATTAAAATGATTAGCGTAAGATTTAGAATTTGTATACCATTTCCTCCATTTCCATCACTTCCAGACGAAGATCCATTTGGATGATAACCTGATGATGATGAACCATTGGAACATGCTTGCTTTTTGAAATCTGAATTTGACTCAGTTACTCTTCGAAAGCCTGGAACTACGTTTCCTTGAGATCCCTGTTAAAAGGTTTGAATACATCCATTAGCACCATTGATAATGCAAAATCGTGTGCAATTAAAAAAAATCTTTCTCATCTCATTCTTACCCAATGATCTCTCATTACTGTTTCACAATGGGTATTCAGATGTTTGACGAGACGCACACACATAGCGTCACCCGCATAAAGTCCCTCTTGTTCAACCAAAAAGTGCATTGCTTCACTAAGACATTCTTGAAACCCAAAGCGAAACTGTTCTTCGCTGTTGGATTGATACCCGGAAGATGTAGATGAAGACGAGCCTGCTGCAGGAGTACTACCGTGGTTCTCAACGTTTAAGCCAAATTCGCATTTGTCTATAGAAAGAGCAAGCAAGTATATTAATTTTTGCGCATCAAACGACACTAATAATTATAACACTAATTGCATAAGCAATGATTCTTACCTCCTGAAGGACAAGGGTGGGATTGTAAATGACGTAAATGCTTGATAGCAAGCTCAACAATCTCAGTTTTTTCTATTCTTCCTCGTCCTTTCCTTAACGATGATGGTGGGAGAAGTCTGGCCAAGTCTGCGAGACAATTGTTCATGCGATCTCGTCGCCTCTTCTCGATAATGCGATGGGACAATGGGTCCTGAAAATTAAAAAAAAATCCACCCATAAAAAAACTATACAATTATATCTATGCTTTTACAGAAATGGGTTTAAGGTCGGGGCAATGCAAGACAGTCAATACATAGCTATGTATAATTTCATACTTTCATTTTTATTTAATTTTTTAACTTATTCTGAGTGTTCCTTAATGCTCACTATCTCTCACTAACATTCATTTTTAAATAAGCCAAGTTAGCTAGATGTGGAATATATGTTAGCATGCGAAAAACATTAGGGAAACAACGAATGCATTAAATAGGAAAGTCGGTTTTATGTACTATCAAAATCCCATGCATATCACCTAAAACAAAAGTTTTTGTTGGAGCTTTGAACAGATCTATATAAACGAAACTTTCTCTTCTTCGAGTGCTTTCCCAACCTTTCATTTTCATGTTCTTCTTATACACATATATAAAGCTAAATATCCATACAACTGTGGCCTACATTGAATTCATATGACTTTTACTGCTTCCGTGTGTGTAATACATTTTCCCTCACTCCTTTGACGTTGCAAACAACAGCAGAGAAAGAAAGTTGCTCTCGTTTCATTGATCTTCAGCATGCACTCGTGTCAGACAACGTGACCGACTGCGCTATAGTGTGGAGTGGAATGTGGATGGAGGACTTTTGCAGCAGGAGGCATATATTGTTAAGAGGAACATAAGCGAGCTTATATGCATTAGTCCCGAAGTGGTAGATACGCAGTAGAACTTTGCCTTGTTTTTCCATTACTATCAATAAGCGTATATGAAACTTATACGTTTTTATATTATTAGGTGACGCCGTCGCTTGTTAGCGTCTTATAATCGGCAGAGAAGACTGAATTACTGAATGACGCCTTTCGTTAATGTGATCTACTCGTCTACTGTTTACAAACCGATTTTGTTCCTTACACTGAGTGAGTTAAGTACATCGGCTGCGATACTCATACGTATGAAATACAGCTCGCTAAAGTACCGACGCAAAAAGTTCTATATTAATTTTGTATGTGTGTACTTTGATGTACATTTCACCTTTGCTATTTCTTCATTTTTTTACCTTTCCTTTTTATATAGCACAGTAATTGGGGGGTCTTAAAACGTTCTGTCTTCTGAATTTAAAGGGATGACAAGGCCTACGCCTACACACTACACAAACTTGATCTTCATTTACAATATTTAGCTAAATATCTAATTCCATTCCATGTTATGCACCGTAAAAGAAACAAAGAAGGGGTAGGGCAAAAAATTATAAAGTGCACATGCATTAATTATATATCTTCATCATTCATATTTAGTCTTACCCGAACTGTTTTCTTCTTTGGAAATCCATACTCGCCATCGTCAACAGCCACAGTAGCAAAATTCAGATTCCTATATGGAACAAACAATCATAAAACATTAGTGCATTCAAAATCAAGTCGAGAGCCAAGCCAAATAATAAATTATAAACACTTTGTCACAAGGTTTCTACGAACATTGCATGAGAATTGAGATGAGAGGACAGCAGTGGTGGCATATCAATCATGATTCTGAGTATTTTATGATGGTTTCATATAAGCTATGCTGTTATGTTGTGGTCTGGTTGGTGTATATTATGAAAAATAATTTTCATTTGGGTACGATAACCTTTCTCTTTGAATGAAATGCCATGTACTCTGTATATAGTCTGTACTCAACTTGGCGACTATGTATATACAACTATGACCTCCTTCTAGCCTGACAGCCGAGTCAAGTGTAGGCTCACGTGGCTCTATAAATTCATACTCTTGCTGAGTCTCTGACGGTGAATGAATGACTGCGCTTCACCTACATTTTATAAGCCTATGTATTTAAAAGCTGCAGCCTCTAATAAGATGTTAGAAAGAAACATAACCCGACTACTCGTGGCATCAACTACTACACACGAGAACATTGTATATATATATGTATTAAACATAATATCATACTTTAGCATCATCGATCCACCTCGTTCCCATTTCTTCCCATTCCCATACGCCATACTCACACAGTCGTTTCGCATTTCCACTAGGAACTTGGAACTTTATATTATATATAGTTTTTAAGGACTTTTTATATGTATATCCGCTTGTCGACCTTTTTCCTCACACAAAGTATTTATACATCGTTATACAAGTGCGGTGTATCCGGCACGTTTCTTCCAACGTTTCTTAAATCAAACCTTTTCCAAAGGGAGCCTTTGTAATGTAAAATTATCCTTTCACAGGAAAAGCATGTATATGGTTTTTAGCACACTTTCGCCAACTTTCTCTTTGAATGCAGAAATGAACCATGACGCTATTGGGGTGTTTTAACTCCTACAAAAACGTGAGGATGGTTATTTCTCTATGTCGCTTTGTATGACCATGCATGCTATGTACTTTTTTCTCCAGCTTTTTTTGAAGCTAGTGTTTATGTATGAGCATACACAAGGGAAATAAAACTGTGGAATGGAAAATGTTTTTCCTCGTGATCAAAATACAGAAATATATACGTACATACATACATACCGGTACGTTGGTGGTGGGATGTATGTATGTTTGAAAACATTGGAAAAAAACATGCCTCGCCCGACTGTCAAACGGAAAACATACCGTAATGAATCCACATGACAGCGACACGTGAACGCATAGGCATAACACGACAATCACAATGATTTTATAATAATACATGCTATGGTATGATTCTTGCGTGTGTATAGTGTATGTCTCCACGTCATGGTCATATTACTTCCGTTTATACTTGAACATAAACATATATAGACTATCTAATCAGGTTTTGAGTTCGTACCACAATTCAGGATTTCCATGTCAGATTTGAAAGTTTATCACATTGATAATCTATGTAGTGCCTTTTTTTGTAAGCATGCAAGTTATAAGTATATAAATTAATGAGAAATGGGATACAGATATGTATCTACCAATTTCCATTAATGTAAGGGTCTAATCAGGAATAATTTGACGGGCTCAAATATACCGATACCTACGTATCGTGGATATACATTACAATTTACAAATAAGTGGAGTCGGATGCTATGCTTAATTGAAATTAGTTGAGAATTATATTTTATGCATGGCAATTTTTTTTCAGTATGAGCTATAAATAAGTTAGATAAAGAGATGTTGTACACGTCACAAAAACATTTCGTGGTTGATATTATTTTGAGTCACATGTGCACGTTTGTTATGCTCGCATGTACCATGTGACCAAACACCAAAGGCTCGTTTTGGGAAAGGTGTATAGAGTTTTGATGTGGTGAAAGAACATAATTTTAATTTTCCAAGTATCCATTACGGGAATACATATACATACATACAACATACACTTTTACTTATCACATTTCTGGAGCAACTGCCAGGAAATTAAATGAAAAGATGTTTGCTGATGTTTGTCCTTCTTGTTTGCAAAATTTGATTCTCTTTATGTTATAAAGTTGTGCGTAGTAGTAAGTAAGTGAGTAGAAGTATCCGAGAAAGTTTGGAGCAATGAAAAGCAAAGTAGTATCAAAAGGAAGCAGCAGCAGTACCAACACGTGTGTACGTGACTTGAAACATTCGCATCAGTTAACAACTTCAAACTCGTTGTTTTCAACGAAATATAAGCACATGCAATGAAACGTTTTTAGTTGGGTGGTGGATGAGAATGTGCTTACAGCTTTCTCCTACACAATTTGCGGCTACCATTTTAACACCGTAATACGAAACCAACTTTTTAATTGCAATTGGGTGTCAGTTTCTTTCCTTCCATTTTGGATCACATGCTTGTAACACTATCCCCGTCAACATGTCATTTGCAATTTGCAAATGCACATGTAGGTGAAATGAACAACGAACGTGCTTGTCTTTGCATCCATCTGCATACAAAACATACTTATCTATGTCATGGGGCGATGCTTTTGATAAGTAATAATTGAAATGAAAAAAAATGGTCGGATTTTAACTTAAATTTTACTACAAATTTACAGAAAGAGTGAAACAAAATTAAATGTAGGCACGAAATATTATTTTGTTTGAGAACACAACACCACATCAAAATTCATTTTGATTTCATTCCATATCAACTCAAAAGTATTTTAATACATAAATATATTTAAAAGCAAACAACAAACGGTTGGCTGCTACACGTGACAGGAAAACATGGTACCAAACGAGCTAAAAGCTTATTTAAGTTAATATTTAATATCATACCGCTACCTCAAAACCAGTTGGAAATAAAAGCTATCAGGAAGGATGAATACTCAACTATTCTGCTCCTACTCACGTGATAGAAAGTTCAATCGTACACATGTCAATAAATGACAACATGAATGTGACTACCTATAGAATATCAGCTCAAGGCACTTTGGCACTTGCTTATCAATTTGGAGTAATAAACAAAAATGCACTTGTTTTGCATTTTGTCCGTGTGGGGTGATGTCGGACAGAGTCTACACGACAGCTACTACATGTAACAACAACGTTTTAGTTATTATCTATGATTAACATAACAAAGCATACACTTCGGTAATAAAGTGCGGCATTCATCGACTGAAATTGTAGGCCTTGGCTTTAGATTAAATTAAATTGCCAAATGAATGAGGGGAATTAAATTGGCATGAAAGCCACGGTTAACGCTGTATGCCGATGTGAAAGTAAGAAAATTACCACAGAAAACAATTAAGAACATGGGTATTCATACAATCATAATAAGTGAGTGTCAGTCACGTTTTATTTCAGCCAGAAGGAACTTTTCCTTCTCACAACTTAACCAACTTCAGAACACGCCCCACGGATTCCAGCAAAAAGGTTCAGGCAACCGTATGTGACCTCATAAATTAGAACGATTTATTATTTTACCAAAAAACTGCTGCTGTCTGCTAGCAGTTTTCATTATCTGTATATTTTATTATTGTATCTTTGTGTCTGAGACCAGGGAAAATATGCAAAACACTTGATTAAACAATTCGTATTTTTCTAGCTAAGTAAACTGTATCAATAAAATAACTATTTTTAAACCAAAAAAATACTATTTTTGTACATAACCCCTACCTAATCTTTTACTAGATCAATCAAGGTATGTAAACAACCAGAAATCCCAATGAAGCTTGGCATTTGGAAGTCTGTCTGCGACAATAATAGTGTTGTCTTTTACAAGTGTCAGTCAGTAGCAGTGACTAAAAATAATATTTTATCAACCATTACCATACCTCACCAAATTATTACCAAAGAAAAAATAAACTCTGTGCAAATATTTGAATATTTGTTTGTGGTTTTGCCGTTGATAAGTAGTATGCGTGTTGGATATAAAAGAAGAATCTTCCTTTTTCTCATGACTTTCTCAATGACTTTTCTACTACGCAGTTTCTTGTTTACGGACTTTCTTTGTTTTATGAACCATTAAGTTAGGCTTATTGGTAAGTCTTATGTATACAATATACAAAAACAACTCAAAGCACTAGACGCGTATGATACAGATGTATAAGAAGCATAAAGATATACGCCTACCATGTCATGTGACAACACAACACACAAAGTCTTGAGAAGTATATTTTTATTACAGAATTGATATTCAAAAAAGCTCCAATCCTTTTCTGTTTTTGGTTCTGGTCAAAATGTGATTTTCTTGCTACCTACGCCTACTACATTCCATTTCCATTCACACTGTCAGACATCCCATGTGCGGAACATGAGAAAAACGTCGTTGGGTGAAGTCATGCCGAAGGAAACGTGACTTTTGTTTGCCTTTCATGAGAATACTTATGATTAGGTACATATCCTATTTGAGTGGCATAAGTAGAAAGAAGCTCTAAAGTTTCATGGTAGCAAGCGACGCAAAGAAAAGAATGAAAGCAAGGCGCATTATGAATGGTAGCATATAGCCGTAGCGTTAAACCCAGGAAAAATACATGGTTATAAAGACATTCACAAAAAACAGACCCTACTTTTAACATTTATTTTTAGTACAGTTAGCAGCCTTTAGCTGGAAATGATCCTATTATTGACCATCTCTTTTTGTTTTTACTTTCGGCTAGTTTTCCGAAAACATTGCAGAAAGGCCAGCTATACATAAATGATATTTAGTATGTAAAATAAGTTGAGTTTACTTTGTAAAAGCGTAGGCGAATAGACATAACATACACTTTTGTATACACATCCCACATTACCCAGCTGCTTTATTGAGAGCATATGAAATGAAAACGTGAGAGGAAATGGAAATAAGATAATTGCTTGTCAGTTCTTCAAGTACCTCTGCACTTATTCCATTACTTGCATAAAAATGTAAAATTCATTATAATTTTTAATTTGATTGTGAAGCCTTCGGAACAAACTTTGAACCTTTTTAATAAACGTTGCTGTACTCTAATGTTGGATGTGTCTACTGCAAAACAGTCAGCTTTCCAAAACAGAAATCAGCTTTAACTTGATCAGCAGCCCAATAAATACAAACATTCAATAGATATAAAATTAATACATACATGCAAAGTTTCGGGTTGTCGTCTATACTCCATGCACTTAGAAGTGCATTGACATGTAAGAATGTTCCTAACCTTAACTCACAGCATATACTAAACTAATGTATCTTGTAAGTTCAACACTCGCCAAAAATTGCCATATATATTGAAAGGCTTTTGGTCGATATAACATAGACTATAGACGGATTTAGAGTGAAGATTGTAGAGAATAGAACCAAAACCAGCACATGTTTTCTAAGAATTAACAAGGATCGAAACGTGAAGTGAAGGTGTACCTATAAAACTGGGATTTTATCAACTTCCGCGAAAAATAGAAACAAGAACAAAAACCACCTCTTAAATTAATACTAAAACAACAAAAAACGTTTCAATATAGACATTTTGCGGAACAAGAAAAAAATTCTACTTTCACTTTTCAGCTTTATTTGCTATTATGCATGCAATGTCTATGCCTGTTTATGCTGCTAAGTTTGGGGGATTATGAAACGTGTCGGTGAAGCCCTGCCTGTACAGTTATATGTTATGACAGTAGAAAGGTAGCTAACACAATTTATTGCTAACAAGATGTACACCCATATGCATAAATAAATTACATTCAACATTAGATAAAATTTCAAAAACAAACAAATTTCCCCTAATAGTAAAACACAGTAAAATTGTGCTTGTTGTATTCTGGCCATGTTACTAAAAACGTGACGTGTGAAGTTACATTCCACCACCACACTCACGTTTTCACACATGCATACAACAACATCAGTCTCCACACGGATGTTCTCTTTTGTAATTCACGGTATAAAATAGCAGATGTTTTACCCAGAATTCAATCTACAAGTAAAGCACTTGCATAAAAATGTGACCCATGCTAAAACTAATTGAAATTTTAGAATGCAAAGACGTCATACATGAATTAAATGCATATTAGAACTATTCCGTGGAGAAAAGGGAAAAAACGTATAGTTGGCCTAAAAATTGAAAACTAGTTAATTAAGTAAACCATTAATTGCTAGAAACTTTTAACCAATCCTAATTTTTATTTATTTAATAGTCATACAGTTTATAACGAAAGCAAAAAGCTTTTAGCCATTTCTGTAGGATTTGCTGACGTGAAGCCATAATACACAAGGCATCTTTTCTGGTTTACTGAAAGAAGTTCCGAGAACTTTCTCTGCAACACCTGGAACAGGATTATAGAAAGAACGGTGAAAGTTCCGTAAGATAACGTGCCATCTATCTATTGAAGCAGTTCTTGATGGTCCCGTGTTTGTGCACGTTGATTTGTTTGTTCTTTCTTCTACGTGTTTATCTCTACACCACCATCTCAATAATGAAGATAACCTCTGTATTGATAGTCGAAATAGAATACTAACGAGTGAGTGGGCGAGTCCTTGTTAGAGATTCAACCTATTTGGTAAAGTGTCATTTTCAGAAATATCACAAAACATGTTCATACATGGATTTTATGTCACGTGTTTTTCTCAACTGGAATATATGTTTCCTTTAATAATATCCATTGAGACTTACATATAGGTTGTAGGTACATCAAGGCCTTTAGATATATAAAACATTTGATAAATATAGTTTTCGTCGTACGTCTCAATAACATTTTATCAGTTTGTTTTTCATACAAATACTTATCGAATTTGCAAAGCTTATGAGTTACCTTCTGGCTAGACTTACTTGCCTGCATGAGACTTTCATACAGACTATAAATATCTTTTCTACATTAAAAATGTTAATGGTAACAAACACTGTTTTGATATTCCATTATTACTTTATTGATAAGAAGATTTATCGCAAGGAATAATGGCGACCTCTATTCATATTTACAGTGAAAAAAAATTACCAACACAGCTATAAGGTTGTAGGTAGCTCTTAAAACGTGTGCGTGTCTGTGTCTGTTCTCAACAAAAGAAATGATTATATTTGTGTGTCACGTTTCTTAAATTCATAATTCATGATTGATATATGTACTTATATATTTGCACCACGTTTCATACATTTTAAATGCATTGGGATATGAAAGGAAATTGTATAAGCTTTCATTTTCACCACTCCAACGTAAGAATAAGAACTATAAGAATGTGATAGACAACACGTTTCTACTTTCTCCAAATCTTCCACAAAGAAAAGACTCACGTGTAACATGAAAATGAGAGTGAAAAGTTAGGGAGTTTGCCTAATTTACACCTTTAAAAGCATGAGAACATATTTCTTTCCTTTGATGATGCTGCGAACCAACTTCATCAAAATTCCAGGAAAATTCATCAAAGCCACATTACATTTATCCTTATTACCCACAGTCAACATTAAAGCTACATTCTACAACATTCTCAGCTACTCGTGTCTCTGCTTCAAAATGTCCTTGTATATTTATTCTTTTGATGATGAGCTAAAAGCTAAAAGTGTGCACTTGAAAGAAGTTATTAACCTATAACAAGCTGAAAAAGCAATCCCTCTGTCAGCATCCGCGTGACTTCTGACTATTTGCTTGTGTCGCATTATTATGTACATACACATACACTATTGACTTTTGTTGATGTGGAGTTTAGAAAATAAATGTAATGTATGTATGTAATGTATGTGACCTAAGGAAAATGGTTTCATCACGTTTGACAAATCTGTTGTCGCGATCCAACAAAGCTAACGTACATACAACACCACACTTGAATGTCATGAGACTGTCGCGTTAATAAACAGAAAGTTATTATTATCAACAACATATATAAGCGGTTCATATATATCTAGGAAGAAGCAGAAAGAGAAATATAAGCTTGGCTAGCACCTATTTTGCAGACTTGTAATGTCATGCCATGAAGCATGTACTTTATTTAAACAAGCTGATGAAAAGAATCGTCTTTTTTTAAGAAGTGAATAAAATTAAAGGGAGTCTCACCAAAAAAAAAAGATTAGAGAACATGTGCATGTGAGTGCAAGCCAGGATTATTAAACGAGATTGGTTGAGGTTAAGATGAATTATTGTCGTCACCATAAATAAACCCGATGGAGAGAGATTAGCAAGCCTCATTTAGACTAAAACGTGAACTTCTGTTTATTCACTGCGCACTTGACGAAGAAGTTGCTCATTCATGCATAATCTACTAGTACATGTCTACACAATCTACAGCAAGAAGAAGGAGGAGGAGGCACATGTCATGCGTTCCTAATTTACGTAAACAAAATTTGAAGAACGTTTGTTTGACATGCAGATGCATGGCACTGAATATCTTTATTGCTTGCTTTAACTCCCAATATCCCAACCCCATCTTACATTTATCTTACGTCAGACAAAAGCTAGAAAAATGTGGTTGTGCATATAATCCTATATAGTGTGTACGTGAGTGCTACTGGAAAGGAAAAATTAGCACAATATGTTTATCTTTACACTAAAAATTTGCAAGTTGTTGCCTCACACTATACACTCTTAATATGTGCTGAAAATATCTTGGAGGCTGAAAACAAATATTTTATTTTGCAATTTGAGAGTAGCAAAAGTAATCACTCCAATATAAACTAAATGTCATATATTTGATGTCATGCTGTGAATGCTATTGTTGGTCTGTCAATTTCTGGATGTAGTATAAAATCATTTCACGAGAATTATATTGTAGGCAGGGTTGGATAAAAACATGGAGAAAAGCTTTTCTCCATATTTCCATGTAAAAAATAATAAAAACATGGAAAAAACATGGAAATACTTGTATACATGGAAAAACTCCGTTCGCATGTTTTAGACACTCTACAATGGATATAATACTTTTAAAATGCACATTTATACTCGGAGTAGCAAGACTGAACTCCTTTTCAGTGATTTTTAAGATACTCCATCATAACTTTTAGCAGTTTCCAATCGAATTTATTTTCAAAGATAGGGTGATTAAATTATACTAACGATAACTATAAGTTTCAGAGAGTATTGACGCAGTATTATGTATATTCTCAACTATAGAAAATATGAAAGAACACAACGCTCGACAAAATAAGTGAAGTCGTATCTCACCAGAGTGTTATTTCTGAGTTTTTGATTAGTCCAGCAGCATTTATCCATTTTTCCATGTAAAAACATTTATCCATGGAGAAAAGAATTTTCTTTTCTCCATGTAAATACATGTTTTCTCCATGTTGTTTTTCCATAATATGTTTTTACATGTTCCTACCCTGATTGTAGGCCAAAGGATTTTTCCAACATTTTTCTAAACTTAGAATTCCCATGAAGGGGTTATTGATTTCTGATCCTTGAATTGAATCTACAACATGGGAATGGACTTGTAATGTGTATATCTGCATATGAATGCCTTATGCATGCTGCGCTGAAAATAATTATGTAGTTGGCAAACCATAGTTAAATAAGGATCCGGAGAATTAATTTTTACAAGTTGGCAAACTATGCTTCGTTTTTTCTTTGCCGCAGCGCCACAACAAACAAACAAAACTTTCTTCTGGTGCTGAACGTAAAACATTTACAACTGTCAAGTTGAAATATATAAAACATTTTTGCATAAAATTTGCATGTTTCTACGGTTTGTGATCTCGTGCCAAATTTTTTGCCATCTGGAATAGAGTAGTTTTGTAGCAAGAGTGCTTGGGTTTCGCTGATTTTGTTTTTTTTTTTGCAAAAAGAATTAACCCAGAATAGAAAAGCTCTGATTTGCTCATGAGACTAGAGGAAAAGCTGAAGCAGACGAAAATATGTTAAACGTACCTAAATAAGTGTAAAGTATAACGAGGCTGAAAATACATGACGGAACTTACATGCAGTTGTATAAACTATATAACCAATAACCGTTCCAAACAGGGTTAGGGTTGTTTCACTGATCTTGATGACTTGATAGCTAATCGGAAAGTATAAGCCAACGACATTCAAGGAAAAAGTTGCCAAAATTTTGATAGTGAAACAAGCAGAGACAGAAAAAATTTCAATTTCAAACAAGGTTCATTCAGAGATATGTAGAAAAGGAAATTGAAATCACCCGATCGGGTTACGTCGAGGGCATTGAGTTGATCATTCCAATGCATAGCATAGATGAGTACGTGACAATAGTAAAACAACATTAACCTGCCAATAGATTTAAAAATAACTAAAACACCAAGCGCATATCAGTGCACCATGTTATGTTGTTTTAACAAATTTGATTACCCAATTTATAACTTAAATGTGTGGTGTGTTGTGTGTATTTTTTTTTACGATAAAACCTTCTTTTTTTATCTCAGATGCGAAAAAATGTTTGCCGAAATTGTATTTTCATTTATTTTCGGCTTGCCAAAATACAATTATAAAATGCATGCAAGGGGTTGATTTGATGCTGACACTGACAGTTTAAACTTTCATTGTAGGAAAATAGACAGGAAAATAGAGTTATTAACAGAGTTGACCTATTATAGCATTTCAAACGAGGTTGGTAAAAGTGAATATATGAGTGAAAGCAGTAGCAGTAGATACTATATTTATCTTTGTAAATGATAGAAAGCCTCATTTCCAGATAAAACTCAACAACCAGAGTGGGATGTAAACTGCAAACTGCCTGTTTTGTAATCATAGACGAACATGCGCAGACACGAGACTTTTGAGTAAATGTGTCGATAAGACGTGCCACGGAATTGGAATTTATGGAATAGGGCAATAATAAGAAAGTGTGAGGTACGAGATATTATGTATGCAAAATAAAATTGGCCTGAAAACGTGAGTGATATAACTGTCAGAAAAAGTAAGCATGTAATAACAATGTTCATTGAAGAAGAGTGAAAATTTGAATATTTATAAGTAGCATCTTATGCTAAATAGCTAAAGGGGAATTGCTACCGATTCTGAATCATTTCTCACTTGATCTAGCTCAAGGTATTGTAAATCGAGTTTAGAAATTCGCAATATGCATTTAAATATGAAAATCAGTTACAATCTACAACACGTCTGGTTTATCAACTTAATCATGTATTTAATTAGCTATAATAATATTTTTTTAAACTTAAAACTTACACATTTACAGTTTCCTTGCTCGGAAGCATTTTAATCCCAAAATTGTGTACTTCAGTTCTGATTCCTGATGCAACGATTGATTATATGAATGTTTAAATTGTTTAAAATTTTATTTGATGAAGAACTACTTATGTGTTTGATCATTCTCAAAACGTTTCAAACACCAAACTGCCAAAAACTTTCCGAGTACAAAACAAATTATTTCATTATTATTGCTGAAACACATACACAGTTGCTTTGAAGTACGAGCATGTAGTTTGACTTTTCTGGATTGCGTAGCAAATCAAGATATGAGGTAGCGTGCCCTGCAACGTGACATGTGCAATCGTCATGTTATGCTAATCACCCACTCAAGGATTAGGATGCGATCAGACAGTTAGTTAAGTTTACTATTACTACCTTAAAGAAACTTTAAAAGGAAAGACCGGTATGCAAGTGTTTAAAGAAGTGCTATTTAAATTAAAGAGATATTATGTATGCATTTATGATACATTTTGAAAATGAATCTTCTCGTTTTTTGGTAATGCAATAATGCATGAATTTATAACTTAACCCTATATCATTTCTTTTAAACATCATACTAAAAACTAGAGAGTTTTAAGAAGCTCAGTGAATAAGATGGATACATTTGTTTACGTCAAATAATTGTAATTTTTGCACTCCAGATTTCGGCGCATTTGTTGAATTAATTTATGCAAGAGCAAGAGATAGCTTCCTTTCTAAAAAGCAATCATATTCATGTCTGCACAAGTCATAAATGTATAACTTTTTTCATAAAAGACAGGGCATTACCGACTTGTGAAATCCTTTTCTCTGAATTCTGAGGAAAGACTTTCCAGGAATTATAGGTTTGTATAATCTGCGTAAATTGGAATATAGGTACAAAATAGGTACAAAAAATCCCAAGTATTTTCGTTGGAATTAACCATCAAATGTCAGATTACAATTTTCCTTTGAACCTTTGAATTTGAATATCATACTGTATAAAGTCAACAGTACTACGCGAAAATTAAATAAAATGAGGATGTATTACGTAAAGTCAATTTTTTATTCAAAAGTACGCCTTCATATTCAAAATTTTATTGCGCTGGAAAAAAATGTCGCTTTTAACAGGGTCAAGAGACAACGTGATGTAATGTAATGTGAGAGGGTTACGTTATCAGTATCACAATACAAACCGATCTCTTTTAACATCAGCCCGGGGGGCGAATCCAAGAAATCCCATAAGGGCCGGATTAAATCCTAAGAAAATTGTCATTGTGCTGTTTTTCAATGACATTTACTTTTACTGCGGCATATTGACTTGTTGTATAACGTGGAAAATGTCGGAACTTTAACATTTTTGCAATCTATTACTGAGTCAAACTTTTGTGGTAGCAATGCCATAACTTGGAAACTTTACAAGAACTGTAGACACACTACAACCGCACCGAGGTGAAACTACTTTTGTGTGATGATGATTATGACTTTTAAGTATGGATTGCTGTAACCGTTTTTATTCGCATTATCAATTTGGCCGTTTGGGTATTCATTCGTTGTGATATTTAAATGCAAATTTTTGTAAGATATTTTAGGGCCTTTAACCATCATTATCATCATCACCATTGCCATGAATAAGTTTACGTACCTAAACTGATGCTATCAAATATCTATTTCAAAATATTCCATTACACATACCAAGTCATGTTCGCACCGTCCTCGATTCCCAATCGTGTGCGAGCCTCTCATTAATATTTATAATACATGCGAATCCTTCATTGTAAAGAAAGGCAGAGATGGCTGAAATTGATTCATGCTTTTATGTCCTCAAAATAGACAAATGCGCAATATAATGAGAAGTATGAATAAAAATTAATGTCTGATGCTCAATGCTCGCAATAATCTTTATCTAAACAGGATGCGCCAATTTAACACAAATCAATGGAAACATTTCTTTGTCAATCTGACAAACTTTTTTTAACATGATTGATACTCATCTAAAAGTAAAGAAAGAAAAATAACATTATTATTGTTCGCTTCTCACCTTTCATATGAACCAGGTCCCGGGGGCACAGTTTGCTGCACCCGATGTCCTGAATGGTTTACGATCTGCTCATCCCAAAACGGGCCAATTTTTTGTAATTCCATTGTTAATAAAGAAATGGTTTGATTTGACAGCTCAACAATTTAAATAAGTTTTCTTTTCAACTTTCACTTTTTATGAAGATTTTACTTTGCTTGTAAATATTTTGTTTTGGAGTTTGTTTGAAAAAGCTTTTCTTGAGTAAGTTTAAATCTGTTTTAAATCTTTACGTACTTTGAGTAAAATAATTCCAAAATGCTTTCACTTCACCTAGAAATTCTTCTGATGTCACAATCAAAAAACTCAGTTAATTCAGCAACACGTTTCTTCTCAATCTTTAAAGTATATTGTTTATTACAATGAAGAGTTTTCCACAACGGAGATTGGTTAGCAGCACTTGTATATTTTAGCCCAAAAACGGGTATCATTTTTAAGGTATGCTGGTACCTTCTCCACTGTCAAATTCTAGATGGAATTTTTTACCGTATACGAAGTCCAACTATTTTGATTTTTCTTAATTGTGTTGAAAAAACTCGTGCTCTTTAAGCTTTAAGTGTTACTTTAACTGTTACAGAAATTGTATTTTTTCGGCTTTAAATTGCTTTATAATGTCAGTTAGCGGAAGTCCTCAACTCTGCGACACCACTTTCACAGTGCCGCTGGTGATATGAACAAAGAGGATGGAACAGCTATCGGTATAAGTTCCGGTCCTGTACTTTCAACTCAAAGTAAAAGTTTGTTGTAGAAAGAGATGTATGTATTATGTATACGGTTTACAGGGTGTATTTACGCAACATGTATGTATTTCTTCTTAGTCCTTATTATATTGAAGACAAGATATAGTATGCCAAGAACACTTGAGAGTCTCAAAGTGACAAGGTGTTGCTTCGAAGGATGCTTTACTCAAACTGGCAGTGTGTTCCTGAAAGGTCTCATATAGTACTAAAAAGGCTCACATTCACTTCACTTCACTTTTTCTTCCGTTGCTACTGCTATTATTGCTATCGGTTCCAGTGCACGCTCAGAGAAACGTGTGTGTGTGTACCGCTTGCTTACTTTTTTTGGGTGGCTTTCCCAACATTGCAAATTGCAACCAACCAGCCCACAATTCGTTATCCATTCTGACGAGAGCCCATTATAATTCTTGATTTCCCTTATAACTTATAGTATGTTGCCTGCTTCTTCTTTGGCTAGATAGTATATAGTGCTACTGCTACTGGTAATCTGGATTCGGAGGAGAATGAATGTACTTATTGGCAAGTCGTGGTGAAACTGACATGACGTCCCGTCCCGTCGTCATCTCCCAATTGCTAAAAAAACATCATAATGATATAAAACATTTACTATCTATACACAATGTAGCATATAACTATAACACAAACTTTTAATGTTTCCGAATAAGAAAGAACTGTGTGGCATGACAGTGGTAACCTACTGTGATGGAAAGTAATGATGCGATAGGATTTTTTTATATTGTATTGTATATTGTATTGGAAATCACTTAAGAATATGTATAATGTGTAGTCTTGTGTCTTTCTTGTGTTTATTTCTTGCAAAATGCCTATAAGCCCGGCATCGGCATCGGCATGGCATGTACGTAACAATATAACACGATAGTCGATAGTCAGCAATGCTAGATTTATTGGTTGCTTGGCCAGTATGCTTGTTGGAATAAGAATAGAAACGAACGGTTATAGATTGGTGATGGTCTTGTTTGTGGTGTGTGTCAAGTCAAATCAAGTGTGTGCTCACTCACTCAGTTAGTTAGTTCTCCTAAAACAGCTTTGTACAGCTCAAATGAAATGCAAACCTTACAAATGCAAATCTATAACTAAATACATATCCCTACCTAACAAATGTTAGCTTCCATTGACTTTCATCATCCCACTCGCTACTCACCAATCTCACCATTCAACACAAAACTTTTCCATGATAAGAAGGTTATTATAATTGTTACACAAATCCATAATCCATCATGATATGATATGATGAATACGGTATTGTGGTATTGTCATGTTGCCCATTGTAATTTCTCAAATCATATCAATATAATATATGCATATAATAGTATCTACTTACATGTGTATGTATATAACCCAATGTAACGTTGTAAAAACATATATAATGTAACAGATACGCGTATTACTCGCTCAACTGACTTCCTTCCTCGTGTATTGAACTGATGTTGATAATATTGCCTTATATTTTATGTCGTTATCCCCCCAATGTTGGTTTGGTTCCCCATTTACATGTTCCTATAATCTCTTCTCCGTTTAGATAGATAAAGTTACTCTATTCACTCCACACACATGTTTGAGCCACTAGTTAGTTAGTATTTGCATTATATGGAGGAAGCTACTCATTCACATAAAACTTGATACTTCAAATTTACTTGAGCTGATGCTGATACTAAGTAAAAACGCTAGTTTCATCCATGGCTATGCCACATGACTATGACATGCACATTTGTCCTCTTATTTACATATTTCCTCTCCAGTGCAGACACATGTGTGAGCACACGCACCATCACCAGCACAAACAAAAAATATACATCTTCTTTCGCTATGATTTTCTCTGAATAAAGTTTTTAAATGCCGATGCATGCATTTCGACTACTGCGACTTGATTTTATTAGCAAACTGGAAAAGTTGATGACGACTTGAGGAATAATATATGATTTTATTTACTTGTAAAATTATTCTTTGCTTCTTCGTTCCTTGAACTACTCATCCAAATTAATTCACAACATATGTGCACTGCAAAAATTTTCCTGTAATAATAATTGTTAGTAAAAGATGAAAGAAAAATTTTATCCTCATATTCTTCCGTGCAATGGGATTGGGATGGATATACGTATATTATATCGAGCTATTTTACTATGCATACAGCATAGTAGTCACAAGTGCAATCAATTGATTGAAATGAGAAAAGGAAAGGTAGATAGATATATTTGTGTACTGCTGTACTATATAAGGGATGTATGTATTGTATGAATGTACTTATACCAACATGTGACACATGTAAAAGTTAATGTCAAACGTGTGTATTTAATTGCTTATTGCATTTTGTCGTTGTTCTGCCTTTGCCTCCTGCTATAGTCAAGGTTAGTTGTTAATGGCTGGGTCTGTAATCTTGCAGGATGGCATGTGTGTGCCTCGTTTTGTCGCGTTTACTCCATATCTCCTACATTATCCTGATTCCTACAGATATAAACTTGTTGTTCGGTTGGATATCATGCTATTAAACTTCTATTATGCTAATCTCCATCTGACGATGATGATGATGATCATCATAATAATATTATTTTGTGGTGCGTCACGTCACGCGCAAGCTCGTGTCAATATGCGTGCATGTGGTATGGTTTGGTTGTGGAGTGGATGCTATCAAATATATGGACTATAATATTGTAGCATTTAACAATACAAAATGAATTTACAAACACAATTGGCTCTATGGACATTTATGTTTATGCCAGGCACTAAAATTTTTATACATCAAGCAATACGTCTGATATACTAGTCACCTTATATTTATGGAGCAGGCAGATGAGCTCATTCAATTTTAGGTTTTTATGGATGATGATGATGCAGTAAGTGTAACTTTCTGAGTTCTCCAGTCATGCAAGTTGCCCCAAAAATATTATCCTGGTTTACTCACCTAAATTAAGAAGGTACCTACGCCTACGAATGTATACTTCATAAAAAATTGTGATATGATACAAAACGCTTAACCTTTTGAGACTGAAATTGAGGCATATAATGTCATTGAACTGTTTTATTCGTGTTCGGAAGAGATGATGAATCGATGACGGATGAATGTAAAAAGTCTTATGATCAAACATTTTTCTTTACTTCCACAAACCCCCTATTCTGGGCATTTTTATTTAAGTATCGTTTTTCGTCGTCGTCGCCTGATAAAGAATTAAATGTTACTAATTAACTAATTAGCGAATAAGCATGGCTTTATTGTCTGCTTTTAATGTCATATTAGATGTTATTCGATCTAGGTGACAATGACCCGGTTGTCTGAGTTCATTCACAATAGTTACTCTATATTATCATGGTTGAAAAAATCGACTCAATTTATAATTGGTGATTTTATTGCTGATAATAAAGATCGAGTATTAATAGGATCTTTCCTCGTGTGCGTTTTTTATCTCCAGTCAGAGTCAAATCCACAATATATTGTTCCTTTTACTATGTACCTTGAGTTTGAGTCTATGAGAGTCACAAAGCTGATGTGATTAGGAAAAGTGGTTGAGTTTGATGTTAAAAATGATGTGTAAGTTTAAAATGCAGCTTGCGTAGTACATACACATATATGCTGCGGATGACGCATTCACTCAACTTTATTACCTTCCTTTAATACCATTAGTTAATAATATATGATATTAGATTTAAGTTAATAGTAGAAATTATGGAAGAAACCACAAGATAAAAAATTGATGCTTTTACTCAACAACATTAAATAATGACGATGCTGCTACCGATGAGTTGGCACTGCTACGCATTACTAGTACATGCTCCACCAATAAAAAGCATTTAAATGATAAAGTACACTTTATGTGATCTCCATTTCAACTTTTTGATGCATTTATGTGTCTGAGAGTGAGTAGAAAGCAGCATGATGTGATGTGATGACAGAAAAAGATGTGTTCCCATAAACAATATTTACTGACGAGTAGTACTGCTGATGATGTTGATGAGTACCAGGACGGCATAGTTGGATTCTTGGATGAAAATCCAGTCAATAACATAAAATATAGACGTCTGTTAGTGTTAGTGCTAATAACTTGAATGAGACGGTGTACTAACATAATAATAAAAATAGAAAATAGTTATAAAAGTTACAAAACAGACAGAGAGTCTTTAGCCTGCAAAAAGCATAGACACTTTTCCATTCTGTAATTCAAGTTAGCAACATCCTTGACTTGACGGTATGTATTAGAGCAGCAGCATAGCATCATTTCGAGTTATTATTTACGACTAGTCAAAATGAGTACGCCACCGGGATAAAGGCCATAATATAGCAAAGTAGGATTAGGTAGGATATATATGGTTTTTGGAACATCACATGGATTTCCATTCACTAATCCGAGAAGGAAGAACGAACATTGCATTGCATTGGGACGAAATACTCGTAAAAAGGAGATGGCATAAGAACTGTTAACTACATCACACACTGCACGCTAGAGCTACAGCTATATAGCGTTTCATATTATGGAGAATTGGGAGACACATGCAGAATGTTATATATATTTTCCTGCTCACGTGTGTGGAGTAAATCCTAACTTGTCTTGGTCAAAGCTAAAACACTCTGCTTTTCCAACAGCCAACAACACATGCAGAATGCAGACGACAGGATTTTTGTGCACGTTGGAATGAAACGTTTGGAAGCCTATAGCACTGAGCTATACTGTATTATGTAGTATAAACGCAAACGGTTTGGGTTTTCACTTTGATATTAGTCTGATGATGCATATATGTATATATAATATATGTATTCTTTCATAAAAATCTAAATCACAATGATGATGTGATATATGATATGGCAAATGAAATATTATATACATTTGGGGGAAAGTGATAAACATGTTTACCCTGCTTGTTTTTGCGAGCATGTTTTTGTAAACTTAATCAGGAACGTGAACCAAGTAGTGGGGTAGATTATGAATTTAATTTGTAAAATTTTTATTACCATCCTTGTAAAATATTTGTTGGAGAAGGAAAATAACTTCAACTTAACCAATCAGGTCAGAATGTATTTGTTTTCGCCCTTTGTGTATATGACGCAAGTATATGTTGCCAATAAGAATCACATCTTTGAAAAATATATGGTTAATATAATAATTTACTAGCTATAAAGAAAAATATGAGCTTCACTAATGTGTGCAGTATAGTAAGTACATCTATATTTTCTCTCTTAAATATGTTTAATACTAAATTATTTATACATGCCAAATCCAACGTCACCCGACCCAGCATCAACAGCAAGTGAACAACTGGATAAACACACGTTTCGTTTGGTTTGAGCTCTGTATCTGTATCTTTGACCTATCTGCAATTTAAACATGCTTCACAACACATAACTCAACATGTTCGAGAGACATGAGTTTTTTTTATATGGGAGCAAAATGAAGTATGTATGTACAGTTTGGGTTTTCTACTCGTGGCACTGCACGTTTTTGTATCACACGCCATTTAGGAATTTAAAATGTTTGCTAATATGAAGCTACATATTATATCTGGCTGGATTACCGAAGTATCCTATGAAAGTACATTCAACATTTCAAAGCTTCTCAACCTTGTTTCTTGTTTTCCTTTCATTTAGAACATTGTGTTATTGTGACCAGCACCAGCGTATAATCATCCTATATGAAGGCTGATAAGCTTTATCATCATCATCACCACTGCTGAAATGTGTTTGCCTACAAAAGCCTACATTCACAATATAAGCACAAACAGAATCTCAAATGTTTGAGGATTCTCTGGTACTCTAAACGATCAATCGATGTTTCGCCGCTGCCAACTTCCTTTTGCCTATTGGGTTTCACATGGTTTTAACATGATCACCAAATAACCACGTCCATATACTAAATATATTGGTCTGGTCTTCTTGGTGTGAGTGATGTATCTATGTTTTCTTAACACAGTGACTCCCTTTTAGGATTTCTACTTTGGTCATAAAAAAAACTAGAGGAGAATGCACAAATCCTTCCTCCTTTGAACGTATGTTTGCCGTCCGTTCAATTACCAACAGTATGTGTGTGGCATGGCATGGTTTGGCTTGGCAGGGCATACAATACATTTTATCTTTTACTTTAACCGTCCGACCGAGTTCCACTTAGAATTCAGTCTTTACTAGGTATAGGTAGAGAGCCTGGGGTTTCTGCTTTTAGTCCTATTGTTAAATGTTCACCCAATAACTCCATAATGCTACTACTACTGCCCTGGTCTCTTGCTTCCTAATATCTAGAAATATTTGCTAACCTATCCATTCTTTCTTGGTAAAGAGAGAGAAGCAAAAGACCTTGTGTAGTTTGTAGCCAAAACTTTCTTTCACCACCGCCACCACTTTCTTCCCCATTTTTATGAAGAAAAGAGAGTATTAGCCAGACAGCCATTTCTGCAGCTGCAACATATGTATCGTGTCTAGCGATATCAACTCTCCTTCCTTCAAAAAAATATCCGGAAGGAAGGATTACGGGAAGGTTGAATGTGTTGAGAGTAGTGCATGGACCAGTTTCACATGTTCCTATCATCACATCACGTCATCCTTTTTGTAGTCTATTGCATATATTGCCTGCTTTACTCCCATCCCACTCCGCCCAACAAATTTAAATGCCAAAGCCAACAGCAGCAGCAGTAGTAGTGGTAGCAAAAGCAATAGAGATTAGGAATAAGTTAGTGTACTTCTAATTTGATGCCCCTTCTCTCTTGTAACACGTTTTGTTACATTCCGTTCCAATGCTATTTCTAAGCCATGCCAAAAAAGTTGAAGGATGCATGTGAGCTTAGCATATAAGCATGTATGTGAGTGTGACCTGAAGGAAAGTTAGCATGGATTCAATATAACAACACACACAAAGTCTGGCTCAGTTCAAGAGTAATGATAAGATTGAAAGCGAAATTACATTCCATTTCCATCGCTTGAGGTTATAGCTAAAAGATTCTGTGTATACCTATATTTATACCCATCGGTTTAGGTGGTGTGTTTGAGGAGGGTGACGTGGTGGTAGCTGATGGGAATAATTTGTTCACGTTTCTGTTACATGCCTCCTTTTCTTGGTAGAGTTTGGCGAAATTTTGCAAGCTTTTAGGAGGTCCAATTTTAGCACTACAAATCGATATCTTAGATAAATGTACACACTTGTAATGTAACAATGTAACACGTACACGTTGGGACTAGGAGTTGGAAACAAATACTCGGTCAACGCAATGGGTGATGGTGGTTTACTTGTCTATAATAATTTTATATTATATCAGAATTAGATTAGGACACTATCTTAATATAGCGCTGTTTGTATAGCGCTTAACTTAACTATAGTCTACAATGATAGACATGGCATAACGCACATTTTATATGGGGCACTGAGCGATTGTCCTTATAATAACAGTTTTATCAGTCCGTAATAAACCTTTGTTTCCTCTCACAAAGGTTTTATTTAATTGAAAATCGGAAAAAATTTAATTATCTTAATCAGCAGAGTAGGTAATATATGTCTAAGCCGTGTGGGATCCTATTTGAATGATAAATTTTCACAGGCAGTCATGTCATGGGTATAGCGTGTGGATTAGTGTTTGCAATTTGTTCATCATTTTTTCCACACCACACGAAACTCCTTTTGCATACTTGCTTTTAGAGTTTTATCCACTTCACACAATCATGGAATATGCTTAAGGAATGGGTGAAGAACCATATAAATTTGCACGAGCCTAATATAGGTAGCTTGCAATGGAAGTATATAATTTGCTCGAATATATCAGTCAGTAGAGCCAGACAAAGTCGCGCAACAAAACATTCACCAAAGCCAAATATCATGTCTTTATCGCTGACTGAACACAAACTTACTACTTTTGTGAACTCACGTGTACGGCAATGCTTTGATTCGTTTGGGACACGTTAGTCAACACGCGTTTTTCCACTCCACTAATATTACGATGAATTGAAAAACCCAAGCGAATACGATGCACAAGCTCCACTTGGCTTAGTGCATACTATGTATTTGTGCTCGCTCTGGGATAGTTTTCCCACAGTAGTTTATAAGCCTTTTGAGTCATTCAAGCAAATGCTTTGGAATCTGCAGTCTTTGCATTTGGTTTTTTTGGTTACGCTACATACAAGCTACATACATACATACATTACTGCTTTTGAATCAGTAAATCCTTCATGGAATATTTATATCGGTTTTGGATGGTTAGTTGTTGCGCTGCTTTATGTCCACCTTATTCTTGCACACTAAATATTATGCCAGGAAGAGCTTACTAGTCGTTAGCCTGAAGGGACATCCCAAGTACAACTTTAAACCTTTAGTAAGAGCATCAAAAAGTTTAAATCTTTAGAGATTTACTTGAAAAGGACACTCAGGAGGAAGTCGATATAGTACAAAAAAGATTTTTAAGCCACAGGAAAAGGATGGCAAGGTGAGAGCGTGCAGCGTGTACACAAGCGACTGGTGAAAGCAAAGCAAATATATCATGACACACATGAAATTCACTGAATTTGTTCAATTTTCCATGAATTCCTAATCCACTCTAATGCCTGAAACCAGAAACTTTAAAAACTAGTACTGAGTACGGTGTTTTACGTCAAACTTTCTCTGGAACTTACATCCTTGTAGCCATTTTATGGATGAAATGAAGAATGATGTTTTCATTGCTTCATTTGTACAAACATTGTAACTTACGTAGCATTTATTCCAGGATTTAATGCGAGTAAAAGCACATGTTTCATGATGACGTTAATCGACAATTATAATGGGCTATACGTTTTCAAGCAAGCATTGCCATTACTCGTTTTTTAACGTTTTGATGAAATCATGATGATATTTATACAAATAAAAGCGATTAATCGTTGTTGTAATTTTGGAACGAAATAGTATAAGTTCTTGCAACAATCGACATTTAGTCTGTTAAAAAACTAAATTGTGAAATACATATATTGCAATCTGTCATCCGAATTTAGTACATTTAGGTGGGACGACGGAGATCATTGATAATATTGATATCTTTTATAATCAGAGGTTGGTGGGTACAGGCAGTACAGAGCAATTCCGTAAATTCAAAATTCAGATTTGATTTGTCATGTTTATTACCCTAGCTTTAGCTTGGGTTATAAAAAGGGTCGTGGTCGTCATCTCGGATGTAACATGTAACATGTAACATGTAGCGTGTACAATGAAAAGGTATACCAAAATATACAGTCAACAGGGGAGCAAAGCATGGACACAGATACAAACTCAAAAGTATGGTCGTGGTCGTCATCTCGGATGTAACATGTAACATGTAGCGTGTAATAGCGTGTAATAGATGGATAGTCAACAGTCAGCATGCACTTATATAAATACACTCGGGTGAGGCATACATGAAGGTTAGGCAAGGGAGTCCCAAGTTAAGCAAGGCTTCACCTTCACCCCAAAATAAATTGGATTGGTGACCCGATATGGCTGCTGTCAACTTTTTTCATATTTTTATGCGCTATTACTTCGCTTCACACATCCACCACTTCATGTCAATCATAATATGAGAGTAATTTTTCGAAAAAATATTGTAACAGGAGGACAAATCTGTAATTTATATTACATGCAATTTAATGGTTTAGTTCTTCATTTTAGTTTTACTTCCTGGTATTCATGCATCAAATTTTAACTAGTTTTAGATGACTAGTTATTTTTCATGGTGAATTAACTGATAGCATTAGATTTCAAATTCACTGAGTATTTCGAAAGTAAACTCGCGAAAGTTTAAAAAATCAATCGATTTAAATGAAACTCTGTATCTGCAAGTTATTTTTCATGGTGAATCAACTGATAACATTAGATTTTAAATTCACTGAATATTTCGAAAGTAAACGCGCGAAAGTTTAAAAAATCAATCGATTTAGTTCAAACTCTGTATCTACAAGTAATTTTTCATGGTGAATCAACTGACAACATTAGATTTTAAATTCACTGAATATTTCGAAAGTAAACGCGCGAAAGTTTAAAAAATCAATCGATTTAAATGAAACTCTGTATCTGCAAGTTATTTTTCATGGTGAATCAACTGATAACATTAGATTTTAAATTCACTGAATATTTCGAAAGTAAACGCGCGAAAGTTTAAAACATCAATCGATTTAGTTCAAACTCTGTATCTGCAAGTTATTTTTCATGGTGAATCAACTGAAAGCATTAGATTTAAAATTCAATGCATATTTATAAACCTTTGAGCGAGAAAATTTAGAAAATTCGTCGTTTTGGTTGAAATTCAACATTTTTAATTTTTAATTAAATTGAAATGAATTCCATGTTTGTGGTTTTACTAAGCTAGGGTTCGTACATCTCTTTGACGAGTTTATTTTTATACTGCAGCACAGGATAACAGCGTAACATGCTTGCATTTTTGTTACAAGTTTGCTTACGGATGATGGATGGGACTGGGAGGCTCAATCAAAATTGATAAGAATTATAATGACAGGATAACCATAAATGTACAGAGCTTTCAAACAATTTGACCAGCTCACAGGTTACCCCCACGTGATATTCATGCACTGGACGAGGGAATGGAAGAGTAAATTTTAAGGCTCTTGTATCAATTTCATAAAAAACAACGACGTTATCCATTCCAAGTCTATAAGTATTGTAAAACAAGGTTGTTTTGTAAATGTCCAAACAAACTCCACTTGTTAAGTAGACTAGTTATCACTTGATGTTGATATTAATCTTCCAACACAGAGCAGACACAACAAAGTCCAGTAAGATAACCTCACGAAAAGCATTCCTATTGGTTATTTTGTTGGATTGTGGTTCCAACCCTATCCCTATCTTGAACACGCCTAAATGCTGACCATGATTGCTTTTGAATATACTTATTTGAGGAATATCGTGCAATCTTGTTGGCATTCTTGCTTCCATCTGCATTTATCCAACTGCCAATGATGGCCAATTCAACAAATTAAAAACTAAGAATACATAATATTTTGTGGTTTGCATAAAAAAGGACGTCCCCCATTTCAAACTAAAATACAGCAATACGATTAAGTACAGTCAACAGTACATGTACAGCGCTACCAATTGCCAATTACTAGTTGTTGGCAGTCTTTCACCCCGTAACCTTTATTGAGGATGATGATGGCACAAGTACACGTGTTACAATTATATTATTAAATGAAACCCAAAGCATTCGTTTTTCGGTGAAACAAAATTCCATCGCACGAAACTTTCCCAGGTGAAAGCATTTAACCAAGATTTAACTTATAAATTATAAGTATTGTTTTTTTCGTGGAGCTCAGTTCTCAACACATTTTGTGTCATTTCTTTGAAACTATAAGAGCATGAATGGTACAGAAAGCAGCAGCTTCAATTCTACGGATTATATATTAATGCGCAAAATAAATGAAACTTTTTGTTATTACTCAATAATTCAATTTACTTTTGAAATCCCACAAGATAAGGTATTGTTAGCTACAATATTAACAAAAACATCATGTTTTTCATTCCGCAATAGAAAAGATGAGGCAATCAAAATGAAATGTAATTTATTTCCTCCTTTTTATCTTTTCTTGGAAGATAGATACTGATAAAATGCAAAGCTATAAAAGCTTGTATGCAGCTGTCGATTTCTTTGAGGTAGTGATAGCAAAAGCAAAGGAATCTAGCAACCGTCTTACATTCCTCCATGTAGTTCCATGCGTGTGAAAATGCCAAGCTTTACTCTCATTTTTGTTCACCATTTTTGCTTTATTCCAGTGGTGAGGCGACCATGCACATGTCCGCGTGATCGAGATACGCATCCCGTCAACGTGCAGTGCAACGTGACATTTACTTCTTAGGCATTGTTGTTATAACCCATATATACTATATGTAGACTTCCCTGAAAGAAAGCATTAAAATGAGTATATCCAATGCATATACTCGTGCATTTTAGGTATATGTATGTCGAAATGTACATAACGATATAGTGTTGTTAGCATTTGCTGTATTTTGCCTTTTTCCTTTCAACGCCGACGTTCATTACCGATCCAGCCAGCCAGCCCCAAGGTTGAAGCAGTTGAGTTGATGTTGCTGATGATGACGATGTCTGCATGCGAAGCACGGTAATGTACTAGGTTTTTTAATGGAGGCATTTTAAGGTGGATAGTTTGGTAAGCAATATCATGTCTTGTCATAAGTCTGGATGGATGCCTGATGCCTCCATCCAGCTCCGAATTCCGCTTTGGAATCATAAGACAAGACTATGTCACGTATGATTTTGTTACGCACGTATCTTCATAAAATCATGTCGCAATCAAGTTATACTCGTTACTTGTTTTTCATGGTTGTACAAATAAATCTAATTTTATTAAGGGAGAGATGGTATGATTAAATTACCTTTAAAGCTATGGAATGGAATGGAATTGAAAGTTTAGCAATTACTTTTACACTAGTACAAAACAAATGCGCATCGAAACTTCATTAGTAAAATGTAGCTAACTCAACCCACACATGCAGATGGGTGTAAATTGGAAAGTATGTATATGCCAATTCAATTTATGATAATTATTGTTGGAAATCAGATTGCAAAGTGCAAACCAATTTGTTAGTGTTACCACACCAGGATATTTTTACATGAACTTTCTTTAAGCTATCTATCATATGAGTAAGAGCAATGTGAGAATCGTAATAGTTTTCGTAGTGGCTGCGTACAATAATGATCAGAAAGATGAGGATGGACTTGAAACAACAGTATTGAAGTCAGATTTATGGCATGCGGAGTAAGGAGTCTAAAATTACATGAGGATGACGATAATGAAATGACGTGAATCTGAATACTAAAGAAATTTTCGAGAGATTGCATATTTCTATTTGTATTCGGTCGCATAAAAACCATTGTGCATACAAACTTACAACTTTTATGTATATATTATTTATGTACTTGCAGTATTTCATTGAATTCATTCAAGGTGCAGATTAGTTCCTAAATTGCATAATTTTTTCACTTTGCCACCATAACTTGCAAACACACTTTCTTACCAAGCCAAACTTTTACTGTTTTACTGGTTAAACATGAATGCAACCTGGTCGTCCTTAAAGAGAAGCCATTACTTCACTCCACTCCACATACAATGCACACGGCTAGCAATGTGACTCCTGTTGGTATGAAAAGAGAAAAGGAAGCGATGATGCGAATAAAACGGCAGGGAATAATATAGATCCTTATTTCCCAGATGAAAGGTGTCGATAACGGCATAAAACGTGCCTCTCCATGTGCACATTCAACATGATGTGTTGTGTCTATCAGGTTGCAATTACTGGGATGAAGTGTGATCAAAATGTCTTTCTCAAGCATGTATTGAGAGTTTGCCGATAATGCAAATGTTAATTATCTGCAAAGGTTAGCATCTAAAATGTACAATAACTTTTATAGCGGGCAGTAGTATGTAACAAATGTAATCAATCTGATAACAATCAGGTAGCAATAAATGATGCGTCGAAGCGTAAACGAACTTGAAATTTAGTTTTTAGATTTACGAAACGAGATAATAATTATTTAGAATTTAATCATGAATCAAAGAACACTACGAAATTTAAAGTTCAAGTCACAACATAATTTAGGGACTCAAAATAAGAATTACACATTAACATGAACCGATTTGCGGTTTGTAAAACTTTACAAATTACATAAGCAATAAGTATGTACAAATATGTATTTGAAGTTATAGTCTTTCTTCTGCTCGAGCCCGCATTCTTTCAACAAACGCTTGACCTTTACTTTTCCTATAGCTTTCAAAAGGGTCATTCATAGTGCTTGTTCCAACACCTCTATATTGATCCTTTTTATCCCGAAGCTCACCCCCAGAAATTGGTGCTTCAATACCTAAAAAAATAAAGCAAAACTTAAAATAATACACCATACAGTAAAATAATGAACCTTAAATTAATATAGAACGAGAGAGTTTTACCCTGCTCATCGCGTCCTAATCCGCTGCCACTCCAACCCATCTTCTTGAGTAATTGATGGCCTTTATTAGTTTCATCAAGTTTTCTCTCCATCCCCAAACCAGCAGTTCTAAATTGCATGAAATTTTTAGGCATATTCAAAATTTATCCTTAACTCTGAATGGAAATTCAAGTACTTATATATCCACTTACGTAAAACTAGGAGGAGTAGGTGAGCGTCTTCTAAGAGGTTCTGGACTACGTGATCGAGATCTCGACCTTCTGCTGTTACGCTTTCTTCTTCCAGGTGGAGGAGATCTAGATCTAGAGCGACGTCTTCGAGGAGGTGTTGGAGACTTGCTGAAAATTAAAATGTTTAATTTGAATCATAAAAAGTAAGTCATGAAATTTTTATTAAAATTTTGTTGTTTCTAACCTCTGGTATCGCCTTCTTGGGGGTGAACGTGTTGTAGTCGGCGATAATTCTCTCTTAATTGGAGTCGGTGATCTACTTTTCTGCCTGCGACCGTCCCGAATGTCATCTTCCTTTTGTTTTCTGGCAAGATTCTTGGATTTGAAATACTCATATAAACCTAACCTCTCCCACCCCTCACTGTATTGAATTTGAATACAAATAAAATTTTAATTGGAATTCAAGTTTCTTTAATCGGTCATTATGAACTATAAAATGTTGGACTTGCCTATCCCGAGGACGCTCGTGAGTTGCTGGCGCGTAAAAAGCTTCGACAGCTTGAAGGAGTCGATCACTTGGAGGACAGGGTGGAGGAAGCCGTATTGCCTTTGGATCAACTGGTTTGTAATTGTCATCCTCAGGCTGTTAAAAATTATCCAAATAAACTTTTAGCTGCTTGTTTATTAAGAAACTTTTTGGCATACATTTTATTTTATACCTTTACAAGGGGCACCATCAAACCAGCCGGAAGCTCGTAGTATTCAATTTTTGGAATTAAGTCTGCTTCTGGGGGAGGGGTAATAGGTGCTCCAAAGCCAGGTGGTGGTTTACTAAGATCAAACATGCCAGGAACAGGCGGGCCTTGTAATTCCATTCCAAGAGGTGCGATGGACGGTGGGAAACCCTGAGTGGGGATTTGACCTTGATTTGGATACCCAGTAAACATTTGCGCACCCAATACTTGAACATTAGGTAACACTATTTGTGGATTGGCAGGCGCACCTATAATTGGAACAGGGCCCATTCCAGGAGGAACATTAGCCAAAACAGGTGGTATCCCAGGTGGTCTGGCGCTCAATTGTTGTTGTTGCTGCTGCTGCTGTAATTGGATTTGTTGTTGAAGCTGCAATTGTTGTTGTTGTTGCTGCTGCTGTTGTTGTATTTGAAGTTGCTGTTGAACTAAAGCTTGTTGGATTTGTTGTTCTAGAGCCTGTGAATAATATGAAATACAATTATGGTAAGCCATTCTACAAAATTAACAGAACAGATAACGATGTGACAAAACCTTAAGCAATATAGTACCTTTATGTTTTGATTAACATGCTGGCAAAATAGTTGATGTTGGTTTTGGTACCCTTCGTATGTTTGGTTAATACTAGCAGCAATTTGAGTTACAATGCCAGCAAACCTTTGTAGTAATTCAGTCTGATAATCTTGCCACGTCGTATTAAAGTTTCTAAGCTTCTCCACAGCAGTCGAGCTTACATAGCTTGATTTTGACTCCCACAATGTCAACAATTTATCCAGTCTTTCAGTGTGTTCTATACTACTCATTTCGCTTACTTTTGCATGGCAAAACATTGGAATCACCATATTTTCTAGTACTGCTTGAAGATCGTCCGCACCTTTCCGCATACTAAAAAATTGAATAATTCAAAATTACGTATGCCACTTAATGACAGATTTAGGGTTTTTAAAAAATAATTTGAAAAGTAATGAATAAACGCTCACCAGTGATGAAGAACATCATTTACCAAGTATATTATGTGTAAGCGTTTGTTGAAAGCAGCATCAGGATCCGTCGTTCTTTAAAAATTTATAAAGGCTGAAGGTGAGAATTGTGACATTTAATAAGATAATTTATCAAATTAAGAATTTTAATTCAAATAAATGCATACTTTCGGAGGAGAAATTGAGATACTAGTTGATAGTGACGTTTTGTAGGGGTGTGCGTAAATATCCAAGCTTTCCCGGAAGATATCGCATCTTTTGTACAACTTTCAACTATAGGCTGCAACACTGCATCAAATTCTTCCAAGTTGACATTCAGTTCTTCGGCTAGCTTTTGAATATCAGCATCTTGCATGATCCTAATTGATTCCTCAATTTGTTTTTGCTGTTGGGCGAGTAAAACTTGATGTTGTCCAGCCAAATTTTGTTCACTTTGTCGAATTTGCTCCTCAAATGTTTTCTTTTGAGTTTGTAACGCTTCTAAATTAATGCTGGGTGCAGGAGGAGTTTGGGAAGGTGCAACTGCCACTGTAATTGCTGGGGACTGCGATTGAACAACTGGAAAACTTTGAGAGAAAGATTGAGGAGCAACTCTCTCAAAACTTGCTGCTGGGGCTTGAAAATTCTGGCGCTGGTCAACATCTAAATTGGGACCGTTTCCAGCTTGTGGAGGACGCTCAAAGTTTCCAGCCTGGGGAAGACGTTCAAAATTGGCAGCAGCTGGAGAAGGACGATCGAAATTTCCTACTTGTGGAGGACGTTCAAAGTTTCCAGATTGGGGAGGTCGTTCAAAACTTCCACCCTGTGCTGCATGTTCAAAGTTCCTACCACCACCACCACCCTGTGTGGGTCGTTCAAAACTTCCACCCTGAACAGAACGATCAAAGTTTCCTCCTCCCTGTGAAGTTTGTTCAAAGCTTCCAACTTGAGGAGGTCGTTCAAAATTTCCAGCCCCAAAATTTGATGGTCCCCTAGGAGGTCCATGTTGTTGAAACGGCATACGATTCATTGGAGGTCTTTCAAAACTTTGCATACCTCCCTGACCTGGCCCACCAAGTCTTTCAAAATTTAACGGGGGTCTCGTGTCAAATCCCCCACGATCAAATCCTTGCATAGCAAGCGATCCTCTAGGTTGTTGATCAAACATTTGCTGATGACCAGAAAATCTTGGCTGCTGCTGTTGATTCAACATCCCACCAGGACCAGCATTATTAGAGAAACCCGGTGGTCCAAAGTTACCAGGCGGCCCATGTTGATCTCTTGAAGCTTTATGTTTTAAAATCGCTTGTTCCGTTGTCACCCGATACATATAGTAATTGTAGAATTCACCACCAAACAAAAACGCAAACCTCGGATTGTTCCGTTGTTTCTGCTTTGTCATTGCCTCAAACTCTTGCCCATTTCTTGCGACGAATACAGCCAACTTTTCAATAATATTTCTTAACTCCTCATCTGCAAATTACATCACATCCCATTCAATCAATGTTCATTACATCATCATCAGACAACTTATGCATTACACATTATGATAATTGTAGTATTTTAAACATACCTTGAGGAGGAACTGGCATATCCATTATATCAGATTTTCAGATACTTTACACTATCTAATTCATGGGGAACACAACTCGCAATCAATCCCAACAATCTCCACCATGCTTCATATTTTTTATAGCTAATTAAAATTTGCTAATCACATCCACATCTCATCAAATCTCAAATTTATAACGCAATCAATCACAATAAGATGAGGATGATCAGATAACAAATGTCACAATCACATTTTTGTTTACAAGAACAACAAAAGAACGTGGCTCAAGAACGTACCTCAACTCAATCAACGTGGAAATATTAACAAGCAGTTAAATCAGCTGAATAGAAGAATACCCTGTTTCAAGTTTGTCTGTTTGTCTTCCACACTTATCGGCATCACTATCCGTCCCGTCGAAAAGCACTTTTCTTATGCATTTCTTGAAGAAATTGTACCTCAAACTTTTTAGGTACATTTCTCGTCATAATATTTTGTTTATGCACACGGCAAATAAGCCATCAATATACCAAAATCTCATATTCCTGCGCCTTTGTGTATGCCTTGATGGTGGTCTTGAATCTTGAATGTGATGTACATGTTTTTGAAAGGAGTATATTTGTTGGAGAAAGATTTATATGCATGATACATATCCTTTAATTTCTTATGTATAGAAATGTTGGGCTGGCTGATGTGGTTTTGGTTTCGGCATAAATATGCTCATATGGTTGTCCGGTTCTGACACTGCATGATCAGATGATTTGTTTATAAGCATATTTTCTTGATCTGTCTTTCTTGAAGTTGACGCAAAGTGTTTGAATTGTGAAAAGATAATTAAAGGAAAATTTACACTCACCGCCAACTTTAGGATCCATTTCAAAACTGTAAGTTCGTTAGCTTTATAATTGTGTTTTCAGTGTTATAAAAATTAAATTTTAATCCATCGAAATCTTTATATCAATCAGCAACTGTCATTCGATTAGGATTAACATGTCATTGTCATTTAATTAATCGAAGGTTTGATTTAATAGTTAATCTGATTAATTAATCAATAATCTTTAATTTACTGGTTTTAATAAATCAATAATTAGATTAGATTTCAAAACTCAAATTAATCTTTAAACTGGTTGCCATTTTTCGTTGATTACCCAGCCTTGGCAGTGTGTTAGCTCCTTTTGTTTCCATTTCTGAAAGAAGGATTTGTAACATGGCATATATAAGCATAATAATAATGGTGGAGTTGAGGGAAAAAACAAGTTGTTTTGTTCTCGCTTTACTGTAACTGTAAAGTATATATTTGACATTTGATAGTGTAAATAACCTCTAAATTGAGAAAGGGCGATTAGTTTGTTTGGGCTTGAGCTAATCTCAACTCTGCCCTACGAAAATTCCATTGATTCCAGACTCCATGTAATTTTTGCATGCACTGCAGTAGTGCATTGGGTTCAAATTCAGCCTAAGAATCTGGAGATATAAACGCTTATGGATATGAAACACAACTCACAATAACAAAATTATCCGATTACATATTATAGCATAACACAGCAGCAAGAAGGAAAAGAACACATATTATGAATCAAGGTTAAATGCATTATGAGTGCATTTGCAAAGCGCACAAGACTATTTTTAGGTCCAACCAAACATGAGCAACATGAAAAGGGTGTATGCATAGCAGGTTAGAAGTTTTATTGCCCTTCACAAATTGGATTTCAACATGCACGGACCTTATAATTCTTTGAGACTGGAATATAACCTGGATTAGAGAGTAGAGAGTATGTTATTTGGCTTCTTCAAGTGACCTTTTTCTTTGCCACAAAAAGGGCATGATTAAGTAGTTTTATGTTTGTCCAAAACCTAAATTTACTCTACATGGAAAATACTGGATTATCTGGATACGTAATACTTGGTATGGCTTCCCGTACATATTGATTATAATGAAATAAAATTACCTTATTCTGTATATTAGGAAGGTTCAGGTTAGTTTCAAATATGGTGACATGGTGTATGAAACATATCTTTCATCCTTCATGGTGTGTACATATGTATCCAGGCCGCAGAATACTTTACTACCTTGTGTGTATAGTGTATCTAACTTATCAGCATAAAATCTCAGTCAGGTCTTTTCAGTTTTTCATCATCCTTTCATTCCCACTTTCATTTTTGATGGTAGGTAGCAAGCAGCATTTCCTTGGAATGCGTAATTGCTCTTGATTTCTTTGCACCCGAGAATCTAGATACATGCCTCATTTCCATATCAAATTTTCCTGCCTGCAAGGTTCGTTAATAGGACAATAGGAGAGTAGTGCAGGTATCTGTTTGTAAAAGATGATAACATCACCCCTTCCAGTTATATCATACGAGTAGTAGGGCATCCCAGCCACAACCAGTCTAACCACATCATACGGTAAGGAGAAGGAGAAAGCAGCGAGCCATCAACTGATTCAATAGATGAAGGTGAAGGAATGCCTTTTCCTGGTGTTTTTGCTATGATCAGATTAAATTATATTAAACAAACTCAAAAAACCTCATGTATACGATACGCAATACGGTAAAGAAAGAGAGTGTTTGGCTGGTGAAAGATGGCAGGACCAAAAGTGAAAATGGCTTTGTTTGTTTTGCATATTATCAAATCAAATCTTTATATATAGGAAGCCTTTGAACCATGCCAAATGTCGACGTTTTCTCATGTACAATTATGCTATCATTGCTATCGTGTTTTCTTCTATGTACCTTGGTTTGGTTGAAAACGCAGACAATACATACAACCAACCATGTAGTTTTTTCATGCTGGTAGCAAAATAGAATGTTCGTTCGTACGTTCAACAAACACGAATCTTGTCTGTTTGTTACCTCCATGAAACATGAGTTCAGGTCTTCAGGTCCAAGGATTTTTGCTTTTCATAATCGATCAGTGTTCCTCCGACTGTTGCCGACTTTCAAGGGAGGCGTCTTATAGAGTGAAGCTAGTGCGTATGCCACCAAACCATGGAAAGCACTACTGTATATTATCAGTGCACGTATAAAACTTTGGTTTACAGTATGAAAGACAGAATGTAACTCGAATTTTATTGCATTTGCAGAATTGCTACCTTCTTGCAAAGAACTCTCGGAATCCGTCGCCCTTCTTTCTACAAGAAAGCAGTCATTCTCTCCTCGTTGCCTAGCTGGTCTTGCTGCTGCTTTGCAAAAAAGGAAGGAGCGACAGCTCACAAAGGAATAAGGATTAGATAGCTTTCTCCCAGCGTGGCTCAATCCTCTGGTGGAGTTTTATAAGGTTGTTTGGGACTGGGAGAGTTTTGATATTGCTGCTGCTGCTTGCTTCGCTCTCTCTCACTCATCATCAGCTCTTGTTCTGGTGAAGCAGTAGGAAAAAGTTGGAGCAACTTGCAGCTCAGTGGAACTTTATTGCAGAGGACCGTCATAGCTTTGAACTTTGATAGAATTGTAGTGTGGTGCTAGCTGTTGGTTGAAGTGGCCCTTTCTATTGCGTTGTGTTTGGAATATTATCGGGCAAAACTAAAGAAGCACTGTTACTGCAGATATTTTGTGGCAGAGTTTTACGTGTGCCATCAGTTTGTAAAGAAGAATTCCTTGCGTGGATACTTTTTGGAGGACTACTACTATCATCATACCCGGGTCGTATCGGCCTAGATCGGACTTGTTTCTTGTTTCAAAGGCAATTCTAAGGGCACAGGAGGAATCGTCGAGAGTCTTAAAATAGCAACATGGCTGGACGGGTTTGTGCGGCAATGGTTCTTACAATTTTATAATAATAATTAATTAGATTCATAACCATCTAATTTTATTACCTTATTAGTTTATTTCGCAAGTAGCTTACTTTCTCTCTCTCAGTATTGCAATTTGCAATCCTTTTGCTTCTGCAACCGTTCCATAATCTTCTTTTTACTCTCATTCGTAGAATTTATGTTATACATATCGCAACTCTTGAAAGTTGTTTGCGAGTGTTATTAGCAGCATTAATGTCTGTTTGAAGTGTTTTTGTTATTGCTGAATACTGCAACAGTTACCAAAGTGTACAACTTGTACTTTGCTTAAGATTAGCCGATATTACACAAAAAGCATAATCATAGATTTAGAACGCATATGTACATAGCTTTCCCATACTAATAATATTAGGTTTCGTTGTCGTTAGAGTAGTAGTTTCTTTTATGTTCGACCAGCAACCGCAATAAAACAATTAAGTGATCGTTCACCCTATGGATCAGGTAAGCGTGTTTGATTATTTAGTAGACTGTCCGTTAAATTTATTTATGATATTTTGATATTTCCGCAAGGTGGGGTCGATTCTTCTGATCATAGTAATAAAGAATATAGGCATTTTTTCATTTGGAAAAGAAAATAGTACCATTTTATGATTCTTCATATAATAGTGGCACGAAAGGTAGATTTGAAGAGCAATCAACTTCATTTCCATTTTTATTATTGTATGTTTTTGCTTAAAGCTTTTTTCTTTGTTTTAGTAATTAATGATAAATGCAAGGTACCAGGTGTTCATACAATGGCATGAATGGCAAGTTAGACATTTTCATAAAATACCACCACCACAGGAAATGAATAAAGACCTGCCTTTGGTGACAGTTTGCTGACTGAAAAGAGTGATAAGCAAGCATATAATTTGAGTTCTTCTTGAAATAAAAGTGGCAGTAGATTAAAAGTCACTACTTAGCTACTCCTGGCTCACGTCACAGTGCAATTTAGTACAGAAATTTAACAATTTCATAATATAGCAGCACCAAATAATAAAGATTTACACACCTCTTTGCCTCACCGTTTTTTATGCAACGTAGTTCAGGTTGGGGGTGTCAACGTTGACATTAAATAAGCGTTAGTATTGTATGGAAGCAAGAGGCTGGCATGGCCTGCATACACATGTATCTGAATAGCACGTTTTACTTTCCCAATAACGAAGTGAAGTAGGCAGCTTTCTCCAAATATGAAAGCACTAATGGTATATCATTATAAAATGAAAAGCTGCTTGCCATAACATTTAATGAGATTGGAAAGTTGGAATCGCAAGCTTTAATGTTTAGGTATGTCCTACATTCATGGGAAAGGAGTATGCTGAAGTAGTAATATTATTAGCTATTTCCCTTAGTACATACTTGTATGGTTACATGCATAATATCTTATGCATTGTGTGTGTGTATACCTTGCTGTCAGTGAGCATTCGAAAACTGTCATTACGAATGAGAAAGACATGATTACAGACTTCATTTCATTGCTTTTTGGAATGCTGGTTTGCGATAAACATGCAATCAGTGCAATGCAATGCAAAATGCATCGAAATTTATGCAATGTATGTGGAATAAGTATGCTATATTCCTGTAAGCTCTCAACCAGTGACTTAAATTTACGGAAAAATTGAAATAATAGACCATAGACCCTTCTTTCTTATTTCCACCTTTATTAGGCCGATCTTTCGTGGCATACTATGAAATAGGAGGTAAGCGTAAAATCATCCAACTGAAACTAACGCAAAGTAATAAATTCCCGTTGATACAAGCAAATTGGGGAGTAAACGGAAACTGTGCATGTATTGTGCCGGGAGGAGTACTTCAGTTCATACTTTATGCATTCATTATATCATAAAAGTTTTCTGCATTAAAAGTCGATCGATAATATCGTTGGGACTTACTTAGACTTGTTTTTACCTAACGTGTACTCTGTGGAGCTTCCTTGCACACGACAGCGAACGACAGAGTTTTACATACGTTGTTAGCCAAGCGTGGAGTAAATCCGTGTGGAAGCTTTTGTTCCTTCCTTTTCGCTCTTCTCGAAAATCAGGAGCGGAAAAAATATTAAAGAAAATGTATAAAGTATTTGATTTCTGCATTGTGCATAGCTTAGCTTGTTTGTTTAAAGCGATATATACTGATGTGCATGATACATATGCATCCTCTATACTTTATCCTTTATGAACTGGTCCACTTTCACTATCTCGAAATTCAAATTCATGTAAATAATATGATTATGGTGATCCTTATCATCGTTCCGCAGAGACGATTCATTTGGAGACTAATATAAGCAGAAGCTTTATAAGTAGTAGGTAGCACATATATTATTTTATGCAAACGATGTGCGCTTAAATTTCTATTATCCTCCAACTCCAACCCCCCTCATTTCTAGACTTCGTTATCTCGGATTAAAGACGAGGATGGGGGTTGCGGTTGTTGAAGACAAAAATAGCATTAACATTATTATTATCGTACTTTTTGGTATTTGGATGTTTAAGCGATAGTGTGTAGATAGATAGTAAGAAGACTTACACAGCATTGTAAGGACTAAGAACTAAGCTTACCTTTGCTTTAATTTTATTTTAATTACTTCATTTGTGGTGAAAGTATAAGCTCCTTTATCTCATTAGTCGTTTCATTGATTAGGTATTTCTCCTTCTATAGTCTCGTTGTATCTTAATTTAACAATGACGTGTTGTACTTACGACAATGCAAGAAATGTCAAATACATTACAGTTGGTGGTACCTTCTTACCTCCACCCGTTAGCGTTACATAATGTATGTATACATGTAGTCAGTCTGTGTGATAAAGAAAATAATATATGTAGAATTCACAGTGAAATGCGTAGGGCAACGGCAGGCAACAATACAAAAAATACTGCGTATGAGATGCTACTACGTATTCACTAGTTTTCTCATTTCTTCTGTCAGTTGGAGAAATGAGAAATCCCTTTAGTGGTGATAAAAGGTTCGTGAAATGAAAGAAGGCTGGTCTTCAATTTCTTGTGAAGTAGAAAGTGGTTGCTGTATTCGACATGGTATATGAGCTTTTCTTTGTTCACACTTTCGGGCAGAAACATGAATAGCGTTTCTAGTAGTAGAGACTAATGTCCGTCTGAATATCTGAAGACGAACGCGCCTGTGGCTTACTTTTTTTTGTGCTGCTTAGAATTCCGATCACATAAAAATGCTTCTCACGATCCCCCTTAATGTATGTAGTAGTCATTGCATGTAACTCTTTTCAAGTTTGCCTTTAATAGAGTCTTCACTTTTCTAACAGCAGCACAGCGTTGCGTTGCTTTCTTTATCTTCGATTACGAGTATGAAATTTTAACGTTTTTCTTCTTCTTCAGTTGCGTACTTCCTTTGATTAAAGTGATTGAAAATGTAATTTTGTTCTCTTTTTTCAGCGCCTGCAAGTGGTGCGATGTCCATCGGACACTCTGTCCCTCACAAACTGTGCTGTCGTCAGCCCAGCAGACTTTCCTGGAAGTGGGTAAGTAAATCACAAGCGTTTCTAACGTAAACGTAGCCTAAGTTAACGAAGTTTAATGAAGAGCTTCACTTAAAACGTTTCGTTTGTATGATGTCTTTAGTTTACCTCAATCTCGTTAGTACATTTGTGTAAATAAAAGATGTGACAACTGACAACGTTGTCGGTTAATGGACGAGTTAAAGTACTCATTTCCTTTGCAAAATAATGTTTGATGTTGGTTTGATGTGGTCTTTAATCAAGCTATGAGCATTCATCCAACATTTGTATCTATAGTCATTGTTTATATTTAGAATTGGGTGGTTGGTTGGTTGGTGGTTCATGTTGTTGCATGCAAGTACAACTTAACTTTGTTTTTCTCATTGGATTATGAGAACATTAAAGAACAGGTTTGCTCTTATAATGCAATAAGAAACATGTATTTCTTCATTCTGAGCGGCATTAGGGAGCAGTTCTTCACCAACATTAATGTTGTTTCCGCTAAAGGAGGTTATAAACAAAGAATTTCCTTGAGAAAATTTCCTTTTTCTCTTGGTTTGGCTTCAGGCAGGCAGGCATGCCTTGTGCATGCTTCGTATCCTTTGTAGAATAGCCAATGAAAAAAGAGATAAGAATTGAGATATATAATTAAGTAGAATAATCAAATGAGCCGGTAGGAAAAAGCGAAGCAACAACCGAACGTAAAAAACATTAAAAGCTAGAGAGAATGGAGAAAGTAGTGTACAAAGTTTGCACTTATTTTCATGCTCATATTTCCATGCTCATTTTAATTTACTTCTCATGCGAAAGACAAAAAAGAGAAAGGAAGTTTTTTATTGCAAAAAGGAGTAAAAAGCAACCCGGAAAATTACACGAGATGATGCTATTTCTGTATAATTTGATGTTCACTTTCACCACCACTACTATATAGTAGCATATAGTAATACACATTAAGCATTATTTTTCCGAGCATATAGAAATTCTAAGATGAGAAAGAACAACAGAAAAGTGACACAACTTACTTTCGTGTATAAGCCAGAAAAAGTGCTAAACTCAGCACGATTTAGAAAAAAACTAACAGTCACAACCACACTTTCCCTAGAGGAAAAGAGATGGGTATAATACATACATGCATACAGTTTCTGCCCTTACTTTATACGGATGAACATGTTGGGCAATGTGAAACAAGCCGTAGTTTTCTTTGTTACTTTTTCGCTGGTTTCTTTGGACTTTTTCTTTTCTCTTGTATGTATATTCATATTATTATAGTATTATGAAGAAGGAAATAGATAACCTACTCAGCCTACTGCAGGTTTAATTCAGGAGATGATGCATTAGTATTCGAAACTTTTTTGTCTTGTACATTAGTGTTTGTTTTATTACAGGAACATATAATGTATGTATGGCAGTAATGTGAGATCACTTTTAGGGTACACGACTTTCCTTCCTTGTTCTCCGTTTCCTTTTTGAACAGAGTTGGTTTTTTTCTCGGTTGAAACAATGCTGCGGATCTGCTTCCACTCGTGTTGCAGTAACTCTTCTTCGTACATTATGGTTAATTTAGTTGAATTGTGAACAGGGAAGGAAGCCTTGAATGAAAGTGCTGGCTAGGTAAAGAAGCCTGCCATAAAACACTAGAATATTACATAGATTAAATGATACAGTCGTATTTTTTCATCATGCAGTTTGATCTTTCTTGTAGAACGAAAGTAATGCTAGGCTAGACTCGAGTTTTCTTTTCTCTCTGACTTGGTTGGTTAGCATTGGTAAAGGTTTTGTGTTGGAATTGCTGGTGAACTTAACGAATTACAGGAGAAAACAGAAGTGAGATGAAAGGTGAGACAAAGGATAAGAAACAAACTGCCACCAACATGACTTTTTGCTTTTGTTCAAGTGCCACTAGCTCTGGGTACACGTAGTTTTTTGTAGCATCATTCGGATCTACTTTCTCCTCTAAGTTCATTGGATTCGAACGAATCGTGCTTAGATTTAGGTTGCAGAATGCTTTGGTATGCTGTTAGGTAAATGGTTCACTTTAGTACAGTGGTGGTGCTGTGCTGTTCAATATTACACGTCACACATTTTTGGAACTAAATTTTTATCTATATACGTGTACATACATAATGGAAAATATGTTACCAAGTATAGACTCATGCATCTGTAGCTGTAAGCTGCACTGGTAAGGATATAGCTTGGGGCTTGGTTTGGTATCATTCTATCGTGTAGTCGTAGTGGCATCGAAGAAAGTGGATGAGGTTCTCTCCTATTTCTAAAACCCCAGGGACTTTCACAAAAAAAATGTCTACCTAGTACTAGTACCTACTTGATGCCTAGGACATAAGGATATGTAATATGTAGTAGTTTTAGACACGGTACATGTAGGTCTTGTGTCATGTAACATGGCATGAGGCTGTAATAAAATATTATTGTCATTTGGGTAAGAAGGAAAGTTTGAGTCTTGATTCAAGTTGCTTAAGCACCTTGAAAGTTAAAGTATGAATATGTTTCTCGTTTTTTTTGGGAGATGAAAATGAAACCACTTTCACTTCCATTTCCATTATTTTCTGCCTTGTACACGTACATATTACATTTTTTTGAATTTGTACGATAGTTTTTATCTTAATAGAATAGAAGATGTGTTCCGTCATGAGTGAAGAAAAAACAATTTGGGCACAATACACAAAAATACTTTGAAGTTCGATTCGAATATTTATTGGATAGAAAATGGAAATATAGAAATGTTGCTCGGCTCCTACTTTCTAACTTCACATTAAAAATGCCAAGTGAATATTTCTACTCTCCAGGTGTGTAATTTTCAAGTCTGCGTGACATGTAGACTTCGTAGAATCCGTTTCATATCTCATATCATGAATGTTTGACGTTGTTGGAAGCCGACAAAGCAGTAGTCACAAGTAATAAGTTAGAAATTCCAGAACGGTGACGATGTGGGATTGCGCGGATTTTTGAAATATATATATATGCCAAAAATGTTATACATGTTGCATTTGTGGATATTCCCCAATTGAGCTGTTCTTACCCTTACTTTAGTTAGTGATATCGACATGCATGTATCTCTTTCATGATTTTGAATATTTCGTTTACATTTCAAAGCAAACAGTAGGACAAACAAGATGAAAAGGATTAACATTCCTCTAGGGGATTCCTCATTGCTAAAAATAAGATTCTTGCATTGTTTTGGAACAGTGTGTTAAGGTTTGCAAGGTATGCAATAAGTATACATGGACTGTTCACAAAGCCTCAGGACTTCAGTGAAGTCGAGAAATGAACTCTAAAAGTCGGTTATATTGTTTTCTACAAGCTGAATTTTTTTGGCTCGTACAAGGCAACTAAAGCAATAGTCCTGTACTAGTGTACTGTCATTGTCCATACATTTTATTTTTTTATAAGAACGGAAACAAAGTTGTTTTTCTAACCTAAGAATAAGGACGACTCACAAGATGCTGGTTTATTCAGCAACAAAAACGAGACAAGACAAAAAGTTGAAAGCCATAGCCATACAAAATACAATACAATGAAAGGAGGAGGAAAAAGAAAAATATACGATAGAGGAAGAAAAAAAAAAGAAATCTGAAATGGGTATAAAGTTATAGTTTGCGTTGGTCTACGCACACAAATCGAAATAATAGAAGAACGCAAGGCAAAGGCTGGTGAAAGTGGTGAAGTGGAAATGGTAGAATCGTGTTTTTGTACCCGAATCGGAAGGCATCCAGCCAAGCTACCATCACCAATATTTATACTATATGTATTAGGTTTTTAGTGCTTGGTTGTAAGTGTCTAGATATATAAATAGGTTATCAATATCATCAAACATAGACCATGTCTACTTTCTCCAACGTTTCAAGTTTCCTGGTATGCATGTCCGCACTTGTAGTTTATTTTTGTGTGCATGATAGAGTTTGTACTATGGACCACCAACCATAACCACCAGTTATGTATGTATGTATGTATGAACAAAAAATATATTTGCTGGAAGGAGTGTTCGATAGAATAAATGAACTATAGAAAATACAAATTATCTCATTTTTCGGTTATTTAAGTCGCTAATGAAGCAACATTTTTGTTGATTTCCAGGGACCCACGACATAGACTGCACATACGGCTACGCCCTTCTGGGGCAGCGAGAGACCATTGGTTTGTCTTCACCGTTACCCAGAGTCCCGATGTCAAGCCAGGATGTATTGGGCTCAGTCTTACTCAGCGGAAGTTTGCTACAGCTTCCATTGGGCAAGACATGGATATCTACCCGTTCGATTTCGATCGAGCAACACAGTGTTGTTCGTCGATTTTGTTGGAAGTCGACTTCTTACAGAAGAAACAGTAAGTTAAATAATAACTCACATGCTTGCTTGTTCTCTTCTGGCTTCTTCTAGCATTTAGATAAGGACAGAATGAAAAATGCAAACACTATGCTACGACATAAACAACTGAATTATTGCATCAATGCCATGTTGTCCTTTGTACATTATGGTATCTGGCAATATTTATAATGCTCAATAACCCATTCCTCCTTCTTGAACTTTGTCACAAAGGGGAATATTGAATACACACTTTTTTTGTTGTAAAAATAATGTTGTGCCTCGAAATTGTTTCATTGTAACCCGATTCTAAGCAAAAGTATTTTTAACGTTAAATGTTGACTGTAGGGATGCACACCAATTTATCCTCAGAGCTTCCGGTGGGGTATTTTATTAACGCAATTTATATACTGAATCTAAGCTCTTTTCTTGCAGGTCGACAAACGAACCCTACGACACAGATCTCATGGCAAAGGAATTTGTAAGCCAGTTTGCAGGACAGGCTTTCCAAGGGGGTATGCCTCTTGCCTTTAGTTTCCACGATAAGAAACTGCTGTCGCTGGTGGTAAAGGAAATAGACATAGCAGACATGACACCACTAAAGGTTGGAGGCGAGCCTAAAATCTCAAAATCAGACTTGGGATTACTGCTACCGGATACAAAAGTGGTGTTTGAGTATGGTGAAGGCTCTACTGTCAAGTTAAAAGGAACATCGATAAATAGAGGAAAAGCACACACAAGCATCATTAATCCAAGCTGGGATTTTCAGAAAATGGGAATCGGAGGTTTAGACAAAGAATTTAATGCTATATTTAGAAGAGCATTTGCATCCAGAGTGTTTCCACCTGAGATTGTGGAGCAATTGGGATGCAAACACGTTAAAGGTATCCTATTATATGGACCACCTGGTACTGGTAAAACATTGATGGCAAGGCAAATAGGAAAAATGCTCAATGCAAAGGACCCAAAGATTGTAAACGGTCCCGAGATCTTGGATAAATATGTTGGTCAATCAGAGGCAAACATCCGATTATTGTTTGCTGAAGCAGAAGAAGAAGAAAAAAGACTTGGTCCTAACTCAGGTCTTCACATAATAATCTTTGATGAGATTGATGCTATTTGTAAGCAGAGAGGAACAGTCGGTGGAGGCACTGGTGTACATGACACAGTAGTCAACCAGCTTTTAGCCAAAATTGATGGCGTTGAACAACTCAATAATATTTTGGTAATCGGAATGACAAATCGACGGGATATGATTGATGAAGCTCTTTTGCGTCCTGGTCGTTTAGAGGTACATTGTATATCTAATACGTGCAGTTTTTTAAAAAACAATTACCGTCATAAAAACTTAATGCTTGAATCAGTATATTATAATTTCTTAATCATGTAGGTTCAAATGGAGATTAGCTTGCCTAACGAAATGGGTAGAAGGGAAATCTTGAAGATTCACACTGCATTAATGAAGCAATATGGAAAGCTTAATGACGATGTTTCTCTTGAGGTAAAAGCTTTCTCTGCATAGTTTCTTTGTTAGTCAAGAAAGATTTGATTTTTATATGGGTTAATTTATTGCTATGTTATGAAATTTAATTATTAGGAATTGGCTGCGCTGACAAAAAATTTTAGTGGAGCTGAAATTGAAGGATTAGTCAGAGCCGCACAGTCTACTGCTATGAATCGTCTCATCAAGGCATCCTCAAAGGTAAAATAAAGAAATGGGGGAAACAAGGAAATATGTGCAGGCTTAACATTTTCACGACTCTGCTGAAAGGAAAATGACTGAGATTTTATGATTTCCCTTGTGTTTCAGGTGGAAGTAGACCCACAAGCAATGGAAAAACTTAAAGTAACTAGATCTGATTTTCTAAATGCTCTGGAGAACGATATAAAACCTGCTTTTGGAACAAGCGGAGAACTTCTCCAAATGATGCTCTTGCGTGGAATAATAAATTGGGGCTCCCCTGTGGCTCACGTTCTCGAAGATGGAATGCTTCTCATTCAGCAGGTATTAATAGCTGAAATAAAAAATGTACAGGATTTTCAGGGTTTCGTGCTAATTTTTTTGCATTTTATAATCTGTTCTTTAGGCTCGCAGTGCCGAAAGCGGTGGATTGGTTAGCGTTCTTTTGGAGGGTCCGCCTAACGCTGGAAAAACTGCCTTGGCTGCTCAGTTGGCAAAGAATTCAGATTTTCCATTTGTTAAAATATGTAGCCCTGAAGATATGGTTGGATTTTCTGAGTCTTCCAAATGTCTACAAATTCGAAAGGTACGTATGAATAGAATTATTGTTAGAGCGAGAAATTAATATATATTGATATTATGGCAATTATATATAAATAATGTTGGTTTTAATTACAGTTTTTCGATGATGCATACAAATCAACTCTCAGTTGCATTTTAGTAGACAACATTGAGCGTTTGTTGGATTATGGTTCAATCGGTCCCAGATACTCCAATCTGACATTACAGGCCCTGCTGGTCTTGCTTAAAAAGCAGCCACCAAAGGGAAGGAAACTTCTTATTTTGTGTACATCATCGAGAAAGTACGTTGATTTACATTTCAAATGTATATGTAAATTACAAGTTTCACCTTCATCATTGATAACATCATTAATTAAAATTTGCTTGTCTATGAATCAGGCAAGTTCTGGAGGAGATGGAAATGTTATCTGCATTTACCGCAGTACTTCATGTACCAAACTTGAGCAAACCAGAACATCTTTTGTCAGTTTTGGAAGAATCTGATGTCTTTACAAAACAAGAAGTCGCTACAATTGCCCGGAATATCGAAGGGAGACGGTTAGACAGATTAAATTATTAATGACGAAAAAAATGCCATGAATTTTTAATTTGTTGTACCCTACAAGGAAAAAAACTTTTTATTACTTAATTGTAGTGTGTTCATCGGTGTCAAGAAGCTACTTGCTCTCATCGACTTACTTCGTCAGACAGAAGGAGACTACCGTGTTGCAAAGTTTTTATCGAAGTTGGAGGAGGAAGAGGCGATCGAAATACGTGGTTAGGATTACTGTAGGCCCCCAACCCCCCCGCCTGGCCCTCCCATTCGACAGTACACTGGAATTAGAGACTGGTCCTGTTGGATACGGCTGGGCGGTGCGGTTTGCGGCTGCCTTCATGGTATGTGTTAATTATTATATAAAAGTTGCATACCACAAATTTTTGCAGAGATTAATTTAGTTCCAAGGGCTATTTGCTGTATAATGAGACGCAGCAAGCAGTTTTGCAAAAAACAAAAAAAATCGCCATTGAAGGTTGCCAAATAAGCATTGGGCGTTGTTACTTTGAAAAATTACATTACATTCGTTTTATTTGAATGTTTTATTCACTAGATTGCTGGCCGCTAGTTGGTATATTCGTAGGAGGAGGGGTTGGGGGTTTATTCGGTAAGATACGTAACTGCCATGCTACTTGCTCAGTTCTCCTTCTGATGAACTGGGTACATATACAAGTATTTATACTGTGTTTGTAGGCATGGCTGTCGGCGTGGCTGTTGGTCTCACACTAGGAATAATTGTCGGTAAGCATTCAATGATATACAGTGAATAAAAGCATGAATTTTTACAGTTTTGTTAGTATGAATAATATGATGTATTATTATTATTATATTGTAGGGTTAATCGTCGGATTAACATTTGGTATAATATTCGGATTTATTGCGGGTGAAGTGACCAACGGCAAGGCTGATAACGGTCAACCGAAAAAGACCAAGCGAGAGAAGGAAGATGAGGAATGGCTTGCTTGGATTATGGCAGCAAATGCTGCTCAGGCGCAAGCACAACCAGCCGGACCTTAAATTATATTTGTAATTCTTATGAACATTGTGTATTTCAAAGACATATTATTGACTCTTTATCAAAATATCAATTCATTTCAAACTTACTCGTTTGTGTGGGTTGAAAATATAGGTATACTTGGCCTCTACGAATAAGTAATCCTTAATTTTGCAACCCTCATGTTAATGTATTATATTATTTTACGCAAAAACCGTTTATATTTCTTAGATCTTGATCTTATTTATCAAAACTGTAAATTATAACTTTGCCGTTACACTTTCACGATTTGTGATAATAGTTTTAGAATTTAGTAGGAAATATCTTTTCAGTATTTTATGCTCTAATTACAAAACATATAGATACTGCAAAAAAAATGTCATCAGTTCAGACTCTATATGTCCAAGTGTCTGAAAAAAGATGAATAGATTCAAGATGTTAAGATGTACGGTGATAGGGACAAAAAAATGATCATATCCGCCTACAATGGAGTTATTTACAACTTTATAAACTATATGGTAGTAGTCTATGTTAAATACGATGTGCAGTATCCGTATGTTTTCTAATTTAGAGTTTATTTAGGAAAGTCAGTACATCAATGCTATAAACAAGGATCGTCACAAGATTCCAGTTTGTCGAATCTCTGTCCTTTGGATTTTCCATTTTTGGCGTCAAGGCGGGTGCTCATAATATAGAAACTTAAATATTGTTCCAAAGTCCAATTTCCATTAAGCCGATAAAGGTTATTAACAACATTAATGTGAACTTGAGAGCCGTAAACTCTAAGTCAACATTCCTCATGTACTTTCCAAAGCTGAGTAAATGAAACTTTTTGAGTGTATGTGGTGTGGTTGAGGTTGTAAATACGGGATACTATAGAGTAAAATACAAAAAAAAAAATCTATTATTCACACTCAAGAAAGAAGTCGTCGTGCTGTTAGAATCGGGTTCTATTGTTACAAATTGTGCTGAAATTTAAGCGCCTGTAGAGTAGGACTAGCCTATAAATATTGAATATTATCAAGAAGTGTGACATTTTGAACAGTATGCGACTCTAAAAGAATCACATAAATTGGTAGTAGGTCGAAGGCAAAAACAGTAGTCATTATCATTACACTAATAAAACCAAATCAATGCTAATCAATTAGGTTACCTCAAAAAAATGTATCTGAAGTAAATGTAGCTCACATATGAATCTGAAACCAAATCCAGTACGGATCTCTAGGTTGATGATGGAACAGGCAATTTGTTCAATTTGAGAATATCAGACCTTAATTGAAAACTGCCTGTAGACAAAAATGAAAATAGTGTTAGACTGATAACAAGCACATTACAAATACATGCATAGCGTGTCTGTATTCGTGAAGCACTTTATTGAACAAAATTTAGATTGGACCTCCTTACCTGTGTAGAAATTGTTTACCGAGCCCGTTTGTCCACATGAATACCAGATTTCAAAGAGTGTGATTTACTCACACCATTTTATTCTACATTATAAATTGTAATAGAGGCAATGTTTTTACTCTTGCTGAATAGAAGCTGTACTTTTGGAGACAGTCAAAATGGTTAAATGTACCTACTTAATTATATACAAAAAATAGTTACAGCTCTCCGTGAGGCAGAGTAAAAGCTGACGATTGACGGTGCTACATGATGTACATAAAAAAGGTAATTGGTAAATTGACTTGTTCTTGCATTTGAAGCTTCAAAAAAAATTGGCTTCACCTGTACACTACGAAGTTCAAACAGATAAATTATGTAATGAGTAATGACAGTTTTAGCTAGAAAGCCTGTACTTTAAAATTCCCCTGCAATCTTAGTTGTAAGTACTATAAAATGTTAATTGACAAATTGGGTCACACAGTATTTTGCAATATATATACTGTGTTGCTGCAAGTAAGATAAGTTCATGTAAATATGTATCATGTTTTAAAAAAATAAGCTAAGCTGTATTAATTATCATTATTAATATTATAGGAATACCGTTATTTTTATTGGGTCATCCCGTTTAAATGCAAAAACCAAATCCTATTTTCTGGAGCACATCCTTTTTTTCCATTTTACTCCTTTCATCATGGTTTGTCCTAAAATCTTCTTAGGAAAGCTCATTTTTATGTACCTTGATTATACATATTATGTATTGATTCCTTAACATTAGCATTGCACAGTTTTTTGCAGTTTCTTAACTTGATTATATACATATTTTATGAGTACTTAAAGATACACTACTACGAGGTGGTACGCATCAATAATATATGATGGGTACAACACTTGTATGCTTTCTTAATAATATATGCATAAAGCTTTACAATGGAAAAGGATAAATGGTATAGATCAATCAGTGAGGTAGTGTTAATTAATACTTGACAATTTTGGAAAGCAGCAATCACCGACCGAAGTTTAACAGAAGAAAACTACCAAAAAAGGCCTCATTCACTAAAGCAAATACTAAACATATTAAAACAGCATTATTATAAAACTTTTAGATTTTAGTTATTTATTAAAGCTAGAAAACTAATATAACTAAATTATACACATGATTAAAAATACTAATTGTTATGTCATGTCATGTAACAATTTAATTTGTTCCCAATTTTTTGGTTAAAGGCATGATGTATAGAAGATTCATGATAAATTATATATTACATAATATAATATACTACCTGATCACAGACACTGACATTATACGTAGAAAAACGTTCGATTGACTCGAATTATTGTTGGCAATCAATGAATAAAAATGAAATCAATAAAGAAATACAACTTCTGTGGTAATAGAAAAAAATTACTTTGTTTTTATACATCTCTGTTATTCATTCATACTACTTAAAACTTGACACGAATCCTGGCTTTAAAAACGAGAGCATTAATCGTTAATTAACATATTCTTAAAATTCTCACAGATCTAAATTCTATGGATTCCAGGATGCTCAAGCATCAAGCGCCTCATCGACATCCATAACCGGCTGGATAAGAGCAACATTGTCACCTTTTAACATAACACGCCCTGAAACAGTAACATGATCAAACAAACGAAAATCACAAATCATGGTAGATGACAAGCCTGAATACTTTCAAATAATTATAAGTGCATTAAATTAAACTACTAACCCACGAGCTTTCTTTTAACATCTGTTTTGCGCTTCGTGACCTCCTCTGCGTTATCCAGAACAAGGTTCATAAACTCATCAAATCCAACCACAACACCTTCCATTCTCAAATCATCTCGATCATAAAGCCACACCGAGACCTTCGTGCGGTTTTGAAGATGTCGAAAAATCAGATTCTAGAATAGTCACAAATACAAAAAAAAACACAAAAGGAATCAAATTACAAGAAGAAGATAATCAATAATGCAAAATTGAAACTATTCATGATGAACATTGCTGGAAACTTACGATCGGCTGGACCATCAGCTTCTGAACCTTATGAGATGACTGCTTGTAAGCCATTGTGAAGTGTCAATTATCCACTTTGTCTTTAATATAGACAACAGAAAGAGAAAAATACATACACAAGGTAAAGGTAAAAAGGTTGTAAGTCAAAAGGTTAAAACGTCTTACCAAAATTTAAACAGATATTTCACCTTTTCCGACAAAATCACACTACATCCGCATAACAGGCCCGGCACAACACAATTATGTCACAAATCACAACCCAAACGTAAAAGTTATGTAAATGCTTGTCCCTCTTGTATCTGCAATGTGTTCTTTACTTGCCCCAAAAGAGTTCTTTACTTGCCTAAATGGGATGTACATTTTTATCAGTTTGTGTCGCATTCCTATTTCCAGAGCGGATTTGTCCTTCCTTTTGTCCTTTGTTCACGAGTTGGCTTCACTTCACAATAATATTTATGTGTAATGAATTCTGATTACTACTCAAAATTCATATGACGTAAGCCCGTGTTCTTGACTATTAATTAAACTTACGTGGATTTATAGTGGGTGTGGGTACAGGATGATGGATGATTATATGCCTTCATGCATCCATAATTAATGTAAAATGGGTGGAGTATCTTATTGTCAAGTAATCACGATGAAAGCAAGCCCATCAAAGTAGTCAAAGCTTAAAGGGTGTAATCAAGATCAGCAACTGATTCTGTCAGAACTGTAGGACTGATGTTGATGACTATTTATTAACTGATTATTTCTACTAACTCCAGAAACGATTCTGTTAAAAAATTAGGGTTGCGAGACCTAATGATAATGATTAGTAATAATTATTACCTTTTTTACGTTGAACTTGTTACAGGATATTTTCTAAATTTAAATTGTAGGACTTGATTTGACACGACGTGCTGTACGTCAAAGATATATATTTATATAGCTCTACAGCTTTAGCTGAATATACTTTTACATTTCCAGCAACTACCACCCCCCAGTTCCAGTTGTACTGGTGAATAGATAGGTAACAGATAATGAAACGGTTTATACTCTTACTACATTTCTTTGCAGATCTTTAAGCTCATTTTAAGTAGTTGAAACTGAGTTGTTAAAATGTTGACGGGCCCTTACTTCAAGCCCTTCGTGGGAATGATAAATCTTTCCAAGTACAGTTTTGCATTACCGTACCGATGGAATCCCAAAACGAGGAAGTTGTACATAATTCAGTCGAATTCTTTCCACTTCTTTTTCTATCTCGGAGCCTTCGTAAGTTTTGCATACACTATGGTGTTGGGTCGTGAATTGCTCATAAATTTTTCGGGTATGAAACCCGCAATGAAAATGCTTATGGTGTTGTGGGTTGTTATAAGCGTGTCAGTTGCAACTACTAAAAATGTAATTGTCAAGTGGGGATTTCAACTGAAAGAGTTTTTCAATTTAATGATCCAGTTTGAAGATAGCTACTTCAGAATATCCGATGGTAAGCCACATTAAGCTTCTTAGTTTTTGGCTCATTTCATTGGATTGCATTACATTCATAATACATACATTCTAAATAGAAGTTTGTTTCATTTTCATTGTGGCAGGTTCACAGCAAAATCAAGCGGAGCTGGCAGTCTTACTCGTTCTTCAGTTAACCTACATGTCTGTGGCAGCATTTCCTTTGGCGACGGCTGGGTACATTGCCCTGAGACCCTGCAGTCCTCCGTTCCTCACCTCCTTCATCCTTCGTTGTGAAAATGCTTCCGAATTGGAAGGAGGGTTCCAAGTGGCTCGCTTTGTTTTAGCAGTGTTTGAAGGAAGTTATTGGTTTCATGTGGTGGGGATGGCAGCATTTATGCTCTGCTTCGGACTGTACCTCTCATTGAAGTGTCTTACAAAATATCTGGAAGATTTGGTCAAAATGTATTATTAAATATTTATCTACATCACTCATTCATACATTCTTAATTTGTTATTTGTTGTCTGTATTAATTACGGAAAAGTGTTTTTAATTTTTGTGTTCTTATTATAGGAATGTAGCTGATAAGGGGCAGCCCAATCAATACCATAGACAATCAGTTATTTTTAGACAGATTCAGACGCTCCACACTACACTAAATGCAATCATGCGGGAGGAGTTTTTACCAGTCACTCAGTTTGCTTGGATGGGAATGACAATTTTAGGCCTTTACGCTACGATTAAAATGCATGATGTAATTGAGCTCCCATTATACCTATTGTTTCCTACGTTAGCGATAGACGGAAATGTTTTCTTTTACTTGGTTATCGGAGCTGCATCTAAAGCATATGCACAGTCACATCATTTAATTCACAACGTCTGGAGAGTTCGAAAACCTGGTTGGCAAATAAAGTGGTTTGCCAAATTCCGTCGCTCCTGTCCACTCATGAAAACTAAAGTGAGCAACGTAGCATTCTTAGATAAAATGACGCCCCTACTATTGATTCACTTTTGTCTGGCACAAACTGCTAGTCTTATCCTTCTTCAGTCTTAAGAAGAAGAGCGATGTCATTATGATTATGATTAATCTTATGGTTAAAGAGCAAGTTCTAGGTCTACATACATCCAAAAGTTCATAACAAAGTATAATTTATTGTAGTACACAGACATACATACTTTTTTTTGGAAATACACAGCATGAATTATTAAAAGATCATAAAACCAACAGCCCTACGATACATAAATCACACAAACCTCTATTAGATAACAGTACGGTCAGAAATTATGAGAACCATATAGTATAAGTTTTTTGTTGTTGAAATACAATACTAAACGGGTCATTTAAAAAAGACTAAACTTGAAACCGGAAATAAATGCAAGTATTTACATGAGAACTGATAACCCCTGTAAAGAAAACTTTATGTTAGAAATAATTTACAAAAACACAAGATTGCTAAACCCTAGAGCCAATTTAGCACACAAATTTCAATGTCTAAAAAGTTGCATGTAAAAATTTCCATTTCATATTTGAAAGCAACATTACTACTACTACCTATGTGAATGTAAGCAGCTATAAAATCTGAATAAAATCTGTAAATTTCTTGTAATCACACAGTTGATTAATTTAGGTTGAACAGATTATGAATACAATAATTGACACATGATGATAATCGAATAATTTATATGAATAGACTGGAATACACAATTTAGGCAGCGCATGCTGCTGCTGGATCAACTGTGGCGTAGGACAAATAACAAGCCTTGGAGTATCCAATTGCAGCGGTACATACTGCTTGTTCTTCAGTGTAGCCTGGCTTTTGGGACAATTTTTCGCAAACGTTTCTGAATGGAGTGGGGTCTACAACTCCGTAGCATGGCCTAGAACGTAAAAATTTTCGAATACGGCATGATTTCATAAAACATAAGGAACTTCATGAAAATGAAATAAATGTGACTGACTACGTACCTCAAAGATGATCGCCTGCTGTCAAGAATTCCACTACATTTATCTTGTGCTGAAGCAGTAGCTTGAATCATGGTGGTAATGATCATTGGCTCTTGACATTGCTTATCCAGTTTCCAGCTTGCAGCAAATTCACCAACGGAAGGAGATATCTGAATGACATGATCATAGGATTTTTTTTAGAATTTATCAAATAAAACCCAGCCTTTATCTAGGGTTTAGTATCATTAAATTGTACATACATCTCCGTTTGGTTTACGAAGATCATCAAAACGTTCCTGGTTCATTGTTCCGAGCAAACCCAAAACTTTTCCATGATAGAATCCATCAACCTTGATAGCACAAACGTCTTGAGTGGCAGAACAACCAACAACTGCTCCCTTATTTCCACGCACCACAATCCAATCTCCAATACGCTCAATCAAGAAAGAGCCAGCTTCTTTTGGACCATCAATTGTTACAGCCTGTCCGTTCACCACAACCTAAATCACAGCAATTAATTATGTTACTTGCAAATAGAACAGTAAATTGTAGCTGGCATACAATGAGACTCTCTATTCTTCTTACCGAATGATCTGGTTTCAGAGCGACTTGGTCATGTCCGTCAGTAACAATAATTGATTTTTGAGAGACGTCTCCTTGTCTATCATAGTCTACAACAGCGGTGAAGTTGCCATCGTCAAAGTCAGAAGCGAGAAGATATTGGCAATCTCCTTCAAATTCAAAGAATCTTCCGTCAAATGTCTTGTAATGTTTGGATCCAATGAGCAGACCATAACCTACAAATAAAGAAAAAATCAAAATTAAAAGACTACACTACTCCTGCTGTCCACACTGGAATACAGCGAAGCATAATAAATATATATTTTAAACATACCCTTGAAAGGTGGGAAGATCTCATTAATAGCAGCTCCACTCCTGAGTTGGTTAATCAACTCCCGGACACCATAGCTGTATGCAGGAACCCTGAAGGTAATCTTGGGACCGCTTGGTAGGGCAAATACTTTGGTGAATTCTGCCAAACTCTTAAGAGACACTGGCAATGGGATCTGTAATAATAATCCAAAACAATTTGATATTGATTGCATATTCCAACTGTGTTACTACCCACTCACACACCAGTATTTAAAGAATTATTTATTTACCCGAGCGCGGAAGATGCCTTTGCTGGGATCAATTGTGAAAACGTCTGAAATAGCCCTTTGAATCGTAGCTACCAACTTGTCATAGACAACACGGAGAGCTGCGGCGTCATCAACGGTAGTCTTGCTAGCCTTCTTTTGAATGTAGTCAACAAGTGCTTCAACAAACTCTTGGAATTCCTTTTGTGGCACGGCGCTCAAAACATAGTTCTTAATGATATCAAGTTGCTCCTTGCTATCTTCAACAAATTCTGCCAAAAGGCTTTGAAGACGGTTTGATAACTCGGATAAGATGGTGACAACAGTTCGGTTAGCCAAGAGGCGATCAGCTATGCATCTAAGGGCAGCGTATACCTTTGCTAATTTTTCAGATGCAACTTTAACAAATTCTGACAAAACTTGGACAAGTCCTGCAATAAATCATCAATCGTACAAACCCATATAAAAATGAACTAAAATATTATAAAAAAATATAATGTTTTTGTTATTTGTAGAAACGTTACCTTCAGTATGATCCACGATCCAGTTCCACGCATCAGCGAAAGGTGGGAGAGAAGCAGACAAGCGGTTAATAGAATCCTCAACTACTTCACAAGAAAGTTTTGAGACTTGTCTCAAAGCCTCAATTCCTCTGGTCAAAAGGCCTTTAACGGACTCTACGTATTCTGGGAAGCGTTCCAAAACTTCATTGTACTTCTCTGGCAATACCTTAAGGGCTTCCTTGAGTCCAGTTACATAACTGAGTGCAATGCGCTTAGCTGTTTTGGCAAGCTCAATAAGAACCCTTGAAAAGTGTTTAATCATACGGTTCAAATATGTCAAACGATCCAAGATAAGTTTGGTGTCTGGGTTCTGTTGAAGTTCTTGTTGAAGCTCTGTCAATTGAGTACGAGCAGATGTTGCAACGACATTAAGATCTGGAGCAGCAGCACGAATGTTGGATGAAACGTGTTGGGCTTCTTTGATGACTTCTTCGACAGCCTTAGAGAGCAAATCAATGATTCTTTCCCTGTGCCTTTGACCACGTTCTTGAACTCGAGTCTATAATTAAACACATACTAGGGTAAAGCCAAGTTTCTTCCAATTTAAAAAAAACGTTAACAGAAAATGTTAACAACTTACCAAGACGGCATGAGCGTTTTCCTTGTTCCAATCTGACCTCACGGAGAGGATCCTAGATCCATTCAAAGCAAGAATAACATCACCGAGAACGCGATGGCCACTAGCGTCATTGTCATAAAGTCCAGCAGCTAATTCGTCATTACTCTTGAATCCCAAGAAAGCTTCCAAATATTGGTCTTGTGGGCTTGCTGAAGTAGAAGCCTTCAATTGGACGCTTCGTGGGCTAGCAGTGTTGACAATAGCTCGGACGATACGGGTGTCTTCCATTCCAGGTAAGTGGATCTCATACTTGATCTCGCAACCGGTTGGATGAGATTGGTATGCACTGATAAATGAGACGAGTTTGGTGTCGGGTCCGTCAATCTGTAATAATATTAATATGATATGAATGCAACATTCCATTTCAACCACAAGACTCCAAATTTCAACTAATTTGTAAGGGTCGTACCTCAAAGTTGAATCGTTGTTTGGTAATTCCTAAAAGAACTTGAGAAGTCTTTACTTGACCTTCTCTGTTTTCATAAGTTAGAACGTTTTGGTAGTTCAGCTCACGTCCAGCATATTTGACTTCTCCCTTAGCTGCTACGTTAATGTGAAGTCCCTGAAACAAAATAATATAAAATTATTTATACTTAACTGAAACTGTAATTGAGCAGCTTTCTACCCCAAAATTCACTAGGATATTACCTTTGAAACTACGGAGAAGAGACTCTTGTAAGCACCTCCTTCAGGAACGGCTTGACGAGAGACACTGTAGGTGGCAATAAGCTCATTGTTTCCATCCCTAAAGACGTCCAAAATAGTTTCCAATTCCACAATTGTGACATCACCAGCGAAAGCGTAGCGAGTCTTTACTCTAAGATCCTGTGGAAATCATATAATTTAGACTTTAAAATGAGTACTTTTGTGTAAGTATGATGCAGATAAGTGACATAATCGTTTATATAGAGTACCTTGCTGATGTCAGGATGTCTCAAGGTAAGTTCAATTTCTCGGCTGCGTGCATTATCGGCAGTTTTGGTTGGTGCAGAGCTGCTCAATATTAAACTGATTTTCCTGTTGGCGTTCTTGGTTTTGTCAATGTAAAATGCTAGTTCACCCTCATACGCTCCAGAACTCTTTTTGTCTGAGGTGGCAACAAGGGCAATAACTCTGGCAGGGAGCAAGATTTCAGCTCCAACTTCATGGTCAGATGGGTTGCGGTACACTCTGTAGCCAATCTGCTCAGACTTTCCTTCATTGATGATAAGCTTGGCAACATGTTCAAATTGTTTAGACTCGGTGTCTAGTCTGGTTTGAAGAACAATTCCGTTGGTCTCCTTGTTGCCTCCATTGACTTGTTCGGAAAGGACCCTAAGTTCGTAATCCAAATTTCCATCGGCACCATGAGTGTGTTTCAAGTGTACATCTCCAACGCGGCACTCGCTTTCGCCATTCTGGCACAGAGAAAGTTGGAGTCGTTTTTCCTTATTGGAGCGCTTGGCCAAAACGTTAAGTTTCATGGGTTCGCCTCCAGCAGTGGTGATCTCGACGTTGGCTCGGATACGGCGTCCTTCCTCTCCATTGTCACGTTGTCTGTCCAAAGTGGTATCTTCCAAACGGAACTTGCCAGCAACATCAACGGGCTTTCCAACAGCTTGTCCCTCAACCTTCAATGTACCGTCATAGCTTCTTTCGTAGCTTGATTCATCCTTGGCTCCATATGTAAGTCTGAAAATTATTATTATAATATGAACGTGAAAGTTGAGTATTATTCAAAGCAACGTTACGTTGTATAAAGTTTAAGAGAAAGTAAGGAGCTCTTACCCAATAGCCAACTGCCTTTGGTTATTTCCATCAACAGATATATCAAGACCGTGACGACCATCGGCTAGAGACTTAGCTACCCTAACGCTGAACTTGTTAGCCTTTAAAGCTGGGCTGTCCAAAGAAAGTTCTCCCTCAATTGCGTCATCATGCTTGGTTAAGCTTCCCTTTGTGTTCAAGTAATTTCCACCTGCACCCCACCTTGCATTAGCTTCCACATCCCATTTTCCAGCTTGTGCTTCGTTAAACAACAAAAAGAGTTTCCTCACGGGCTCATCGTCTCCAGCAGATACAAGAACATCAATTGACTTTCTTTGTGGTGAGTTTTCTAATTTGTTAGTAATTCTCAGACGGTCCTCTCCATCACTTCTTGCCAAAAGTTCAGAATCATGGGTTCCATCAGCATTTTTCTTGTTGGATAATTTGAGCTCAAAGTTCTTGACTCCTTGCACCAACGCAGTTTCTCCAGTGAGAAGTACCTCAATGGTGGGCAATTGGTGTTCCACATCAAGATTCAATTTGGTTACGGATCCCTTAACTTCAGAAGTGAGTTTAGCACGAAGGTGGCGACGATCGAGTTTGCCTTCAGCAGCAATTGTAACAATTTGCTGACCTTCAGAGACAAAGTTGTAATTGTACTTGGCTTCGTTTTCCAAGATGCTCAAAAGATAGCTGGATGAGTATGGTGAGCCACCATTAAGGGTCAAGGAGGTGGTATAAGAGGTTTCAAAGTTGATGGGAGAGTTGTACAAGTATGCTCCTTGAATTTCTCCTTCCAAAGTTGCAATTCTGTCGATTGGGGTAGTGACTGAATATTTAACTCCAAGAGTCTTCTTGGGTGACCAGGTATCGTAATCAATGGTGGCGTCCAAGCTGCCTCTGATTGGACCATCGGCTCCCCTCTTGCTTTCTGCCTTGATTGCTATACGTCCCTTCTTCACATCGGTTTTCAAAGTCAAAGCAATTGGGTTGGGAAGGACAGATCCTTGAGCGGTTAAAAGTCCAGCATAAGAGCGGTAGTTTCCTGGAAGGGTTGAGCCAACTTCTCCATGAATAGCAATGTCCTTCTGGCCTCTGTAGTTAGCCTTAAGATCAGCCTTGATGTCAAAGGTACACTCTTCTTGGTTAAGCTTTGAGCCATGAATTCCAAATTCAATTTCTGATGGTTGAGCTTCAGGGAGAGTAACTTTGAGGTTTACTCTGCCAGCACGTGTCTTGAGTTGGTTCTCCAAATCAATTTTCGAGACCAAGTTGTATGCTTTTCCTGCGGGAGAAACGTAATCAAGTTCAGCTGAGCTTTCTCCATTAAGAATGTCCTTGCTTACGGCACTCTTGATGTTAATTCTAGATGTTTTGCCGACAACGGTTATGTCATTCCTATAAAGTGAAGGAAAATAACATTGTAAAACATTTTAAATCTGTAAAGTTTCATTAAAAATGCTTTTAAAAAATGTTTCATACTTGGAATCAACGCGTAAATCGGAGAGGGAAAGGGTAGTAAGACTTTTCAATGTAATGGCCTGGGTTGGATCCCGTTCGGCATCCCATTTCAAATCTGCCTTCAAGTCAAACACGTCCCCATTACGTTGTAATTTGGATGTGCCAGCAATCTTCCTTCCTGATTTGATCAACAAGGCGTCAAACACGAGGTCACCATTTCCATTGGAGTAGGTATTGGCCAGTTTAGCATCAAGGATGTGGATAACGTGTGCCTTCATCTTGGTGGTGTAGGAAGTGGGAGATCCAGCTACTTTAGTGATCTTGTGGTTGGTCTGCATATCCAAAAAGCTCTTACCCTGGGCATCCAACTTCAAGAGTGCTCCGTAACCCTCCTTCTTTGCGGCAACAACTGCTTTCAATCTGTATCCAAAATATATGAACAATCGTTAAGTAATCTAATATTGGTCATAAGTTTTAAAGGTAAGCTCAGCATGAAATTAGTATTTTTTTCATACGTGACGGGATGTTCAAGTTGATCGGATTTCACAACAGTAGCAAGGTCAGACTTGAATTCACCATTGTCGTATTTGAACAAGACATCAGTATCGGCTTCGTAGTAAAATCCAGGTGTGACGGAAATACGGCTGACAAATTTCCTCTTGTGTTCATCTACCTTGGTGGCAATCTCAGAGACTTCATAGGTTTTCTCACCCAAAATGAGCTGTAACAAGAAAAGTTCCATGTACAACAACATGAACGCAACTGAGCCAGCATCAGTAAAATTAATCAAACATTATCAACGTTATGCAACTTACATTTCCAAGTACTTTGTAGTTGGCCAAACTAGCTCCAGTAGATTCATAAGTGGCCTTGGCTCGGAGATTGTCTCCAGCTCTCAGTTCTAATTCAGCCTTGCGCTCTTGTCCGGGAACACTCTTGGCTTCAGCCTCAGCGTGGAAATCAATGTTGTAGGCAGGATGTTTAACTGAAATAAATATATGAACATGCCATTAACAAACTGCATTTTTTGTAAATTGTTCATTGAACTACGATTATTACTTGTAAGTTCGCTTTCAACATCGAATTCCCTCCTGGACTTAATTTCAATTTCTGATTCCTGACGGATGACAACCTTGGGTTCAGTCAAGCCACGAACGTAGTTAAGAGAATGTTCAATCTTGTTTTCACCACGCTTCAGCTTCCAGTCCAAGTCAAAGTTCAAGAATTCACGACGAGATGATCGAGTAACGAGCTTCAAGACATTCTCTCCTGTAGCAGGAGATCCTCCGTGGGCTTCAACGCTCAAAGTATGCTGAGCAGTTTCACCATATTTGGAGTCAAGTTTAAAGTCAGCAACCTTTCCTTGGCGCTTGTAAAATCCGTCAAGAAGTACTTTTCCAACAGCTTCAGATGCAAATTCCAAGTCTTTGTACTCAATGTCAATATTGTCAGCTTCATTTCGGTTGATAATCAGAGATCCTATAACACACAAAGAATAATAAAAAGGTAATGAGGTATTTTGATAAAAAAATTGCTTGAGATTTGATCAAAACGTTGACTATCATGACAGCTTACCCTTTACACTGCCTCTTGCAGAACGGAATGGACCACCAGTTTTCAGATTTACGTTAAGATTTTGTCCAGGAACTCGGGTAATCTCTCCTTCAAGAAGTTTTACAGGGTTGCCTTGAGGCAATTGATATTGAACAACAGGAGTGAGTTTATATCCAGCTCCTTCAACCGTTTTCCTTACTTCTGCGGTTCCAGTGTAGGTTTCTCCATCAACAGCGACCTTTAATTCGACTCCCTTAAGTTCTTCAGTGAGGGATCGCTTGTCTGCAAAATTGTCAGTCATATCAATTTTTAGTAATTAATGTATTGCATTCGTATATACTAATGGAGCAAGTATTTTCCAAACAAAACTTACAATTAACTTCAATGTTGTTCAAGGGAGATTCAATTTTCAGAGAATATTGGGGTGTTGCTGAAGATGGGGCAACAGCACGGGCGTGAGCTTGAACTTTACGGTTTGTTCTGGATCCAGGAGTGTCTAGGACAAAGTCAAGGCCGTAGGTGTCTTGATCTATTATGAAAAAAGAAGATATGAGTAAATTAGCAGTTTGATTCAAAAATGCCACGAAAGCCTGATGATAACAGTAATAGTGGAAATAACGACGTACCTTTGATGGATTCCACTTTAACATAGTATCCTTCCATGGAGGGTTCAACCTTTTCAATAAAGAGGGAAACGACACTTGGGCCATTAAGGAAAAACAGAGGGGCAGTGGAGGTAACCTGTGGAACCTTGACATCTGCGCAGACCTTCAGACCAATCAATTTTGTAATGTATGTGGAGGTGGTGCATTGATTGTCAATCACAGACCTATGAATTATTAATAGAGTAAAATTAAATACATACATACATTTAACAAAATTGCAGCAAAAAAATCTTATAAATTTTATTCGTGCTTTTACCTTAAAGCAAGCTTGGTCTTCATTGGAGTCTTCTTCTCAACTTGGTCAACGGACTGCTCAACCCAATAAATGTCACTACGGATGTCAAAAATTTGAATCCTCTCTTGTGGGATGTTAGCTCTAAGCTCAAACTTGCCATCTTCACGCACAACTTTGAGATCGATTCCAGAAGCGGAATGAATTTTTCCTTCAATTTGGAGCCCTGACTCGATTGGGCCACTTCCAAGAACCATTTTAGCTTTGATTACGGTAGCAGTGCTGGGCATGATTTTGGCACGCATATCTCCATTGTTTCCACGAAGAAGCGAGACAACATCCAAGTTTCCTTGAATTTGGAGGGAGATCACACTGGTACCCTCGGTTGTAACAGTAAGTGGAAGTCCGGATGAGGTGGGAAGAATAATTTCATCATCAATAAACATGAAGGGCTCAGTGATATCTACTTTCTGATCCTTTACACCTTCAGCAAGTTTTTCAATAGCACGCATGAGGCGGGCACCTAAAGGCTGATCATGGAATCCGTCTTGGGAGAAACTTTCAACGACGATGGAGGTTCCAAGAACACGAACGTAGATATCTCCAGTGCCAATATCATCGGTTCTTTCGTGAATGTTAACTTCGCTCCTGATTGCATCAATTTCGTTTTGACTAACTTGGCTGGCAACATCACGCTTGAAGCGACCGGAAATACCAGCCTTGAGTTGGCTTAGCTTGTCAGCGCTTTCTCTGACAATGTCTTCAAGGGAAACTTGACGAAGAGCTCCTGTAGGTCCCAAAAGGCGTTCCAGGACACCTTCGAATTTTTCGATATCCAGACCCAACTACAATCAAAGAAAAAATTATGAAGGAATGTTGATAATTGTGGATAATGACGCAATTGAAGAAAAACAATAATAATTATTTTTTTTATTTTTAATTCAATTATTGAATATTTATACCTCCACAAGATTGTAAGAACGGCCAAATGCATCAACAGTTAAGTTAGTAGTGAGGGTGCGGGGAATGTAAGAATCTTGAGAGAAAATAACATTAGAGTCCACAGAAAGACCAGAGTTCAACAAGGAGGGATCAAAGACTGAAACCTCAAAGTTTCGTGAGTATTTTCGGAGGTCAGATGGGAATTCACGGAGTTTAATAAGCTGGAAAACTTTCTTCAATCCCAATTTTCCAGGAGCAGAGGTTTCAATTAAGTTGCGTACGTGGGAGACAACAAAGGCTCCAACTATAGAAATAAAAAAAAATAATGATGCAATTCATCTGAAATGAACATTATTTCTCCAAGTTGACACATTTTCAATTATGATTTTAAACATTACCTTGGTTGGATTCGTCATCATTGTTAATCACAGCTTGTACAACGGGCACATCTTCGGGTGTCAGACACTTGCTTAAGGTGAGGTAAGCTTGAATCCTAACTTGGGAGGACTCCTTGAGAGTGGAGAAAATTTTGGAGGCCTTCTTCTTCAAAGTCTCTTGGCATGGATCACGACGGGATGCATCCAAAGCTCTTACCCTGAGCCTTTCGTTTGTACTGGAATCTTCAAGCAAGTTGACGACTGCGGTGACAGCAGCAGGAGTAAGACTATCAACGTTTCCAAGAGCTTGTAGGGCAACAACGACTTTTTCAACATCCTCAATAGAGTTTGCTGATCTTACATGTTGAGCAATCTTGTCCACCAGAGAGTGGTATTTGTCGTTAGCTCCGCAGTCTGGGTTCGTCAAGCGACAGTACTGATGAGCAAGACCGGAAGCAGCCAAAAGCATCTCAGAGTCAACATCGCTTCTTGAAACAAGTTGTTCCACAGCTTCCAAAGCTAATGGTCCAGGGTTGACAGCAAAGGCAGTGTATGCAACAAAAATGTCCCTTGTGCTCTCTTCAGCTCCACCATTGGCAATAACTTCAGAAAGAAAGGCAATTGGTCCATCTCCAGCAGACATTCCATTGGCGTCCAAATAAAGCTTTCCAAGTCGCTCAATAGCATTCTGGCACACCTTTCCGGTGGTGATTTGTTGATAGATGAGCTTCAAGTCGTCCTTTCGTGCGTAGTAAACAGCTTTACGCAATTGGAGGAAGAGACCGGGTACTTTCAAGGAGACAGTTCCTGATTCAATTTCCTTGCAAACCTTGTTCAACAATTCAACAGCGTTGGAAGCAGAAGCCTTTTGTTTTTGGGAGTCATCATGCTCAGCGAAATCATAAAGAAGACATGAGCGGCTGTTTGTATCGTGTCCCTTAACAAGACTAGGTTGAACATTGGCCAAAACAAGGGATGACTTGATATCAGTGCGGACTCCGGTAGATTGGATGACATCCAATGAGTGACCTTCGTTACATTCCACGTTTTGAATGATTCCCTTTCCTAGTTCTTGGACGCAGGTGAGTACGGAATTGAACAATGGAATAGAGTGGTATTGCTATAAAGAAAGAACGTTGGTCACGTTAATTAAATCATCATAATATAATTCTATTCAAGGTGTTAATTATATTTCATTTCAATCCATGCTTACAGATGGGGCAGTGTAAGGTACGCCATAAACATCAGCCATTCCCCCATCTCTGTTTGTGCAACTAGCTAAATCCTTTGTCTTTGTGTATTTATTTCCATCAACTGCATAAGTTGTTCTGCATTTTCCATTAACGTCAGTCTATAAACATAAACGCCAGATCAAGTTAAATATCAGTTTCACATTGCCCCATTTCCACTTTTTTTAGTTCTGCCGTTATCATATTGTCAAGATAATGTAGTTATGTACCTCAATCGTCTCCGTATCTCCAATAAGAGCTCTATTTCCAAGCATGGAAACAATAGCCCTTTTGATGTTGGCTGACCATGTTGGATCATCTTCAGAAACACAGACGCTGTCAACAACTCCATCAGTATAGGCAAAGCGGATGGATGACCCTACAATGTCATTTACTCTGCTGATTGCCTGCAAAGAAGAACAAGTAATTTAGGTATACAACAGCGTATAACTTTTTAAGAATATATACAGGATTCATTATTCACACAAAGTAGATAAATAACCCGATTCGATCATGACTGATGGTCATGAATGGTTTGACCATTTTTTAAATTTTTTTTGTATTTATAGAAGTGTAGATAAGGTCCATAAGACAGACATACCTGCCCATTAGAGCTAGTGATAGCAATTTGTTGAATAGTGAGCACCAAGTCACAGGCTGACTGAGCTGCCAACGCTGCTTGACCCTTAACCTTGATTCTACTATTTTCATCTGTTGAGCCGACTAGCTGAGTTACCACTTCGGTCTCAAAATTATAGATGTATGACTTGCCTTGCTCGTACTTTAATACAGATGATCTTCCTGTAATTCATATAAAAAAGTACACCTCAAATTAATCATTTTCAAGTTAAGGTAGTTTCGTAACATATACTATAAGAGGGTCGCTATCAATACGGAGTAGTTCTTTACGCCACTATTCTGTTCGAATTCTTATCGGTAATAAGACTTTTTTATTTTTAAGTTCTGTAATCAATCAAGTCGCATAGACATGCATGCATATTATATATGAAGCGCTTAAGGTTATATATTTTACCAGAACGTTATGTGTCAGGTTAAATATCATATATATCAAGGTGGTGAAAATAAATTAAATAATATGCGTCAACTGTAAACCCGTTTGTTCTCCTGAGCAGTTATGTTATTGAGCAAACCTGATCATGAATACCCGGTCTGTTCACTTGCTAAGATACTGGCTACTTCTCAGACACCCTATTTTTTTTAGATTATGTGATTGTCCTCATTGGCGTCATTTATTTAACCTTAAAACTCCTTGGTTAACATGAATCTTTCATTCCTGTCAGTTTATCTGGTTATCAAAGACTGGCAGTTGAAAAGTTAGTGACTTATGTCATATTCATATTATCTTGGCTTTGCTACTTAAAAATGTTAAAGAAGGAGACTACCTGAGCTGGGTGACGGGCTAACTGTATTAAGATTTAATGTACTTGAATCATGTGGATGTATGAAATCATGTGGAAAATTTGGAATAATTATTATAAGACACTTCTTTCATCGGACAAGGTCATGGAACCTTAATCATCCGTGATTGGTACTTAAAAATTTGCACGAGCATGTCTTGCAAAACCTATTTGATCAAGAGAATTTCTTACGAATCTACGGATGGTTGTACACGATAACCTCAAACCCAAGGTCAGAAATAAATTCCAGCTTTCATGTCTTTACTCATAGCAAAAAACTACCGATATTGCAGTGAAATTTTATGAAAATCTAAGTCGCATTTTGATTAGTAACAACGTAAATTCTAATCAGTTAAGCACAAAATAAATGTCGACGCATTTCGAAAAGTTCAACAAACTAGAAAATTTTAAAATCAACTAATTTGCTGTAAATTGCATGAAAAACCTGCACATGCAATCATGTAATTATAATGGAAAAACATGTATTCTTCTGTAAATCATACGGAGCTCAAAAACAACAAAAAAAAATGACGATGCCAGAAACGCCAAGAAGATTTATCACCGATTTAAATGTCAAATTCGATGAAGCAAGAAACAGTAAAAAATGAAGATCAATTTTTGTATTCTGTTTTTGTTCTCGTTGCATTATTGACAAAGAAAGGAGCACAAAGACATCCTTCCTCGAAGCAAACTTGGACTTTGATTATTTACCCCTAAAATTACCTTGTGATTTGATCTTTGTTCCAATGCAATACTGGATGTGAACCTGTTTACCATTTTGCTTCGTAAGTCAATAAATATTGTGGTTCACGACCATACACTGCAATAGGACATATTTATGGATGACATGAAATTTATGAAGACAACAAGATAATTATTGTTTTACCATGAAACGGATTCTTCACAAAAGTGTCAGAAGTTGAACTTCATTCATTCTAAGCGTAAGACGCACTTTACAAAAAAATTCTTGGGATAAGGAAGGTGTGACTAATGCATAAGCCTAGCCACAAAAAAAAGGTATGAGGATGAGCAATGCTGTCATTATGTCATTGTCATATCATAAAACATAAAAATAGACTTATCGCGACTTGCTTATCATTTGAAAAAAGTAAACTCATCATGTAAACATGAATTTGTATTAACTAACAAAAAACTCAAAACACTCATTTTGAAGTTAACGAATCTACACATATATTCATTCTAAAGTAATTTAAGTGAAAATCTGGCAGCAGCAAAATGAATCATGGAAATGTTTATGAAAAGATGCCCAAGACTTATTGTCGCAGTAGTGTGGCTAATACAAATAGCATTGTAACGTACAAGCATAAATAAATACAAAAACTTACTTTCGTTGCATACTGGAGCACATGTTGTTTGTCTGGGTGCTGGAGCTGTAAAATATGAAAAAATAAAAAAAAATAAAAATCCGATTCTATAAAAATAAGCTTCATAGCAAAGGCAACGGATAAGCAATTTTTTTTAAAAAAAAAATCACTTGGTCGGAATAAAATAAACTACTACCAACCTGAGAAAATGACCGGGAACACCGCTACTGCAATTAAAGCGACGGCTACCAATGTCCTGGAAGCCATCTTGAATGAATGTCCTCCAGAAATTATAACCGGGGTGAAAGAAATATCACTTCAACTGACGATAATGATGACGTCGCCTTCTGTCAAGCAAAATAGGAAACGCTTATCACATGAACTTGAAATATTATTGGGAGTCACACCAAACAATGAACATGCACACACCTACAACTAACTTACAAATCACTAACTTGTTAATATGGGGCTACCTGAAAAAACTCAAAACCTCTCCCAACAGATTCTTGGAACAGTAAATCTGTCCAAGACGACAAAAACTGACTGACTGGGAAAGCGTGTGAGCGTCTCTGATTTTATAAGCAAATCATATTTTTAATGAAAGTGCATGTATGTGTTGTATATCAAATAAAGAATACTTGCATGCTTGGTTTGATTAATGTCTCTATTTAATGACCTCCAGCATATCCTTACGCTTAACTATTCAAGTTTTTCCATGAATCTGTTTGTTTCTTAACTATGTCTACGCTACTCCTCATATCCTCTCGATGGTACACTATCAATTCTCAATGGAAAACCTGGATGTCAAATGCTAACGTATTGAGACCATTTACAAAACTTCCACTGCAAAAAATGCAAAAAACATTCATGAAGAATGCATTGAGAATGATCAACTGATAAATGATAATGAAAGAGTAATCCAACGTTTGTATTAAAAATTACACAAATTCTTCAAATTCCGATTGACACAACCTTCAACTCTCAACATGTTGTTGCACCGGCAAGGGAAGGTCGATTTAATTATCAAGTACAGGTCTCCCTCTTAACCTCTTGTAGATTTTAATTGTAGCAATAGCAAACTTCACCTAAAAATAAATGAGCTTATGACAAAAAAAACTCACTTATGTTTAGTACAAATACATATATTTAACTAAAGATTTCCTACTATTCCCCAAGATATATGGAATCTTCAATATTAACAATATTTTTCATCAAACCTCTAAATCGGAGAAACGCCGAAATGCCACTAAAGAAGTCTAAACTTTCCTAAACTGAAACCGTCTTTGTCTTTTTTTGTATTCTTTTGTATTAACTAGAAACTATACATATTCCAATTTTATCTTAGACCGTATGTACACCACTTATAAACTCATTAAAAAACTTTTCAGAAATGTTACCTCTAGTATTTCACCTAGTTTTAGTAGCACAGTTGATTTTGCTGTTGCAAGCAAAAGACCATGATTGCTACGCTAGACAACATATACTTATAGTTTTTCTTTCAAGAACAACTGCAATGCTATATGACAAGTAGTGATCATTAGTAAAAAAAAGAAAACATGTAATTGATTTGCTCTTTGCACTCATCAAAATCTCTTTATCCATTAAGGATATTGATTAGAGCGCTATTAAGATCAACATCTTTTCTTTCCCAAAATGCTAAGATCCTACAAGTGCATAAGATTGACGATGACAAAGATGCAATCAGCATGTCCTAACGCTGCACTACTAAAGACAAGTGCATAGCAGCAAGCTTTCATTCGACCTTTGATGCAAAGTGAAATATCCATACCATAAGTACAAACACTTCCTTCATTAGTTGGAATGAAATCAGATCACACGTTATAACATAACGCAGGGAACTTTTTCCTTTCAAGGACTCGAGTACAAACAGGATATTTGTTCCTTCAGCCTACACTTTCGAATTTTTCCTTTCACATTACAGATTTTCCATACATCCTCCCTGGATTTTCCATGATTAAACATTATTGTTTTTAGCACTAAACTTCCTATTGCTTTGTGTATATGATAATAAATGATAAGTACAATTGTACAATGATGTCAGATGCCATTAATCTAAAATTCTGGTTTTGTTCACTTACCTGGGCTAATATTTATGATATGAATGAATAATGAATGACGATGGGTGAGGAATACTACAATTACATATTAATTTCTTTTTCTTTTTAAAAAAACAGACATTGGGTCTACTTACCACGAGATCAGAATGAGAATCAACCTTTGTTTTTTTTGAGTATGTATGGTTTGTGAGCGCAATTAATAATTAAAATCCCATTTTTCATTGACGCAACGACAAACGAGCAAGCGCTTTTAAATCACAGATATTACATATTATTACTTCATTTAAGCTAAGTGGTCCTCCTGCACACCGAACCAAACACTTTGTAAAATAACATGACACACACAGGTACCAGTAAATGAACTACTAAACAGTTTTAAGGCAGAAGACTAGAATTGAATAGCAATTGTTTTTCTTCTCTCTATTGAATTTTGTCGACCTGCTAGTTTACTTGTTTACAGGCTTTTTAAGTTGAAGATGAGGATTGAATTGAGGATCACTTTAGTTGCTTCCTTGTTAAAAATCGGCTTTGTACCAGTGACAGCAAGTTTTTATTTTTTACTCGTCATAGTCTCTCTTCATCAGCCTTGCTTCAGCCCTCTTCTGCATCTGCACCACCATCAGCATCACTCTGACTGCATGATGTTGGATTGGATGTGAACAAAGAAGTGAGAAACGGTAAAACAAGGATTTCTTCGTAACATCATCATCATCTCAGTCGCAGTCGCAGTCGTCCTCGCATTTTAATCAAAATCAAATGGTTGCACAAAAGAACATCATCGATTCAACAAATAGTACATTACATATATCGCATTATTGCGTTCATGTCAAAAGTCTTCAGGTGAAAAATCGGTACTCATCGTTATCACATCACTTGCATCACCCCCTAAATATTGAGAATGATGATGATGATCATCATGATCATTTTCACAAGTTCATAGTTCTCTTTGTCAAAAACTAGTTTAGTTAGCACTAGCAGGCTTCAATGGGGTATCGAATCGGTTTGTGTTTGTATGTTTGTATGCATATCATTATTCAACAATACAAAAATGCAATGAAAAACTGTAATAAGCACCTTCAGTCAAACAAAAGGTACGAAAAAGTAATCAACCAAAATGAAAATTATTAGATTGAACGTTTGTTTGATGTTTGAACTTGAACCTGAAATTGTATCCCATAAAATATTATAACTCTACCTAATTTACTTGGTGCAAGCTGTAATAATAATGATATGATGTACCTACCTAGATTAATGCTAAACACGTTTGATTATTAAGCTTGAAGCTAGAGCAAAACTGTTTGTTAGTTAAGTGTGTTTATTGTATTGTAGAAAGTAATACTGCTGTCTTTGTTTGTTTGCATAAAAGATTACAGGGACCGGAATTGTTAGGCATACTATTATACATGCGACAAATTATGAAAGAAAGTGTTCCTCCAATTTAAAGCCCACATACATATACTTTCCCCTGTTCAATAATATTATGGGATTGCGACTTGCGACAATGAAGATTGTAACAGTAACATGAATATTGTGCGACACAGATATTTTTCGAGTGTTTTTTTATCTCTTTTGGCTTTGCTTATATTTTGATGGTTGTTCGCTCTAAATTAAATGAAACGGCACTCATAACCGGGTGCATGAAGTAGGTAGTATATCCATTAAAAATATTTGATAAAAAATGTAACCAGCTTTAGCAGATGCACGGACATTCGGCATTCTCTTTTCTGGTAGGTTATTATTAACGTGTTACTGTGTTACTTTTTGTTTTTAGTTTGAGCCAACTTTATAAATCCCGTATGGATGTATCTATTGTATATATGTAAACATTTAAGATTTTCTTGTCTTTAAACCAGTTTATGGTCATTCGGAAGAAAACAGATAAGTTGCGTGACAGACTCAACTGGTTCTACCAGTCGACGACATCTATTTATCCGGATAAATGACTTTATCGTCATTCTCGGCAGTTTATAGTATAGATATGAAGATGATGATGGCCCAAATAAAAGGCTGGGATGCATGTTTCTACATATCATAATGGTTGATCGTTCGTTCAGGTATATATTTGATCATATCATATTGATGCTTATTATTACCATTGTTGGTCAAAAAATGTGAAAGCATTAATATACAATGCCAATTACAAAAGTTTGTTACATAAAATGATACCAGTCATGAATTAAAAACGTAACGGTAGACAAGACAGGAGTTGTGGCTTGTAGTCTCGAAAGGGAGAGAAAAAATGCTGAATCAGTACCTTCCAATTGAATGCACTACATGAGGGCAAATTGTGGACTATGCGTTTGCGAATATGGTCCATTGTTTCGGAATGTAATTTAGTATAGGAGAACCGCAACCGGGTTGGCGCAAGACTTTCTTTATACGAAAGAAGATGCTCAATAAGCTTCTGTTTTATTGCTCATGTTATCATCTTCTAATCAACCGTAAAAACATCTTCAATGAAACCGTAAGCTGTCAAACAAAACACAATGTAAATCGATTTATGTCAAACCAATCTTGCGAAGAAACAAAGTGTCTATAAATATGCATATTATATATTGGTTATGTCATGTGCCTGTCTGTTGACCTAAAGGTTATCCCTATGCACAAATTGTTGCTTTGTTTGTGACTTTTTATGTTGTGATAAAGACAAACATTGCCAGAAAATACTATTTGCAAAATGTTTTAGATACTCGCAGTATGAATCTGTCTGTGTTGGACCACTTGAATTCGAATTCATTTTTAAATGCAGTAGTGAAGATTGCAAACTGAGATAGGAGTGGGACGTGGAACCCATGAGATTACTAATGAATCATCAAAACAGCAAAGAGCAAGAATCATTGATTGCATAATTGATTAATACTATGATTTCTCTGCAGTTTTCGGCGTGGCTCCATGCAGATACAGGGAATATTTTGAGTTGGTTGATCATTTGATTACGAATTTCTCAAAATAAATTAACTGGTGATTACTGGTAAAACTCTCCATTGTAAGTAGCTACGTGCTTAAAATAAAAATGCTGTTGTTGTTTATAACATTGATTTTCTATGCACAACTCAAAAACATTTCCAGGAGCTGATATATTTTTTCAACAACCACCACACTGGTTAAGTCGTAATGCAAACCTGAGTCATCAAGATCAATATCAGAAGAAAATTTCATTTCCATGTAGAGTATGCAAATAATTTTTTTCTTGCGTTTAATAGCCGTATAAATAAAGGAATCCGTATCTATAGATAAGTCTCACTTTATGGTGATTCTGATCTATAGATTATCGTCTCTATGGTATAAATAAATAAATTCTCCTCCCTAGATCAAGTTATCCAGGATAACACATTTTGAAGTGATCTTGAGAAAGGGATCAGGATAAAGTTTCGTATAAATAATCAAATTTTCATTTCAATCATAATTACTTCTTATCATCATTACATCTTCACTTCCTCTGTCAAACCAATTCAGTTAAAAATAAAAAACACACGAATGCACATAAAAACGCGAGTTTAGGGAAGTTGTAGAGAAGTATAAAAAAGTTATTGAAAGCAAAAAGACTGATTTTGGAATTCATTCAGATTTTTTGTAATCAATGTACACTTACACGTTGTTAGTAAAACGCTTATCAATAGTAATAATGATAAGCCAGAATAGCATAACAGTTTGATTGAAAATAACCAGTCATACACATACACAAAAGAAACCTAGCTGGCGTAGCTTGTTTTATGAAAAAGAGCTTGTAGCAGTAGTATGATGCAAAAGTTATGCATTATATCGTTTTTTGAGGTTGCATTTGAGTTTACCATTTTGTAAAAAGAACTTGAATAGTATAAAAACATGATTTTTGAATTGGAAATGATACACATTATATTTCATCATCTCATAAAACTATGTTCGCAATGAATGTGACGCGAAAACTGGATGCACAACATGTTTAAATATGTTTTTATCAGAAACAGTTTCCTTGTTACGAAGTGGTAATCGTACCTAGGGGGGTAGATCAAGATTTTGCATCCTGATCTCCAGATACGGATCACTTTCTATGGAAATCGGACATTATTTATACGACTGGAAATCGTGATCCAGAGATCACGATTATCCTGATCCTGGAATCACCATGACGGATTATTTATACGAAAAGTCATCCTTATCTATAGATGAGAATTACATTTTTCATTTATTTATACGGCTGTAAGGTACAAGCTGGTACTATGTAATCATGTGTCATGTCAATTAGCATCCACTATGTGCTCCTTAATTGCCTCTTGTATGCATATGAAAATACGTTCTTGTATTGATATGCATGTATTTATAAATACTTTTATGATTGTGATTGCATTGATTCGAAAACAATACATTGTATATAAAGTACTGAAGCTACAATGCTCGGTTTTTTCATAATTACAAACCACGAACGGCAATGATACTGATATTTAGGTATAAAGAATATTCACGGAATGTAGAAGAACTACTATTACGACTATACTGACCACTACTACTCTACTGCCAACTTTACGTGTCTGTAAAAAAAACTCATCTGGAGGGTACTAACCTTGATAATGAACTTGACTCTATCAATTTTTGCAAATCTTTACTATCAATAATGATGGCGTCTATTGGTATCTCTGGGTGTTGGATGGATAGGTCTATGCAATTATAACCATTTGGCAAGTATCATTATTATATTATGATCTCCGAACCCTTTTTTTTTACAAATCATGAGCTAATCACGACATCAAGCTAAAGCCTTCGACTTTGTGCTCGCTTTATAACACAACAAACAGACAATCTCTACAAGTTTGTGGGATTGATCGCATTTTTTTATATATATATTCGTACTTGATTTTGCGAGAAAAAATTAAGTTTACAAAAGATCAAAAGTTCTTTGGTGTCAAAAGTCAAGGCGATGTGGATGACACTGAAAGCGAATATGAATATCACACTTCATTCAAAAACATGCAATTATTCAGCATATGAATGTGATAATGGTGACTCATGCTTATTATAATATTTTTCCATTCCCACACCCCAATAGTGAAAATAAGTACTTGCTAATGCTAAATTGATTACATGAAACGACACGAGCAACCAAATGACCGCTGCAGACACGTCAACCAAAGTTAGACTTTGACACTTAAAAAAGTCTTGAATGATTAAACTTCTAATCAACAATGATCTTATTCACATAGAATGACGAACCAACAAAGGCAGACTTCATATTTATGGAAAGATTTATGGACAAGTGGTATCAAAGCAGAAGACACTGATCTAATCTAGTTAAGATAGTAACATTAGTAATCTACTTCATCATAAGATATCAATCATCTTTCGTTCCTTGAATTATTTTTTTAAATTCTAAAACAACCTAACAAAGCTATTGATTCATTTTAACTATCTTGTGTTGTGCATCGTATCCTAATATACAAAATAATATGCAGTTTTGGAGTGTATTGCATTAGAACTTTGGGGTAAACTGATACTAAACCTGAAATTAAGCTTATGATTATGACTTTCTTAATTTAAAAACAATATGTACTAACCAATTAGTTTATGTTAAAGTGTCTACTCATTAACATAAACTAATTGGTTAGTACATATTGTTTTTAAATTAAGAAAGTCGTCTCTCAACTTTTAGCATTGTTGCACGTCGAAATTCAATATTTGTAGTGTGGTTCAGTTTACATTAAATGACAGGTTTCATTAAAATCTTGGATTTCACAGATTTTAAAGATGTTAAAAGTATAATAAAACTAAGATAATTGGTTTACCTTTTAGTTGTTTTATCCAGATTTGCCGTATCATCAATGTCTCGAGTCGTTTTTCACTAAATTCACAACAAAACAATCACTGTCCAGGTTTGCTCTGGTAAGGCCAACCAGGTTATCTGGTAAGGAAGCAGTTATTGTTGGGAAAACTAGTAAATGAATCTAATGTAAATCATTATGATTGGTGTTATAACTATTTTCCCGTTCCACAAAATGACTAGTAGTCTTTAAAAACAGGAAGAATGGCACGTTCAACGTTGATATTGTGAGCTGGTCCTGTCCAGAAGTCAAACAGAATGAAAATATATTTGTTTTGTCAGTACGCAGTGCCAGTGCGATGATCAACAATAAATAAAAAAGTAGAACAATGAGAGCAATTCGTCAACTTTTGTGATGTCTAATGTCTACTAGTGTCTACAATCTACAAAAAGCTCCCAGCTAAGTAAGTAAAATCTCACGAAATCATCTTCCTCAAAAGATGGAAGCTGATGTAAGGAAAGGGAAAACTGACAACTTTACTTTCAGATTTCAGGCGTCGTGACCAATTTTTGTCACAACAAAAGGTAATTATTGTATGTCCTAGCCCCTTATTCAAATATATAATATATTGTCGTGACGTGACACATCTTTTGCAAATAAAAACAGGGAATTACAATATTAACCGTAATGGCTTAGAACGACGTTGTAACTTGTAACCACCTTCATGCAATTCGTGCTCTAATTTGTTTGCTTACATAATACGGTAACGGTAATAATGCTGCTACTACAAATTTGCAATTGTCACTTTTCGTAGATACGAGTTTCAAACCTGAGAGTTATCATTATTTATTTGGGATTGTTACGTACCTACTTATTTTAATTATTCATTAGATTTATGATATAATGGGCAATTAACGACAGCATGCATGACTTTGCTCTTGTTCCCTTTTAGCTTTTGCATTAATGTGGGAATCTGGTTCGCAAATAAAATTCGCAAAAATCATGCTCCCTTTTGTATAATAGTGAATGATATATTATACAAAAAAATCAATGGAAGTGTTTCATTTTAGGATCATGCATGTTAAATGAAGGATAACACACAATAGTCAATGTATTCAATGAATAGTACCAAGACCAAGACAAGTTGCAGTGAAGTTGCAACTTTGCCATTCTGAGAGCGAATTTGAGTCAATGAAATCTATTGATTAAAGTCAGTCATTCACGATTGCGGCAGTTATTCAACTACTACTGACGCAAGTATTGGATGTGACGGCAATGCATTTTTGATTGGGGTAATTGGGGTTGAATTCGACATTTCTAGACGTAATCACTAATCGCAATAAGTAGTTGAGATGGCGGAAGCTTTTGGCCCCGAGCTACTGTTGAGTTTTAAATATTGATGATGCAAATAAAAATTTAGCAAATGTTGTTGTATCTGTTGTTTGTAAATGGTAACATATTTATTCACTAGCAATTTATTTGTTATGTGAGTCGTAAGGTACACCGGTAAACGGTATTTTTCCTTTTTATAGCATTTGAATTTTTCAGCGTATCTGCACACAAATGCCATCCGTATTTATATAGAATTACATAATAATACAATCATTAAATTTTACTCCATGCATCTTGGATAACATAATATAGGTTTACGTGAACTTGCTCCGTGTTTTTAATTTTTTAACTCACATTCTTTTTCCATTCATTAGGCATACAGTAAGCTATAATATTATCATAACTCTCTTCTTTGGTACAATTCAAACGTAATCAGTAAATACAAATGTTGCTTTCATTCCAGAAACACTTGCAAAGTTTACGAATATTTCAAAAGTCACGGACTATATGAATCCCACAATATTCCCTTCTCACATCATTACTAACCAGCCTTAGCACAGTAATAGAGAACGCTACAACTGGTGCAACATGTTGTACGCGCAATGCCATTAATTAATACCTAATTACTACATATCTTCCATCCTCTAACAGAATCGTTATAATTTGTAATCAATCAATCACACACATGCATCACATCACACAACATACACCACAGAAGAAGTTGTCCTTGCTTGTTCCAGTTCCATAATTTTACAAATTATTATTATATCTACATATTCTCATCTATCTCGCAATTAATCATTTCATTGTTTCTATTACATATTTGCAAGTCGTAAATTCTACACGCAACCTAGCCTACGTTAGAGTGTATTGTGATTAGCTGAGCATCAGTGGATGACTTTATTGATGAGGTGATTTGATTAGAATTTTTTTTGATGACTTAAATATACATTACCTGTACAGTTTTTTTTACTTTAATTAGTCTAACAGATAACGAACGATACGGTCGACATTTTTTATATAGTGTAGTAATACTATTTTTAGCATGTGCTACAAATGCTGGTTGATCCATATTTTTTTAATTATCATATTTTGTAAACTAACGACAAGCACCGTATCATAATATCATCATATCAAGTGGATCTAAAAAAATTAAAGCGTGTGTATCTATCGGACGATTATGGATGACGGATGTGTCGTAAAATTACATGACTATGACTGCTGGCTATACAATTTAGTAGTTAATATTACTTTAGCATATTGTGTGGCTGTGGGTATTATTATACCTACGTATTTTAAATTGGTTAGCGTTTCAGTATACATCACTTGCACTTGCAGTTTTCTTCATGTTCTAACGATAACGAACTATATAGATTCGTTCCGACCTCGACAAGGCGGTGTGTTATTCACAGAATATTAATCACACTACATTGTATTTTAGAGGATCCAAATTTCAATACACTTTAAGACCCTGGTCGAAGATCTAAGTCGGAAGAAAGTGACGCCTAGTGCGCTTACATACGTACGTATATATAGTAGTTAGTAAAGTACACACTAAATTGCTAGCTTAATATTAATTAATTCTCCACAAACCAGTTGAAATCAGTAATCTCTAAAGATGAAATAGGAGGTAACAAAAGTATTACAATGGATGCAAAAAATAACAATTAATAATATATTTCTAATGTATATAGTAGCACTAATGTGAACTCATATACATCTCAACCAATTCAAGCTGCTTGAGGTCATGCTAAAATAATAATTCTGTTATGTGTGTGGAAATGTAAATTATGTTACTACACATCCTTTTAAGTTGCAAAACTGAAAGTAACAAGATTTTAAAGAGAATACCGTCAAAATATAAGCCTTAATTCTTACTATAAATGAAAGTTAACAATACTGGAAAAGTGTATGTCATGAAGACATGAGTGATACAAATTGAATTTAAAGATGATAAGAAAATTAATGTGAAAACAACAAATCTCCAGGTCTAATGTAGAAAACGTATTACACAGTCAATATTGGCAGATTTGGTTAGTTGGCATTAGTATGAATAACAAGGGTTTTTATATATAGCATCATGCATAATATATATTCATTGAATGCATGAATGATCAGGACTAGTATGTCAAATGTGTGGATCATCATCATATTATCATCAGAGCAAGAACACAGGCACTACTGGGGAACTTAACCAAATCACTTTTCACAATTTATTGATCACATTCTGCTGAAATAGATTGTTATAATAATTCTATAAGGAGTTCTTGATCTCTGCTGTATATAGCCTACTTTTAATTATGGTACATAATATTTCACTGTACACTAATGTGGAGAAAGTTTGTGCTGTAGGAACTTTTGACGAGATACTCGTACAGCAGCGTGTGTAGAGCGGGTTAATTACTAATACACGTTTTGCATTACACATGCTTTCTTTGTAACGGTTATAGGAACGGGAAGGAACAATAATAATGATGGACGACTGCGCTGTAATAATGTAAGGTGGGCATCATGGGACTGTTTGAAATTGCGAAACAAAAGGGAAGAGAAGAATCTTAAGTCTGCACCCTGCTTCACACGAAAGTAGGATGACATGGCAAGTCATAAGTCATGGGAATCATTCCAAAAGATGAGGTTGTTGTTGGTACTCTTAACGAGAACGGAATTGTTTATCTCAAAAGTTGTAAGCATAAAGTAATAGACAAATGATAACAGCCCAAAAATAGAGACTGGTTGGGAATAGAGTTCTATAGTCCAGCAAAACGGTTTAGGCATTCTTCGTAGTCTGGAGGAATTTCAAAAAGCTCTTCTTTTAAATCGTCACGGAAGGCAAATTCCTGGAATGTGATTTTAGCTGTGATTGTAGGCAATATTGGAATTTCTGAAAAGTGAAATGTACACAACACCATAAGATAAAGGTACCGTTCAGCAATAAATATTAATTACTTTCTGAAGTATAAAACCATACCTATTTTAACAGGAAATCCAGGAGGTAATTTCATTGTGACAAATTCACGTAGTTTCTTCAAATGTTTGAAAGGTGTAACAACTTCCAAAATATTTAGCAGCATCTCTACAGTCATTGGAAAGTCCTCACTCTGGAATTACATTAAGATTCGTTCGGTCAACATTAAACCACGCTTTTAATAGAAATTTCAATCACATAAATCTTGTTCAGAGAGTCTTTACCATTGCTAATGTTGCCTTAAAAGCTTTAGATGAGACTTTAGAATTGAGCGGTCGTCCTAAATGTGGAGGACTTCCAGGTACAGCACGAATATATTCTTCCCAAGTAACTTTTGGCTTTGGTGGCTTAGGTAAAGAAGGACGAATAACTAAATCATCCATCTGAAAATGAAAGAAACATTAAGTTAGCTACATGACAATGATTTTATGTCAAATACACGGTTTCTCGGTAAACCTACCGACTCGCAGAATCTTGCGTCTGGATTTGTTTTAGTTAGGGTTTCCAAAACAGGTTCTTTATTCTTGGCGAGATCTTCTTCTGTCAGGTGTTCTCTCCGTTTTTTCGTTTCCAAATTGATGCCTTGAACAGCATACACATCAGCATGAAACTGTCCCACTGTTTCTCGCTTATCTTCACGAAATATCCATCCGGACTGAGATCGAGAGAATTCCACATCTTTTGTCACAAGTTGTGCAACAATTATATCTGTGCTCATAAGTAGATTTACTTCTTCGTCCGAGTCTGGCATGGTGGTGCGGTGGGACATTAGCTGATAAGCTTTGGCAGCATTATCCATAACCACGAGCGAATTCCCATTATTGTTATTTCTGATTTTCCTGTTGGTTAGGTTGCCTCTAAATAAAAAGGAAATATCCCCTCTTTCCCATTTCATATCATTGAAATCCACCAAGGTAGTATCGAGCCTTATGGAGGAACCCTTTTTGTGAATTTTACAAATATCAGATGGCAATATTCGAGACACTAAAGGCACTGGAAAAATAAAACAAACTCGTTAATACTCATATGAACAACCCTAATTTCAATCAATTATTATTATTTTATTATTAAAATATTCTCTTACCCCAGCTTTGAAAATCCCATTTGAGTTCCATATAAAAATCTTGGATGCGTTCTAACGCTTTGATCAAATGAGGTCGCCGTGCTGACATTTGCTGTTTTAGCTGTTCTCTTGACTTTGACAACAAGGCAGTTACTGAAATAATACAATACGTTGACAATAAAACTGTCGACACATATTTATATTTAAGCTTTTTTAAAACTGGAATAATATAACGTTTCAACTTACTCATATGTCTATTGCCGTAACTCACTCCTTCAGCTAAACTACTCCAACCATTCAAATTTCTGGCTTTTACTGGAGCATTTCTGTTCAATAATTGATTGGCACACTCTGGAAAAAAATATTCACAATGTAGTAAGTAGAATAATTTACAACCAAGTCTGATGATTTAAAACTAAATGAAAATGAAAATCTAATTAGTTTACTAACCGTTGTGTCCCAGCATCAGTGCAATATGGAGAGCTGTATTACCTACAATCCCACAAAACAATCACAATTAAAAAGTTAGTTTATAACCCGTAATTTTAAAATATAAAAACACCTCTCGTACTTACCGTGAATATCCTTTTGGGCAATATCAAGCCCTTGATCCAAAAGCGTTTCCAATTCATTCCGATTATCCTCAAATGTCGCCTTGTGCAGAGGAAATGCTTTCAAATTGTCGACTACATCTTCATTATTCACATTTTCACTGGCGCTGGGTACAGATTTTGAATTCGGATCCCCACCATTAATTATTTCATCGCCCTCATCTTCCGAACCACTGAAAAATTCTTGCTCTTCTTCGTTATCCATATTAATATGATTTGCGTTACCGTTCAGATTCTATAACAAACAAATTACAATGAAAAAAATTAAGCTGTTCAAACAATTGATGCCCTTCCATAATTCCATATTTTCTTTTCTTTTAGTGCATTTGTCTTACCCAACGAAATCAAAAGAGAAGTTCAGTACTTCTCCACACTTTTGGTTCTCCGTGAAGAAAGGTTAGTTTCCTAAAGCCTCCTTAACTCACAATGATTGCGGGTGGTGGGTTTTTGGCATTATACACAAGTTTACTGGTGGATTCAGGTGTCACCGGAAGAGATATCCAAACTGATGAGGCGTCTCAAACAAACTCATCATCCTTACTAGAGAAATGCTTATCATCATAGGAAGCGAGAGTGACTCATCACCATCTCTTTCATTTGCACACGTAACTTATGGTATTGGTTATAGTTTGGGCGAACTTTTTATATCGGCTAAGCTTATCAAATTCTATCTGTTTTACATAGAGTTATATAGTCTATACTCAATATCATGACGATCATAACTTCATAACACCCAAAAATTTATTCTTATTCCAAGGATTTAGGGTAGCATTTAAATTACAGTCTGCTTTTAGCAACTACATTAGTTTCACAATAAAAATAAAAAATATACTTAATTTAGAGTATGAATTGAATTCAAGTTTTTTTATTACTCTATTTGTTCAAATATTATTGCTTTGCGTTTAAATTTTTTTGTAGCCTTGTTCTCCAACCCTAATTATTATATGACTTATGATTTATGGTATATTAATATACAATTAGCGATAGAGAGAGGACAGGTGATGATGATGATGATGGTGATTGGTGATGAAGAGGATTGTACTTTTTTCACACTTTGATTCGCTTTCTTCCATACATGGTCTTCCAGCAAGAGAATACAAATACAACCATAGCCACCCAAGTAGTCAATTCAGTCAATGTCCACCTCAAATTTCGCGTAAAGCACACAAAAATCTACACTTTACTTTGCACTTTTAGCAACACCAATATAATATATAAATTCATTCTTCTGGCTATTGTTATTTGTATTGGTTGCTGGTGCAATGCAATGAGTGCAGAAATGTATACTTTTTTTTATTGAAGAAAAAAGTGCAGAGGACCTCTTATAGGAGAATGAATCCACATGCATTTACTATTCACTATATTGCATATTTACTTACTACACCAACCAAAACCAAACCACCACAACATGTAAATGTAAATAGGAGTAGGGCACTATTACCATCCTGTCCTAAGGTGGTAGTAGAATATATCTTTAAAGGTGCTCACATGCATATATGCAATTAAGGAATTTAGTGCATAGTTGATAGTCACCACTTTAGTCACCTATACAATCTCTCTATAATAGGTGAATATGTTGATAGTTGATAGGATTGAATCTACAGCGGAAACTACTTTTTATTACCTTTTGCATGCATATTAGGAACCTCTACTACTTGAATAGGTTTTGTACAGAAAGGTTATTATTCTCTGGATTTTTAGTATCATTTTTACTTTCTGCTGTGCTCCTGATGATGATCGTCATCATCGTCATCATCATCATCCTGTTTTGATATGGATATGTATGTATGTATGAATGAATGCATGCATGCGAGTGAGTGAGTGTGTGTTCCTCTGTTCCTCCACTCCAATTCCAAACCAAACCAAAGAGGCAAACACATGTGTAAGTCAAATTACACAAGTTAACAACACAGCACCATCACCATCGTCATCAGAAAGTGGATCGTATCGTATCGTATCGGCTGCTGTTATGCTCCTCATAGACCAGGCCAGGCCAGCCAGCTTTAAGTACATAAAGAAAAGCAACGTGCATGAAGCCCATTATCCATATACCCCCAAAAAATTTAACATTAGAGAGAGTATGCATGCATGGATACCTTAGGTCTTAGGCTCGTTATGTCAGCAGCCACTTTTTATCTGTGTGCCATTGCCATTGCATATCGTTTTACTGTGGGCTGGTGTAACGGTTGAGAATACTAGCCAAAATTGCACAAAATGTGATCCGATATGGTTTAGAAGATGCGGATGGATGGATGGACGAGGACATGGACGATATGAGGCTATGAATTTGATGCTGATGATGATAGTAATATGAATATGAATTTGAGGGTAGCAGAGCGGAATATTCTTTTTAAGAAGTAGAGCACATGTACCGTTCTTTCCGGATAGACATCGATGAATCAATTCATTTAACTTGGGGACTCGGAGCGTCTTGTCTTTGTGTAGCTTTCCTGCTTCTTTTGCAAGGTCTAGTGACTTCTTGAGGTCTTCCGCATGTACATTCATATTGTACATGTCACTGCGGACAAACTCTTGGGTGTCCATAAAAATTTCAGGAGTAAGTAAATGGAAGTTCGGTTTGGTTTCGAGAATACATAACATGCACATAAAGTCAGCTTTAGCTTAGGTAGAAAGGAGTAGTATGGAAAGCAATTTCAAGTACCTATTCCATCATCTTCATTGCACAATAGATGAAATGTGATGTAAGCTCGGCTGGATTTCACTAATGTGCGTTTATAACGTAATAAAATTGTGAACTTGCGTGCTATGAAGAAACTTTTTTTTATTTTGCTAATGGATTTCTGGGGCGTGTGTTTGTTGCCAAAAATAGATGAGCTGAAAGAATATGCGCTGATTCTGTTGAATACCTGTACTAATATTAATATTGCAAAAAGTATCCAGCAATTCGATGAGATTTCATAAATAAGCTTATTTACTTTCATGTAAAGTTGAAATTCCAAAAAGGTATTTTAAGGAAATCTAAAAATTCTTATATTGTTAAAGGTTCATAACCAGTAATACAACATTCAATGTACATTTCGAGTTTAGTTAATTGATACAACTCTTGTCATGTAATATGCTAGTTACATTGGAAGCAATAAACCGTCAAAACTTTTTAATGTTTTTCGTGTAAGATGGAGAAAAGAGGACAATGATATGATGATGCATGAAATTTCCTGAAATAATGATGAAAGAAGATTGCAATGTTATGTTCTCGTTGAATACAAAAGTTTTCAAGAAATTCCGTTGTTGATGGTGTTTCCTGGAATCTACTCAACTTTCACAGGAAGTCAAAAAGTTTTGCGGTTGTTGACAAGCCAGTTGAGTCAGTCATATCATATCTGCAAAACAAATAAAAGTTTGAGAGCTGAATGATTTTAAATTCAATTCAATGGCTGGCATTGCATAAGATAGCTGATGTGAAAGGATATTGCACCACTTTCTACGGAAATTTTATGAAAATTTAAGGCACGTTACTTTTTATGACCCGTCAGTTGAGTACGCGTCATGTCACCTTACATGAAGCTATTGTTTTCATGAATGATAACGAGATCAAATGATGGTGATAGGAAGTCCATAACGGTAAAGTTGGGGCTGAAAATAAAGGGTTAAAAAATTTAAAATGCTTTTCATAGAAATGGAAGATACTTGTTCTGTTAACTTTCTTCATTTTCACAGAAGCCAAAATAATTATTACAACAACAATGAGTTACTTATTATACGATATGAAATGTAATACAACATTCAACATTTCTTGAAGAAGAACTGTAGATGAAATCATATAGATGTTGCTGCCTTTGCAACTTTGCCTCGATAGGAACAGTAAAAAGGCCCAACGACTGTTGTTTCTGTTTCCTTGTGCAGACGCAATGACGCATTACCGGTATCCGGTGTTGTTGGTAGTTTTGGCAGTTTCCTTTGGATTCTGTTTTACGATTTGCTTTCTTTGAAACTTTCATTTTCGTCTGTTTTTTTTTCATACAATTTTCCTTCCCTTTTGCTCACCAAAAAAATATAATCTGGAAAAGTTCATGACAAAAATAGTACTGGAGCACAACATAAAGTTCATTACTGTTTTATGACTATGGGAAAGTTAACGTGTATGCAAAGTAAACTAGTAAAGGAAGCTGTGGGGTTAAACGAAAGCCACGAAAGGTTACTTTGGGGCAATAGCCAACCCTACTTAATCAGTGTAAAAATAATCTCCAGTCAGCATCACTAGCATCATATCATCAATATCTTTTATGCCAACAAATGATGAATTATATTTTATATTTTCAGGATGTATGTAATAATTGAAAAATGAGACACGTGTCAACAATGACAATTTATACGAATTGAATTCTTACTTAAACTCTGTCGAAGACACCTCAACTAATATCTACGGTGGGTCAGTTTATGTTTAGTTCCTAAATCTATAAATTAAGCCGTCATACCTTTTCACAAAAGTGAGAAGATAAACTTTATTAACAAATCCTGGTTTTTCGTTTAAAACGCTTGCTTCTGCTGCTCCACTTAAAAATAATAATTATTCGTGCCATCTGCTTACATAAAATTTTATTGATTTAGTTTAAAACATTCACCTTCACTGAGTTTTTCATTCCTCAATATATCCCATTTCATATTCCTCATCCTGAAACTTGAAATTCTTCCAGAAATAGGATTTTTTATTACTTTCACAGGTATATTTTAATGACATTACTTCTCTGTTTTGATTGGATGGTTTAAGCCTTCAACTGAGGAGCATCAAGGCAGAAAGCAACTTTTTTACATTAATCTAAAAGTTCGACTTGAAGTAAATTATTAAAGTTGGGAATTTAGAGATTTTCTGGATTGATAATTAACAGTCGGAAGTTTTAGTTTCAGGAAGCTACCTCCTACTACAACTACTTAATGATTTCATTGCCCTACACCTAAATTAAGGAATAATCTTCCTTCCTGAATACGAAATAAGTCGGTCAAGGACCTGCATCGGCAACCATCACATCAGTAGATTGCAGTTACCGTATGCTGCACATTGTACAGCATTATAGCAAGTTTCCTTGCAAAATTATTATGGTGGTTGTCACAAGTGGTTAGGATGGAAATAGTTGACTAGTTGACATTCAAGATTCTGGTCTTTTGTGGTCTTGAAAATGATGCAAATTATTTCAATGTCATACTGCCAACTGCATGAAGACAAAAAAATTAACTTTATATGAGATGACTTACCTGCAGTAGCAGTACGTAGCTTGGTTTTGGTATGCACTACCCATTCACGCAGATCGCATGTCAAGCAGTAATAAATTGAAATCTGATATCCCTTGTACATAAGCTCATGTAATCTTTTAAAGAATAAAAAGAATCTGAATCAGCCATTCATAAGATTACATCAAGCTTACTTACCAACAAATAAACAATAAAGCCTACCACAGGGGATATACAAATGATCCCAGCAACATACTTTATAGCTAAGGGATCCGACATGAAATGACACGAACATGGCATTTCATCTTGATCCTTTGCGTGTTACCACTTTAATCAAAACCTACAACTTTGGATATCTCACTTTCCATCTGTAATTTAGTCGCCTTTTATTTTAGCAATTAGTGAAATGAACTTGTGAAGACAATCCATTTAATCTCCATCCGCCATCATCACATCATGCAACTAACTCAACTCAGGGCTGTTCTGTTCGGCAATTCTATAAAATAAACGATATAGGATCCCATATCACATCTCGCTCTCTAACAACATTCATTTTCATTCATTCCAAGCTGCTAATAATAATCAAGATGAACAAGGTATATTGTTAATTGTATTTGGCGACTGCGGAAGAAAAAAACAAACGGTTCGCGTGCACAATTGTTGTGTCATTCGTGACCATATATTTCAAAGTGGAAGTAGAAACGATACAAGCACATATACATAACAAGTGGCGACAAGCCTTTAACTTTGATTTGATAATGTATGTAATGTTCAACAAATCCGTGATGTGATATGATATGAAGAAAAATTGACGGTCATTTGCTTCAATTGAATCTCAATCCTGTCTGGTACTGTGTAGACTTTATTCACTCCAACTCCAACAGCTAACAACGACTACGACATGTAACATCTTGATGACCTTCACAAAGGTGAAATCAGAGCCCAATCCAAATCCAACTAACATCAAAAAAAGTAATTCCACAAGATCTACACTGTAATTTAAAATGGATTCAAATAATCTTATATGACTTCTCTTACCAAATATTGTTTTTCCTACCTTTTTTTACTTACTCGACCACAAATAAACGTGCTGTGCTGTATGTTTGTAAACGTGCTAGCTAGTTTTTTTACAAACGGGAAGTTGTTGGAAGTTTTGCTATTGCATATGCATTGCCATATTATATTGGATACGTAACATTACAAAATTGCACGCAACCAATAAACAACTACAACTACATTACATGAACACGAGGCAAACCACAAGTCAAGTAGTAAGTAGGTAACCGAGGTGGAGAGAGAATTACAAAATTGTTTTTTTTTGGAATATGAGTTACGTACACCCTGGTGAGTTGTTGAACTAGTGGACAATACTCCACTCACTCCTGTTTGATGTTGATGATTATGATGGAGAGGTTTTGGTACAAAGGTACAATATACAATATGATTTGTGAACTATTAGCTGGGAACTAATATTTTTAAAAGCTCTTTGTAAATGCCCTTGTCTGTTGGAAAATGGGGAGGGAAATGCATGTGATTCCTTGGGGGAGTATAAAAATAGTATTTTTGAAAATAATGTTCTATATGATATGAAGCTTTTATAGCATGGTAAAGTCACAGTCTATATGGTTGATGGTGCAATCTCAAATGAAGCTATAAATTCGGCTTTATATAAGTAAATATATACGACTATCAAAAAGAAAGGAAAGTGTGTGGTGTTGTGGTGTAGTTTTGCTTCCATGATTTCATAACGTTAAAATGACGAAATTCTGGACCGGAGAAAGCTGGAGCTGCAGGGAAAAAGGTGGCCCTGGCCAAAAAAGTTACATTATTTTTCAGGGAGAAATCTCTCTGTGTAGAAACTCCGGAAAGAAACATATAGAGTGAGGGCATTGTATTGCAATTTACACATGTATGTTTTTTTAAATGACGAAATCATGAGTTTTGTATGAAAAAAAATACACAGAATAATATGCGTATACCACCAGTGACGCACGTTAGTTTCAGTGTGTATCTGTATAATGAATGAATGAATGAAACAGTGGTGGGCTTTTCCTAATGACATGTCATTACGAAATTTTGGAAAGTTCTTATCATATAGCTTGCACGTGGCTCTACTTATGACATGACTAAAATTATACTGTTAGATGACTGATGTAGGTGGAATGGATGAATGGTCTCTGGATTTGCTCCTGCTGAGATTTGAGAATTTGGTGAAAACTATTAATTTGGGTACAATGTCCGGTTGTGGTTTGGTTGGTTGTTGATTTGATTTATTTTTTTATGGGGGAACGGTAAATATAATTTTGTATGTGAAAGTTGGTAATAGCTGGAAGCAACCAAATAAATACATGAGGATAGATTTAGTAATTCCGTTGCAAACAAACATATATTGATGAAAACAAAGACCATCAACATAGTAAATTCATTCACCTTCCCTTTTCCTGTGATGTGAACTTTTTACACGTTTTATATTCCACTCTAACATTTATAATGTATATCATTATATTTGTTGAAAGCATTATTGGACATTGGACAACTGTGTTGTCCAAGGGAGAGTCGTGTACAAGTAGAACCATTGTGCGTGTCGACGTCGACACCGACACTCGACATGGACAACCATTTACCCTGATTTGTAGATTGGAAATTTTCTCATGAAATTTCCCAAAAATCATATACCAAGGGCAAAAAAGAAAGTGCTACTACATGCTTCTACTTTTATCCTAACGAAAGTGACACAAAGGATGTATCCTAGCCTCCTAGCTGATGCTCTCCTGACATCGATGCTGTTTGCTTCTCACTCATGCTAATCACTTCTAAAAGTGACTAAAACACACCAAACGCGTTCCATTATTACCAGGGGAAATGTACATTCGAAAACAAAAGCCCACTAAAAAGTATCAGTCCAAGATCCACTCAGAAAATCCATGTTGCTCTCACTCCCAATCCCAACCCAACACAAGTTGCTATGCTGGTAGTGGTAGTGGGGGAGGGAAAGTGTTTGCTTACTCAACAAACCATCATGCATTCCCATTCCATTTCGTATAATTTGAAGATGGTGATGGGATGATGATATTTTATCAGTCAATTTGCACCTTCACCACCACCACCACCACAACCGCTACCACAGCCACCCGCACTTTGACGTTCGCTTTCCTTGTTTGCTTTCATTTTCATTCCAGCAAGGCTTAGAAGATCATCATCATCACCATCATCATCATATTTTCTGGTGCTGGTACCAAATCAACAACACAGCACAGTACCTGCTCCTGCATAATTCACATACTTTTTATATTACATGCACATTATTACTCTGTCTACTAAATCATAATCAACTTTGACAATGAGATGATGAACCCCGTTGTTATACTCTACAATTTGCTATGCACGCTACGCAGTCTACACACATATTATAAAACTGATATGAGTGTATGTATCTACCGAACCACATGTTTTTAAGCAACATCCAACATCCGTTTCATTTTCGTTAGTTGCTTGAACAAATGGGTCGATTATATCTAGGCAGTTCGCCAATGATGATGCTATTGACAAGAGGTTTTCAAGCAAGTATGCATATACATATTATAAATTGAATGAGCAGGAGTGCAAACAACATGATACAAAAGGTTCACGTCCACCCCATTTAAGTCTTCTATAAATAAAATTTTTTTTGCCAAAATCTATTAACAATAGTGAGCCTCCTATACATAAATTATGTTGAAAGGGATGAAAGGATGCAAGTGCAGTTGACAGTATTGTATTTACTATGACTCTAGTGTCTATGCGGCACTGATCCATCATCGCATCGCATCGCATCATCGTTGTTTGTTGGATTTGGATTGCATGCTTTGTTTTGGCAATCTCATCGTTTTTATGTTTCTCTATATACCTAAGAGATCGTGATCATGATCACATTGAGTTGCGTTAGGGGATATTAAATTGGATGATACTGACTTTGACTCTTATCATTAGACTGGTATTACGTTTGTTTATGGTGAAATAATCATAATAATCATAATGAATGATGCCGCAGTTTTGCAGGGTTCAATAATGTTTATGCTTTTTATTTTTGAGTAGGTATTACATTGCATACATTTTATTATTGGCATTTCATATGCTAATAATAATATAAGAACGTTTCTTTCTTTGGAACAAGGAGCAAGCATGAGCACGCTTGTATGAAAAATGATCGAGGTGTTGGTATTGAGCTCACTATTGGCATCCAGAAATAGAGATATTTTTGTTGCCTTTGCAGTTTGCACCCTTATTATTACTAAACCAAACTAGAGAACATATTTGCCATTGAGTTGCATTGCATATACAAAGGATTGAAGCAATGTGCTCAAAGTGTTTTTGGTGCTAAGGTTTTTGGGTAGTGATCAATGTGATCATAGTCATTCTTCTAGAGTAAAGCTCACTTCAGATTCACCAGTAGAGCATAGCAAAAATTTAGCCTCCCTTTTTATTATATTCCTTTTTCTATTTTGCATGTGTGATGTGATGTGAGATGTGAGCTAATGAATGCCTTTAAACTTGATTTTTCATATAGGTTTTTCTATTGATCCATCTAATAAGTATTGTGAAGGAGAATTGATGCATACAAAAACAAAGTTAAGTGTGTGCTACTCACCACACAATTGACAATGGCACTCTGCAGTAGTCCTGGCTTTAAACTATTGAGCATTTTTTTCTTTATTGCATGTGAACGCATTATGCAGCCCGGCATGACTATAAGGCGTATTTGAGGCTAAATCAAACCATGTGTCTTTTATACTTACAATTTAATATATAATGTGTTATTTTCAGATCGTATAGATGACTAAAAGTAAAGCAGTTTATAAGCACTTTTACCATTGAATTGACAACTGAAGTTTGAAGAACCTACTTTAAGAAAAGAGGCTCTCAATCTAGTTATGCTCTTCATTTCGTCATCCATGAGGTTTTGCAAATGAGAATTGACACAAGTTACACAAAAAGAGACAAAGTATGTAAGTTTAGAAGTGACTCAGAAAGCAAAAGCATCTTGAATTGTTGGCCGTTTTTCATGGCTGAGGACCAAGAAGAATAAAATGGGCTCTTTCTTTGTCAATTTTGTTTGCATTTGTATTGATTTTATTTTATATTAAGATTTCTTGGTAAGTTTCATCTATGAAAAATAATTTAAGCAAAGAATCACATACGTGAAGTATAAAACGTCGTTAAAGAGTCCATTCTGTTCTGCAGATAATCATACCTGTACAATTGAATTTTATTTTGACCTCAAGTTTATTTTTTAATGTCGTGCATTTTCGACTTGAAAAATAAGCTTGCTTACGTACCTTCTACACATTTTCTGGACGTTTTTTTCAAGTTTAAGATTGAAAATCAGTATATGCGAAAACCAATCGAATTTGGTTTTCAAAAATATACAAAGCAATACTTTATAGTTATTCGTATTCCAACCAAAAAAGTATTTTGAAAAGCTGATCGAGTTCCAATCCATCGTGAAGCCCAAATATAAGTATGGATGAACGGTTGGTTGGTTGGGGCAAGTAAATACACACACAAAGTTCATTCCTATTTTCCATTCAACACCACCAAGCGCATTACCTGCTTTCTGTATTTCCATCTGCAGTGCTAGTTACTTTACTGGTCTGGTGGTATGGTGCGGTGTGCTACATACTTACTTACTATCATCTGCAACCATCCCCAATCCCCATAATATCAGCACAGCATTGGATTCACCAAAAGTTGAGAGTGGTCCATAGAAAAAAAGGCCCAAAAAATACTACTATATCCCATCTTCAACATTAGTCACTTCACTTTACTTAGGGAAACACTAGGAGCAAAAAAAAAGCTCTCCTCTCTTCTTGATTCAGTACCTTGTTTGTGTATAATAAGTATGTGTGTGCGTGTTGTGGATGAGGAGAGAAGATATTGTAAGAATACAAAGGACGTTTAAAAGAAGGAAGCAAGTTCACAAGCATCAAACTCCCATTTACCAGCACCAACACACACTCGTTCCGTTGGCTTTGGCTTTGGCTCCACATCACATATATAGTAAAATAGTAGTAGTAGTAGTCTGTGGAAAGGATTTGGAAAAGAAGCCAAAAGCCGCTTGCTTTTGCTCTAAGTTCTAAGTCAGCCAAACCACTTACTAAAGTTTTCAGGTTTTGTTCCATTCGCAACATCATCTTTTCGTTACTTCTGCTAGTGCTCTCGCTGCAGATACAAGATTGTCCTCTCTCTCTTTATACCTAAAGCTAATACATACAGTTAAAGAACACATTGCGTTCTGAATCCGTACTTAAATAGAAGAGCTCAAGACATGAAAGCAGAACAACGTGTTTCTTGTTGAGCCGATCCAAAAATATTACTTACAAAAGGGAAATGCATATGTGGTGATGTTTGTGTGTGCATAAGAAAAAATAAGTTGAGAAAGACACGCGGATTGAGAGATCCTCATGTAATTTTCTGTATTGTTTTCTAGTTTCCCCAATAGAATACACAGGGAATAAATAAATAAGGTGTCTGTGTGCGTATATGTATTTACGTATAGACCAAATAAAAATCACACACCAAACCAAACCAAAACATCCTTTCTCTTTGGGCTCCACGCCTTTGTTCCCGTCGCTTTGTAACTTTTTGGTGCAGAAAGCACCCAAAACCGCATTATTGTGTAAATTAACACGTTTTCTTTATCAGCAAAAAAACTTTCAATAAAAACAGAGAAGAGCAGCAGCCAGCAGCATCCCGAATTCAATCTGTTACAAACTCAAGCGTATTATTTCTAAAGTGGCTTTATTCTCTGTGAAAAACTTAATTTGTGTTGAACTGAAATTGAAACCAACACCTTCAACCTTATTGTTTTTCAGTGTGTGGTGCTATCCACTTTACTTTTTATGTGGGAAAGTGCATTCATGTACTTAATTTATCGTTAAAGTGCTTCCTGTATTGGTTCTAAAATATCCATTTGCGAATAAACAGTTTTTTTCATGGTTCTCATCCTACACAGCTGTGATTTAACGAGTTTTCCTTGTTGATTCTTTGATCTTCTTCTTGTTCCCAAAGACCTGGAAAGGAATGTCGCAGTGAGACTACTTGGACCGATAGATAGAAAATATTGACTTTGTGAGCCCAAGAAATCTTCGCACATTACTATTGTGTATCTAATGTATGCATATGTGCAAGCAAGCACTAAGCTCAAGTACACAAAGATTTTTGGTGCAGAGAGTGCAGACGCTCCTTCTCTGAACATTTCGTATTGAATATTCTGGGGTGACAGTATATCGTGGTGTTCCAAGAACAAGAACATCATAACATGTGAATGACTTATGAGATCCTGGTTTTCCATCGGATTCTCTATCACTTTCCGCCCGCCAATAGGTATTGAGACGCCAGTTAAGGACAAAAACTTTCTACCTTTACACAGGTAAGCACTTATGAATATAGATGGGAGATGAAGATGAGAGTAATTTTAGCATCTCTGGAAACTTTCCAAAAGTTGGTTGAGTGGAGCTTTTCTTTTGAATACCTTTTGCACTACACTATGGAATAAGTTTTGCTCCACTAAACTGAGAGAGCTACACTTTATATAGTAGTATGCACTTGGAAGAGGAAATAATTGACCAAAAGTTTTGCTTTCTGAGGTATACATAAGGTGGTGGTGTGTTGGAGCTGGAGGCTGTAGTATAGTGTAGCAAAAGCAATAGGATAGACCAAGAAATATGAAATGATTGGAGGAGGTGTGCCCTTATTGGTCTTGACAGGACAGTAATTTAGAATGATCTGTGAGCTCGGCTGTTCTTTTTTTATATCTAAAATCGATAACTTGAGAATTAGGAAAGAAAAGTCGATATATAGTTGATGTTGATGATGATGGTATGGTATGGTTTGAGATATAGATATAGCATTTCTTGAGAAAGTGTCACACAAACTCCTAATTCATTTCCGAATTGGGGAGCAGAGCTACCTCCATAATTAATTGTCTGCTGACTTTACCGGAGAGCATCATGAGGAAATGCAAGAGAACACGCTTCTTCTTCCTACTCTTAAGCAATTTCACGCTTAAGTTACGCTACGAAAATGTCATTTAGAATGCATATTTGATACCCATTTTCTTTTTCATGTTTAAAAGCGGTTTATATACAAAAAACTGCTGGTCTGGTCAATGTCATACTTTTATCATGAGATTTCGATAAATCATTGTTGTTTAGACAGTCATGTTTTATACAATATCTGTGTGTCTTTTTCAAAATATGCAGTTTATTAATAGAATATATAAAAATACAAAGAGCATATAGGACAACAGCATCCAAAATGCAAAAAAGCTACATTCAACATTTAATATACAAATTTTATGCAGAAAGTTTTTCTTTTTGAGTTTTTTTGTCCTTTCATGAAAAATGTCTGTGTACGTCATCATATCATAAGTCTGCGATTCTTAATAATTCTTAAACCTCCACCTTTGTGCTGCTGCTTCTTCTTTCTACACCAGGCAGGATAATGATAATAATGAGTTCTTGCAACATCCTCTCAATGCATGCACACAACCAAAAACTGGATATTTTTGCCGTTTTTCCCATTTCTATTACCTGCGTGATTACCCTCACAATAACACGTACACATAATACCATATTGGGATGATGATGATGATGATATTGTGGGAAAGGCACGCAATTAGGAGAGAGAGAAAAATTTCATCAAGAGTGTTGTGTGTTGAAGAACCTCCAGGCGGAATATATTAAATATGGCATTCACCATTGATTACAGATTTTTAAACATGTTCTGGATCTGCAAGTTTTTTTTTTACTTTTTTGTGGTTTGTTGCCACTACATTTTCTATCATGCATCCATATGGGATGACGAAAGAGTGCATTTTGATTACTGGACAACAAAAAATACGCGCATCTCCCTACTTTAGAGAGAGATATACGCACTCAAAACAGGTAGTGATTGCAACACGAGTAGTCTCAGGTCTCAATGGACATCTCATCTTCCCAATTCTAGTATCCATTTCTCCTCAAAAACTTAACCTGTTGCATGAAATAAAAATGACGAGTTTGGACATGTAAAAATGATGAGTAAAATTCAATCTTCCAAAGGGAATTTACTGACAACATGACAGGGCACACACTCAAGGCTATTTACTGGACCTCTGAAACCGCAATATGTAATAGGGTACATTACTCATAAAAACATGTTTGTTACACAAAATTCTGAAAAGTAGCCCACACTACAAACATTCCAATTTTCTTTCTCATCATCTATCGAATCTGGGGATAACTATATACTTATATGCTTATACTGATGTTGTATCAGCTGGAGTAGAGGAAATTACAATAAGAATTGGAAAATCGCCATTTTTCGTCACTTATGCATTGGAGCCTGTTTGTCACCCAGACACAGATGCTTCTTGCTCATCTAGGCATACAACATGCAACATTTTTTTCTTTCGCATCATCACATTCACATATCATTCCTTTCCGTGTATATAGGTATGGTATACATGAACAAGCCAAAGCCAAGCTTCTCTTATAGCTTTCCTTCATTCTACGGAAGAATGATTCTATTCAGCTCAACAGGAAAAAATGGGAGAAGAATTTGTGAAATCATTTATTTCAATGAAATATGTATGTAGCCTTGTGCATGTCATATTGCCATACACCAAAATGCCAACCGCAACCATAATCATTTTAAATTCTTTACAACGCATCACATCACCTTTATAAACAAAAAACAACAAAGTCTATATTATTATACTCCTCCGTTATAAATAAATATAACGCAGCGCTAGCATTTCTGATTGATGTTCGACACAGAAGGAAAAAGGCATTCGTCAGTTTGAAAATGATTTTTTTAGTTCACAGGTCATTTAGGCGTCAAATTGTTTGCCCACTCGTTTAACCTAGGACCATTTCATAGTCCAAATTTTGTAAATTTTCAGTAACGCTAAATAAATGAAAAATGATGCAAACGTATTGAGTCAAATCCATGTCTAACTGGACTGGTGTTTTCATGCTTTTTTTCCGCACGTCTGAAAACTCCATGTACATTTTCATCTGACATTTCCTAATATTTTCACCACACACACCACCAGAGCTCAGAAGGGTAAAGAACTAATGTGATGATGTAGGTGTACCTGGTATTTACACAAGCAACTAGCCAGACAACAAAGTTATTCAAGTGTTGTGATGTGCTGCGCTGGATTATTCATAAGGAAGGAGTAATGATACCACGACCACGCTTCATGATGTTTTCCCATCTCACATCTCATGGTTGATGCCGTTTGCCGTTGCGTTTTGAGTTGCCGTTGCCTGTTAGCAATTCGTTAGTATATGGCTCCATTAACAGACTACTCCCTTTTGGAGATGAGATGAAGAAGTAGAGATGGAACCGGGAAGTAAGCATACATAAGTTTTCTCCAATATAAACAAAGTATTTTTAAGGGCTCTTTTTTTTGTTTCTTTTTTCTTCCATCCATCTGCATGTATCCAACTTATATACTTTTTCTTCTTCTTGTTCGTGTTTGTCTTGAGGCGTACTTTCCCCGGATTAGTTCTTACTTGACTAAATCTAAATTTCTCTGCTCGATATCAACATCAGCAGCTTCTCAACTGAATATGAACAAGAACAAGATGATGATGATGATTATACGAAATACTCATAGCCAGTTGTAGTCTATTTTTTGAAAGTGAACATCTAGAATCTCTTAGACCTGCTCTTCAGAAAATTGCTCAGTCATATGGGCACCACGGGGATACAGATGGTACACGAGGTTTATACATACATGTGCGTTCCTTATTTTTGTGCGGGCTGTGAGCCATGAGCCACTTCTCATGTAGCATGCTATGTCAAACGACCGCAGAAAAAAAGAAGAGGTGCTATATGGTTGTAGGTCTACTGTAGTACTACTCATTTGCTATTTTATGCTGTTGGTGTTATGTTGGGTTTAAGTTTGCGTTTGTAGTTATAAGATTTTCGGTTTTGGTTTGCTATGGGTAAGCATATACTTATGTTGTTTGGTTAAAAAATAAAAACAGACAGGCATGAATTTTCTGTAGAAATGTGAAATGCTGAACGAGAAAGAAAGTACGTTGAGATCGAGTTAAGTTGTAAGTAAAGGTCCATTCTCTCGCTATACAGACTTCAATTCAAACTGAGTTGTAGTAGTAGTGTTGCATGCTGACTGAAGAAGTTTTCACAAGATGATGTGATTTGTATGCATGCATGCTGAGAAGAAGAAGAAGAAGAAAAAGAAGAAGTAAAAAAAAGTTTTGTATTTGCCGAACTTTAATTTGCGGAAGGAATACTCTTATATTTACTTAGAGAATCCTTGACTTGTATACTGCATAATTGCCAGTATAGTAGTGAGTAGTAAGCATCTGCAGAAGTAGCGGTGTTTTAATACACTTAAGACTTTAGACGCTTCTCTCCACTTTTTTCGTGATTGTGAGTCGTGAGTTTCTATTTATACGGGAAAACACAATGACAGTATTATCTACTCATCTGTAGCCTGACGTTCGTTGAGGAAAATGCACATAATATATTTGCTCATGTCATAGTCATGTCAGTGGTGTGGTACTATACACATATATGCATATATATAAAAGCTTAAGCTTTGTCGAAACTCATCTAATCTGATTTGGAATTCCGTCAGTAAAACATTATTTATGCGCCTAAGCCGTTGGTTCGATGCATCGTTGCATTTTTAGCGTCTTCCTTCTTTATCCCCCTATTACCACTACCAACTAACCAACTACCATACCACTCGCCTTATTCTTTTTCTAGAAATCCTGTTTTTCTAATAGTCTTAACTCAAACCAGATTGAGGTGAAGGTACACACCAACCATATAATGGCGAATGTGTGGCTTGGTTGGTAAAGTATATGGGATGAATAAAAACGAAATGTTGTATATCCTATTTGACCCGTTTCATAAAGACAAGGGATAGAATGAAACTGAAATCCGATTAGGCTTCGGCTCATGGTGGTGTTTTGTGGATTGCATTGTACATGGAATCAGAAAATGCAGTGATTGATGCAACCTCTAATCTATCTAATTACAAGGTTTCCTTTCTCTCCCCTTCTTCACTTGCAGTTTTGTACCATTTTTCTATTGAATTGGAGTAGCATCAGTGGGTTTTGGGTTGCATGCACCATTGAAACACATTCAGTTTTGATAATAGGATAGGATACAGGATGTAACATAAGAGGGTAACTTTATATCGTTCCATTCTTTACCAGAGAAGACGTCGGTAGTCAGTCGGTTGTCTCAAAAATAAAAACTGAAACCAAAGTCAAACTGTAGCCAAAGTCAAACTAGCAAAATCTGAGAACGATCATTTTTTACTTACAAAAAAAGTGAAAAAAAATTCGAGTTATGGGGTTGCCATCTTTAAACTTCACAGTTTGGGCTTTTTGTTAGTGGAAACATGTGAGAAGATGACATCATATCATCTTCTTGACTGTTGACTGTGATATCGTCTTGGACTTCTGCCGTCACAATAACCCAACGAGTTTCGAGATGGGTGTGTGATGATGATGGCAAGGAGAGGAGCGTCTCAGAAAAATAAGGATTGAAATATTTCAGCGAGTTTTTTTTGTTTTGTTATAAATCCGTTTTTTATGTGTTTGCGTGAGAAACAAAATCTCCTTTTGAGTTGTTGTAAGTTTTGCCTAGTGCAAAAAAAGTTGGACTTGGAGTGCAAAAAAGAATTTATGCAACCTGTTGGTTGATATTTTATTTTGACGGGTTTTCAAGCTCTATTACCTTCAAAAATAGATGAGGAATGTTTCAACAGAGAGGGCACAGAGTGGTTCTGTGCTGGAAGGAAGGGAAGAGGGTTTACCTCGAACGAAAGTGTAATCATTTTTGTGGCATGGATATGAAATGGAAGGTAGTTTGGTTTTTTCGTACCTATATGTTAACAACTTCAAATTGCAAACTTCTTCGTCTTCATCAGCATCCTCACGAAACATTCCATACCTACTATTTGTTTCTCACTTTGCTGGAAGTAGAAAAGTCAGACTGATGATATATACATACATACATGCATAAACTATTTTTTGAAGGTGAACATAGCGATGACCTCCTCTCTCATATTTGGTTTGGTAGTTTATTAGTAGACAGGATACAATACAGTAACGTTGTCTATGCCATGCCTATATATGTATGTATATCTTGATGAGGAAATAATGTCCCTTTTACATGAACATAGAGAACGACCAACAACCCAGCATCAAATGCACGCAAATGAACAATATACCACTTAAAGTTGAGCAATGTACAAAAGTGGACACTTTTTTTTCATCATCTTTTGTTCATTCTTCTTCTAGCTTGCTCACAAAAGTGGATCTCCTTCAGTTTTTCAAGTTCACTGCCTACTTACGGTTATATGTACGGTTGTATTATATTCTATTGTTGTCGAGTTCCATAGATTAACGCATTCCCATACAACATCTCGTCTACAATTACAACGTCAATGAAAGCTTGATTCTGGACGGTTAACTAACCCCAACTAAAAAAAAGTATTGTATTTTACATGTTATATTATGCGTCAAAATCTGCGTCATTTCGTTTCATATTTTAGCTATTACGTTCCCCACAATTTGTTACAATTATTGAAAATGAACTTTCAATGATATCCACATCCAACATCCAGCAGAAAACTAATGAGATGGAAGGCCAATTTTTTATTTGATAGCAAAAGAAAACTAATAATTTGATGCCGACGTGGAGAGTCAAAGTCTACGATACTTTTTTTTGCTTGTTATACACGCAATTCCTTACATAAGTTAAGTTACAAAGGATGTACGAACGAAATGTATTCCCATTCTCCATGTAATAATAATATGCTACTTCCTAACTTCCTTACCAAGAAGTTGACTATATACACCTTTACTTTTATCCCCACATCATTAAATCTTATGATACAGATCCATACATTGAGTATCATCAACATGAACATGAACATCATCATCAAACTTGCTTTACTGCTTTACTATCCCATCGACATTTGACTCTGACGGTCTAACAAATTTCTTAGTAGGTAGTCAGGTAGCAACCAGCACCGTCAACCCAAAAAATACATTAGTTAAAAAGACGCTAGCTGCTGAGGTGGATAAGGAAGGAAGGTATAGAAGCTCAGTCAATGTGCACCATTTTGAAAATTATGGGAACTACTGGAAATCCAATTCATTTTAACATAATGACATCCTCCATATATATTACATTACATCCCATCACATAATAATATGTACCTGTTCGTGTACTACACGTTGTGAAGCAAGTTTGCGAACATGAGAAAAATATTGTTTGGAATGTAGTGTAATGTGAGGAGACGTGAGCACTAGTGAGCACCTCATAAACAAGATTGTTCTCAGAGGATTACGTAAAAAGTCAAGGAGAGAAGCTACCTTGAAATTGACATTCAGAATCCTAAAAGTATACTCATTTTCTTCACTTCCTTCCGTTGGAAAAAAGTTGAGTTGAGCTTTGAGTAAATACGAGTTTCTCATGTGCTCGCGACGACAGAGGAGACTTGAGCGAGCAGAGCAAAAATTTAACATTTAACTTTAGTCTTTCCGTTAAAATCACAATGTCACATCAACATCAGTCAGATCAGATCACACATTTGTGCATGTGCGTAGTAGCATAAAATTTTGTCATGCAGGTAAAAGCCAGCAGGAGGACTATGAAGAGGAGGAACGAGGAATTCCTGTGTGTGATTTTTTTTCTAAACACACATTTTTGCATACATAATTACATGAGTTTTAGCATTTTAGCATAGAATTCAGTTTCAGTGTGACCGGAATTGATTTGCATTGTGTTTGTTCAAGAGAATAAGTTGGAGGAGCTGCTGATAGAGCTTTGTGTGGAATTTTAAATAGTGACTTTGATTGTCACGCTAGATTTTCAATAGAATAATAATGTAATATGATTTCACTATAAATATTCATTGTGAAACTTTTCCAGTGACACTTAGTCACTCCTTGAGCATTGTATTTGTATTTTATTACTACGAACTGAACTGACTACAATAACGTAGAGATATTCATTCTTTTCTCATGTACAGTTACTTTTTGTCAGTCAACATAACTTTTTGCTTAGGGCCTGGTCTGTTTCTGGTCTTTGTTTGTATTTATGTGCGACTAGTTCTGCACGAATAACATAATTCTTTATTTACTTATATCATAAGCTTTTGATGAATCATCCTCCTCCTTCCTTTGAACAAACCTGGAACAACATAACAAAACAAATGGTACAATTCTGTGAGTGCTCAGCAGATGCATATAGACTCATATTTTTGCAAGTTTTGTAGTACCTCAAATACAAATATTGCGGATACTTGTTACATTATAGTATTACACTTGGGTGTACTTTATAGCAACAGCGTGATACATTGCATCGTGTATTATATAATATATGTATTTATGAGGTGAGGACGCTATTTTGGGTATGAGTCACTTCTCTGAACTCACCGTTCCTGCCTTTCAGCTGCACTAAAACTAGACTAGAATGCCTTTGTATTTGAGAGTTGAGTTGAGTTGGTTTCATGTTGATATGTACATATAAACATACATTTACCTGTGGACTGTGGAGTAGTGGAGTGGAGTGAAGAAGCAAAACAACGTTGAACGTAGCATGTGTGTGTTGTGTTGTGTATACAAAGAATCAAGCTTGTCAGACTTTCCTCTTGTTAGTGAAGTTTTGTTAGGAGTGCAGATCAAAGCGTTTGTTCTTTCCTCTCATCATTCGCGAAAATTTGTGGTTGAAAAGTTGACAATAATTTAATATTTTTTAAATACACATCAGTTTGGTCAACCGCAAAGTAGGATGACAGGCTAATTACATTAAAACGTTTATTTATGGCTGTATAACTCATGGTGAGATGAGGTGGTGGTTCAGTTTGAGGTACGTATAATATGTGTGTTTTTGCGTGCAAAATTAAGTAGAACAGGCTAAAACACGAACAAGGCAACATGTTACGTTTTGTTAGGAAGAGGCAGAAGGAATTAAGCTTGAGTTAAGCTTTCTTCAACTAAATTTGGAAAGGCATTGTTGAAAGTGTTATAGTTAGAAAATAATGTAACTTGTTGCGCGTCATGAAGCACACAGCGAGCAAACTCCTTTGTTTGCGGTATACTCGATCCTTTTTGTCACGGGTTTTCACAAAGTCAGCAATAAATATACAGATTTCGAAATGTGTCGCGAATTAATTACGGTACAATTAAACTCTGTTTGTTTGTCATGTCATAAAGTAATCCTTTTTGGATCGTGACCACAACAGGCCAGGCTGACTGCAACTCATTGACGCTCATGTCCATGTGCCATGTGCTAATACTGAATACGAATACGACAAAACATCAAGATATGTATTAAAGCAAAGTGTCTCAAGTGAAGCTTAAAAGCGGTCATTTATAGCCAAAGCATGTAAAATTGCTTCATGTTCTATACTTTCACGCATCAGTCAGGCTCCAGCTATTGTTCTTCGGTCACGCAGCGTGACACACGTTTTAATAGACGCACATATTAAATCGAACGTGGACGTAGCAATTAATTAGTGGACATAAAAGGCTATTCACCTGTCCAATAATTTGTCACAAAAACTTTGCCGAGTATATTTACATTTCAGCCGATGATACAAAATTGAAGCATTGTTTTCTTTCTTAAGCAGCATAGCAGAATATTATTATGTTTTCCTTTGATTGACAGCAGGGAGGCAAAGGCAAACGTGTGAAACTTTACATTTCAACGGTGCATGTGCAGTTTCTTTCGTAAAAATATTATGCATAAAGTATTTGTATACTTCACACAGGACAAGACATACATAAATAGCAGAAAGGAGCAGGATGCTACTTTCAAGTAGTTTCAAATTTTCATATAGGAACTTGAACTAAGGAACTGTATGGTTCATGGTAATTGTAACGGTACTCAATAATAAAAAGGATGCAGAGTGTGAACTCGGCGGACAAAGAAACAAAAAGGGTTGCGTATTATTATTATTATCATCATATTATCGTCATTGTTGGGTATCAAGTGCCAAGAGATTTAAAGAGAGAATGAGAAAAACTAAGCTATATATAGTGTCCATGTCCATTCCATTGATTCTTGTTCGTCCATTCATTCATATTCAAAACATGAACTGAGCGAAGGTTGCAGAAAGGGTTCATAAAAACAAACAACCTCCACATTTCACGCTTTGTATGTATGTATAAAGATAGAATGTATATCTTTGCCATTCGTATGCATTCATCAATACCGTCTCGTCTCCACATTGACTCAATCAAGTTACATTTATAAAGATGAAAAATATATTTATGCAAATGTTTTAATTTATATATGTTGCAGATAACCACTTTTTAAAGGACAATGAGTGGCTCTTAACTCTTGGCGCACTAAAAGTTAAAGTTTCTTCACAAACACCAAAACCAACTGGACTACCGTTTTGGACTCCATTACCAAGTGTATAGTTAAACTGAAAGGATCTTCCTTGTGTGTAGTTGTGTTGTAGTAAATGGAAAAAATTGAATCAAGGATTCTTAACAACGCTACCGTAGTCTTCTAATTACCGTAATCATCACTCATCACATCATATTATTTTAGCTCCTCCACTTAATTATTGTGATATGTCTGGAGGACTAAAAATGTTAAGTGGTAGTGACATGAGTCCAAGTAAGGACAACTTGATAATTTCATCTTTGGAGGATGTCCACATTACCTCAGACGAAGTGAACATGGATATTTCAGTAGAGATTAGTAAGAGTGGAGGAGGAGACAATACGGAAACTCATCAAAAGCCAAATAAAGATAAGAATGGTGGACTAATAAGGGAGCAATCCTCTCCCCATGTAGATGATGTCAGTGTGACTGTCACCCAACAAAAAAATTTGATAAATAACGGTAGCTTAAGAAACAAGGAGCAGCAGCAGCAACAACAACATCAGAGGAAGAAGAGCCAACAACACCAGTACAACCCTTTCCTTGTTTCATCACCACCGTCATTGACCATGAAAAACCGAGATGAAAAAGTACAACTGGACAGGGATGAGCACAACTCTGTGATCAGCAGCCACCATCACCATGAGGTGATTGACGGCAACAATGGGACTGCAGCAGCAGAAGGTCCTATGGTGGTTGAAGTTGACCCTGTAATGGATGAGTTGGAGCGGAGAGGTTGCTGTGAAAGTGTAAGTCAACAACTTTAAGTCTTAACAAAGAGACACACTATTTGTCTTTCATGTTGTTTGGGTTGGCTTGGTTTTACTTTCGGCTTCAAGGCAACTTTTACTTCACTTTGGCTTTTGCATGCGAACGTGAACTAGTACTACTAATGCATTTACTTTGGATTTCGGGCTGTTTTTTCTTGAACCATTTCGGTCCATTAGGTTTGCTAATCAATCATGGTTTTTATCGCAAAAAGCACACGAAAGCAAAAAAAAAACCGGAGCTGACATAGACATAGACATGCCATTGGAAAATCGTTTTCCGTTTTACTAAAGTAAACAGAGGATGATGATGATGTGAGTGAGCTATAAATTAACGGGCTGTCAGCACAACGTCTAATGTGTATATTTGGAACTAAATGCGACAGTTAGAAAAAACAACTCAGGTAGAAGTTAGATAAACTCATAACATCACACGTCACCATACTACCATATGCTTCAAAAACCCAGAAATAGCCATGAGAGAACCTCCTTTTGTATGTTCCAAAATTCCATTAAAACCAAACGTGTACGTGTGTCAGTAACTTATCGCGAAGATGGTAAACGGTACCATCATCATCATCACCAAGTTTTAATGACTTTAATACATTTTATATCAGCTATCAGCTCGCAATAAATTTGCATAGTTTTATGTATTCATTTAACCAGACGAGTCGATGGAAGAAACTCTTGACATTCAATGATACAGAGCACACTTTAGTTTTTTTTTCTTTCAAGGTAAACAAAATGTACACTCTGGTTTCACTCTGGTCATTAATAACATAACATAAGGTCAAATTCTTCACCTTGAATAATTTGATGTAAAAATGTGTGCCTCGAGTTTTTGACTTAAAAGCATGGTGGTGATCATTGGTGGTTTAATTGTTTGGATATTTTTAGTAGTAGCAGAGCAAACTAGCTGCATTTACATCTACTTTTTTGTTTTGTAGATACGGTTTGCTAAGTTTGATTAAATTTAGGTGAGTTTGAGCACTCAAGAATCATATGAGGAAAATAGTCAACGCTGCGATGCGCTGTACTGTGTAAATCCATTTCCATAAGATGATTATTGATACTGATACAGTAATGGCTAATGTAATGACTAGATAAAGACTATCATACAGCTTTGAGCTTCTAAGATAACAGTAATTTTAATCTGTAATTACTACAACCATTTCTTGTTTCAACAACAATTAGTTTGCATATTAATCCTTTTATAGATTGGTCTTGGTCTTGGTTTGGTCTCTAATGGACTACTTTACAAATCTGTAGTGCTATTGCTGAGCTGATCCTATATGAATCATAAAGGTTGGGCCCAGTTGTCAAGCTTCGTCAATTTCAGACACCAAATTATGGCTTACGTTACAGTTGGCGGAGTTTGCACGCATTTTTTTACTAACTTGATTTTAGCTCATGGATTGTACTTATATTAAGTAAAGTATGTATGTACTTGTCTGTATAATATAACAACTGGCTGGCAAGAAGGCACGACCTTCAGAGAACGTCATCACAATATCACATCACGTTATTAATAACCGTAACAAGTACGTTGCTTTTTTCTCTCAACTTCTCAAAGAAATTTGGTCTTGGTTCACATCCACATATGCCAAACTCCTTCCAAAAATTTGCTGTAAATTGTAATGTAAACATTCCTCTGATGATGATACTTAACTTAAGTATACTTGAGAAGATTTCATTGAAAACTTCTTGAAAATTTTAGGGATCAGTTGCACCAGTTGTTGGAACAAATTTCTTGTAATGAGTATCTTCATGCTTCTGAAGATTAAACATATAGGTTTGCCCAATTTGCAATTACAAATTGCTTGAATTATCTCTTGATTCAATAGTGTTTAGTCCATTGTTCATTATTGTTTCCTTCTAAAGGTCATAATTTGTAGTTAATTGGTTTTTCATGGATATAAGGCAAATGCACTCCGCTCATCACAGCAGATCATATAATCACAGCTATTCTATGCATACTTTGATTTTGATTTGATGTTCCTTTCTAACTTGTAATAATTGTAAGTTGTGAATGAGTAGTACAAATGAAGTGAGATATTGAAGGATAATATGGTAGTAGGACCTTGTGATCCTCAAGGGAAGTAAATTGCAAGGAAATAAAGCGTGGACTTGAGCAATTACATAAGAAGTTTGATAATAATGCTTATGCTATAATGTTTAGTTTTTGCGATCATTGATTTCAGGCATAGCGATATAGCACCTTTTGTTGTCAGTTAGCATTCTCTTGCTTCATTTGAGTTTGAGATGAATGAAAGACAAGACACGAGTTAGCGATCTTATAGGAAGCAAACACAATGTTATATTCATGCGCCTCATAAATATGTGTCTTTGTTGTTGTCTGTACTTCGTACATTTTTACATACATCGTTATCGTTCAATTGCATTGTAATTTGTGTGTTATACCGTAAGGTATTATATGCCTAAAGTTAAAGTACTTCCTTTAATAAACATTGGTAGTTCGTAGACAAAGATGTTGCATAAGAAACAATTGCTGATAACTGCTCTGTAGAAACTCTTAAACATATGTATCATCATTTGACTTTGCATTATTAAGTACTTCCTTTGGATCGGCAGGATATGCACCAATAATTTTTTTCATTGCCAGAAAGAAACGATATGAATTCTAATTTATGCCCTTTATGACATGATGAAAGCTTTTTACAAAATTTAATTCAGCCATAAAACTTACGTTTTATGAGGAGTTAATAATTATTTTTAATACATTGAAATAAGCTATCATTATTCTGCTGCTGTTTCAACATTTGATCTTTAAATGTGTTATACAGCTAAGAATTATTGTTGCAATCGCAATAGGCTTTGATGTGGCATGAAATTTCGTTCATACATGCATTACTAAACTGATGAGAGACTATTGAATTGAGGTAGGGAAGGATGAACACGAAAATATTATGTTTGATGTCCATGAAAAAGGAATTTTAATGAGATGTAATGCTTGTTTATCAGAATTTTGTTTGAAATGCACGATTTTGTATGCAGGTTTATATATTCATGACATCAATAACAATTCAAGTAAAGTAAATCCCAGTCAACTCTGTGGTAAGATGCGATAAACCAAAGTATGTATGTTGCTGTAAAAAATCCAAAGGGTTAATCTAATTGGCCTTTACCATAAGTCATTCATGGAGAAGAATTTAAGTTTTATAAAATTGTAGAGCCGTATAAAGAAAGACAGCCGAGTCACCTTGAAAAGTAAATATAGGCTAGATTCTATTTTAAAATATTACCAATGGACTACAAAAATTCCTTTAAAATGAGATCATATGTCACATATTCTGGCGTTAAATCGTTCTCACGGTTTTCTCTCCTCATCTTCAATGTAACTGTTACAAATTGCAGTTGTATCTCTTGTCATTAATATTTCATATAAAAAGCAGGGGTAAAAAAGTTACAGGGAGCATTAACAATACCAGTAATACGTGCAAATATAACGCATAATATAATGCATTAAAGGGAACTACGCTGTAATGCGTGGATGGTGGAGATTAGCATGACGGGAAATGGTGTTGGTGTTAGGTTAGCACTTATTTAAGAATCTGTATTATTCTGTATACCCTTTAACAGGATGGGTTTGGGCATGGGTACACTTCTCTGCTTGACTTTGTCGAGTTTTCAGCATCGCCACACATACTCATTCACACGAATATTCCAAACGCCCAAGAATTTGCAATGTAAGGCTTAGTAATCCTGAAAAAAATACAGATTTACGGTTTAACACGTTCCTTGCCCACAGTGTACTGCATGAGTCATTTCTGGATGTTGTGGTTGCAAAAAGCAGGGGCAAGCAAAAAAAAAACGTCATGGTCGACTAACCTTTGTACCGATACCAATAAAAAAGTACAACAACTGGGTAGGGGTAAATAGGGTACCTCCTCCATTTCCTCTGGTTTTTAATGTAGAAGGCTATGAGTCATCTTGAAAAGTCTTAGGACTGAATCAATACTCTCTTTTATCACTGACTTTCATTAAGAAAGAAGATAAATTGTGATTATTAGCCATTATCGTATCGTTCTCATAAAATGAAACCATTTCTTCTCCAGCCAGGGCCTGTTAATCGCAATCTGAATCTGGTGAATGACTGATTATGCGTCAGTTTTTTAAACTGCAAAGGTTCAAATAAAATTGTCTTTTATATGATGTTCCTCACACCCACGTTTGAGGCGACAGTCTCCGTTGTCCGTCACTTTCATTGATCTCAAGCTGACGCATATGCTGTGCAGAGTGGAAAGTTTTCAATAATTTAAATCCGCTGACTGAGGATGCCTTTTATTTTTGCAAATTTAATGATTTGTTTGTGTGTTGGTTGAATAAAAGCTTTAATTAAGGCTGCAAAGGTTAGTTGTAAGGTTATCCTTTCGAATGATGCATTGCATGATATCGGATTTTGTCAATTTAATGCAAAATCATTCATCTGTTTGATGGCAACTCGTTAAACCCGTCAGCTTAAAGTTGCAAAAATAATGTTCACTCGTGATCAACAGTTTTAGGCTAATAAATTATGAGTTCAAAAGTCACATTTATTAATATGCAAAAAGATACGGAAGAGACGAGAAAAGTGATAACAAATTGAGATTTTTCTATATACACTATTGCGTATTAATAAGAAAAAGAAGCAGCAGCGTCAATAAAGTCATTTAGAATGTCATTAGCATAAATCTTGGCTTTTGACTTTTAGGACAAAAAAACAATAGTGAAAAATGAGATGAAAACGGAGAATATTAGAGTCCAACTTAAAATATACGCGATGAAGATTTTTTTTGCAGGCATCCGGGTATTTATCAAGCAGCTCAAAGGAATGTGTCAAATGTAGACTAAAAATGATTTAGTGATTCAATGCCCACACTCTAAAATTACTTACCAAACCAAACCAAACCATCACCGAATCTACTCGGGAGGTGCTATATCCGTTAGCGCATCGCAGCGCATCATTCATCATCATCATCATCCGTTTGTAAGCAAAAACGTCCTATATTCCAAAATAGAGTCGGAGATAGATGATGCAAAAACAAAGTCAGAATGATATCATTATGCACAACTGTATATTAACATACTGCTATGTGCAATATGTTACTTATGAAATTCATGAACTCGGAAATCAGAAATTCTTTCGTTGGACCTTTCATTATTTCATGAACTTCCTATTGGACATCATCGTCAACATGTCTACGAAAAGAGTTTCTGCTAATATTTGCATATAAATCGACATTTGGCAAAATGTATCACATCTCCCCTCTCACGATCAGTCAAAGGCCTTAAACACATCAGAGGTATACCGTTTCGTGTGTGTATGGAAGCTTGCCAATGGGGTCTATAAACTGGCAATGAATATGACGGGACAAGTACGTTTTTTGTGTGTTTTGGCTTGTTCCATACACCTCTTGTGTACCTAATTCTTTTGGAACGAATGTGAAATTGTGAAGCTAGTAGTAGTAGTAGTGATAGATAGCCATATAGATTCATATCATAGAACAGGGACGCTTTTAGTAGTAGAAGCAAGCTTTTTAAATAAAATACGCTCTTTAGCTGAATGAGAATGAACACTGACTCCTTGTCTTACTTTGATTGACAATGAATCGCATTATATTATATTTTACGTGCATATATATTTCTAGGAAATGAAACAGTAGCTGTGATGTGATGTGATGTGATGAGTTGGAGTGGAATGATATGTCAGTCAGAAATGGTTCATGTATCCAGCAACTTCAAAAAGTTGATACTTCTCCTCTGCCTTTCAGAAATAGCAATTTTGTCCAAGCGTGAGTTGAGCTTTGAGTTTGTCCTAGCCTACTCTAAAGCACTTGACTTCATAACACAATGGAGTTGAGAAGCTGCATCGCCAATTTTTGTATGTGTATTGTATAGCTAATAATTTCAAAAACTGTATATTGTCCTCGTCCTCGTCTCTTTGTTACAAAAACCCTTGATTATGGTTATGGTTGTAGTATAGCCCTATTATTACTACGAGCATGAGTGATTGCCGCTTGAATTGAAACTGCTGGTTTAAAAATATAACATATTATCATCCTCATCTTCCATCTGCTTTTACAAAGAAATCCACGTGGATACTAGAATCAAAGAAAAACTTTTTTTTGCGATTCTGTTTGCCCCATTACCCATTATCTTTAGCTAGTAGGGAGCTTTTGGGACTGGGATCATAATAATAATATATATAATATCTTTACAACTTACGATTAGAGGATGTCGGAAATTGAATACAAAAATACGGTTAGTAGTGTGTCCTGTCTTCAAGGCAGACTTAGGCACTGTTACATGTCATTGCAGTTGCAGAGGCGATCTCTTAGTTTCAGTGGGATTTCTATTGTAAGTGCTTTACTCAAAGTTGTAATCCTATTACCTCATAACCACTACTTATAACAGTTGTAATGTAATTTCATTGCACTGCACGTGGCGTGGACAATCAGTCATCATGAATATAACATTGGGACGAGATTGGCATACATAAAAAAGTAAAGCGCAAGGAGTGCAGTACTCTGTACAGCATTCTATATGTATTTCCTTGCATTTTTCACATAAAGTAGACACTCATGTCATATATAAGCCCTGAATTTGTAGGAAATATCTATTCAGTTCAGTTCTACATCGTATCGCAAAGTTGGACTTGGACTGCTGCTGTTGAGGATGAGTATAGTATACTATGAACTATGATCGAGTAACTAGCTTGCAAACTTGTGAAAGACTAGTTCATGGATTGTAATTCTCTTGTCAATTTCTGCTTACGCATGTCACTTTGTTTATGGAGCATGGACATATACCTAAACATTATATTCGCTGATTCTTTTCACATGGCCATAGTTGCTATTAACTTATAAACCATGTGCAGAGTTGTTTGCCCTTTTTTCGTTCGAGATAATAATTTCTCTCGTTCATCATTGGAAATGCCTTGATTTATATTTTATACATTCAATTTTTTTGTATGTGTTTGTCAAATCAAATGCTTCGTATTGCAAACTTTTTGGCCAGTCATTCATCATCATTTCATCATCATCACTCACAGAAGATAAGTATATACAAAGTATAAATGGATGGACTTTATGATTGCAGATCTTTTTTTCCTGTCCAACAATTTTGCACTTTGGCTTTCATGTGGTGTTGAGCCAGCTATTCATGTAGATATATGTAGGATTTAACCATTTTTAACATTATGCGGGCTTCAGCCTTTTTTCATTAACATTGGAGAGAACGGAATGCTTTTAATTATAACAACTTGCTCCATAGCTCCATATGCTTTATATCTGTCACTGTCATGTCATGTCAGTCTACATTCCAGAACCCGTTAACTGTACACAAGTCTTTTGAGACAATAAAAGTCTCTGCTCTTCCCAATTCACACTAATGACTTTCTTCATTTACGCCCGTCCCGTGCGTACATTCCACTGTATTTAAGGTGTTCTTACCAAACCAATACCAATATCATAACTGTTTATTTTCTTGACAAGTTTTGATGAACTGAAAGAAGTGTAGGTAGATATGAAGCCTTTCGCGTGTCCAAAGTGAAACCTACCTATATATACACTCATCATACTCACATTGATTATTTTTCCAGCTGGAATAATACCTGTTTTATTGTATATATAGTATAGAATATAATATATATGTTTCCCATACATTTTCTATTTTTATGTATCCTCATGAAAAGTTAATAACTGTGTTTGTCTCTCAAAGTCAGAGAGAATTTTTGTGTTTGGAAGGTTCACGTTCGGGGTTCGTTCGCTTGTAATCAATCATTCATATCTGAAATTATGGATTGTCATGAAATGAAGAGATATTTTTATGTAACACTACGGCTTACAACAGCCAATATCAAACACCGTGCTGCTGTTACTGTTACGCAAACTTTATTTTCCACACAAGTTGGTTTATGGTTTACAATTGCGGACACATTCCTATAATGCGGTTATGAATTGAGTGGATTAGTACATGAAGGTTGTATGACGAGTTTCATTAAAACAAAACAACTTTCCTCAAGTGCTCTTTTTCATTTATCCGTCAAGTGCAATGGTTAGTTTGGTACTCCAGCTCATGGCTGTAGGAATTCGTTCATCAATGTTGAATTGAAGTGGGCAGTCAGTAAGAACAAAAGGTTCGGGAGGAATCCTTACAAGTTTTTCTAACATTTCGTTAGATAGTCAGATTGAAGCTAAAGTTTGATGATCATCTGCTAGCAAAAAAAAACTTTGTTGGAGAGGTGAACTCTTTGATCTTGGATCGGACGGAGTAAAATAAAATGGGTGTGTGGGAAGTCGTTAGCGTGGTGCTTTCACCACTATCCGCGTTGGTGTTTGGCTTCGTTTTGTTCCTGAGCCAATGGTTTGGTATAAGTTTTCATGACCAGGTGTGAAAAAGATTACAAACTATTATAGTTTGGTGATGTGATGATGTAATTATTTGGCTTTTCTTCATTATTACATGCTACGGCGCTTCTCAGTTCGGCATAGCTTTATTTTATTACAATTGCAAAAAATTTCATGCATGAGAAATCCCAAGAAGCAGTTATGAAAACACAAAATTTTTATGACATTATTTTTTTACCCTTTCTTTAGGAGAGAAGTCGGCTTGACCGGATCATGAGAAAGAAGCAAGATGAGAGATCATCAGAGTTTTCCCGAATGCAATCCAAATTCCGACTTGAGGGGGATAACAAACTGATTCTTAATTTAGGATGGGAGGAGCTCGTCCAAGCTCTTCAGAAGCGTGAGCTTACTGCAACGGCGGTGCTGGAAGCGTACAAAGCCAAGGTAAAAATCAGACATTGAAAAATAAAAGCTAGACCTCCTGTCAAGAAATTAATGGTTGGCATAACATGACCATGACGGAAGATGTGAAAGTTAAATGCAGCAGATAGACTGGCAAAATGGAGAACAAAAAAAGCCAAAAACTCATAAAATAATTATTATCGCCTTTTTATAGATCTTTTTGTAAATTAACTGGCGTAAAAGAGTTAGACTTGCACATTTTCGACATATATGTCTGAGAGTGAGAGTATTTTTCAAATTTACATAATTAAACTTTGCCTTCATGTGTGTGTCTATCCGAGGAAAAAATGTTTATGGCAGGAGGAGAGGAATGATTTCAAATGGAGAAGTAAAAATGCATGCTATCTGTTAAATGTTATAATGGGAGGCTTTACAAGATGATCGTAATTTTAGGAATTTATGAGTCTTCATGCAAGTTCATAAAAAAACGTTTTCTGTATTTTCAGGCACTTGACGCAACATTAAAATATAACAACATCACGGACTTCATTCCACAAGCTACGGTAAGACTAATAACACATATAAAAGACTTTATTTCATTCTATCTCCGAGAATATCTCTAGTGCTTTCTTCCAATACCACCGAAAAAGAAGCTAGTCAGCTAAGTCAGCACACAAGCTTTTTATGAGTCATAAATAACTACTACAGCAAGGCAAGAAAACTTCAAGAGAACTCCAATGTCAAATGGTTAAAAATGGTTTTTGCCCTCACACGTGTTTCCAGTAAATACAGCTTCTCTGACTTTTCTCCCTTTTTGCTTTCTTCAAAAGTGCGAAGCTATATTATCACCATTCACCAACTAATGAAATCTTATGAGACATGACTGCACTCAGGGAAAAAATCAGGATTTATTGCCTTTTAGTTGATTTGCTAATCTTTGAAAAACCTGCAATTCTCTATATTCACAGCAATGGGCAAAGGAGCTAGACAGCCTTCCAGAGCCAAAAGGACCTCTTCATGGGTAAGAAGCTCATTTTACCTTTAAAATAATAAAGGAGAAAATGAAAAAAAGAAACTCAATTTTCTATTATTATGGTCCTTAGGATACCTTTTTGTGTGAAAGATGACACAAATGTTGAAGGTCTTGATACAACACTTGGTTATGCGAAAAGGCTATATCAACCTGCCACCGAGACTGCAGTCCTTGTCCGCACCTTAATGGACTTAGGAGGTATGCACGTAAACATCTTTTGTCTGTTTTATTGAGATTAGAATGTATAGCTTTAATTTTTTCTCGCGTTCTATAACCTCCGACAAGTCTTTACTTTTAAATATTAGGTTCATTGAGGTTATCACACAGTCACTAAATATTTCTCGCGTTCTATAACCTCCGACAAGTCTTTACTTTTAAATATTAGGTTCATTGAGGTTATCACACAGTCTCTAAATATTTCTCGCGTTCTATAACTTCCAACAAGTCTTTACTTTTAAATATTCGGTTAGGTTAGGTTAGCACGCGTTTCTATGGCAGTCTAACAGGACATATATTGTAATATTCGGTTAGGTTAGGTTACCACGCGTTTCTATGGCAGTCTAACAGGACATATCATGTAATATTCGGTTAGGTTAGGTTAACACGCGTTTCTATAGCTATTAACAGGATTTATCACTTAATTTTCGGTCCAGTTAGTTTAACACGCGTTTCTATGGCAACCTAAGAGGACATATATTGTAATATTCGGTTAGGTTAGGTTACCACGCGTTTCTATAGCTATTAACAGGATTTAGCTTGTAATTTTCGGTCCTGTTAGTTTAACACGCGTTTCTATGGCAACCTAACAGGACATATCTTGTTATATTCGGTTAGGGTTAGGTTAGCTTAACACGCGTTTCTGTAGCAACTTAACAGGATTTTTCTTGTAATTTTTGGTCCAGGTTGGGTTAACACGCGTTTCTGTGGCAATCTAACAGGATTTATCTTGTAATTTTCGGTCCAATTAGTTTAGCACGCGTTTCTATGGCAGTCTAACAGGACATATCTTGTAATATTCGGTTAGGTTAGGTTAACACGCGTTTCTATGGCAGTCTAACAGGACATATCTTGTCATATTCGGTTAGGTTAGGTTAACACTCGTTTCTATGGCAACCTAACAGGACATATCTCTTCATATTCGGTTAGGTTAGGTTAACACGCGTTTCTATGGCAACTAAGTATGTAAAGATATTGTGCCCAAAGATGGAAACTATAAACTACATTTGCTCGTAAACTACTGCTCCGATTTGGATGATTTTTCTTTTAATCGATGTCTTATGATCCCAATTAACTAATTGTGATCACTAAAACGTTTCTAGCCTTGCCGTTTTGTAAGAGTAACGTTCCCCAAACTCTTTTTACCTATGGAAGTGATAATCCAGTCTTTGGATGCACTGTGAATGCAACAAATCCAAAATTAAGTCCTGGAGGATCCTCCTCTGGAACAGGTAGCTTGGTGGGTGCTCATGGTTGCATGTTTGGCACTGGAACAGATATTGGGGGCTCTTTGAGAATTCCAGCACATTTTAATGGTGTCGCTTCTATTAAACCCACCGTTGGAAGACTTAGGTATTTAAAAAATAAGGAACTTTACGTTGAAAAGGCCCGTTGAGGTATAGGTACATGTGATACACCAATCGATTGGAATATGAGGATCAATATTTGTAATGGCGACAAGTTGCGGAAACGCTCTGATCACGAGATATTTTCGATCCAACTTGGTACCAATCCTATAGTTACCCATATCCCACAACGTGTATGATGGTCAATATTACGTTGGTAATTACACCGTTATACTCTAACCTAACCTATTCCTTCAAATACCCTGTACACACTTTCAAGCGTTTTAACCTATTCCTTCAATACCCTGTACACATTTTCAAGCGCGTTAACCTACTATAACATAACCTATGAAATACAGTATGAAATAAGTGAAAGCAACCGGAATTACATAGTTAGACATACCACATACATAGTAAAAATGATCGGTTTGGGCCAGGTTCAACTTAAATTTTCTCGGATTGGGAACGTTTCCGCAAAAAATAAATGATAAATAATTGATCCTCATTGAATTTCCAATCGATTGGTGTATCACATGTATCTATATCTCAACGGGCCTTATTCCCGTAATATACCAAAAATAAATATTATGTTATGTCTGTCAACTGTAATTGAGTAATGATGAATAGTTTAAGTTCATTTGAGATTTTTTCTTGATTTTTCAGTAATATGGGAATTGTGTCATCACTGCCAAATCTTGTTGGCTGTAAGTATTTTGGGATGCATATAATAATATTGTTAGCCCAATAGATCAGTGGTATTTACAGCCGTAGCCCTTAAGAACCCATTTGATGACAATGAATTATTAATGTATTTAATCTAGTAACTGCTGTGCCTGGAGTAATCGGAAAAACTCCTTCCGTAGTTGCTACCGTGTTTAAAGGAATCTCTGAAGATTTCCGGCAGCATAAGTACGACCCTCTTGTGCCACCAATCCCTTGGGATAATGCGGTTAGTAAAAAAAGAAGAATGTCATGTCATGGATGTTTCTAAATATAGAGATATGAAAACAAAAAACTTATTGAAATTACAGATATTCCAATCCAAGGAGAAACTTCGCATTGGTTACTTCACATCCCTGCCTTATTTCCCTGCTATGGGTGACACAGAGGAAGTTGTTCTACGAGCCAAATCATCTTTAGAAGCTCTTGGTCATACTCTTGTTCCTTTCACCTTGCCAGATCAATATGATTATATGAGGACTATTGGCCGATTTTTGCTCGCAGATCATGCTCGCCATTTCAGCAAAAGTTGGTGAGTACATTGCCACATGTCCAGTAGTGAATGCACATATTATATAGAAATTTTTCATGGTCTATGACTAATTGGGTAATCACATCTCCATCTCGGTTTATTTTTTATCACAGGAAAGGAGAAAGAATTGCCAAATCAGTTGCCTTAGCTTATTTGGGATCATGGATCCCCATTTCTCTCCAGAAAATGATTGGTTCCATGATGAACTGTCGCATCTTCCCCTTCCTTTATTCAAAGCGAACAAGCGTATTGTTTGGTGCTGGAGCTTGTACATCCCAAGATTTGTGGGATGCTACCGGAGACAAAGTCAAAGTTACTGAGCAGATTCTTGAAGAGTGGAACCGACTTAATCTTAATGCTGTGATTTCTCCACTGTTCCCATTCCCTGCTCCACCTGTCAATCTTCCTGGTTTGCTGCCAAGTAAGTTGTCACCTTCATTTTGTCAGAGGAGAAAGTGAAAAGAACAAAACATGTTCTATATATGCTGTGTTGGCAATTCTCCAAGAAAGAAAAAAAAAGTTGATTAACTTAAATCTGACATCTACGCATTTCTATATACAACTGCTTACTTTCACTTTATAGCTGCTGTTGTCTATGCCATGATTTGGAATCTCGTGGATTTCCCTGCAGGCGTAGTTCCATTCGGAAGGGAAAGTGGGAAAAATATTGACAGTTATGACGATGAAGGAGATAATGCTTTAAAGATGGCAAAGAAGGTATGGATATCACTTTTCACGCAAAGATACTTTAGCAGCTTTTCCCATTGAATCTTTATTAATAATTATTATTTTACTTATTCTAGGGAATAAAGGAATCAATAGGCGCGCCAATTGGTGTCCAAGTTTGTGCTTTGCCTTTCAAAGAGGAAGTCGTCTTACGTGTTATGTGCGAACTGGAAAAATTTTCTTATAAGCATTAACCGGAACAATTGTCTTTGTTTAATAATGATACGACGTATATCGCAATATAGTATATTTGGTCCTGTTTCTTTGTTCAGTTAAATAATTATTTAGTTACGGAATTATAATTTACCGTGAGCCATTTTTAATCATTAGACTTTATCAATGCTATAATAATATAGTAGGGGTATAATAACTTGAGAGGTTGGAGGTGTACTATTTTCTTTCCTAATTTTATTTTGTGATGATGTATAATAATTAATTACGAGTGTGTTCTATTTGGATTGGTTTGCTGACATCTGAGATGAAAGTATGATTATATGATGATGACAAAAACTGTGATATGATGAAACTAAAGTTAAGGATAGATAAAAAAACGTAATCTATTTACGCTTCCGTGTATTTTACGTTCACATTAATTTCTTAAAGCTAATTTAATGTATTTTAAACTAAGACGAAGCTTAAAAAAGCTTGACTTGTCAACTTAATGGAAAGAGGAGTACGTGCAATTTTTTTTAAAAATCTTAGCTTAAACATTGCATTGTTAAAATGTAAGCAAACCACTGAGATGAGGTAACGCGTGTAAATGTGTTATCTAGCATTTATGTTGCAAATTTTTAATTTCCATAATATTATTAGACCTTTATGTTTATTTAATATAAAAATCAATATTTCGTGTTCCATATTTAACTTTAAGTAGTATATAGTACCTATATACTTGTTTATGTATATATATTCTTCAACTTCGATAACCTCGCATTGTGTAGGTTTAAAAAATACGGTATTGTTGACAAAAATACAAGCTTGCCTTTCATATATAAATGCGTGACATTTTAAAAAATTCGAAACTCTACGTTTTAATCGCTTTCTGAGTGAATTACGAAATTCGGCGAATTCGATCGTAATCAAAACCAAACGGATTTTAGTTCATTTTACGCGATCGCGATACCGTAAGCAATTAAATAATATTATGTACGTAAGTTCCGCCATAGGACATTAAATTGTAGGTTACGTTATCTAAATATATATCATCATCAATGTATTTTCTTTGTGCTTGTCTATGAATTCTTATCAAATCGAGCCGGAATAAACTCTTACTTTTTCAATGGACTTGACTCTTGTGCCCATCCACTTAAGTACTTATTTGTCAATTTGTTTGGGCTTCCACTTGTGTTTGGTGACATCATTAATAAAACTAGTTCAAAATCTCAGTCCGACCTTTAATACTTTGAAGTACAATTTGTACCTCTGCAATCAATCACCTACTCCTTTAATCATAATTACCTGCCGAAATGCATGATAAGATACAACCATACACATTATGTTCACAATTTCTGTCAAATGTATAAACCACTAAGCGTGGAATGGAATATCTCTACATTTTAGCAATTCCAGCAGCAAAAAAAAGCAATCGAAAATACGCCAATTGTAGCAAAATTGCTCATAATTAGTCATAATCACAGATGCCGATGGAGCAACATCAACCTTGATAATAGTTGATTCATTTTTATATATTCTTATTTTTATAGACTAAAGAATGATATATATATATATATAGTAAATCATTCGTATCAGGAGGAGTGGTCCCCACTTTTTGGTCCCTATACACATTGATCCCCGTCAGAAAGATCCCTAGGAAAACTGGTCGACACCATTTTTGGTTCGACAGGGAAAAGTGGTCGACAGTTTTTTTGACCGACAGGAATTCTGGTCGACAGGTTTTTTTGTTCGACAAGGAAAACTGATCGACAGTTTTTTTGGTCGACGGGGAAAACAGATCGACAGGTTTTTTTGGTCGACGGGGAAAACTGATCGACAGGTTTTTTTGTCGACCGGGGAAATGATCGAATGGTTCAATGCTTCCGTCTTGTATCTGCATTGCTATAAATGTAGCATTCATGTAAGCATAAAGGTTTATACAGACACGAGACTAATGCGAAACAAGATCAATGAACATTTTAAGATGAATGTAAATACGGCATATAGAACGATTTTCTCATTTTCCTAGGTATCAACAACACTAATAAAATGAAGCATTAACAGAACTGCACTGTCAATTGGGGTATATTGCTTGAAATGCAGCAATCATGCAAGCATTAAGTTTTATACAAATGAAATGAGCATGTTTAGATACCAAAAGCTAGAATTAAGAAATAGTGGAAAGCAGGCAAAAGGTTCTAGACCAGAATACGCAAATATAACTGTAATGTCAAGACTTTAGTGTATTAATATGTCGAAGGAAAAATAGAGATGCATGACTTTCTTAATAGAATCACAGTTAGTACGCGCAATTTTACGCTTCGTAAAGGTAAGCGAAAGCGTGCTAGACAAACCATTACACAGCCTGAAGTTGTAGATGAATCTGAATTTGACACACAAGTTTGACTTTCATGATCGCTAATTGATAATTTGTATTTGTCATTTGTGTCTATTCTGAATATGCATAAACTATTGTACATTCATTTTACCTACCCTGATTTGATACATGCACGCTTGTTTTAATAACTTATAGCTTATAAGTACCTTTTGTTACAAATTTTGATATTTTATGAATAATTTCGCAACAGATAATACATAAAAAATAATTGACTAACGGTGATACTAAATAGTTTTAAAAATCCTAAAAATATAAATATAAAACAAATTCGTTGTAAACTTGTATATAGTGCAGTTCTGTTGATGCTTCATTTCATTGGGGTAGTTGAAATGCAGTATTTATATTCATCCTAAAATATTTATTAGTCTCGTGTGTAGTCATGCTCATTTTATTTGTATAAAGCTTAATGCTTACTGCAATTATAGAATGCAGATACAAGACGGAGGCATTGAACCATTCGATCATTTCCCCGGTCGACAAAAAAACCTGTCGATCAGTTTTCCCCGTCGACCAAAAAAACCTGTCGATCTGTTTTCCCCGTCGACCAAAAAAACTGTCGATCAGTTTTCCTTGTCGAACAAAAAAACCTGTCGACCAGAATTCCTGTCGGTCAAAAAAACTGTCGACCACTTTTCCCTGTCGAACCAAAAATGGTGTCGACCAGTTTTCCTAGGGATCTTTCTGACGGGGATCAATGTGTATAGGGACCAAAAAGTGGGGACCAAGTTTCACCAACTCAAATCATTACCTTACCTTTTCAGAAGCACACGGGGCAAAGTGAGATCATAAAAATTGCCTAATCATATAAACTTTGCAATTAACAATTCAATATATAATAATTGGTTGAGAATCTAGATAGCCACATTTACATTAGTTCTTCATAAATGATAACAAGCATTTTAAAAATTGTATCATTCATTCAAAGAAATAGTTTAAACAGTCTGCACTTGACATTTCCAAATACGAGATAAATGCTAATACACGATGGCTGATAAAGCCAATCCAACTCATCAAAATTCGCATTTTATGTGTGTGCTTTTACACTATGCATACAGAACTATACAGCTCATGAGCGTGCATCGTAACCTTCATGAATGGAGCTAATATCCCTATGCATAAGCCCGACTCAACATGAGTACAACATCCATAACCGCACTTTTGTTTATACGCTGAACGTGAATACGACCACCACACACACACACAGACAGCTGAAAAATCTTGTCAGGTTGGTTTTTAGTTAAGTTCCTTCGTTTCTCTGTACCTCATATCAAATATATCATAGGTATAGGCAGGTACAAGGTACAAAATAACATAACTTAATTGTGCTTGCGATTTGTGTTTCATCATAGCATACAATTGCAATGACGCTGCATAGAGTGCTTTTACGGAAACTATTGCTGTAAAAATTTTACGCGTTATTTCCTTGCAGCGGCAGAGATTTACCCAATATTTTTCGCAGCTTTGGCTTCCTGTCTCCTGTGCTGTGGTCACTACAACTACTTTAATTCATTGACCTATGGAATAGGGTTAGATAATATAAATAATTTGAAGACATTCATACACTGCAATTTTTTTTGTTGGAGTTGACTACTTTTATATTGATTCCATTAAATTTGTTGATAGGTATCTATCAGATCAGGCTTCAACTCTGTTTGACATTTCGACTCGGACGTGACCAGTGACCTGCTAACAAAATGTTAGGACTTTACTTAATTTATGAAATTTTATGGCCATGGATTTATCTCTTCCTGACGTCGATGGTGTGTGGGTGGATCTATCACGGCATATTTTGGATGGTGGTAAGAACTTATTTTTTTCATAAGATCAAATCATTACATTAATACACACACTCGGATAATTCAATATTTTTTATCATGCTTTAAATTAATTTTTCAGGGCTACCTAAAATTACGAAGTGTTATCAAAAGAAAGCAAAAAGAACGGGAAGAGGATTTCCACAAATTGGAGCAACAAACTCGCTATCAGCTAAATGCTGAGCATGAAAAGATCCTAAACTTATCAGATGAAGAACTCATAAAGCAATTACAAACTAGAAGACTGAAGGCAACGGAAGTACTAGAAGCGTTTGTTGCAAAGGTATAATAATTATTATTACATAGACATGTTATGATTTATTTGAGTGTCAAGTTGAATGAACCTATTAGTGTACATAATATTAAACCATCTCGTATCTTCGTTTTAGGCTTTGAAAGTTACCAGGAAGTTGAATTCCATCACAGAATTCATTCCACAGGCTGAGGTACTCACAATACGCTATTTTTGTTTGAGAGTTTATAATAAATTGTAAATATGGTCGATAGTCCTAATTACCGATTCATTTTTTTCTTATTTTTTTTTATGTAAATTAAGGAATGGGCACGAGAATTAGATGAATTAAAAGAAGTCAAAGGACCATTCCACGGACTTCCAATCAGTGTTAAAGACAATTGTTGGGTGAAGGGTATGGATTCTACAATTGGATTGGCAAAGTATTTGTATCAACCAGCTACAAAGGATTCGGCAATAGTTCAATGCTACAAGGAGCTCGGTGCCGTACCATTTTGCAAGGCATTTATTTTTCGACACACTTTTAAATCGCATACTCCACTTCATTTAAATACTTTTTTCCCCACTCGACCTTTTTCCCACTTCGTATAATTTTTTACCCCACTTTATACATACTTTTTACCACTATTTATTACGTCGACCTACTTAGAGCAGAAGCCCAAAATATGTATAAAAAGTGGGGTTGCTTGCCCTGTGAACTGAAGTTGTTTTTTCCATTGTTCATTTATTGAAATGCAAATTTCAGTGCTCAGATTTCGAACCACATTGTTTGGAAACGTGGACGTGACGGGTCAGTTTTTCAGACTTGAGGGGGTTTGGAGGTGATCACTCAGGGAGTGTCTTATTATTGCATTAAACGTATTGCAAAATAAAAACTGGGATTATTTTTCAAATTAGTGTGAAAAGGTCGAGTGGGATAATAGTATTTTTGAAAGTGGGATAAATGATTTACTCGGTGGGTCGCTTATAATATTGTCGTTTTTAAATATAGACAAACGTTCCACAGACCTTGCTATCGTGAGTGGCAATTCAAAAAAGTTTTTTTTTATGACGAGCCGACGAGCTTCCTCGATATGTTTAAGAATAATATGGTTATGTACTTTGTGATCCTATAGATACGGATGTCAGAATCCAATTTTTGGACTAACCAAGAATAATTTAAATGAGGAGCTAACACCTGGCGGAAGCAGCGGTGGAGAATCAAGTTTAATCGGTGCTGGTGGATCTCGACTAGGCCTGGGTTCTGATATTGGGGGTTCAGTGAGGTACTTACAAATTAAAATGACATAATTTAATCTTGACTAAAAATATGTTGGAGCAAATTAAAAAAGCATGAAACCATAAACTTTAGAATTCCAGCGCATTTTTGTGGGGTAGCTGGCTTTAAAGGAACCTCGCAGCGTATTTCCGGCTTTGGATTTCGTGGTTCTTTACCTAATGTGATAGGATTGTTGGGGGTGCCAGGAATTTTTGCTCAAAGTGCAAAAATGCTTGCGAAAGCTTCAAAGCATATGTTAGAAGATGGAAAACAAAATAAATATGACCCTGTTGCATTGCCACTTCCATGGAATGAACAAGTAGGATTCTAAAATTGGGCTGCTATTTTGTTTGATTGATTGATGAGTTGTGATTAGTTTTTTAAAAAAATTGTATGACATGTATCATTGTAGATGTTTTCCAGCAAACGAAAGCTTCGAATTGGATATTTTACATCTTTACCATATTTTCCATTACTTGGAGATACTGAAGAAGTTACACTAAATGCCAAAAAAGCTTTAGAGTCTTTGGGACATGAGCTGGTGCCATTTGAGATGCCAGACAGTTCTAAAATGATGGATATGGTGTTTGACTTTGGATTTGCTGATAAGGGAATGCACATGGTGGAAAATTGGTAAGGAAGCTTATGCGTGTACTTTGTACCGTCGTAGCGTTTATCATAATCTTTAAGATCAATATTTTGTATTTCTTAGGAAAAATGAGCCAATTCCTCCAGCTCTCATGGTTAACTTTTTAATTTGCAAAGCTCCTGCATGGTTCAGAAGGCTTTTGGTTTGGATAATGACTTGTCCTATTACACCATTTCTTTACACCACACGTGGTGCAAGTATTATAAGAGGTAAGTACGACTTTTAAAGTAGGTAGCAGTTCTTTGACATGTATGCCTGCTATATAACCTTTGGTTTGGTTTGCAGCTGGAACAGAAAAATCTGGGTATTTGTGGCGTAGGATGGGTGACAGAAAAGCAATGATTGAAGAAATAACGACATCTTGGAGAAACCTTGAGTTGGATTTATTACTTACACCTACATTCCCATTTCCAGCAGTCGGACACAATATGCCAGGCCGCTTACAACGTACGTAGCGTAGGAGGATCCGAAAAAAATATAAACTTATATACTATTTCTATTTATCCTTGTTTTAATATGATGTGTATATCTATTTTAGCGGCTGTCTTGTATACAATGATATGGAATCTATTTGACTTCCCTGCGGGAGTGATCAAGTTTGGAAAAGAATCTTTAAAGAGGATTGATGAATTCAATCCCCAGGGGGACATGGTACTTCGTACTGCAAAAAAGGTGCCTACGCTTGCAACTATCAATATCAATAATGAATGTATATGTTGTGCTTAAGTTGTTTGGATTTTGAAGTTCTTGTTTTTGCATTCACACAGGCAACAAAATGCTCAAAGGATATGCCAATATCCGTCCAGTTAGTAGGTCTTCCATACCAAGAGGAACTAGTGCTGCGTGGATTAGTAGAGTTAGAATCAGTAGCGCCAGCAGTTTGATATTATGCTAAATCTTCCTTGTCAGCTCAGCTAGAAGCATACAAATATTGACAAATGCTGAAAATCATATAAAACAGTTAAACTATAAAAAATAGTGATGAAATTGTGGCTGTATATTTTACACATACACACACAAATTATTTTTGTAACAAAAATTCACATGTACGTAAAAGTAAATTCATTGTGTATGACGAATTAGACAACGAAAGATAAAGGTAACTTGGTGCTTCCAGATGACAGCTTTCAGCCTTTTATTACTCAAATCAAATATGTACTTATATAGGCATTTAAAATATAACCATTAAACCGTTCGTATTTATATTTATACAGTTGTACATGCGATATTTTTATTCTTTGTGTAATTATTATATTATTGTTCAATACTGAAAGTATTTGGTTTATTATCGTCTTTTCACATGAAAGAAAATTGGTTTAGATGGTCCCAAAGTTACTTCTGCGATTGTCTTTACCTCCTCCGGTTTTTGCAATGATGCTACAGAGTAATTTAAAAAGAATCCAGCCAAAACAACTTTTGTCAAAACTTCCCCAAGTCGTTTACCAATGCAGTTTCTTGGACCTAAACTGAATGGACAGTAAGCGTAAGGATGAATATCTCCTATCTTATCAGCAGCAAACCTCTCTGGTTCAAACTGTTTGGGATTTTTGTAAATTGATGGGCTCTGGTGAATTGCTGGTATGCATAATGCAACATCTGCACCGGCTGGAATTACAAGGTCAGGCTCTGAAAGTACAATTTTGAGAAATGTTTGATTCCTTTACGTGTGATTGAAAGCAGGTATTTACTCTTATGGTTAATGTAGGATGTCAGTTTATTCATACCCAATTCCACATCCGTATTAACTTTCCTCATCAGTAATGGTACAGAAGGGTACATTCTCAACGTTTCTTTGATGCATTGATCTAAAAATGTCATTCTGGAAAGATCATCTAGCGTTATTTCCGGAGTTTTGTTGTTACCGAAAATTTCCTTGAGCTCATTGTGCACTTTATCTTGAAGCTCGGGATAACTTCCAAGTAGAAACAGGGACCAAAGCATGGTCTCCGCCCCTGTATCGTGTCCCTAGACAGCGCATTTAATTATAATGAAACCATCATTTAAAAGTTTATGCTTATGCCTTATACTCTACGACTCAACCTTCGATAATTATACATTAGTTTTTTTGAATTAAGAAAAACTTACGGCAACCAAGAATGTCATAAGTTCACTTTTCATGTATTCATCCGTGATTTCATTTTCCGAATTTTCAGCTGCATCCAACAGCGTATCTATCAACGCTCCGCGACCGATATCTACGTTATTAAAAATATTCCGTTATAATAAAGTTGATTAAGCCAACTAACATAAATGCATAGAAATACAAACTAGATCTTACGTTTTTGATTTTTCATTGTTGAGCTTTCAGCAGATATTTCATTCGTGTTAATGTCACGTTGTTCTTGTCGCACCTTGCGCCTTTCACTAACAACCTGTGTTAATCAGTCAATGGTTTATAATTCTGAAAATTTAATTTTAAAAATGCTATCGTATTTAAAAATTAAATCCTGCATCCTTACATCATGAAAAAGCTCATTTGCTGCATCTTTGATATCTTGCTCGTAACGTCTTAAAGGATGAACTGCCCAAACCCATTCCCAACGAAGCCAAGGAGTAAACCAACGCTTTGATGTCATAACTTTGTTCCTACAATTAATAAATTAGTATCAATATAATTAAGTCATCATGTATGAAGTTATGCCATCCATCGACCTCAAAGTGAGTATAAAATTATTAAATATCGCATGATTTGCAAAATATAGGTTATATAAATGTTTTTTACTCACTTATGGCTAACTTCCAAATATTTTGTTGATGAATTTTTCAGTGTTTCTTTACTAATGCCAAAAATCGTTTCTGCAAAAACAAAACATTAGCACGTTAATATTTGGGGAATTCCTTAATACTTCCTTATAGTGTGTCAACAACTTAATTACTATAATTTTGTAATTTATACGTAATAGTACTAACCACATATGATGTCAAATGCGAGCCGATTAACAAAAGGGTGCAAGTTGGTAGGTTGGGATGGCTGCTCATCAAAATTCACGATTGACGACTCTTTCGACAAAATTTCATGGAATGTATGCAACATCTTATTGCAAACGCTCATAAAAATATTAACCATTTTCCCATTCACAGAGTTGATTAACAACCTTCGATGTGCTTTCCAGCTCGCAACTGTTAGGTAAGAAGAAATTACAATGTAAAGTAGCCTACTTTACTACGTTTGTATTTAGGTTATTAATGGTGTCGTTATGTCGTTATTTTCCAATTTACCATCTGCTGTGATAAGACCATTACCAATTAATGGCTTCAGCACATCATACAATTCAGTCTTTTGGACGTGCTCCTTCGAGCCCAAAATTTTCTAATTGAAAAAAAAACGTAAAGTTATAGTTAAATACATCCAATTTTGAAAACAACTCTGAAAGGACGAAATCATTAAGTCATTATCATTGTTTAAATTCCGTTTTACCTGCACATGGTCAGGGGATGATATGAAAATGACGGGCTCGTTCAGCAACCAAAGTCGAAAGCATCCGTCTTTAAACTTCTTTGTCCAACGGACTAAAACTTCAAGGATTTCTGAAAAATTTTCAAAAGTTTTTTAGACTCTGACTTTATTTTTTGTCTCTATATAATTGAGAATAGCTTATGCATACCTGATCGTGGTATCACAATTAATATAAGGGTTCCCAAGATGGGAATTGAAAAGGGTCCAGGAAATTTATCAATTCGCTTTCCAAACGCCTTCAATTTCAAAGACTGGCTCATGACGATCCATGATACAAGTAAAACACTTAGCGCCACAAGGGATGTATATACATTCATTTTTAAATCCCTACTTTCCAAATTGAAACCTTTTGAAATATCCATTTTAGTTGGAGTAAGTAGGTAGGTCGGGGCATGTAAAATGGAAAGTTGAAAACAGTTTACTTTCACCCACACTTTGCAAAAAAAAATGCTTACGAAACCATCTAATCAAAAATTAAACCCAAAAGATTAGGCCCCCGGATCTAACACTTCATTGGAAATTGGAATAAAGTGATTCGCGAATTAATTTCACAGGAGAGCTTTTCAAAGGCTACGAGCGACTGACTACTGGACGTGATGCCAAAGAATTTGACTGTGAGAATTTTTGCATGCAAATGTCTCTGAAAACAAAGGTGGTTGGTATCCCACTTGCTTGGTTTTTTCAGCTTGACATGTACCTATACTTACCAACTCATGTATTTTTTGCTTGGAATTCGATAGTCTTTCTTACTGAGAAGCCGACAGCTAACATTTTCATTTCTTTACTGGGAAGGGGGCAAATTGACTATACGTATAATTCAACAGTCTTTACTAAATCATAACGCTACATTAGAAGCTTCTTTATATTTCCGGAAAGCAAAAGTAGGTTTATTTACCGATTCTGAAGGGGTTTATGCACGTACATGGAAAGAACCAACAAAAACCTACGAGCTAAAGATCGCCTGCAAAGACATGCCATGCTTTACTAAACTTTACTTATGCTTGTTCATGTATTCGTGTTGTTGCCAAACAAGTAGTTTGTTAGTATAGCCGATATTATTCAGCATGGGAAAATTGCATTCTTTCAAAGTATAAAACCTAAATCTAAACCTACGTCATAATACGAAGCTTTCAGGTAAGAAGCTAGTAAACAACGATTATCCTCGTAAAAAACTTGTTTTCAGGTTTGACTTGGTCTTCTTGGTACTTGGTAAAAAGCTTGAGATTGGGATTGCGAGCTTGGTTGTTTACAATAATACAAACATATTGATTGTTTCGTCTTATGGATCTATATAATAATATACTTTTTAAGTAAGGTCGCACATTCTTGTAAGACAAAACTCACTCAGTACGTAGCAGTGTAGAATGGATTAGAAAACTTGGAAATAAACAAGGGATACTACTCGGAAAACTCTCATGGCAAATGGCTATGTTCGCCTGGTCTCCTAACTTAGCATCTATCTCTGGTTACAGGTAAATCAAATTTTGCAAGGGTAGAGAGAACTGTATAGCGAGTACTTAAGACGTTTTCTTATTTTATTCCGATAGGACAAACATGGCAATATGGCATGCTGGCATTCAAAACACGAAAAGAAAGAACGTTGGTTGTTGTTCTTGTTTGTCTTAAATTTCTGAACGAAAACGAAATCCTAGTTTTTTTTATAGATACAATCTTCTCGCCAGATTTCATTCGATTTGATGCTCCATTTACGCTCTACATCTACTCCACCATCCACCCTGTCAATGTCAAGTTACAAGTACGCTGTTAGTTGAATACCAAAAGGCTAAAAATGCAGGTTAAGTTCTTTCAAGAGCAAACAAGACTCTGTTTTTTTCACACGACACATCTACTGTGACGTGAGACATGTTGCTGACTTAGGCTTAGGAGCTTTGTGTTCATAAAAGCGTTATTATTGTTGATGGATGGGAGAGTTAGAGTTGCTGAATTATAAAAACTTAGTCAAGTGCCAATGCATTATGCTGAGCGCTTTTCATGTTGATTTGATGCCTCGTTTGCAGCAGGTACGACAGCTTAGCCAAATAGCTGAAGGGCAAAGATATGTCTTTGCTTGGATGCATTTAAAAACGATGGGCTTCAGTTTTGGAAACTACTTGATAAAAGCAAATATTTGCGACATTGGAAAGTTATTTCAATGCTTAATTTATCTTTATATAAATCAAAATATATTGTCTGTCTTGTCTACTGCACATAATTAGATGCACCCGACAAGTTTGAGCCACTCATTTTGAATCATGTAGAAGTTGTGGGAGCTTGAAGTTCATAATTTGGGGTGCAATTTTGACTCTGTAATTAACACCTTTTTGTAATTGCTTCATGAATACTTTGGGAAGAAGCTTACAGGTGTACATACAATTGTGTATTTAAAATTGACAAAAAGTTGATGACCACACACAAAATCCGGTTCAGTTTGGATATATACTGACATCAAAACAACAGGAGACTATACATAATTACATATATGTCAACCAACTAAAATTTCTATGTTAAGGTTCAAAATTAATTGTGTACAATGTAGAAAAGAAATTAAAAAAAGGATTTAAGTTTGGAGTTATTCAACCATCTCAAGTCAAGAATATTACGTGGAGAGAGTTGTTAGAAAGCCTGACTGACTTGGTAAAAACTCCCTTCACCCTTGTCAATTCTGTCATATTAACTAAAACTGCGATTTTCATAATGCTCCTAATCACTTCTGGTGTGTTTACGTAAACTGTTAAACATACCAATATACTAAACTTACGATTTTTAATGGACTTAATGCATACAATTTTAAGAAATTCGTGTTTATGGTCCTATAAATTATTTCATCTTGCCTTGCCCAACCAATCGAATAGCTGTCATTTCCTTGTTAATTTTTCCTTGGCTGCCAACGCCAAAGAAACTACTTAGGTTCGTTTGATAATCATATATTAGAGAGGGAGAAGTGAGGTAGGTATTATGCTTACTTCTCCAAGCCCCAAGCAATTCTCTTTTGTTGTGTAGATTATTAAGTGTAGTGTGACTATAAAAATATTAATATTTTATTACCGACATTAGAAGACACTTGGAGTAATTCATTATTTCCAGTTTACAATTTTCATGGTGTTGTTTTCACTATCTATAAATTAAGAATGGAATGATGCATCTCATGACGTTGATTTCAATGAGGTTGTTCTTGTTAAAATAAATACTTGAAAGAACGCTGTGAGTATCTTGTAACCTCTACAATAACAATGTCGGGGTACAAAAGTAGAATTTTTATTTACTAGGAGCGTCATTCATCAGGCACAAGTGGGTCTGCAAACTTTATAAAATTCTCCAAAAGTTTCATTCCAATCCAACATGGATTCAGTAGGTTATTCCGAGTACACAGCATATCACATGAAATGCATCAACGCGTTTAGATGGACAGCTTTATGCAGATCAGTAATTAAACGTGACGGTAGTGGTGGCTATCGAGTGAAGCCGTCACCAATATTAAGTCAATTTGTTTGGTATCTGTATTTCTTCAACTCGATTGGAAAGCTGATATTTTTGTCACTTGTCGTTACTGATCATTTTGGTGAAATTGAATTTCTGGATAAAATTTGTGCCATGGACTACATTTTAATTGGAGTGATGGTCCTCTTAGCTTACGTCATTTGGCAGCGATATCCACTTTACGGTAAAAAGGAAAATCCAGTGAAAGAAATATTTTTTTTAGAATTGAAAGGGAAATATTATAAATCTCAATGTCTCAATACCTTTTCCCTTGGATTTGCTAGAGATAATACACAGACTATGGGAAATCGAAGCCAGGATCTACTTCAGTTTGGGCTGCCCCAAAGATATCAAATGGGAAGCACAGGAGAAACATCCCAGGAAGAACTTGACCGTCGATTTTGTATCTAAAATGTGTGGGTAGTGTGTATATGGTGTGGGAAGGGAAAATATGCGAAGAATATGCATCTCTTACGCACTAAATAAAGCATTGATTTCGATGCTTCCCACAATCGGATTTCTGGAAAAATTCGGTGCATATTATGTGGGGGAAATGCGTGGGTTTGTTGCATAATAACTTTCATACAATTATAAGCGGTCTTCTTATGCTGATAATGCATGGGAAACGCGTGTAAAACTCTCCGATACCGACAACACGGCTACGCATTCAATCTCTAAGTAGACATTATCATTACCATTGAGTGAATGTGAAGCTTCTTATAAGCCCGGCTGTATACAAGTGACATGCATTTGTTACATTTTTTGTACATTGCATGAACGGCTGGCATTGATCTAAACTCCGTAAACAAATTTCATCACACAAGTCCAACTTTAACTTCAACTACTATTCGCAAGTGCTTCGGGGACTATGTTTGTAATTGTAGAATTCCCCGATGAAGGAGCAGTGCAGTTGATACCAGTTAAATGTTTACTAAAGGACAAACGGCATTGTTTTTGGCCACCAACACCACCTGGGAATCGCATTCGGGATCAAGCAAAACCGAAAAAGGATTGGATCAAGTGCCCTGTCAGTGTAATATCACAGAAACCAATTAGTAAGTTACGTATGTAGTCTATTGATTATTTATTGATAAACTGCATGTAAAACAAAACTGTAATGGGGAAATGTAGGCTGGTGTATTGAAATCATGTATGTGAATTGTTGTTAATTTCTAATTTTAGGTGACTATTCGAAAGCGAGAGCTCATGAGGCACTGAGCCACCTCTCACACACTTAGCCGAGGTTAAAGTTGAAAGTAGCAATGACTGTTCCAGTGACGACTCCCCATCAAATAAAATAAATTTGCCGGATTATGAGCCTGTGGAAAATCTTTCCGATCCTGATTTTGACCGGAGCTTCAATGATCAAGAAGTATTGAGTTTGCTTCAACAAACCCGTAAGTAAAACTGCACGTATTATATCGAATATCGTTCAATACACATAACTAGTCTGCTTACTTAATAGTCACATTATTAACAGACTCCCAGGAAGTTGGATCTGACCATTTACGTCCAGTTCTTCCTGCCCCGTTCCATCAAGAGCCTTCATCGACATTGAATAAAACACCCCATCAGCAACCAATTTCGAAGAGCAGTGACAGACCACCATCTGAGCCTCAACCTATTGATTTCCGTGAAGCAACCGATGCCCTTATGCACTTTCCAATGCAATTATGAAGTGTATAGAAATGACCTTTGTAAATTGTAAAACAATAAAATGTATTGTATAAAGACATTTCCAATTTTTGATTTATGCATAACGTCAATCATATATAAAGCGCATTTTTGATGCATAAAATGTTAGTATAAGTGGTGGGTACGTATAAAAAATACGTGTATAAAGTGTGTGTATCCGGAGTGGGAAATGCATGTTTTATTCACCGGGTTTATGCGTATTTTACGCACACTTTACATGCGTAATAGATGACACGCGTTTTATGCGCATAACCCGCTGCCAACTCCCACACGATTTAGAAATCACAATCCCACGCATTTCCTACGCATATTCGACACCTTTGATCTTCCTGGGATAGTGTCACCGTTTGGTCTCACTTGTACGTAAATTAGGGTAATATTTTGAGAAAGTTTGAAATGAAAGAAAGTTTCATGATGATTTAAAGGTTTTTTTTATTAGGATTCTAACATGTATTGGCTGCTGCTCTCTTACAATTCAGTTTTACGAGGCTCCAAAATACTGTGTTTTTACTTACTCAATCATTGAAGCAGATACCTTTATTCTTCGAATCCTATTCTGTTTCCACGAAATCCTCTTTCTTTCTCATGGCTGGTCTGCAATGTCTTGCTCAAATGGCCTGTGCTCCTTTGAAGCTGTAAACCTGTCATTGATCATAAAGAAGATGACTGAAGCAGTGAATGACCTCAGTAAAGTTAGAAGGATTGGTGGAGATGACTTCGAAGTTGAAAACAGACAAAGGGATCATCAGCAGGATGAAGCAAAATATCAATATAATGGAAGTAGTAGTAGCTATCCAACTACTCCAACAACAGAAAGTCAAACGGAGAAAGGAGCTGCTGCTGCTGCTGGGCAAGGGGCGGTTGCTCAAGACTCCCGACTTTATGGGCTTTCTGGTCGTCATAAAAAGCATGGCAATAAACGACAGTCAGGTCGAATAGCGTCGGGTCAGCTTTCCAATGGCTATGATTTTAAAGCTATTCTTTATGATTTCCAACAACTTTGGTTTGCAGCAGACATGTTTAATGCGTGGGTGGGCTATAAAATAGTTGGGTTGAGCATTATCGCATTTTGCCAGTATATTTCCAGCACTTGCATGGCATTCCAGGTGTTAAAACTGCCTGGAACTGGACTAAGTGATATTTGGTAATTAAACTTGTAATTTATTTGCAAATAAAGAAAAAACCACTAAAGTTGCAGCTACAAATAATAATAACAAGATTTGTTATATTTAACCCTTTATCCCACAGGTTTTACATCCAGGACTGCACTGTAGCTGTCTATGTGACTTTCCGTGTTTTTGACTTCATGTCAATAGTGCTACCAGCGTCGGAAGAGTTTATGGATGCTGTCAGAAAATATATGGCAGCTCAGAGGATAATTAATGGTCACATTCGAAAATTTCATCGAACTCTTAGACCAGTCAGTTTAAAATTAGGACCTACGCCTTTACGCAAGGAAGCTGTTTTGGAGACGATGGAGATGCTATCCAGTTATTATGTCGTTGTGGCTTTGTGGTAGAAGAGGGGGAAAGTTAACCAAAGAGCTGCTGCTGCTGGTTGGTATGAAAGTCCATGATTTAACACTGATCTGCCAAGGCAGAACAGAACAACCTTTCACTTGAATTAAGCCTGTAAGCTTGGCTCTGAGGTTAGAATTTGTTAGATCCTAAAATGGATGGTGGCTTACTAAAGAAAGATATCTCACTCTTTTGCAATGCTTAAAAGCAAGCAAGCTAATAAGTTTACATTAAGGTAATTTGCATGTAAGAAATATATAAATTGCAAGTTTGTAAGACTTTCATGCTTGTGTAATAAAAACTTTATGCGTAATTACAGACCTGCATGGTTTATGCGTAGGTTGCTCGGTTGTTTCATTTATGCAGTTTGGTAAATATTCCATCATAACTCCGAAAACCGATTATATTTTGCAGGCCTAGTTCTTTAATGGTAGTGTAGCGGGTGTCCTTTCGATATTCCTCACTTCCATTCATCTTTCTTTCCACAAAACAAACCAATTCATTAATGAAAGGTAAAGCTGTTTATTCCACCACCAACCAAATTAGCTACCTACATCTTATATTATTAAAGTAGAAACCCCAGATGACTGATAATAGTCCCTGCAGGTTCATTAATTACTGCGAAACACCATCACTTACAATTTCTTCGAGTTAGCCATTTCTCTAAACGACTTTTGAAAAGTTTGCACATTCGTACTTCTATTGAGTTTTCTCTATATGTGTATTTCACTGGAAGTAACAACTCTCTTGGGGTCTCTGTGGACCAATTAATTCCCCTTTCTGTTAAATTCCTTCAGAGTTGAACAGTGTGTGCAAAATGTGGGGACCATTTTAGGAAAATGAAAGTATGGTGGTGGATTTCACCGCTTTTATTCAGTTGGTTTATGTTGTCATGCATAGAAATTATTATTTGACCCGTACAAACCAAATGAGCACGAAGAGTACCACATAGTATAGAGAATCTCGTAGTTTCATTTCATGTGGTTCGTCAACTTTTTTTTTACTGGAGTTCGTGAAAACTTTTATGGGAAGATACAAAATATGTGTGAGGAAGAACGAGCTCCCACACATTCTTTCAGAACTTTCTCTCCGCACGAGTCAAATATTTAAATGTAACTACTTTACTACAAAACGGACAATACAGTACAGTGGTGAAGGGAAATCAAGTGAGTTTTCGCATTCACCACACCACAATAAGCCAAAAAAAAGTAGGAGCGGCAAGCTGCGTAATGGGAAAATCTCTGAATGTCCTTTTGATGCGTTGTGAAAGCCTCCCAAGAAGAAAAGTAACCACACACGAGGACGATACGACAGAAAGACAAAATCCGAGATGAAAGCTGTAGGATAAACAGGAGTAGGCACATATAAAATGTACTTTTAAATTGGAAAGTCATACATAAAAAGGAATTTTAGCTCTGTGTGAAGTGAAAGTCCTTTTTACTAACGGTGGCTGGCGGTGCGGTGGTTGCATAAGCTTTGCTAGATTGAATTTAGAATGAGATGAGAAGTAAACTCCACGGATTCCATGTACCTATACAGACGGATCTGCTTCAGTGATGTTGGTAAAGTGAGTACAGCTCACAGTTTGAGTCCGCCAGCACTTTGTACTGGTACAAGACTGGCTTTTGTCTTTTTGCAAAAGATCATTTGTTCCAACTTTGAAAATGTAGGTCCCTCTCTTTCTCTCTATTTTCATTCCCAACTAAACTTAAACAAAACTACACGTCATGACATACACATACATATATGCGTCAGAAGAACGGAGGCAACAGAATGTAAAAGTGAAAGCCCTGTAAACGCGTTCATTCAAATTTGCTCAAGTCTTTAAAACAGTCACCAAACACGTACCTAAACTATACAACTAAAAATATACCTACAAAGGGAATTTAATGAGCTAGCAATAACAACTTGAAGCAAAGGCATCTTAATAGAATGTAAATATTTAAAACAAACGTTTAATATTTTCTTAGTGAGTATCAAAAATACGCCTTGGGCTCGTATTCAACATTTGGAGCAAGACTCACTTATAACCTCAGAAATAAGGAAACGTACCCGGACGGACGGACACGCAAAGCAAAATAACAAACTAGCAACAAGTTACTGACAGTTAATATGTATGCATTGAAACATTCTAAACTCCACTAAATGTGACTTTCTAAATGTGAGCATAAAAGACTACCCTTTCTTTTTAAGCGTAAAACATAACTACATATATAGCATCATTCCCATTCCACATCTCCACTATATTGGTCCATATAAAGAAATGTAATGAATGAACAGAATCCAGCATCTGAGCAACAGCGCAGACAAAACGAGCCAGAGTCAAGAGAGTGAAACAGTCGAAAAAGATAGACAAGACGAACATGATGCAAACCAAAGAGGATTTTGAAACCGCCTGTATCTTGTCTTATTCCTTGTATATGTCTATACCAAACCAAACCAGTCCATTTGCTTACTGCAGTTTTTCCCAACCTCTATTCCTACTTCTACCATCCAACTTGAACATTCGAACAACCAGAATCATAATATTATTTGTAGCTCTCGAACGCTTCCTCGTCATTCGTACTCCTCTGGTTTGTGACTTATATAAAGAATAGATCGCATTTTTAACGAGTACACAACTCCAATCCAATCCAAGCCAAACCAAACCATCTCAGCAGCACTAGTCTAGTACACACACGCTCTTGAAAATGGAAATCATCAAATCCTTCCAAAAACACTATTACCATAGAATACAGTCAGTCAGTGAAAACTGTCTTCTGCAGCAGCATACAACACATGCCATGATGCCAGCCACACTGTTAGGGAGAAGTATATTTATGTAAATAGCTAACATGAGAAATGTATGAATGTATCTGTGTACCTATTTGCTGATGCAATGATGATGATGATGACATGAGATTTGTCGTGGGCTATGGTTTATGCGTTATTGCATCAGGCTCAGCTGGTCAGGGCAATGCACTGCATTGACCCAGTGTCCCGTTATGTTGACATAACGGCAGCGTGGGAACGACCAATGACCGGTCAAGTACCCACTATGGTGGTGTGATCGGAGTTGCAAACGTTTACATATAATTATGTAATCTTGTGAGTAGTATATAAGGTAGACTGAATAAATGGAAAGGGACGGTTGGATCCCGAGACAACACCAATAATCATCAACAGTAGTGCTCCTCCGTACACTCATTTCTAGTCATACGCAACATCATATTTTCCGAGCATAATAGTTCCTAACAAGTTGGTGGAGATTGGCTTTCGTTCTATCACCTCTCCTTTACAGAACAAGCGAGTGTTAAAAATATTTAAAGTTTTTTTTTCTTCTTTTCACAAGTTTCCGAATTTCGGACTCGGGAGATAGTTTGGTCCGCCAACCAGTTAAAGTGAACTCAAAAAATCTGAGTTTCTCGTATTTCCCCAGTAAACTTTTAGATTTCGGGCACTAGAAAGTTAAGCTATTATGGCTTCAAATGGTCCCGTTGAAATTAAATTTAACCGCACGCTTACTAAATCTAACTTGAAGGAATTTATCTTCGAGTTACAGCTATGGGGTAAACTTTTCGGTCATGAGGAGAAGCGTTTGAAAGCACTTTTGCCTCTTGTTATAGAGAATGAACTGGCGAAACAATATCTGAGCATTCACAAGGAGCAGTTGGTGGATGACAAAATATCATTTGGCCAGTTTACGGAATCTTTTATACGTAACTGTCCCATGGAAGAAGATGAAGCATTTGGATTAATAGAAGTCTTGAGTCAATACCAGCCACCCGAGATGAGACCGTCCAGATTTTTGCAGCGAGTACGATTTTTACTCCGTGACGATTGGGATGACGATAAGGAAGCAGATTTGGTGAAGGTAATGATTAGGCGGCTCGATAGAGGAATTGGCATGTACATCACTTGCAAGGGAATTCCCGACACATACGACAAGCTTATGAAAATCGTGAATGAGTACGAGTCCAATACACCCAACACTGAGAAGAAAGATGTCGTACCTACCAGTGGGTTGGTTAAACAAATATTTGCAAAGGACATACAGAAAATGGAGGAGGAGCGAACCATCGCCTTTCAAGAAAGTATGAAAGCTCTTGCAAAACTAAATCAGCAGCTCGACGAGGCATTGACTCTTCAAGAGGAAGAAGCGAGTGGTGGACAAGACGAAAATGAATTTCCTGAGGATGACCGGGACTACTGCGAAGACTGCAGAAATAACTATATGGAGGCTTACGACTGATTTCAGCCCAGCTAGGGTGACCGCTTCCTATAAACGAAAGGATGAACAGGGATCAACGTTTGGTAAATTATAATACTATATATGATACGTAAGTTTATGGCAGAATTCAGCTCACGATGTGGTAAGATTTTTTGCACATTAATTGGTTTGGTACTGGTGCTGCATAGCATCCGTTTGATTGCTGCAATACGCAGTGTTATTATGAAGCAGTTAGGTACTGTAGTATGGCAATGCATAATTACATTGTAAATCTGCAAAGGAAAGACGGTTCTTATAACTTGAACATGTTTTCCCGTAACATATAACAAGCTGTAGATGAATTTGCATAATTTTCGTTGTGTGCCCGGTTAACTCAGTCGGTAGAGCACGAGTTTTCCTTAGCAAGCTCGGTTTTAGCTGTAGTTTTTTATGTCATCGCATGATTTTACGACGTTGGTACCGAGTGCATTTCGAATTCATTAAGTCAATGACCTGCTGAACGACTTTTCACAAGGCATTATAGTTGGATAGCAAAATTTGTAAGAAGCTTAACTTCACAGAGGAATAACGATTATTTTTGAGAAGAATAAACACATCTGAGTTCGTGGCCACGACGCTTTTAAAGTTTTCTGTGTGTATCAAGGTCTGTGAAGTGCACATCACAGTTGTCCATGATTGCAGTTGACTTACAAAGCCAGATGATCATGTTATGTATATGTAAGAAGGTTGAGACAAATAGGTATCATATCCAGATTCTGTGCTAATTAGTGCATAAGCTGAGATCTATGTTACAGGAAATTAATCCAGATCGGAGGCGTTTCTTTCGGTGTAGTTATGACCAATGAGCTGTGACTATGTTACAGGCAATATGAGATTTTAAATGAGCAGCTGGATGACTGATTTGACTCTCTTGTTTTCTTGCGTATCTGGGAAACAATTGGTTTTTACAATGAATGAGCAGTCAGAATTCGGTATGAATTGGAGATATTCGTCGAAATTTTGAGAATAGAAACGTTTGTTTCTTTTGAGCTTCTGTGAAAAGGTAGTTGACTTGTGATTTTGTTAAATGTATGGCATGTAGTTTTGTGATATTTCATGCTACTAATGCCCGGGTATTGAGAGACTTTACATTTCGGAACTATTTGGAATTCGGTACGGTATCACATGCATCATATTATACAGCTTTAAAAGGTTGTTGATACTGGTAGTTTTGCATTTTTTTTCAGTGTGACCATTGCTTGTGTAAATTATGGTGATATGGAGGTATGTATAAGTAGGTATTTACTAGTTTTATGTTACACGGAACGCTGGTGTAATTCGCCTGTGGTTCGGTCAGGTACAATTAGCATGAAATTAATATAAATACAACACGGTTACTATAAGACATTCTTTTCTGATGCTTTATATAACTTAGTTTTGGTATATTTCTATGCTAATCCTTCGTTTTTTTTGGTATTATAGGTACATATGGGTAATTGGACGAATTGTATTTTGATGAGTGCACTACCTAATTGTTTTTCAAATGACTTTTATTGTAATTTTTAAGTAGCCCAGTCGCATGCCTGAATATTGGATCAGGCCACAATTTTGAGATAAGTCCCTGTTGCCAGACAACCCCTAGGTCAATGTTGGCTTCGATCACATCCGTCAACCCATTCTAAGGACGTTGTTGCAGTCCATTGGATTTACTACTCAACTTTATCTGCGTAATTTGCGGAGCCCAGAGGAGCGTTGCAGGTGCTACGCTACGTTTGGTGGAGGTGAACCCCCAGGATCCCTTAAGTCCCCAAAGAATTTCATGATTTTGCAAATTTTCATCTCTTTCAAGCATTGACTAGCAGCACCCAATGGCGACCATGATCTGGATTCTCGATCAAGCATATTTAATTTAGCATTATAATTTATAATATTATAAACGTGATTTGTATTTGATTAGGTAGTTATAGCAAACTAAAATGTAATAATTAAGAATATAGGTTCTGTAATGGTGATAAGATGCTTGTAGGATTGATAGCTAAGTAGTTGAAATTATAGATATATCTCACAGTGAGTTGTTATAATAAGTCTATGTGAGCGTGTTATTGTAATTTAGGTTTGTAATTAATTATATCCCCAACACATCATTTTTAGAATTTAGTTGGGAAAAGTAATTAACTAGATTGTATGGTTTTTCATGGTTACGTTAAATATATTTGATTTAAGTCACGTTTCGTTATTTTTGTTAAAATAATATATTACCTTAAGGGTTATAGGTATATCTGGATAGAAATAATTATCAGCACTGCTTCAGCAGGAGCTGAAGCTTTTCTGTGTGTTGGTGTGTTAGGGAGAAGTATATTTATGTAAATAGCTAACATGAGAAATGTATGAATGTATCTGTGTACCTATTTGCTGATGCAATGATGATGATGATGACATGAGATTTGTCGTGGGCTATGGTTTATGCGTTATTGCATCAGGCTCAGCTGGTCAGGGCAATGCACTGCATTGACCCAGTGTCCCGTTATGTTGACATAACGGCAGCGTGGGAACGACCAATGACCGGTCAAGTACCCACTATGGTGGTGTGATCGGAGTTGCAAACGTTTACATATAATTATGTAATCTTGTGAGTAGTATATAAGGTAGACTGAATAAATGGAAAGGGACGGTTGGATCCCGAGACAACACCAATAATCATCAACAGTAGTGCTCCTCCGTACACTCATTTCTAGTCATACGCAACATCATATTTTCCGAGCATAATAGTCCTAACAACACGCATCCAGCCATCTAACATCTCTCAACTCCTTTTTCCTTCATCATCCTCTACTTCTCTACATCTTTCTATTCTTCTATAATATAACACAACCTACCAATTTCGAGCAACTAGCTGCTGCCGCTGCTGCTTCTGCTAGTTGCTCCTTTTTCTCTCAAATCCAAAAACTCGAGAGCAGGAGTTCACCAAGAATATCAGTAAAAGCACGCTAGCACCACTGAATGGGAAATGGTTGGGAGTCAGTCGAAAACAAGTTTGCAACAAGATATCACACACACACACAACGCATCCCATCGCCTTGTACGTACATTGTAAGTAGACCATACCAATACCAAACCATACCGCTGCTATTGCTATATCACACACAAACTTGGGAAAAACAGAGTGAAAATAGAAACGGAAGAAGAAAGTAAGGAAATTTAGGTTGGTTGAGGAAGTAAAGAAAACAAGTTAGAATATTTTACTTGATACAACCTCAAAGTTGGTTATTATTATCATCGTGCTACTTTTTCATATTTAAAAAACATCCTTTTTCTTATCCTCAGGAAGTGAACGACCGGCAACCCGAAAAAAAAACATTATAAAAGAAGAATAACGACAGTATAAAAGTGGTATTATCCCGTCTAGTCTTCTTCTTGCTAGGAAATCCTGACACGAGGGCATTTACTATTGCAAAGAAAACAATAAAAGGCTTGAAGGACCTTAGAGAGTCCTTATACCCCTTTGATTATATATCATATTTTGTAAGTGGTAGTACATAATAGTGGTGGTGCCATTTGTGTTGAAGTGAAGTAAATACGTAACAACGTAATGCATACAAACATTACATATAGTTGACAATGATTCTTTTTTTTTGGTAAAGTCCAGTTTATGCCAAACATAGTGATAACCTGTCTTCTGGTGTGTATCACATTTTTCTTCCTTTCCTGTTCTAAATCCCTGTGAGGGAATATTTGTTGGGGAGGGAGGGAAACAACAAGGTGCAAGTGAAAGTAAAAGTCAAGAAGCGACACGAAAAAAATAATACATTTCGTTTTTGTCACACTAATATATTCACATTCAAGCCAAGCCAGTGATACATACATACTTGTTGTGTTCTTTGAAGGGAAAAGGAAAAGAGAGAGAAAGTAAAATAAAACTTATGCTGTTTTACCACACCACTACAAACTACTTGTGACAGGGAATGTGACGGGAAAAACAAAAAGGTGAAGCCAAAAGCGCGGAGAAAGCAGAAGAGTAATAACATTATTACAACATATAACTAATGTACACAACAAGGACGCTTAAAAAGTACAACTTTTATGCATATAATGAGTAGTACATCCAAAAGCATAATAAAAAATGTTTTCTGCTCATGTTGTTGTTGTTGAAGAATTCTAATGATGGTTGCAGCTAATAAAATTAACAGAGTTGAGTGAAAGCGAGCAGATATTACGTACACAAGAGTATTTGATAAGGTAAGATGATAAAAATAAACTGTATACCCCATGTCACATACATAGTTGATAGTATATGTGCATATTAAATGTAAACAGCATAAACTACTCACAACTCGTCATTTATTATTAATGAACGCAAAATATACCAAGCCCTCATCATCACCACGTCCAAGACATAACACGTCACAGTTTTCATGAATATATGCATTATTTAAATTAGCGGAAAAGTAAAATTTCGGAAGGAAAGGAGTAAATAAACAACAACACACAATGTGTGGTCGGCTGCATGTGACATGATTAATGTTGGCTTGTGTATGTGCTGGAAAGTCGTATAAATTTTCATAAAACTATTGTCAAACTGCCGTTACTTTAAAACGCCATATGGGTACCTGCCACCTGGTTGATAATTTTATATAGATACATGTAGAATATAGCGTTTTTCATAGAAAATTGGAGGATTTGTACAAAAAAATGCATGGTTAAACAATGTAACGTATCCTTCCTGTCAAGGTTAGAAAGTCCTTTTGTACGTGTTTACTAAAAGGAACGTGGTGTTTTTGGTTTTTTGCATGAAGAAAGTATCATGCTCCAGGGAAAAACAATGGTAACACGCAGAATGCTGAGTATAAAAAGTTTTCACTCACACAGAAAGTTGAATCCTTGACGTTTATAAAAAAAAAGTTTAGATATTTTGGTTTTGATGTGGTCCACGGTCCACTGCTTGTAATGTCCTTTTGCATTTTCCAACATGGAAGCGGAAGTTCCTTTTGGGAAAGGAGTGCACTCATGTTTGTACATGCAAAAAATGTATTTTGAAGGATAAATATTTTCAGCTGCATCTACTTGTTAAGCGGAAAGCCTTATAAGCTGCTGTTGTTGCTGGTTTAGAATTAAATAGCTCGTGACTGTGACCCTTGCAGATTATATGCAAATCCGATCAACCTATTTGTCCGTTTTGTTATCGTATTAGAGAGTAAACCAATTCCAACGAAACTGCAACGGGCAGACAAAAGCATTTCCTAATATTTGTCAACTATTTTATATCAAATTTGACGTTTTCGTAGCGAGCATTAGTTCCTCATGCATATATGATTTGAATTAACTTACGTAATCCTGTTTAATGAGCCACAGAGGCATGCATTATTTAATTTATAAACGTCAACGTGAATTTGCGCTCTGTTGTTTTAAATATGCATAGTGCATTTTGCCGCAGGTACTTACTCAACTTGAGATCAGTCAGATATCCCCAAATTTACATGCATATATACTTTTGTAAACGAGGGGAACCCTGAAGCTATATCTTGTACCCTATTATTATCTCATGTCTCTTCGTCGGTCGCTTTAGATTTTACTGCTTTTATCTCTCATCCCATGAAAATTATTCATTTGACAATTTCAAGTCCCAAAAGCTTATTGTTTGTTTGCTTGCTTGCTTCCCGTCCACTGATGACCTAATTTTCACAGTCCAATTCGAGGACACAAACCATCAGAGTCCACTTTCTACTCCACCACCTAAAATGTAAAAAGCAGGGTAGAATTATCATGCATACTACGTAGTTATCGACCCACATGGACCACTATATATAAGCCGTCAAATGCTAAAATAATACAGTATCCTATTAATCAGTATATTTAATCGCAGTATTCACATTCACACGCATGAATGTTGTTTCCCCGTGCTAAAGCTCAAGTTCCAATAATCATGTCGACAACGATACCCATTAATCTCATCACGAATAGCTGACTTATTCCATTCCACTGAAGAGATCCAGGAGGATGTGGTGCATGTGAAGGGGATTAATAAATTAAGTGCATAATGTACAAATAAACCTGTCACATATTCTAACTTTGCAGAAAAAGTAATGGATTCTCTTATAAACTTATTGTAGTTTCTACTACCTCTAAATATCATATCATATCGGAAGTAGGTTGCAACCATAAAAACAGGACATAAACCGAATGAAGGATGAACATATGAAAAAACCTATGAAATTCTTTTTCCGAGTTGGTTGATGAGACGAAAGAAAACTTTGGATAATATGTACTAGTGTAGTTTGTTGTTGTAGGTGTGTAGTTTGCCATATGTATTGGCTTATTCACTCAAACTGTCATGTCATATAGTCATGCCATGTTATGCCATGCCAATGCCAGCAAACAGAAAAAGAGACTCCGCAGAGTTCTCGCAGGAAACACGGCCAAGGCTCTGAAACTTCGAGGAACGAGGACTCAAACTGTTTTTATTCGTAGAATGTAGAAAATAAGCAAAAAGAAAAATAAACATGGGGATGGAGTGCAGTCGCAGTCGTAGTGCCATGTGTACTCGTATTATTGTGCATTATATAAGCTCCAATAAACCTTCTTTTTATGTAGGGATTCATGCAAGCAATAGCATGTTATCTAAAGAAGCAAGTTGTATTAATGCACTATTTTATTGGAGAATCTCTTTTAAGCTGTGGTCACTTTACTTATCGCATCGCATCCCATCACAGTATGGTTGTACCACCTTTTGTGTATTGTAGTTGGATTGTAGTCACAAGATAGTCCTAAAATATTTCGGTAGTCTTCATCTGGATTAGATTCACTTTGTTCCCGTTCCTTCCTTCCGAATCCCCCTGTCATTAAGGGCGAATCTGACCATCAATCCGTATCTAAAAGCGGAGACCATTAAGTAGTATGCTCATACACTTGCTTGCTTTTGCTCCTCCGCGTCTGCTTCCGTGATGTGATGCCCTGGTCTGATAATATTGATGTTTATGTTGATGCTACACACACTGCTACGAGTCGTCTCTCTTCACCGTAGTTTTCTGATCAGGAGATCGAGAGAAAAAAAAACACGTCACATTTGGGAAAACTACTTACCATGAACGGAAAGTAGTTGAAGTAATCCATGTCGAGATAGGTAGAGAAGGAAGGAGGAGAACAATAGAAATGAAAGAAGAAGAAGAATAGCAACCAACAGTTAGTTGACATGACTAGTCTACATTATGAATCTATATAGACCTTTTTCTACATAACTACATTTCCTGCATCTACAAAATAAGTATAAAAAAAGCATAGCCCCAAAAAACTGGTATGCGCTTGGCTTTTTATGTGTGCGTGTGTTCAATGTTTAAGCTGTTATATATGTATGTTATGTACGTCTTGGTCTTCCTTTGTGCTACATCTGTTCTGATGAAGCATCGTGCTCAAAACAGTTGTTGCAAAAAAAGAGACAATATGCTGAACACTGTTGACTCTCCTATCTACCTACCTAGAATCTAGAATGTTGCTGATTCTTTGTGATGGATGTGGTTCAATAAAGACTTGGGTATATAATAAAATAATGGAGCCATGCAAAAAAAATGACGAAGAAAGCCGATCGATTTTGATGTGGTTTTTAGTCCATATCTTCTTTCCCTTCTTTGTATGCGAGTCTATGTTGTTTTAGTGGGAAAAAGTGAAATAACATATTTATGCCATTAATTCGGATTTATGTTGAGGACCTACTATCTTGTCTAATCATATAGAGCTGTAAGTTATGTCGATGCCTGGAAATCGGCTCTATTGGGTTTGGATGGCGGAAGTTTGTTTGGTTTGACGAGTTTCATAAGATATGATGGGAAAATTTTATCCGTCTTGCCGTGTTTACCAAACGACATACTTGACTATATGTACTCAACTTTCATATATTTGGACAGGCTGACAATTTTACCAGTTGAATGGCAAAAAAGAAAAGGGAAGAAGTTATCTATAGCATAAGTGGTATAATCAGCTCTCCAAAAAGCTTTTCCAACCATTCCCGAAACAACATGAAATATTTAAAATGTTTACATGGGGAGAAAGCCCAGTTAATCATTAATCAATTGGTTGGCCGTTGGTCCGTAGGTGAAGGCAAAATCGATCGATGAAGGTGTAGGGGAATCTTAAAATCCTTTTGATGTATGAAAAGCTGATTACAGATAACGTGATGTTTACCAAAGCATATATTTATTATGAAGAGCCCATAAAATATATTTGGTTCCTTTTAATGAGGAGAGGAGTGCACTTGATACAATATTTTTAAACTTTTTTTTACATCTCCTTTCACTTCCATATAAATCAATTACGGGTGAAAAGCTCAAAGAAATTAGTTTCCAGATTATATATATGTATTTTTTACTTATGTAAGCTTCAAGAAAATAATATAATTAATAGCTTTATTTTTATCAAACATTCTTTCATTTCATACCATCCGGCGAAAAAAAAAGTTCCAAAAGCTCAACTAGTGCAACAGACACTGCCAAAAGACTACCAGGACCAGGACCAGGCTACGTGACAGAAAGTAATAATTTTCTCGAGAAACTCCGAAAGAGCCCATTTCTCACACATAAGCCACAACCGACAGCATGTAGTATGTGTAGTGCATGCACAGAGTGAAAGTGGCAGGGTGATGGTGATGTGATATGTTCATTTCATACATACATGCTAACATTTTACCTATCATTATAAAACAGCCATAAAATATATGAAGAAAAGCTGTATTACTTTCGCTTCCTTACCTCATCATTCTCTATTTACTTCACGATCATAATACCTTATCTTGGAAGAAGAAGCGACGCACACATCCAAATATATTGAGTGAAATGAAAGTAATAATAATTTTAGTGACGGAAATGAAGGAATCTGAGAAGCTGATAGAAATAGAAAGCAACTACGTACGTATCGTGAATTGTGAAGAGAAGATATAATATTCTCCTTCATTATTACACGGCGTAGTGATTTAAGAAGATGATTACGATGAAGAAAGAACAAGTTTTGTGTATGCTTTTTGTTTGAACGTATGAATCTGCGTCATTGTGTGTGTAACTGAAACTTTCTCTTAATTTTCTTGCCTATTGAAGCAAAAGCAGAGAGAAGAACAGGATACGCTACAGTGGGTGCCTACCTTCAAGATTAAATATCCATGTTGGCAGGATTATTATTTTGTGTATGGTACGGTACAAAACACATATTTACAACAAGATGAGGAAAGCTGCGAATGACAAAAAAACACTGCATTACTGAGGGTTTATTAATGTTCACCAGTAATCCTAACAAAAAACGGAGAAGAACTTTGTTGGGAATATGAGAGGGGGATGCTATTGAACATTGAACACTATCAACTCTCCACAATATTATTTAAAGCGTATATTTATATCTATAGTAAATATGCATATAAATGGATATATGGTGCATTATGTACAGGAAAAATTGGACATTTTACTATTTACTACAACATTGTAGCAGATCGTGCAGAGTTGAGTTGAGAGCAGTTTAGTGCTTTGGCACAGATTGATTATTACAGTAATTAAGACGAATTGTTTCCGCTAAGTTGACTTGACATCCTTCTTTCCGTTCCTGACAACTCACAATGTACTACTACTCACACAGTAGTCACATGCTAAGCCCTCCTCTTACATATATTTTTTTATCTGAGTATCCATTTATTCATGTCTTAATAACTGCCACACATTTACTGAACCGGATAGACTTCCTCCTTTCTAGTTTCAATACCACTACTACTACTCACTACTCCTCTCATTTTAGTAATGGGCTTTGACTTGACTTGATGCTCACTTCTTTTAAAAGCCGTGTGTGTGGAGTGGATGAAGAGGAATAGGAAAAGGCTTTGGGCACTAAAAAGGGACACTGTCCAATACAGTAAACAGATGGCCAGGCCAGCTAAAAGAGTTGGGCATGTATACTATCATCCGGTATTATATGATTATTTTTATTACTGACTTAAAGTACCGAGAAAAGTAACCATGTATGTCATTCAGATCATCATCATCATCATCATGTGAGTGGAGTGAAACCAGTGAACTGGACTGGACTTTTGTTCGCTGGGGTTAAAAAACACATGTCGGTAGTCAGTCGGTAGCATCACATCACATCACTAAAGATATTCTTTTTTTGGTTCACAAAGCTTATAATTTGTTCTTCCTGGATGAGATTGGTGGGAAGCATACAAAAAGGCAATGTTCCATTCCCTCAAGGAATGGAGATGAAGAGGACAATGAAATGCGAGGCAATGCATTGCTGTTGGCCACAAAAGTTTTTTTTATGAGAGGGAGATTACACACAGCTTCAATATACTACTTTGCCATATTATCCATCCAAGTATACAATATTTTTTGTTGGAGCTGTCCCAGAGTGTAATCTAAAGTAGGTTGGTTGGTTTATTTGATAGACAACTTTTTTCAGTAAAGATTATTATTTGCATTGAAGCATGATAATAAAAAAGTAGCAACAATACGTATTATTATCTATGTTTAATGGAATATGATCAGATGACGATGATGATGATTAGTAAAAAGTATTTCATGGAGCAGCTATAGGATAGCTAGTAAAAGTAGTGCAGTATCATGCGAAATGATGGGAAGTCAATTTTGATCCAATATGGGAGACTCCTTTGACACAAGATCAACTTGGTGGATCTAGCATAACGGAGTAATTTTAGACCATCACAAAATCCAGATAGCGAGAGCTTGAGTGAGTGATGTTGAATATATCAACTGCTGCTGCTACTACGTTAAGTATAAAGATACAGGGTTATGTTATAGTTATACTCAAGTGAAAGTTGCAAGAGTGCAGTGTCATGTTCTTCCTATATGGATTAGATTCGCAAGAGATGGAAAATCGATTTCCTTTTACTCTCCAAGAGAATTGCCTGAGCTCTATCATCCAGCCTAAAAAAAGTTTTGGGATTCTTATATGTGGAATTACGCATAAAGTTTTTTTTATCCTTCAAGAGCTACACTAATACTTATTCCAAGCATGATAGGAGATACTAATAGTTGTGTGAAAATGGGCTGGGAGTTTTGAGTTAGGATAGTTGGTTTGGGTGGCTCGGGTGGTGGTGAAACGAGAGAGTTGAGTTGATGTTGATATATGTATGCCGCCACGGTGGGAAAGTAGTTCACTTACATTCACATCCATTTTTTACGCTTACGCAGTTATGTACATTCCTCCAATCCAAGTGCAAAGATTGGAGACGCGCTCCTTCAATACTTTTAGAACATCAGGTTATGTTGGTATGTTGGTAGTAGTTGGAAACAGTGAGAAGGAGGAACAGGAACGTAATGGATAAGTATATGATCATCAAATGCAGTTGGCAGTAGGTACGACGAACATACATACATAGATATAAATATGCAGTAGGTGGTTGCGACGTTGGAAGTTGGAATGGTATGACTTATGCCCCTTCATATGAAAGTAAACTGCTGAATTTGAGAAAGTACTTTGGGTGCGAGTTCTCTCGACTGAGGACGGTGCCGACTCAGACTCAGCTCTTCAAAAAGAAAGGGCTCATTCCCAATGTCATTCCTGTACACAATGGAATGTTACCAATGTCGTCCTCACCGTCTCTCGTCTCTCCATGCATCCTCTGGTTCTCGTTGAAAGAGAAGCTCTCATGTGAATTCTTTTTTAGGAGACGTATAAGGAAAGGAAGGTAATAAGTGCAATTGGGGAGATGACAGATGACTTACTTGTGCAACCTCCATTCGTCTTTTTTTAAAAGGAGGATGATTGATATTGTGTAATGTAATGATTATAGAAAACTCGGGAGATGTAATACTTGGAGTTCATTCAGCTGTGAAATGTTTCCTTTCTTTTGATTGAAATTGATTGGGCTTCTGTTCCTGCTGAAAAGGCTGACTTTCTTCGGTGTGCCCAACCACCCATACAAATGCAATATATATGTGTACGATGCAAAATATATGATTCACAACAAGAAAATATAGTAATCAAAAATATGTACTTGCAAATAAATGCAAACGAGCCAATTTTTCGGGATGTTGGATAAATATAAGAAATACTCATTTGCTTATGGAATCGATGTACTAAACACAGTGTACATGATTGCTAGTTAGTATGCTAAAAGACGTTAACTATATCTATTCGGTGATTGCAATATTTATATTTAACTAAAAGTTGTTTGATGGAAGGGAATCTAAACAGAAGCAACAATTCTAGCTTGTTTTTTGAATGCCCATGTCATGATCATGACGAGTATTTTATCTGCTTCGTTTATCAATCTGTCTTTTATTTGGAGCCATGTGGATTGAAAGATTGAATGACTCTAATAGGAACATTATATATAGACGATGTCGCAACTTTCATAATAAATAATTATGGATTCAGGTTATGATTTGTTTCCAACAAGTAAAAGCAATTTAATATGTTTTTTTTATTTGGGTAACTAACTACTTCCCGGTAGGCTATTATTATAATATAAAGGTTGTTTTGAAGGTTTTCTTTTGATGACTATCGATTACTTCTTTAGAAATGTGTACCAAAAATCAGACTTCATATTATAAGTGTTGTATATACAGACATAATATGTATCTGTTTTCTACATGGTTTTCTACTTTTTGGCCCTGTCTCCAACTTTTGTTACACTGCCAGCACTCAAGTCAACTTTCAATTTGCTTATCATTATTATGCAAATAGCTGTACAGGAAACGAAGCGAAAGGTTAAAAGGAAAAGCCGGAAAAGCTGAATTAAAAGACCAATTCAATGAATTTTGACGGTTCTGACGTAAAACAGAAAATTATTACAAAGATTTTGATTGAGCTTAGGAAGTTTGGCTGGGGAACAAGGTATACTGTCTACTGCGCAATAAAATGAGATTTTCGTTGTGAAATGCAATTAGGACACTCCAAACAAAATTTATAATTTCACTTCAACTCACCAAAATTAAAAGTATGAAAGTACGAAGTAAGCACGCATCAATTCACCTAATTTTAAAATTACATGGAGGTACAAAGGTGGATAACGTAATTACTATTGACTATAAAGTACCCTAAAAGTATATAAAAATAATGAATGTACATTCTAATCATTGAATTAAAAGCAAATTGAGCTAGGCAAGAATCCGTATGAAGAATTATACCTATGTTCATTGTGCTAAACTTTCTTTGTTCCAAAAATGTACAATTGTGGAGTCATCAAAAGCGTTGTTGAAGACAAGTTTCTTTTTAAAAATGTAGACGTAGGATCAGGATATGTCTGAGGATGAAATTAGAAACAAGCAACCTTATTGGTTGCAGTCCTGTATTAACAACTGTCCATGGAATAAGCTCTATATACACAGAACGTATGAAGTAGGTCTTGAGGAGATGAAATCAAAGGGAAAAGATTACTTTTTTATATTCCTTTTGTAGAAAGGAAGAACCAAAATGGAAAAGGTTTCTTTTCTTCTCTTTCACCCTTCTTCATCTTTTTTTCATTCATTCCTTCCTACAATCTTCTGCTTTATCCTTCCAAAAGTCCTTAGCGCTTGATTAAAGATGTGGACTGGAGACCATATCCCATCATCAGTATACATGCCGTACATGATGATGAGTAGCTCTGGAAGTTGTACCTACACATCAATTCATCTTCTGAGAATCAACAGCATATAGATAGAGAAAGAGTAAAGTAGACAACACAACGTGGAGTAGAGGAGAGAGAGGATATTCGTACATCAAAATAATAAAATAGGTTTTTCATTCTCATTCCTCAAACGAACCAAGGACGAAATAAGCTTCTTTTGTCGTATACTTATACATTCTCAGTCCAACTCCATATCCGCCGAGAAAGGAGTACATCATCAGCTCAAGTCAAAAGATTGGGGAAATTGTGTGTGTGTGTTTGGCACAAATGACTTTTCATTTTATTTTTCTACTCCATTCCATCCTTCTCATATACTTTTTCTTATACACCCCCGCCCCGTTACTACCTCTCCTTCAGTTCAAAAATTCACTTTTATAATAATGTACAATATTATTATGCATAAAAATTCAACATTCTTTTGGTAGTTTGTAGTTAGAATTTTTCAATGCGAGCAAGTCCTAAAGTGGTCATTCTTAAAACTTCAAACCGTGTGTTAGTTTTGTATTTAGGGCGACACGATGCATGAGGAAAGGATGGCGTAGTTTTTTCTGTATAAATTTCATTTGCTTCTGCACACGTGTGCAGCTCTACTTTTCCCTCGTAAAGAACACTACTCCACAGGTATATCGTATCGTTGAAAATGAAATGAATGCTGTATTTATTTTGCGCAAGAGCCATAATATCATAGTTTTATTACTTTTGTGGCTCACTCATGAAAATGTTTTCCACAATTCCACAGCAATAATACACTTTACGTACGTTAATATTGGGTTGGAAGTGGAGCTTTGTGCTCGTACATTTTTTAGTAGTACGCAGAAAAATGTTGCAACTCACCAAGTAGCAACAGCAGCTGCAAATTATGAGCATCTTGAGACTTTCATACAATCATTTTCGCAGACATAATTTTTTGTTGAGAATTTTGCAAGCACTCGCTAAAATTTTTTTTGATCATATCAACTCGGAAATTCATGGCCACCTACACACTCATAAAGCGCACATGGCCTCTTTCTTTCCTAATTCTACTATAAAGCAAGTTGTATTAGCCACAACAAATATAAAATATGAAGAAGGAAAGGGAATATATGTGTAGTAGATATTTACATATTTACGTTTCCATCCTTGCATGCATGATTCGTACGTGATGTTATGAATGCTTGCTGTTGGCGATCCATTTCTGTTTATTTTTCAAACTCACATGCTCTGGAAATCCTACAGGCTGAAAGTATAAGTAAGCAAGCAAGCAAGCAATTCACTCGAAATGGTTGTTATGAAGTATTTTTGGAGAAACCTACGCAAAATCATCTGTTGGTTTTGTAAATGTATTTTATATTGATCGACAATAGTATTACATTTCTCTAAGAAACTTCAGTACAATAAATATAACAGGCTAAATATACGTCCCATTTATATTCATCAAAGGCTTTAGTTGCATTTTCAACTGCCCTATGGTGAGCCGTTAAATTATCATTTCAAAACGATTAGAAAACAGGTTCAGTCTAATACTAGGGCTTAAATACAAATCTGGATACTTTGTAAAAGGTATATTCAATATTTATTTTGTCAATCGTATAAATGCAAGTATATATTCCTGTGATCCTTTTGAGAATCTCTTAATAGGATCAATTATCAGTCAGATTTTGAACTCATGATAATCAAAATCTCATTAATTACTACTCCCACGCATTGATACTTGCTAAGATTACAAATGAGGAGTAGGCTCAATGAATGAATGAATGAATGAATAAATAAACGCGTGGTGTAATGCCTACTTATATTACTAGCGAATCTTGGCAGATGTGACTTTAAGTTGTTGACGATGTTGTGTTAAATATTACCCGTATATACTGAAAGTAAAAGTAGATTTCTAACAACCAGTTCCATCCTTAGTATGTGGACGAGGAACGGGACCAACATGAATGAAAACATGGAGGCAGTACATTTATTAGAAATAATCCTTTGACCACCTTCAAGCACAAGTTTCTGCATACCAATTTAAAGGGAGGCGATCAACGACTCTATTTTTCAACACACTTTAACACACAGAAAAAACAAACCCCAGCAGTGCCACCGTGAAGAAGCCTTGAGGCTTAAGAATCAGATCGTGTGTGTTTTCTACATTTTCGGTTTTGATGAACCCATTTTAACTTTAGATGAAAATATATAGGATAGCTCTATAGAGCACATCTTCCGTGTATTTTACTCATTTATTCCACTTCCCGTCTCAGGTCTGGTCTAAGTGATCTGACTTGATCATCAGAAGCTAAAAATTAAGAAAGGGAGAGAGAGAATGTGTGTGTTTGTGTATGCAACCTATAACATAAAAAGTGAAAGGAATGAAAAGAACGACGCAGTTACTATCATTCACCATTTAGTCATTGAAATGACCTAAGCTAAAACTGGATGGTTTGCAGCTGCACGTTAGTAAAGATGAACTTGGCTGAAGACTGTAGAGTCTGAGTTGAGTCTATATTCACTTTTCTTCAACGCTTTTCTTAATGCTGCGCTTTCTCCAAGTGAAAACAACTCTTTTATATCATCATTAGGAACAACACTTCAAGTGTGCATGGAGTTTAGCTATGTTTTAGTAACCCATTAAGGGTGTTGCTGCACCTTACAGTGAATTTCACTAGCCAAACATTGAACATTTTCCTCCTGTAGAGCTATATAATAGTCTGCCGTATAGGTCCATATACTTTCACATTCAATGCATATCAAATAACAGTATAAATGGAAATATAAATATATCCTAGAACCAGATCACATTACCGATGAGCTTCTTCAAGGCCTTGACTCTTTCAAAAGTCATTTATTGTGCATGAACGCCCTATACATATATATTACATTCCAAAGGGAGGGATAAGATAGCTGGGAAAGAGCTACACACAAAAGTAAAAACGAGAATCTCTCTTTTGACAGGAGAAATGCGAGTTTGGAAATTTATTTTGTACAGAAAAACAGAATTTTATTCCTAACTATCATATTACGTATATAGATGGAACAGGTTTTTTTGGGGAACTTGTTATTTTTTTAGTGGAAAAGTTGGAAACAAAGTAAAAGAAAATATAGTGAGATGGAGAATATTTAGGTATTTTTTTTAAAAAAGACATACTATTTTGGATAGCTATTTACCATATATACATATGTATCACATTCGCATCTTTGAAGAAACTTATTTTACCCACATTCCTTCCATTTTTCTCCATCCTCCATAAAAAGCTCCTACTGATACTACTTTCCTCGGTATATTTTATTCGGAGAGTAATAATGCAAAATGGTGGGATCTAAAATGCCATCTTTACAACTTTTACAGTCTGTTGGAAACTCATAGATTACTTACTCCACTTTTTTATTGATATTTCTTTCGGTTTGAAGTTAAAACACAGAACAAGAAGGATCCAACATTTAGGCAACCATAATAAGCGATTTATGCACTTACTTACTTGCTTGCACAATGTCTTCAATTCAAACGAGAGTATTAGTTTAGCCCAACGCATTTTTTTGTTCCTGAACTACTGCACCAGTACGAGTACCACTCACTCTGTTATTTGTTTAGCATGTCGTCATTTTTAAAAAAAGTGCGAAAACTAAAGGGTTCGAGAAACTTTGTCTTTAAAAGTATTTACATTTTGGCACATTTCTCCGTCTGCAAAGCGGTATAGGTTATTATCGCTTATAAGTACTTAAAATACAAATGGTTGATTATTTGGAGCAAAGAAAATTTATGCCTTTTACTTTTACTCTTCAAACATCTAACAGCGTACTTTCTCCATTTCAATGCAATTTATTCATAAGCGGTTCAATAACCTTTTGGTTCAGCAGCATCAGCATCAGCTTCTTCTTGCTTCATGTTCAGCTGCATTTTTATTGCACATAAAGCATCCCATTACTCCCAGAAATTGTAGTTCTTTGAAGTACTAATCAATCCCAAATTACTATATGCCTATTGCCTAATACTCAGTCAGTTGGTAGATTAGAGGCTGAATGAAGTTGGAAAATCAATAGTTTCTTCATTTAACTAATGAAACGAGCTTAGTATTTCCAGTCTCTTATCCTCTTTCTCACTTCATTTATGAGTTGTTATCAGTACCTGAAAAGAGTTTGATCTGGGAACTAAAGTCTGCTGAGAACAAGTTCTAAATTTCAAATTGAAGTGTTTCCTTCTCTTAACTAGTTTTCTACTGGAAGACTGCACAACAGTATAATAAACTTCCGGTGTGGAACGGGAGAGTCAAGCGTGAGTAATAATAGTTTTCAGCAACTTTTTTTTATCTCTCTTCCTCCTTCTTCCGCCGTACATACTATACTTTCCCTTTCCAAACAAACATTCAACATAAAACATAACATTATATTATTGAGTGGAAGCCGTTTCTCATGTAGAAAAATGGGCGATCAACAATATCAAATATTTGGCAGGGGCCACAGCTGGGACAATTTGTTTTGAATTGAAATACTGTGCTAAAACACACCCATCTTCTGCACACAACAGCCCATTCTTTCAGCACCAGCCTTCAGCAGCCTTTGAATGATGCATGTTGTTACGTCATGTGATGTTATGTCTTATGTGAGTTCAGCACAGAAAGTAAAGTAGTAGTAAAAGAGTTTCGTTTATTCAGGGCATTAAATTTGATAAATGATATTCTATTATTTGTATAGCCGGTTGGAAGTGATATAAAAGAGAAAAATTCTCCCAGAGGTCCATTACATGTTGCTATTTTTCTGCGTAGTTTCGGGTGAAATCAAGGCCATATTTTCGGCCTCTGGAAAAATGTGCTCGCGTACCGATTCCATTTTTAGATTACGATTCCGATAACGATTGGGATCACACGACCAAAACTTTTTTGTTCGTTCACCTGCTTCTTGTTCTAGTTCTGAACTGAACACGTAATTTGATCCACTTTCACTTGGGACTAATGAATAAATGTCGATGTCGATGGATGTCATATTTCATAAAAGTGCTGCATGCGCTATCATATCATGTGTGTATGTGTGTGAGGCTATCATCGAAATCATTATCGTCATGTCATTATTATTAGGATCACATACCGACAAAAAAAGTAGGAGATGCTGCTGCTGCTGTTCATCCTTTTATACATCCAATGCTCAAGAACATGCAACTCAGCATTTTTGGTGGGATGCTATCCTGTTGTGAGCCTTTTTTTTATCACTGTATATTTCTTGAGAAAAGTATCATATCATAGCTTTTTCTACCTCTCTCGTGCGTGACCTAATTCACAATCACAATCGTGCTTCTTTGAAAGTTACCCCAACTTTCATCCAATTTCTATTGATATTCAGCTACTCCCACAAGAAAGATTTCCAACGAAATATCCACACACACGGTGGGACGTGCAAAGCTAAATCATTTTGGGGAGGGCAAAAACTAACGCAATATCATTTTCAATCTCACGATCGAACTCGAGCTGGGCTTAACATTTTATCACAATTTCACAATTAATAATATCATTACATTATATATGAAGACGCTTCTGTTGCATGTTCTCTCTTTTATGGTTGCAATATTCCGATGAAAAAAAAATATTCAATTTCATGTGGGGAGAAGACTAGGACGAGCTTTAGTAGAGAGTAACTGATATGATACATGATGCTACTACAATTCTTGCAAAAAAAAACAGTTTTATGAAAGGCTACAAAATATGGGATGAAAAGTAATGGACGAATAGAACACACATACATATATGTTTTCTAGATCCCAGCTCCAGATAAAAAGGTGCATGAAAAAGAACTAAAGTCATTCTTTACTTTCAGCGTCTGTCTCCATCTTATGACTACGGAGGAGGCTAAAGCTAAACACAGTTTTCTTGGAATGTTCAAGATATGTGTCTTGGATAGAAAATAGGTAGAGTAAAAACATATTCTATATGAATGCGCATATGCATACGTATCTATCTCCTTATGGAATCTTTGGACATAGCGTCTGACTCCATCCAGAGTAAAAGTCTTTGGCTAGTTCTCTAGTTCCTCCATATTTTTATTATTATTATGCACTTGAGCAAACTCTGCATATACAAACATTGTGTGTGTGTCTTGAAGCTTTTGTGTTATTTTCTGTCTGACGGTAATTTTATGTAGAAATGGTGGTGTTGGTGGCGGCGGTGGCGGATTGCTTTTTTTATTACAGTTTCCAATCTCCCCCTTTGCGCCTATATTTTTGTACATAATATATTACATCATGCATTGAAGTCGCCAAGTGAAATAAACAGCATGTCCCAGCATCTTTTTTCTTCTTCTTCGTCCACTGACTTCCTTCACTTCACGCTTTGGCTTTGGGTGGGTGAGCGAGCGAGCAGTAAGCAACTGACGATGAGATGTGAAAAATGGGGAGAAAGCTGTAAACTTGGCTGGCATTGGTATAAGCATAAGCAAAGTTGTAAAATTGAAAGTGACTAGTACTCTCTCGCCTTATCGTAAATAGAATCATTGCATAATGTAATGTCAAACCAAACCAAGCCAGACTCAGACCCATTAACTTACGGCATTGCATTAAGAGCAAAGTGGTGACTGATATGGGTGAGAAAGAGGGATGGGAAGTACAAAATTTGCACTTGTTTTTTTTGTAGACTCTGAAGATATAAGGTAACGTAGGAAAATGAAGAGTCAAGTCACTGTGTTTCAGTTACATTTTGTGTGGCGTGGCGTGTATGGCTACAAATTTCAATGAGGTTTGCAGTGGTTGCTAGCATATTCCCTGTGATAAATTAAATTAGCAAAATGTATTGTATCGACTACCCTTTTGTAACAAGGACTTTGAGAAATTTCCTTGTTGTTGGCATTAGGCACTTACTTTATTTTCCTCAAGTGCTACCCTAATTTTCTGTGATGATCATTTTGATCATGGAAGAAGCATTGACAACGCAACATCAACAGCCCTGTACCCCGTACCAACCTCACAGATCAAAGAAAGTATTGGTGAAAACAGCCAATTTTGTTAGCTCCAATTTGGAGAAATTGAAAACTTGAGAAATTAGATTTGGTTCCCAACCGTGAGCCAGAGTCGCGCCGCTGCTGTTGATTGAACAAACGTAGTTATTTTGAGAAAAGGTCAGATGTCAAGTAGGACTCCAATTTATAGCAACTAAAGTGCCATTTTACAACTAAATGTATTATTTGCTTTATACCTGTGATATTCCCAGAGCTTTTATTATTATTTTCTTCAAGAGGACTTTAATTCCGTGACAGATGGCATTTTGAAGCAGCAGCAGGGAATCCTATACTCCCTCCGTATAATTATTTTTTGTATGTATCTACATATAAATAATATAAAAGGGATACAATTACAAATATATATAGTGCTTATATAGATAGATGAAAAAGGACAAGGTTTCCCATTTAGTACTCCATATTCCATGTCAGTGACTCGATTGTCATGATCATAAAATAGGTATATCATTATTTATACTACAAATAATAGCAATTCGACACATTACACCGTGCCACCACTCTCATCCGTTCCTAGTAAACATTCCGTTGATTTTATGTGACTACTCTTCTTTCCAACTTCACTCTATTCCATATCAGTTGAAGCAACGGAAAAAGCAACAGCCCCACAAAACTTATGTACAGTTATTTTGGACTAGTTTACAACTTTCCCCTTTTCAGAGACACGTTCAATTCATTGAAAAGGGAAGAAGGGAAAGAGAGGAAAATAGAATCCAATTTCACTCATACGATTTTGGATTGTAAAAGGGATTTTATGGAGGCAATAATTTCTTGCAAGTATCCAATAACGTTCTCTCTCTCTCTCTCTCTCTTTACTTCCTCCATTTTATCATGAATGCAATGCAACGCAACATTATGTATGGACTACTATGGACCCACCAACTTCCACTTCCATAATATATGTACATCCTCAAAATACTATGGACTATGGAGCTTGTGCCATTTTCCTTCTAAGTAGAATTGTCATTTTTGTCACATTGGCCTTTCGACGGGATATGGGAAAGTTAAAAAAAATTGTGGTTTGCTTGGTATTTGGTTTTTTTGGTAGCGTGTGTCGTTTGCTTCTTGCTCGTTGAAAATTATTATGCTAGTGCTATATTCATTCACTGTTCCACTTTCCATTTATGTTCTGTAAAGGATGGTGGTATGGTGTTGAAGTATTCCGCTTGTATAGCAAAGCCAAAGCCCTATATTTTCTCAACAGGCCATCGCCATCATAAGAATCCTTTTGTACTTTTGAGGCATGTGTGTGCATTGCAACATTGAATTGAATTACCTGTGGGCTTTTGCTGGAACTTGAAGATGACTTTCTTTCTTGGAGCCTACCTTTCATAGTGGTCTCGTCTGGTTTGGTAGACCTTGAGCATTGTTACTGACTTGTGTGTATGTAAGAAAAGAAAGCTTTTCTTCTTCTCAGACATTGTGTACCGTGATGATTGCTGTTGACTTGGGCTTACAGCGATAAAGAAAGGATTGCCATTTAACCCCATGTGACTTTCTTCGCAATGGAGATATTATTATTATCAATATATTCTGAAAACAGCTCTATTATAATAATTTTCAACATTTCAACAAAACCAAACTAAAATGATGGTGCTGGTAGTAGTAGTAATATTTGTGTGTGTGCATGAAAGTTTGAAGTGCATGCACGATTTCGACTTTTACCACGAATTCAACGTTAAGGTACAGCACCTCCTCCATTAGAACAACACACTTCTCTGGAAAAACTTGAGAGAAAATCGGGAGCTGACTAAAACTACACTTTTTTTCTCTTTAGTCTGCTGCTTCTGCTACTTCTCATATAATTTTCTTAAGCTTTGAGTTCAAAGAGTTGCCAAACTCTTCGCCGTAACTTAAAGAAAAAAAATTAGGTATGACGACAGAATCTGTACTGCTTCCAACACAGTTCCAACTTCAGCCCGCTTTGCAATATTTTAGAAGACCCTCGTCGTCTCCTTTCCATTGTCCTCTCTGGTAACAAGTCTCTATCTCTAGAGATTATTTAAGAAAAAATGGGAGAATCAACGAGAAAAAAAGATCGCTTGGCAAACATTACCAAGTCGTCTGAAAGAAAAAAATACGGAAGCTAAAAAAATATGGTTGATGTAGAATAGTAGAATAGAACTTTGAACTAGGAAGAAAAAAGGGTTTAGTATGACCAGATGGTTATAAGAAGTTTGAGAAAGTTATCAAATAATTTTTAGATGTCTAACATCCATTATTCCATACAACATTATTTTTACCCAACTTTTTTTCTCTCCTCAGATTTTCCACATATTTTAACGATATTTATTACCGATCTATATAAGTGAAAGGAAGAGTTTTATTTAGTCTTTGCTCTATATTATTCTACTGAACGTAAAAAGGATGAGGCATTTGCATAATACGTGATGTAGCCATTCACATAAGGATAATATGAAGTTACGTAAAGTAAGGATGATCTTCATATAACTCCAACAAAAGCAATTTATATATTTATATGCACGTGTCCACAATGTAGCGTTGTTGTTGTTTGTTGTTGTTCCGGGTAAACATTATAAGAGGACGGATTTTTAATGTGAGGATGCTCTCAATTCTCCTCCGTTTGTATAAGTTGTGTCTTGTGTAAAATGAAGTATGAAAGAAGGAACAAGTAAAAAGTTGACAGGGTGAACGTACTTTTTGGACAGCTATATAACAACTTCCATTGCCACATGAATATGGGCTTCTGTAGCTTTTTATGCTCTGTGTATTTTAGTTTTGAATACGGTTTAGTCATAAAATTGAGAGGGGAAGTGAAGTGAAAGGTCTTTTAGATCACCACATCCTTCATCTATTGTCATATACTTTGGGCAATATTTTTTTCTTCCTGATATTATGAAATAAGAACAAAACTTTGATGGTCTGTTTTTTTGTGTGCCTGTGCCTACCCACACACACGCTTTGTTGATAGGAAAATGAAAAGCATTTGCAATAAAGTTGTTATTAGGTGTTCACATATTGTATTTGTCTTTATCATTGCATCGATGTACGAAGTTAATACGCTTGGGTAGTCGGAGTAGATTTGATTTTGTTCAAAACATTTTCCAATGTTGTATTTTAACCTGTGATTATTAGCCAACGAAATGGTGTGAATATGAATCGTCTCAAGTATGTATGTATGTATGTATGTATATGAGTTAACTCATGCTTGACTTGGCATGAAAGTAAATCAGAAAAACTTCGCATTTCTTGCCGGAAGGTAGGTGTGAAGGGAAAGGATATGAGGCTTCAGAATTTTCCCTTGAAGTGCGTCCTACATCTTCCTTCATTTCATACTCAACAACAATAACGCTTGAGTTGCTTCGCTATTAACATCATCAATATTGATCAAAAGAAGTGTCAAAAAAATCATTTCGATGCTCTTCCCACTTTGAAAAGAACTGGGAACTGGTGATGATGATGATGATGATGATGATGATGATCTTACATCTTAATGGAACTTCACTCCAAACAAACATACATTTCTCCTACGCTCTTATATTGATCATAATGGTGACGATTGACGCAGCGCTAATTGAATCTTAATGATCACTTCAGTTCACTTGTGGATCTTGGAGTGTATAGTGTATTATGAATGGGTGGGTAGTGTTGAAAGGAAAGGAATGGTACGCAATGCACCATTTCAACCATTGGCACTTGTCATATACATTCATTCCAACAGCAGCTTCCCAAAGCCAAAGCCAAGAAAGTAAAATTTGCTTTCCCCACCAAAAACTGCATTGAACACGTATGTAGGCGTCTGTAATTCAACTCGCAGCAGATGACAATTACTTAATTAATCGATGACTAAATTAGCCCCATTCATCTTTTACTATAAATTGGAAGCACATGTGAAAATTCAGATCCACATGCTACTTTCTTTATCATCAGATGAAACTATGAATGGAGACTTTTGTAAGATTAAATACGAGTGGGATTTAGTGATGAATTTGAGAATGTCTATAACTAAAGCTACTTTCCAGCCTCCTACTTTTGTCTAGATCATTCCATTCCTATATCTAAACCTATGTATTCTTGTTTACTTTCAGGCGGCTGCAGTATAGATAAGAAGAGTTTCAAATTTCAACCTCAGCTCCATTTTCTGCAAGAAGAGCAAGAACAAACACCGTACATTTCGCCTCTAAGACAAACAACCAAAGCCAACATTAAACATTTGTAACTTGCTAATTTTAATTTAGAGTGCATTTGGTTCCACTAATTCAACGTTTTCATCAAATAAATTTGTATTCAATGTTGGCAACTCGGATTAAATTTGTGTCTCTTTCCAGTTATATTTGATAACGAGTGTGGTTGTGATTCAAATTTAAATGTGTGAGCAGGTGAAGTAATACATCTGTGACAGGTTTACGGACTTGGACTTTGTATAGCACTATCATTCGTTAGTTTACTTTTGTGGAAAATTTCTGCTCCTCCTCTTCCCTACTGATGCTGTTTAGAATATAAGTCGTGAGTAAACCCGTCTGATCCTGTTTCCTTTCCCTTTCTCCTTTCACAATATCTTTACTTCTTCATATTCCGATTTAGTATTCAGATCACGTTCCCTTTCACGTTTGACGTAATGTGAAAATGTTTGATACTCGTGTGCTCCTCAACATCATCATTCATAATACGATCACAGCCATCCAGTTTTGTTTTAGCCTATATAGCCTGGAGTCGAAAATATGAGTTGATATGTTGAATGTGATATCAAAATCAACATCATCGTGATCACGATGCAGATGGATTCCTGTGACACAATCAACATCAACATCTCTCTCCTCCCTTTGTCTATATAGTATGATTACTAAAGTTAAGTGAAGGCATTTTATGACCAAAGTAAACTATCAGTTTCATCCAGACACTCAACTCAGAGTCAACTTCGGTTCACTGCAACTGCTGCTGGTGCTACTCCTACTTCTTTAGACACACTAGACAACGGAAAACAAAAGCAGATTTATATGACACTAAATCAACCATCTGTCTCATCCTTTCACATGTAACATATAACATCCAACATCTCCCTGGAATTCATTATTACTCCAGCTGCTGCTGCTCCTGCCGCCGTTGTCTAAAACGAACGAGGAAACATCAGCATTCTTTCACTTTTGGGGGAAAGAGTGTGTAGGTGGAGTAAGCTTGGACTTGGGGACAAAAACACTGAAGGAGTGAGAGAAACCTGTAAAGATGGATTACATACGGGAATTCGATATAAAACTCGAAAAGGAAATGTTCTATGCTGGAGAGATACTCACCGGCTTTGTGATTTTGGACACTGTAGAGAATTTTAAACTGAGAGGTGAGTATAGTAGTATGATCCATTATTCACTTGCGTCATAAAGTATGAGCCGTGATGTGATGTGATGCGTTTCCGTTGCCATTTTTTTGGAAAATGACAACGTCAGCGTCAACCTTGTGTCAATTATTTTTTTTCTATAAATATGTATGTTCACTGTTGTATGTATACTTTCTCCATAGCTATTCGGGTCGTCCTCCGTGGAAAAGCTCATACGGAATGGAAGGTGATGGTGAGCGGGGAGAGGCGGACTGTGAAAGACGATCAGTACTTTATAGATGACCGAGCTATGATTTGGGGAAAAGGTAAGGAGGAGAAAATAAAATTTATTTATCGACGTTTATACCTACTACTACTCTGGAACCCTTTTCAATTTGCATGCTCAACAATAACCAAAAACCATGCCGAATATTAATATTATGTAGATAACTATTCCTTTGTCTCGTGCAAAGGGTTGTTGAGTGGAGTGGAGTGGATGCAGTGCAACGAATGCTAGACTCAAGTTTTTTTTGCATAACCTTTGAAAATTTTATATGAAGCGGAAGCACTAATGCAAGAAATTGAACACTAGGACACGATTTCCCTTGTAAATCTATTGAATAAAAGAGGAAAAAAAGATATACGCATCGAAGAATCCGTCTGTGGTGGTAGCAAGTTTCTGGGAAGATAAACGACTATCACGATTCCCATTCCTCCCATTCTTCTTTAATCGTATAGGGACCCATAGATGCATGGATACATGGAGCCCTTTGAATTTTTTATCTTTTGCATTTTTTTTACTTTCACATGCTTTTTTATGATGTAGCATCATCATACCATACCATCACCATCACCGTCTTGTTCCCCCCGAAGAAAAAATTGACTGTCATATTTCATACAAAATTATTCAATGCCTTGTTCCATTCATATTATTAAATTTATTATCATGCAAAGTAGCAAACGATGCTGGAACGAAAATTGAAAGAAGAAGAAAAAAAAGAGAAAGTACTTCTCCGTCTGTTGAACACTCATATTCAGGGCTGATACGCATGCATGGTTTGGTTTTTCTAGGCAGATAAGTAGATTCTATCTAAGAATATTGTGCACTACCACTACTACACACAATACAACTATATCCTGGCTCGTGCTCCTTTTCAGAAGATCAGAGACAGTTTGAATAACTATGATAGAGCCACCAGAACATTACTTTGGTATTGAACATTGTGTGGAGTGCAAGAATGATTATACATATTTTTCACTCCGTTACACTTCTTCGTGCTTATTCATGTGGTTATCTAATTCACATTACAAATTATTACTTTCTCCCAATTTTTTTTCATATAACAAAAATGGACAGACAAGGCTGATGGGAACGTCCAAATCCTTCCCAGAGGACTTCATAAGTTTCCTTTCCGATTCCAACTCCCTGAGAGCTCACTTCCGTACTCTTTTGAGTCGAAATGTGGAACGATCCGCTACTACATTAAGGTAATAAAATAATTTTGATGATCTTGTAACGGAACATAACATGGAGTATCGTATCGGCAAGTTTTTATTACGGGATATGTCTATGGGTACGTACTGTAATTTGTAATGCAATAGAAACATAAAGATCTTATCAGCTTCAGTAACTTTTCAAGCTTCAGAAAAAAATTAGCTTCGAGCTACCGTACCACCATACATACATAGATTTTGATTAGATTTTTGGAGCCGTAGTAGTGCATTGTGCATTATAGCAGGATAAAGATTGAAGATATGAAACGTGCAGTCAGTCAGAACTAACAATGTGTATCGTATCAGTAGATTGCATACCGATGATCTACTTTTCTCCCCCTGGATATTTTTTTCAATATTTCCTTCAAACATCCGCCCTTCATTCTCTCAACCACTTCATCTGCTAATATTAACTTGGAATGAAGTTTAGTGAGTCTTAGCAGTCAAAATATTTTTTGAGGAGAGAAAATTAAAGCGGGCTAGCAAATAGATATGTTGATGAGGTTTGATGATGATATTTCTTATTATGGTCATTGATATTCTAGCGAGGTGACTTACGTAAATTTATTATTATTTATTATGCGAATACCAGTGAATTAAATACATGAATGTATACTTTATTCAACTCGAATTAATTTTGAAGAAATTTTCTGTAAAAAGTTTGGTACATTTCAACGTAACAAGTTATTTCATTTTGTTGCAAAATATTGCATTGTACCGCTAGATTTGTTATAATTTCGAAAGGAAGAGTTTTGTGTTGTGTTAATTCGAAATTCGATATTTATAAACAGGCAACCGTTGATATTCCCTACGCATCCCCTCCTCAAGGAATGAAATATTTCACTATTATTGGGCCACATATTGACTGCATGGACGATATTTACCTGGTAAGTGAAGCTTACGCTACAATGTTACAAAGCACGTCTTCTAATATTTAACAACGAATTGTTCTCCACTTCTTTAAATATACTCCACACTCAACATCCTTACCCAATATCTGTGACATTGACAGCTTGGAAATTACAATGCCATTTTCAGAAGCATTATTCCTATCACTCTGTCTAAAATCGATTTTACAAAGAAATTTCGACGAGCCTATATATAGTCAAATATACTACGTACGTGATTGCGATTAATGTGTGTCTTGTGTCTATCAAGAAGCATCCAATTATATCATATCACCATACCATATGCTTCCGTTTTCATCATTCTTTCCTCGAACTCTCAAAATTGATTTTCCTTTCAAGACACTATACGTTTAAGTCTCCATAAATATAAATGATACAATATGAAATGAACAACTAAATTCAATTATGATTACTGTTTACAAGATGTTTTTCTTGAGCCACGGAGTCTGCAAGATAAAATGAATATGAATGTAAAAAGACTCGAACCCATCCATCCAACATTGGAAGAAAGCACAAAAAGTTTTTCATCCGATTCCAATTTTCACGTCTGCAGTAACGTATTTATGTACATCGACGTAAAAAAAAGTATACCAGATGCTATATGGACGCTTTACATTTCATTTCATCTTTAATATATAGCATATATAGCTCAACTTTGACATTTACAATTCAGCAGTATCTGCTTCTTATTCTCATCTTACTGTTTACCAACTCACTTTTCTAGCATCATCTTTTTATCTCTCGTTTTTAAAGATGATATGAGATAAGGCTGATCGTAGACGTAAACGTAAAATAAAACGCTGCATGTCATTCCCAGTTAGTTTGTCCATTTGAATGCAATTTCTGGCATGACGTACATACGTGCGTCTGTCTATCATGTTGTTTCTTTCAGTCGATTTTTTAGCAAATTATCTTGGTAGAATCTACTTTTCCCGGAAGATGTCAGAAAAATTGAATTCATGAAAGAACTAGCTTATCCAGTTAAGTTTGTTTATGCTTTATGCTAGTAACATCAGAGAAAGGTCACGACTATGACTAATTTCACTCCGTTTCTTTGAAATAGGATGAAAGGCAAAAATGAATTTTCCGTGAATAATAATTATTTTCAGTTTTGAAGGAATACACGAATATACATAAGTATATTGCCTATATTCATTTGCTCACTGATTACTTTCACCAAATTCTTGATGTTCGTAATTACATTTTATTTGTATTAGATGCAGACCCTTTAACTTGAGTCACTTTTTTAATGGCTTTCGGCTAGAAGAAAACTAACCGTTTATTTTTTTGATGAAGTTCAGAAATAGGAAATTCAGTCATCCAATCCAGCTACTTACAAAGAAGTTTAGTTAAGTTGGGTACGTGAAGACGAAGTAGATAATGTAATTGGCTTACATGAAAAGGCCAAGAACTCAAATCCAAGTTTTTATAAAGAAGAAAACTAAAGTGTCAAAAAATTGAGTGTTATTAAAACTTTTCTCACGTAGAAACAACTACCTACAACAGAGGGTTTACAAGAGAGAATGAGACTGACTGTGAAAAATCATTTCAAACCCGAATTAAAGGCACATAATCATATTTAAGCGTTTGAAAGGTACATTATTAGCAGGCAGAGCAGGAGAGCTTAAGATAAACCTTGTTTTTGACACAAATAGCGTTTTTTAGCTTACTATTCTTTGGGGAGGAAACACCATGCAGATGCAGCAAGCTAGAAATGAGACCGTTTTCCATTTGAGAATAGAATTAACCTGCAGCAACAAAAGTCTAAAATGGAAATTGAATTGGATTGGAATTACGAAATGAATGAGCGAGCGCGTAGTTGGTAGTATCTCCGTCTGCATAAATAAATTTTCAGCTCTTCCAATTCAACCCGCAATATTTCATTATGTCAGAACAAAATTCAATTTAAAATATTCAAATGTTTGTTTGAATTCAAAAACACAGAAACCTATTATGGGAGAAAGGAGAAGACCACGCTTCAGCTTATGTTGGGATAGAAGACGAGTTACCATCAGGACTAAATTGGACCGATCGGCTTATGTTTGTGGAGAAAGTTTGAGAGTTAAGGCGGATATTGACAATCAAAGTGATGAAGAAGCGCGACTCAAGCTTCGACTTGTTCAGGTCGGTCTAACAAACAAATTCTTACCCTTTTCCAGTCTTTCCCCACATTTTAAGTTCTCCCCTTTTTAAATTGATGTATCTTATGCATGTCTGTTCAAATTACTGCAGTACAATGATGCAGTGACTACTAAAAGCAGCTAAACATGTGTACATTCAAATGTTTTTATCAACTCAATTTATTATGAATTTTTCTCCATCCTGAAAAAATATATGTATCTTGTTTTGCAAATCTACGAAGATAACTTTCCGGATACAAATGCACAAACTGTGTTAAAGGATGTAGAAGCGCTTAACAAAAAAAGTAATAAATTGACACTTTTCAAGGGGAATGTGAAGGCAACACCAACACCAACATCAGCACTTCCCCTTAGAAATCTCTAAAGTCTACAAAATGAGCTGCGAATTCTGTCGTATTAAGAAATTTGATGCTCATTATATGTATGTATGATGTGAACATTATACGAACTGACGCCATAGTATATATCAATGTATGTACTACATGAGATCTCATCCATAGTTAATGCTGTAGCTGATGCTGAGTAACTTCTATATTTTTTCCCATCACATATTTTTTTCCTCCGCTCTTTTCCATTTCCACATTCATGTCAGTCAGAGAAATGTAATAGCAAACTCATGAGACAGTCTCTTTTTCTCTCTCTCATGATGTGTTTTTTTTTAGATAAAAGAGATTTTTTTGTCACACTGGAACAAACTATTTTTTATCTCTCTTACTTCCTCTCGCCGCTCTGTCTATGTCACTCTAACTTGGTTCTACTTTTTGTTTTGTTTGTTATGTATTTTTCTACCTACATTGCTGCAGTACGTGGAATATTACATTGATCGTGGTGTGTTGGGCGTGTCAAAGGAAGTGTCTCATACAATTTTCGAATATCGAGGAGCACCTGTCAACCCGCATACAAGGTCTAAATGGGACTCCCAACAAAATCTCGTTGTGCCTACAATGCCCCCAACACTAATTGGTGTTTGTAGACTCATTCAACTGTACTATGTGCTCAAAGTAAGTGCTCACCGCTCTTGTATTTTCCTTTTATGTATGCATATGTATAGTACTATAATATCCTATGTGGATTTGGATTACTTTCACTTTATTTAATGGTTTTCCCTTGGAGGTGATTGTGTAAGCGCTACAAATAACTTTAAAAATGTAAAACTCAAAAGTATTCACATACACACATCTAGAGTAAAAAAAGTCTCTGATTAAAAGGAAATCCGATTGCAAGCTTCAATGAATACACGTCATCATCAACTCTTTACATTTATAACCGACTTTGCATTGTACATAAAATAATTAGATGATATGATGCTATGAATATATGTAGTTGTGCATGACAAGCGAGGTGGATTTGAATCCAAAACGAAAAAAATAATATCAAAAGAAGACTTCAGAGAATCCGATTTTTTATGAACAGAACAGATAAGGATAAAAATATTTCATGCTGAATGAATTGAATTTCCCAAACATATTTATTCACAAAACATGCCCACAAACTACAAACAAACACTCTGTTATAACTAGATTGGGGGGAATTATAAGGTACAAATATACAAAGGAATAAATAGTATAAAGCTTTATAATGTGTTATCCAAACAAAATCCTTTTGTAAAGCTCCGTATCATCTCCAAAATCTGAAAATCTTCACAACTATAATCGCAATATCGCTTTCATTTGAAGCTTTCTCTCTTTTGGGGGACTCGGTTCGCTCTTTCACTTTACTCTGTGAGAGGTAGGAGGCAAGTAACTGGAATGGAAATTTAACAGGATAAAATTAAACCGGGTTTATTCTAGTCCGTTTGGCAAATCGTATAGCTTTCTCCGCATGGAATTACATATTTTATATACTTACACGTCCTGCATTTTCACAGGGCTAGCTAAACTAGTAAGCTAGATATGGGTTTGTGAAGGGCTAACAAATATGACCTACGGGTAAGCAAAGCAAGCACATACATGCTGTCGTTGTGAGAGAGGTAAAGTAGATGAGCATATCCTCCATAGAATTAGTGATAGTATTAACACATAATAATACGAAAAGCGTCCATTTGTACGGATATATGCACATGCCTATATTTTGTAGGGGCTTCGGATTATCAAACTGTTTGAGAGAGAAATGTCTATTGGGAGAAGCAGGAGAAAGTATGAATATTCGTTTAAAAAGAACATGTGAATGTAAAGTACATAAAGTAAGTGGTGCATGGTGGCGGTGCTAGTGGTGCTGGAAAAAGTGGTTTTAATATTTTATTGCTCTGCAAACTAACCAAAGTTTCAATCCTGAAGACCTAAAGAACTCAAGTTAACCCATCACTCTCGCTATTCTATATGTGGGGGGATGATGATGATATAACCAAAAAGTACACACAACTGCGTATAAAAAAGATTCGTAATATACTTATTACAGCAAAAGATGAGCATCATTACAGAACAACTCAACGAATCGGAATAATGAGGGAAGTTAGCTTTAATTTGAGATCTTTAAGTGTGAAGTGAATGTAGCTATATAGGATAGAAGTAGGACGACATGCCATACCATGCGATGCCAGCATTGAACTGGAGGGAGATGAATAACGGAGTAAATGGAAAAACTCTCTGCTTCCATTTTATTTTATTACTACTGAAGTGAAGTAACTAGAGGGTTTAAGCATGCTATTATGGAGGCGTATGCAGTTTTGCAGGTTTTATTCCAATTTCAGTGCATGTAAAATTCACTTTACGGGTGAGTGAGATGTACGCGAAAAGTATATTTATTCAGACTCTGTATTTGCCATCACGCATGAGAAAATTCTTAATTTAATTTTCAATGGGCAATAATCATGGAAAAATAGTTACGGATAAGTTCATTAGGGCAAAATAAAATATACCACAGTCTTATTGTATTATCTACTGCCATAAATTCTTTATACTAAATCTACATTATGTTGCTGTTAAGAATACAATTTAAAATAGGAATGGTTGACCGACTGCTTGTCAAAATGCATTCATTTTTACAATATAAGAAACCTTTTTCCAATTGTAATTTTTAGGTGAGTGTGGAACTCGAAAAATCTGGCGAAGACCTGCACATGCACTTTCCAATCACAATTGCAACCGTTCCTTTCCGAATCCCTAATTCAAATCAACAGCCTGTGATTCAATATGGTAAGAACTCTGCTCTCTGAGTATTTACACACCATAGTATGCCCGAATTGCATCTTATTTAATGAGGATTACTAAACATTATTAAAAAGAAATGTTGACGTTAAACTTGCTACAAATGTATATTTATTCTATTTTTGTAGAAGTGGGTTGTGATCATGCTGAGGGTGGAATGTACATAGGACCAGAATTTCAATTAGGCCAGGTATATGACGGAAGCGCAGAGAACGGTGACGCAATAGTACTTTATCGGCCAGTTTACGTTTCAGTGATTAACCAAGGTAGAAAAACTTTAAATCGTTTTCTCAACATTCCCTTATTATTTCACGCTTTGTCTTTTTCATTTCCGTTATCCATTGCAAAAACGTTTAATACATGAAACATACATAAATGTGCCTGTAATATACCTTCCACGAAAATGAGACGCTTTCTTTTACTTTTTCTTTTTCGTCGGTGTGTTTCCCTCTTTTAAATTGAGCTCATCTCATAGGTAAAACATTAAAATCGGAAACGCCAACCTCAATGCACAGAAATAGAGTGATGTCTGTAGGTGCTAAAAATGGAAGCAATGATGATGGTGGTGGGAACGGAAATGGTGGAGGTGGGTCGAATCCCTCCCGAACAAATTCCACTACTAATTTAATCAAGCAAAACTCCAAGGCTGACATCATTCGAAACAATATCAGTGGCAACATGTCAAAGCTTCCAGGAAAGGACCATGCAAATTCCAGCTCGTTTGAAAAGGACACGAGCACACCCACCAAAGGGAATGTCATCACGTCGGAGTCGAGTGTCACTTCCGTCCCTCCAGTCTGAAACCACAGAAAGACATGACTCTCTCTCTCTCTCACTTTCTTTTGCTTATGCTCATGCAACCGTGAAAATGCAGGTTATGCTTTACAAAACTATTTATACCATACCATACCACTTCGCCAAAGAACCCTATATACGTGGTTTCATCATCCTCAATCTGACGGAAACATGAACTACCCGTTTGTATAGAATTTATGATGAAAAAAAAACTTTGAAAGTAAATCTCAAAACTTGTATGCAGTTAATCAATTCACTCGTGCTAAAAACTACAAGACCATTTCCTTGTAGCAAGTTAAGTGATGAGTGCACTATGAAAATGGTTGTGATTGTGATGATGATAATGATGTTGTATAGAAATCCAAAAAAATAATACTGCTTAAATTGTGGCAACATTGGTTTAATACATGTGTACTTTGTATTCCACTCATGTTGAAGTGAGCAACAGCTTATCTCTCCGGTTGTAAATGGAATATATTACATTATCTCAATTTGCTTCTACCTTCTAAAGGAAAGGAAAGAATAGGCCCACATGATGATATGATGTCGCAGCAGATTTATATTTTATATAGATTTTATCACGTTCTTTTGTACTTTTATGACTGTGTGTCGTGTGTATGCCATGTCAAGTCATGCCATACCATACCACATTCTACATGAGTGATCTGATAAGGAAATACACTATAGAAGCAGGACGATGAGGACTTGAATATCCTGGATTGTTCAGTTCAGTGTTTCATTCAACCATGTCTGACAATGATGATGTGAAAGCAGAGCTGCTGGACAAGTATTGAAACTTCGTGTGGTGCCATTTTGTGATATGGTTTATATTATTACTTTGTCGGTAGTTCCCATTCATTTCTCCTATGTCTACTGTCGACTTGTCAACCTTTCAGCTTGTTTGGTGCTCATTTGGTCAATCCAAATCCAACAAAACAGCCAACATCCAACTACAGGAATCCTTCATTTTACTTCCCTCTTTTGTGACAGACTAACAAAATGTATTATGTATATAAAACATGTATAGTATTATGTCGGGCTTCATCAAAATTACATGTTGAACATGGTCTATGTATGTATGTATATAGCATCCAGTATCCAAAAATGACAGCGTCCGCGTCTACCTCCACATCGCTATCGCTTCTTTATGAGCCATGTAAAACTCAAGTCACAGTCAAACACACAACTTATTCTAATCGTCACCATCATTTTCCATATCAGCATCACTGATCAAAGTGATTCATCTCCTGTCTCGACTTTTTCACCAGCAACTTTCCCTTCCAAACCAACATAATCTCCTTTTGAATTCTACTGCTCATCTGACCCCCTGCCCTAATTTCCTGCTAGATATGCTATCTTTGGAAAGTTGGGAAAGGTACAAAAAAGAAAAGGCACATATATATATGATGGTTGTAATTTGGATTGTGTGCCCATTTGAATACTACTTTGTTCATCTCATTTAAAGCATCGAATCGGATGTACATACGTCATGGTATGAAAAATTAACTCATTAAAAGAAAGTTTTGCAACAAAACGTTAAATGCAGTATAAGATACAACCTACAACTGCATACTATATATACAAGACAGCTTGTAATATATTATGTATAGCTAAAAACAATGTTCTGTACTAGTTGTTTAGTAGTGTACATGTACCAAAACAAAACTGATTGTTGATTGTAAGTAGAAATACTAAAAGGTACTAAGAAGACCAACTAGTGTAGCAGCTCTCAAAAATATTATCGAATTATATGAGAAAATTAGCAGCAAAAGGAAACAAAAGTTAGTTAGAAAATGAGTCTAAAACTACTAACAAAATATAGCAGTGTTTTTAGTCTGATACGAACTAGTACTTTCTTTCAGGGCTATGTAGTTTTGTGTTCCCAAAATGGAAAAACCAGATTGCTTTGTTCAAAATGTAGTTTGTTTTTTTGGGAAAGAGGACATTGCCACTATTTGGAATGAAACGTACATATGTAAGGTTTCTAGCTGTGCGGGGTGAATTGGCGGATGCCGCATTTCTGTATGTTTTTACAACAGAAACAGAAGAATGAGTATCGATTTCCCTACTTTTTCCGGTAGACTGCTTCTGCAACATCACATCACATCCTGAACTACATCGTGTTATTGCGTATCTTGTTGAGAAACAGGGGAATCAAGTGATGTGGATGTGATGTCCTCCTGTCTTGACGAAGGAATAACATGTATCTATGTATTCCCATTGCCATATTGCAGGTCTCCAACTTTCTTTTCCTTTTGGTTGTTGTCGTTGTGTGGATGCAAATAGATCCGTTTTTGTGTTATGTTGTCGTCGTCGTCCCTGTCAAATGCATTGTATTATCGAAGCAAAGTAAGGTTGAAAGCACCCAAACAAATTTGCTGGTTCGTGAAACTTTACTGTCTACTTATTTTCAATTATTATTTATATGATACTTCACGCTCCCATGAATAAATGCCAATATGCTTCTAATTGTATCTCTGGTAAAAGCACAAGGTATAAAAATAGCTTAAGAAGATTATTAGTACTATACTCTAAAAAGTTAATTAATGTACTAGTGTGTACACACATTTCCTTGCTAAGTTTGAATGACACGGTGTGTCATTGCGTAACGCAAAATATGATACAGAACAACAAAACAGAACTGAGAACTGTCTAAAAACTTTTCGTGTATATTCAAGCAGAAGCATGTCAATGTTTTAATCTGACAGCCACCCACGCTTCAAACTTTCTTCTCTCACTTTAGCATGCTATAACATTCAGTTGTGTCTGTTCCACTGTGAGTAAGTCAGCCCAGATCTCATTCTCGTCATCAAGAATATTGAGGTGAATACAAATATGAATGAATGAACAAAACCCATTTTCTACTTGAGTAGACGATGAAAAATAAACATGTCATATATTTTATACTACTACCTTTACCTTTCAATTAGATTTTTTTCCACATCTGTAACTTTCCCTGCTGAGAAAAATTCCCAAACGTATTTAGTGGAATCTGTACATTATACACTACTAAAGGCTAACAATAAATCGCTTTTAATATGAATGTTAATGTAGTAAACTATTCTAAATTAAAATTGCAGTTACAAAGACAGTTTCCAGTCTGTCGTGTGGTGAGGAACTATGTATGTATTAATGAATGCCAAATGACACTAGAATTCCAAACTTTTCTTAATTACTGTCAAAACGTAAGTCTTTATCAAAGTTAGGTTTAGTTGCAACTAAGGACGAAGGTAAATTATTCAAAATTTAAGCTATTACTATAACAAGTATATGGTACAGGATGCAAGATGCAAGATTTAAGAAACATTTTATTCATATGAATCTTCTCTAGTAAAATATACGCCACAATAGACTGTGGTTTGGTATGATGTACGTATGTATAAGAATATAAAATGAAACAAAAATGTATGTATAGCAAATCAAGGTACATTTAAGAGTGTACCTTTTTTGCATTTTTACAACAACTGTGTAAATATACCCATCAAAAACATATATTATATGTACTGATTCAACTGATGAACATATATTATTAAGTTGGAATCAAAATTTGAGATGGGATCAGCAAATTTTAAAAACTGTTTCTAGCTGTAAATAAATAATATTGATCTATTTATTGCATGATAAATAATAATGCATACATAAATACGAATTATTTTCACACAAAAAAACGTCCTGAAATGTTAATTTTTACAAAGGACTGTATTGGATTTAATGTAAGCTCTGGGACGGAGGCCGTATTGTAAAAAAAAGTCGTCTGGAGTAATTCATTTAAGCCGGACTTTTGTAGGCCGGCCTACAAAGCCGCGTATATTTATTACATCTGGAGCCAAGAACGGCCAAGTGGCCTTTTTATCAAAAACGCATGAGAACCATAGACCATAGCAGTAAAAAGCTTATACCACCCAATAACGACTACAAACCACGAGATTAAAAGAAATTAACAGCCAAAATAAAATAAAAGTCTACCAAATTAAAAAAAGACCATCACATAAAATAAATAATATACCACCAGATTAAATCAATAGACCACCAAATTCAAATCACGTACCACCAGATAAAATAAATAATATATCACCAGATTAAATCAATCAATTAATAAAATCAAAAGAATAAAAAAAGGGCTACCAGAATGTAATAAAAGGCTATACCACCAAATTAAAAATACATACTACCAAACTAAAATAAATTTTGTTGAAATTTAGAGTACGCAACTGTTATGCTGACTGTACAGATGTAGAATTCTAACGACCATATACATATATGTAGGCATAAAACGACTTTAAATAGTTTCGAAATACACTTTGAATTTAAAAACTAGCACTACCACTTCAGCCTGTCAAATAACCTGTAAGTACTGACTTTTATCTAATCTAATGATTTTTTAATTCGATCCTTCGAATTCAAAAACAAGCCTTAGTCACTAGGTGACAAGCCAGTCTAATAGGTTAGCCAGATCTTTGAAATTGTCCAATAACTTGGCGTGATTTCGAACCACGATAATTATTCGTTTTCTGAATGCAACAACGTCCGTCTGTCCTCAGAAATTTGAAATAGCTCCACAGTATGCAAAAAAACTTTAGACCGTTCTACTATAAAAATCGTTGGTGTTTGTTTGCTAGCTATTTCTCTTGATCAATCATTGTCACTACTCTTAACTTCAAAGAAACTTAAAAAGGCATTTTTGAAATTCAAGTTGTACACGAACCAAGTTATTGGCGATTTTCTTATACATGCACCTGGCACCCCCTGAATACCAAAATTAAAAATATGGACTACTGAAATGAAGCAATAGACTACAAGAATGAAATAATAGACTACTAAAATATATCGATAGACCACACCAGAATAAATCATTATTATACCACCAAAATAAAATAACAGACCATCAGAATACAAGATTACACCACTAAACTAAAATAATAGAACACCAAAAAGTAAGATAGTAGAAAACCAGATAAAAACAATACACAACCAAATTAAAATTATGAACCATATCACAAATGAAAGAAGACTAGAATAAAATAATGACCATCAAATTGAAAATTTCATGATTTTGAATTAACGTTCTAAGCAACTTGGTGGTACAGGAATTTTTGAGTAGACGTGTAAGTCCTCTCAGTAGAGAATGCAACAATCAAACTGCTTGTAAGCAAGCCTGGAGACGTAGCGGAAAGCATTAAAACGCACTTGAATGCCTTACTACGACTTTCTGGCTGGTAACCAAACCATTTGTTATTTTTGGTGCAGTTTGTAATTTTTTAAAGTAATTTGCAATTTTAAAAATCAATTTGAAGGAAAGTAAAATTAAATTTTAAAAATCAATTAGGAAGGAAAGTTATTTGTAATTTTCACCATCAAATTAGATGAAAGGAATTTTAGTTTTTATGCTTAAATTTATTGAAAGTAATTTTTGCATAAAAAATGTCATTTTAACATATCGGCTAGTGCCCTATTTTCCTATTTGGTGACACGCCCTACAATTAGTGGCATATTCTATTAGTCTAGTGAGACATTCTAAGGGTATGGTGACACATCGTATCGATAAAGTGGCAATATCCTACTGGTCTGCGTCTGGTGGAGCATCATATTAGTTTGGTGGCATGTTTTATTAATTTAGTGATATGTTCTATCAGTTTAGTGGCATTTCTTGCTAGTATAGCGGCGATATAGAATATTCTGGTAGGATACTCTACCAGTGTAGGGAAATATCCGAGTGGCATGTTATCCTAATTTGGTGGCATATTTTGCAAGTCTGGTGGCATATGCGGTGGTCAAATTAACGTGAATTGCCATTCCCAAGACTTACTCGGACAGAAACCCGTGTGATCTTTACTATATGCGAAGTCCATGTGTGAACGCATTGAGTAAGCAAAGAAGAGCATGCTAAAAACTCTAGTACGATAATTCATTACATAATAATGGCAGTGGTAACCATGCAAGTGCAGTTGACACTTGAGCAGATCGGTGTAAGCTTTGGAATGCCCCAGCGTCTTCAGTGATAACATTTATGAAAATCTGAGAGCAGATATCGATTCTTCATAAAATTTTGAGCCTGCTTCATCTAAAATCTGTCAAATAAACAGAATTTTTGACAAGGTTATGACATTCCAAAGTTTCCACTACTTACCCATCAGATCAAATTGCTCGGGGTGGTCGATGGGGAAACTTTGGAATGCTGTAAATTGTGTTTGACTTAACTTGCACAAAATCTAAAGGTAGCATCAGACGCAGCGTTAAATTTTACTCCTGCTTCAAAAATAATATAATGTCATTCATAGAAGATTTTGACGTAAATAGGTTCCAAAAATGACACTGTCGCCATCCCCATTGTTCGTAATGGTAACGGTGGGGAAATTTTGGAATGGTGGTACTCAAAAAATTACGGGTGGATTTGAAAACTGAAAACGGCATTATGCTTCCCATACGTTTATCTGTCTGCTTCAACTTACTCTGGCAACTTTGATAAACCTTCCCAGCCGTAATACAAAATCCAATACATGCCTTTCATTCAGGCCGGAAAAGATGAAATGTTTATGTGCAAATAAAACTTTAGTAGTCGATATCTGCAACGTCAGTTTAAATGAGTGAAGTGTCGAAATTTATATATATATTATGTGTATAAATAATTTTTTGTATGTGAAATGAAATGATGCTCCGGCAGTATATTATTTAAGCGGTTGAAAAGAAAAGAGTGGATTTAGTCATACAAAAGTATGTATGTATATATTGTGTATCATTGCGTGTATTAATTGTGTATAATGATTGAAATATGTATTGGAAGAAAAATTGTTTATTTCATATGTGCTTATATGAATGAATAGAAAGAATAATAATAAAATGATTGAGATGGTACTATAAAGCTGCAAATTTCAGATTTTTGGAGAATTTCAATCCTTTTGGTAAAAAAACTCATAACCTTTATGCTTGAGTTTCTGAAGGAATTCACAAGGCGCGAGGAAATAACTAAACTGGACTACTTACGCCACACGACCTTGACCAAGAAAACTTTTTGTTTGAGAGTAGTTAAGTGAAGGCTGAGCTTGAGCTGCTGATTTTGTGTACCCACACGAAAGTTTTGATGCATGTACGGAGTATGTAGAATGTAATGGGTTTTATCTACCTTTCTTTTAACAAAGTTGCTAGCCATCATCATATCATATCCCTTATCACATCACATCCCCAACATTTCTCCTTACTTTATTTTTACTTTCCTAACTTTTATTTCTTTTCTCAGTTGCGCTCCTCTTCTCTTCTTTCTAGTTCTACTTTTACCGAATGATTTTGTCCACTATGGCTTTTCTTTTTCTCCTGCTGCTTTCTACCAGAGAGTCATACATTTCAATCAATAAAGATAAGTAAAAAGTAGTAGGCTACTGGTGAGGAGTCTAGTCGGCTTAAGTAGTTCTTTGGGAAAAAACCTGGCGCCAGGCTTTACATACATTGTGCACTCTTGTCGTTTATTATAGTAGCAGAGAGGATGTGATGTGGATGTGAGGAATCTAACAACTTTTTTGTAGATAGCCACGTACGTTACATTATACAAACACACAAACTCACAAAAATTTTGATATAATATCCAAACCTCAGCCTCCTATCAAAACATAACCATGAGTGGGTTACCATTATCGCTTAAACATTTATGGAAAATGTATGCTAACTTCGATTTTTTTTTCTCCAGCTGTCAAAGGTATATGAACATGCTAGGAACTTGCAAAACCACAGAAAAGAAAGAAAAAAGTGAGTAAAGGAAGACGAAAATGTTTTTTATAGACTGATAACAGCGGATACACTTGATGGATGTGTATCTATGCATGATATGCACTCACTCTCACTGCAATTTTCACTCTTCGCCCCTCGTTTATTCTCCCCATCATCAACTTGTTCTGTTGTTCAATTTATATCGCTATCTACGACTGTTGATAATTCTTGAATCAAAGGAAGCTTTGTACCATGTTTCTGATAGTATTTGCAGTCCAAATTTATTTTGATGTTATGCTTTCCCCCTTACCTTGAAAAGGCTTTCCGTTTGATTTTATTCCTGTATTCATGACCTCTAGTTCTTTGCAGCATCTTGAAAAATCTCACTTATACTTTTTTTGCTAGCTTGTTAAAATCTCGTTGAAGTGCGTCATGGGGAAGAAGCTTTAAAATAAATTTATTACTTGCATGCATCTGCATTCTGCAACACAATAGGGCTTACCGTTTCGTTCTCTTGCATTTTCTAACGTTTCTATTATTAGGGATTTCCAAATGCTTTACGCAGAAAAATGGTTTAAATTGTAATCTATCAAATATCTGTTTCCTCACGAAAAGCAGCGAAACTGGATGTTTTGCAAATCCTATGAGATCACGTATATAGTCATAAAAGGGAGCAAGATCAAATGTGTATGATATAAGCTTATGAACTTTATACTAAATTCATAATAATATGCATTATGTAATGGGAAACTTCTTCTCGGAAAGAGAAAATTGTAAAATCGTATATTTGAACATTCAAACTCAAACTATTCAAACTCCTTTTTGTATTATTTGGTGAATGTTTATACTTTATACCACCTGAAATATTTTTTTATACATGATTTTCTTCACAAACTCGAACCCAATCTTCGTGAGTGAGATGGAAGAACATGGCTGACAAAACGTTTTACGGGATTCATTATGTGACATGCATTCAAAAATCGAGTTCAATTTGTGTCCCCCTTTGACCTCCTTTCCCCATAATGCTTACAACCATGAATATTCATTGTACAAGTCATTCCTTGAACATATTCAAAGCACAGATCTATTTACTACGAAATTCACTGTTTTTGACAGTTAGCAGGGTAATTTGGAAACAAACACAAGCCATCCGTTTTTTGCTTCCCGATTGAAGGGCATAAGAGTACGAGAGGAGGAAAAACTAATTGCCACTGTGAAGTTCTTTTATGGATCTTTAGCTTTACTGAATGCATTTCGTAGTCTTTCGTGAAATTATAGGAATACACGAAGGAAATGCTGTGTTGTGCTTACATTCCTGATTTCCTAGCTGTTATTAAGCTAGTAAACACCACACACCATGGCTTTTGCTATTACTAATGGTACGCAAAGTACTACTTAAGTTAGTAGCACACACGAACAAAAATTTCTGGCTCGAATAATAGCCGAATTTTGACTATGGCTATACAACGATATTTCTATACATACCTATCCGAGTTTTCCCATTCTTTTATTAGTAGTTTCACCCAGTTTCCCCTTTTCCCAGCTCCTTTGTTTAACTTTACAAGAGAAATATGGTGTGTAGGTTGTAAAAACAATCCTTTTCTTTAGCTTAAGTGACAACACAAAGGCCAAAGCTGAAATTAGAGTTGACTTCGTGACTCATTTACTTCCATTCTCACATTAAGTGAGCCTACTACTACTATTGCTACCCTCCTATTTTCTTCCAGGGTTGGTTGGTTGGTGCAATATGGAAGTTAGATTGTTATCTTACCCGAGAATCTGCGATTCCTCTTTTATTATTTAGAAGATTTTTCTTTTGGAGGAAATTAGAGTGTACCTTTGTTTTCGTGCCAAAGAAACAACATTGTCTCTTGTTTGCTAATCTTCTTGGTAATTCGTGTATATACTTTAGGTATATATTATATAACTTAATTGCAAACCTCATTGACCTTTACGATATGCTTCACCTCCCTACAAATTTTATGGTACCCCTTCTTCCACTTCTCGGAGGAAAGCAGTTGTAGTTCATGTTCATAAGACCAAAAGTTTTCACAGAAGAAAGCTTAAAAAAGGATGTGGAAAAGTAAAAGCCCAATTGCTACAACTACGAGTAACCAGATGTTGTCTTGATATGTGGATATATGGTTTCATTTTTAAAAAAACAAGAGGATTTCTTTTACAATGAGCAGTTTGACTTTTGAAATTTTCTCTAACGTTGTTGCTGTTGTTGTTGTTTTATATAGAACCTTAATGAACTCGAAGCATCTTTTATGAGATGTCCCACTGTATATTAATGAGAATGGACAATGGAGAAATGGAAATGAAGCGAAAATTACGTCCTGAAACAATTTTGTGGTTTAGTTTCCACGCTTATTAAGTTTGTGGGCAATGGGAAAACTAGATCAGAAATAACTAACCAACCAACAAAACGCTGTAGTAAATGTACAAAATAGAACCAATTTGAATTAAATCACGCTCATTAACTTTCATTAGGTTCAAATTTAACATGACAGTGCCACAAATACGTTTATAGAAATCATCTTTTACTTTAGGAAACTCATTTGATGTAATATAGGCTTCCACAGTCAAGAGGAAACTCGTTTTAAATAACTTTTAAAATGGTTCCTACGAACTACAGACAGTGAAACTGAAACCTTTTCAATTGCCCCGTTGGTATTATAGTTACATTAAAATGGACACATAAAATGTACACATTCCCTTTGACAATTTCCGCTTGCGCTTCCCATTCATAAGATCTCATTTTAAGAAAGAGTAAATCAGGTTTATAAAGGAAACTCAAGGGTATGCGTAGTATGGAACTACGTTTATGATGTGGGAGTAGTAGTCAGTCCAGTTGAATTAAACCATTCAAGAAACTTTGAGGGAAATACTGTAGGTAATGAAATCCTCAGAGATTTAATTAGTTGTATCGTACGCTCCAAACTATTTCCTATACAATATAGAATATATTGTGCGAGATACAATGCTGTAAGCTATTGTATAAATTATACGTGTATATATATATAGATTTAGCTTCCGTTCTAGCTAACATTCCCGTTTACTACAACTGTCTATGAGTTCGATGACTAGCTATACAATTACAACATTTCCTTTCAGCATCATTTTATTGTGTGGCTAACGAAATTACGTTATATCTGTATGCTTTATATAAATATGTATGAAATCTGATATATCCTGCTTTCACTGTCATTTCATTTCACTATTAGTAAACCATTAATACGACATCCTTCCTTCCTTACGCATGTCATCCTGTGTGCCGTTTTCTCAAATTTCATTCTTCCTCGATTCATTTGTTTTCGTTCAAGTTTCAATTTCCGAGCCAGCATGAGCTCCTCGCAACATTGCCATTGCATTGCCTCGCGTATTGACACAACTATCTGGCGGATCCTGAATGAATGGGTAAGTTATATCTATGAGTTCATATTATGGTGTTTAGTAGTTTTTCCTTTCCGAGAATTGGAGTTGGAGCAGATGAACTAAAGAAGTTTGGCAAATATACATGTATATTTTTAATAATATATATGAAGTTTTCTATTTTGCGTTGGGTCAGTTAAAGCCGTAACTATCTATATATAGACATTGTGGATGTACTTATATATAGGTCATGTGAAACACCTTCATTTCATTTATTCCTCGCACGTGTGAACTCTTACAATATCATTATATATATTATACATGCTTATTCCATGATGTTATGCATATATCATCAATAAACGAATTTTGCAGATTTCCACCAGAAAAGCTCTCTCTGATGCTGATGTATTCATGAAGAAAATTCAAAAGACTGGAATTGGAGACAAAGTTTTTGTGGAGAGAGAGAAACGAAATTGGGACTTTATCATATGCAGCTAGCTACTATAGTAGTTGTTATGAATGAATCTAGGAAGAAAAGACAAAAAAATGCAAAGGAAGATTTGAAGAAGAAACCGCTAGTATACTGAAAAAGTTGAGTTCATAAAGACTACATTCTGTCTTGTCCTGTTCTTGCGTACTACAAAAAGAACAGCTAGAAACGGAGAAAGATTTTACTTCTCTTTTTTGTCATTTCTTAACTTTTCAAAAGTTATCTGCTGGGAATATGTATATAGCCTTTTGTCTTTTTGGGATGCGTAAGTATATATGTGCTTGGTTTTCTGCGTTTTACTTTCACTGTTCGATGTAAAACATTATGGTACATATATAGGACGGACATCCTATAAAAGTTGTGCTATGAAAACTTGCTATGTTTGTGAGTGTGACCAATGACTTTGTTATAGGAATCACAAAACCGGTTGCCATAAAATACAACGTTGGGATTGAAAATAAAATGATTCGATAGTCCTGTCAAAACATTTCGTAACCGTTTCTTGATTAAATTGGAGCTACCTGCAAAAACTGCATAAAATTACAAAGATCTACTAGTATTCTTGCTGTTTTGAATGTATAAATTAGTGACATAATGTATATCCTTTACAGCTCTTTCACTAATTGCAAGAATATCAACTTGGAAATTATTCGCTTTTTCTTATTATCGTTCTATCATTTATTTACGACAGCAGCCTGTGTAGTAATCACTTGGTTTCAAAATAAATTCTGAAATACAATATTTTTTTTACACTCAAAAGTTTGCTTTGGGTTTGGTAAAATATCGTATTTTAATATTATGAAATGTTCATTATGAAAGCAAAGAGTTTTTTCTTTTCTGAGGATTACTTTCATCTTTTCACTTCGTTTGAGTCAGCAAAGCAAGATTTCATCAATGATGTATTGCGTAACCAAAAATGTTGAAAGGACAAGTTCTTCAAAGGAGGTACAATGAAATTGTGGAGAAGCTACCACAAAATGAGATCGGTTTCATGCACATATCATCTTTATGTTAAAATTGAAAAGAAAATTTCGTACCTGATAATTTAACAAGCATGAGCAAATTTTGGCAAACCCATGCTGGACTACAATACAGCCCATGTATACATTTCAAATGCATTTAAACCTATTTCATTCATTTTCGTTGATAGTGATTGAGTCACCATATAAAATAGTAGGTTTCCAGATTTGGTATATCTGTGCTTAAAATAATATTTAAGCAAAAGTAGCTAACAATTACAAAGTTAACAAAAGAACAACCAAATTTTGATCTCTGCAAAAAATTATATTTTATTTTTCTACAGTTTCAGCAGTGAACCAGAAATTAACACCTAGATTATTCCTGATGATCAATGTATCTGCAATACATATTTGTTATTTGTAATTACAATATATATTATTGTAGCTTCATAGTTTTTCAGAATATAGACAACTTAATAAAACTAGCTCCATTGAAGCTAGCCGCTAGCCCTAATCAAATGTCTTTCCAATTTTTAGTTTGCTATTAATTTCAGAAGCAGTGTCAGCGTAAGATTACATTACATAAGAATAAAAATCAAGATGAAATGATCAAGAAATGATTGTTCCATTTTAGAACAACCTTACTGCATTTGGTACATCTTGATTAGGCTATGGCTACAATATGAATAATCACACAGAAACAGCTTTGTTCATGCAAGGTACCATTGCATCGTTTCCTTTTGTACTTCTTTATTATGAACATGGAACAAATCCGGAGGGATTTGACCTGTCTTGTTTCTTCGTGAATAAAACCCCACAACACGACGTCTAGGCGATGTGTGTTACGGAGCAGAGATAAGAGATAAATAGCGAAGAATGCCATAATGCACTGGGATCTGTGAGAAAATATGGAAAGTGACAGATCTGTGTTTTGAATGGGGAAAAGGGCCTAAAAATACTTTATGTATTCAAGTGTATTATTGTACGTCACGTACGTGCGCTTCAAATTTTGACAGAGACATGTGACAGAATTTTTTTTATTACTATGCGTTTCATTGTCAGTTGGAAAGTAATCAATTTCTGGTATTTCTGAAGAAAAAAAAATCTTTCAGAATGTTTAGCCGATGCTATATAAAAAAAATGTAGTGACAGTATTGAAGAAATTACAACATGACTCCTAAACTGCAAACCTGGCACACAGCAAACGAAATATTTTAGAGATACTTTTAGTTGATACAAGGAAGTATCTTCCATTGATTTTATACATAGACTTGTTTCACCAATGTCCAAACGACATGGTCGATTGGTCGCAAACGATTTTCCGGGAAATTGCTGAAATCAGTTCGGCGTCTTCAAAGGTCTTTGTTCTCAATCTGAGCTCACGCGACGACTTTTTCTTTCCCTTTCCTTTGGTCCACAATGCAAGCCCATCATTATCATATTCATCTTGTTAGGACGGATGGACATCGTTCCTACCAGGAACTACGGTTGGCTGGTCTTACCCAAGACGAGCAATAAATTTTTCGATCTTCTTTTACTTCCAACACACTTCTATACAGATGAAAAGGGATCCCAAATACTTTTTATTGTCAAAATTTACTTAAGATTCTTACTCTGCAGTCTACAAAAACCAAACAGTGATCAGTAATCACTGTTCCTGAACGGAGTTAAACATAAGACATAATGGAACCTAATTTGCGTAGTATAAGAATAAGAAATAAAATGATCTTGTCAGCAAATAGTCATTCGATCATATCATGACAACTGAAAAAAGGAAAATGCATTTAAACTACACCCAAACATACATTCATTCATTGCTGAAACCCTTCAAGTTTCAACTCTCCAAAATGCTGCAAGAAATTTCCTCCTCGTCCAATCTCATCGTGATTAAAATGCTAGAAAGCAAATGCTAGTGCTTTAATGCATACAAATGCAGTTCCCCCATTGTGCGTCCATCCCATCATCCATCCGTTGGACAAAGACCCGGAGATGGGTTCTTCTTCAGTCTCTCAGAGACCCGACCTACTAGCAAGCAAGCAAGCTGTAGAGGTATCCCATTCCTAAGGAGTCTATATACATGCATAGGTCCAGGTTTTGTAGCAATAATTCTCCCGAGTCCTTTTTGTAATGACATTAAAACGAGTGAAAATGTCTGTTCAAAGTCCCCGCAAGTCCCGCAGCTGGGCCTTCTTGTTAAAAATTGTCTTTATTGTCATACCCCATTTCTCTCAAGGCGCTCCACTCCACCATGCACTCACTTTGCGTGATAAAATAGAGGCTACTATACCACCATCTTCTAGAGCGAGCTGTATTTGCTTGACGCATCTCATTTTAGTATGCATACATCAACCTTGCATGCTTTGTTGAAGATAAGAAAAACTAAAGTGCTTCCAGATACAAGACGGAAGCTTTTAGTTTCATCTAATATAAGATGATGATGACGATGATGATATGATGATACAATATACACGGTAGCAGCTTCCAGCTGTAAGACAAATAGATGGAGAAGAGCAACAGTGAATTATGTAAGTAATGATACAAAATACGAAGAAGCTACACAGCCTTTTGCACATCCATAAAAAGTATGTAACGCTTTCATTCTACATGTAAATTATGATCGATGTACGAAGTACGAAGTACGTTGTGTGTACAATAACGTAAGCAAATGCGAAAATGCATGTCTTGGAAAACAAAATGTTGATGAACTCACTGTCTGGATTTAGATCTGGGTGTTTTGTGGAAAGAAAGTAATAAGATGCGCCTTATGGAATAATCGTGAGCTATCGACCATAATAATATTTCTCCACGTCTCATTTGGTTCGTTGCTCTTGTAAACCAACACTGGCCTCTGTTCTATTCGATACGTTTCATACATACATATTCTCGTCTCCCTTTTTTTAACAACTGATTGTGTGTGTGGTTGTGGTGGTCTTGCAACTCTAGATGGAATCCAATTTGGAGGAAAGACGAGATGTGAAGAGAAAGAAAGAAAAAGGGGGAGAAAATCACAAGTCAAATCATTTCCTTCATCATTAACATGATCATCACAAAAAAGAAAGGAAAATTCAACCGAGAGCTGAGGAAAAGAAAAGATGAATGATATAATATTTCTTGTGGCGAAGATAAGAAATAATTTGAAAAGAATAGCAAAAACTAAAATCTGGAGGGATTTGACTTTCCACGCTTTAAAAAAGGTCGGCTTCAGCAAGATCGTAGATTGTAGATCAAGCTTGGTTTTTGGTTTTGTAGTGAAGAATGAAAATGAAGATGCAATAAGTAAGTATATGCTCGTGTCATTGACATAAGCTGACATGGAAAGTGCTTAGACAGCGACAGGTTGTCTGGATTTGGTTTCTTTTGAGGAGGAAAGATGTAATACTTAATGAGAATCAGAGTTGATGAAAAATCAATGTGGCTTCACTATTCCTACTCCTCTCGGAATAACAATGTGAATAATTTAGATTTTCCAGTTTATTAGAAACGCGTGGCAATGACAATAAGAATATTTTTTCCAGTCAGCGAATGATGATCAAAGTGTGACCCAATTTGTTCAACCACCAAACCAAAACCAAACCAATGTCGTTAACATTTCGATGCATATTTCAAGAATAATTCTCCAGCTTCAGCGGTCCATATGTGGTTCGTGTTCTTTCATATTACATACAAGTTTTTTTCCTTCGCTTTTTGGCTCCCCTGGCTTCATATGGCAAATGTTCTTTTAATTTTTGAACTTGCAAGTTTGAAGTTGTCACTGTATTGTGATGTTAAGTACCACCCTAGGGCATACGAGAAAGATAAAAGCATATGGCTTGTACGTATTACTCTTTTTTGTTCATGAGTGTCTACAAGTACATGCTGATTCACACAAAAAACGCTCTTTGTGCTTTCTTCTTTGATTCTATTCTTATTTCTTATCTTTTGCTTTTTATACTCTTGTCATTTTCTCCCTTTCTGCTTCTTCCTTTTCACCAAAGGACGGACTACTTGAGAAGAACAATGGTGAAATGAACTGATCGAGAAAAAAGTCACCGTCAGCAATTTTTAGGGTTTCACACAGTCTCCCTCCGTTTCTTTTTTGATGCTCGGCTTGAATCTATTTGAAAGAAAAAATCTTCAAAACTCAGAGGACAAAATACAACTCACGTATTGAAATGTGAACGTGACCTTTCACTTTGTTCAATTTTGGGAGAGAAAGTAAAAAGCTGACGGGAATCAAAACACAATGCATTGCAGACCGTTAAATTTGCAGTTTACATTATAAAAAGGACAAGATCTGTGTCATATACTGTATTGTGACTTCCCTTCAAGAGAACAACTGACAATCATTTTGTTTTGTATTTGTACTTTTTTTTTGCAATTGAACCTCTTTTGTTATTGTAAATTGGAACAAAAAGGGGGCACAAAAAGAGGTCAATTGAATGTCACTTTTGTTGCTTTTTATTTGTTCCTGTGGATTTTCTTTAAAGTAAAAAAAAAGACTTTCTCAGTTTGACATTTTCACCGTATTTGAAAAGCAAAAGATTTCTTGAGAAGATTGTATTTTTTCTATTTCTATTTTCGCACATTTTGTATTAAACCATTAAGATTAAGAATGCATGGTCCTGATGATTCAGCATTACATCAACAAAAAACCGTGTAGATCGAGTTATTTGAGCAAAATTCATAACGCTAAATAATTTGTTTACCATGTTCGACTGCAGAAATCTTTTCATGTCTAAGACGCAGATCTATATTCATCTATATATCAATATTGGTAACAATATATAACGTTATATATATGCATATACACCATCGGCTTTAGTCATCGTGAGCGATTATAACCAATTCAATTTTATAACAAAACTATCAGCAGTACGTGTCGAATTTTAAAACTTAATTTTAAGGAAAAATCTTGAAAAATACATATACAATGTCGACTTGTATATCAATACTTAAATCTGGATATAGTGCCCACTTTCACGTGATGTCCATGCATGAAGTTTGCTGTCCACGGTAGGGATAAAAAATCATTCTTTTCATGCTTCCGCAGAGGAGCTGCGGCATCAATAGTTCTATAGCACAGCCACATTTCCCACTTCTGACGAAGTCTTGGTCAGCCAAACCATCAACCATCCAAGAACTTTTCCAGTCACGGTATCGTTATCGTATTGAATTTTTGTATCATCATTTCAAGAAGAAAAACTATTCAACTGAAGGTGATTTGTGGATCATGATCAAACTCGAATGTTGTAGCTGTGTACTGCTTCAAGCATATTTTTTCACCTTATTTGGACACGGTGTAGCACACAACACAACTTTTTACTTTTTCATACTACACAACTTAAGGCGGATATGGTCTGGTGGTTTGGTTACGTTGGGACTTGAGACCTCAAAAGTTGTGTGTGAGCAGTGAGCATCCCACCCAAACTCAACTCAACCCAAAAGGTTTCAAATCGGTTTTCCTAGAAAAGAATGTATATATGTACTTCGTATGGATGGATCCTCATTTCGTTTCATGTATGCAGATATTTATTGTATGTTCTCTCAAAGATTTTGTTGTTTCTTCAGTCCCACAATTCAGAACCAGAATCACCAGTATAAATTCTCAAGTTTTTTTTTCACTCGTTCCAACTTTTACCCATTCCTTCCTTTGTTGTTGTTGAAGAAAAAGTGGTATACATTTTTTCTTCTGCCTCATATACACCCCAACTATATACTACTTTGTAACTGCTGTTGATGGCAAGATATTTTATTTCCGTTTTCAATTTCTTGTTTCACTTTTTTCCTCAACTTGGCTTCGCCTGCTCATGCTGCAGCCTTTACTTGCTGTTTTGGTTAACGGAGGATACACACATCCATAGGCATTTAAACTTTAGCATTATGCTTCTGTGTGAAGTATATCGAGGTGAAAATTTTATGGTTATCTACAGCTTACCTACCTACTTACTTATACAGACATATAATATTCCTGGCTGGAGCTTTTAAAATGTAAAAAAAATGTATATTTGTTTGTTTGTATCTAAATAGTGTAGTCGCCGTCGGCAGTGATTTAAGATGATGGGAAATACTTTAGAAAAAAGTAAATAAAACTGACGAGCGCGTTTTGAGTTTGGTTTGGTGAATGGGAAAATTGAAAAGTAAAAAAAAAAAACTGAATGCAGTTGGAACTTCCAACTTGGAAGTTGAGTTGATTGAATGCATAAAAACAACTGGGTAAATTTATGTATGAAAAGGAAGGAACTATGCAAATTGGGGGCTTTTGCAAATCAACATTCCTCAACCCAAGTTTTCCATTGTTTTTTAGTAACAACAAAAAGTACTAGAGGTTTGCATCAAATCAAGTCTTTGAAATTTTATTCTCTTCAATCAACCACTCCAATTTCTTATTTGATCCCACTTCACTTCACTGCTCACTCCTTTTTTTCAGAAGGAAAAAGAACAGAAGCAAAAAAGCAGAGACAGCAGAAGACATAAACAAAATCAATTTAAATTGTTTCCTTCAAATCCAGAATTTTTTTTGAGGGAAAGGGTTGGTTAGATAGGGATAAAAGAAAGAAAGTGTGTAAAGTTTCATTTAAAAACCCAAACGTTTTCACTTAAATTATGTTTTATCATCTCTTTCTCATAGGTAAAAGCACACACGTTACACAAGCTTTTCATATCCTTTGAGCCACATATAATTCAACGAATGGAATTTCCCTGTATAGAACAGAACATCCTATCACAATATCCTGCTAATGTAAATGTACTTCTCATGTTTTGGTTCTCGAGGGTATCGTACTTTGTTCTAATCTTTGACGTAGACTCAAGTACTTTGTGTTGTCTCTGGCTGTAGTACATTATTTGGTTTTTTGTTTTTCCTCAAAGCATCCTCATCATTATCATGCTTGCGTTAACATACCTTTTAACCCCTAAATAGGATCACATCAGACTAGACAAGACCACAGTCGTCCTACCACGATTTGGATTTCCCGATTCTCATCCGCTCTAGATTTATAGAAAGTCTAACAAATACGCAGAGTTTGATTTTACACAAAATAAATAATGTCTGCATCGTCAAAAACAAGTAAAACAATTTCATTCAAAATCGTTTTTCCTATTTAAAGACCTTCCGGCAAAATCTTGTGTACATCCATTCCAGACATAACGAATCCCATTTAAATATCTGCAACTGTCAGACCTGCTCAGCTCTGGGAATATCGTCAGGCATGGTATGTAATCAACGGATTTCTGATGATTGGGAACAATAATTTAAAATACTTTTTGCATCCCTTGTTTTTAACCTTCGACTTTTTTCTTGGAAATTTCATCTATTTAGTATTTTTCCTGTGTCGAAAAGAGTAAAGCTTTTAGCAATAGAAAATAGAAAACAAGTGAAAATAGACATGCCAATAATTTTTCCATGACCCCACTAAATGTACATCACCTCACCTTTCTCCAGTTCTGGTCTCACGTCCATAAAGCTCTCTTAAGCAGGGTTGTTGATTCTTGTCGGAGCTTTGGAAAGGGAAACGATTTTTTCGAGTGAAATCCCAAGAAAGGGAAACTGTGTACTTATGAATGTATGTGTGTGAGTATGCTTACATGTTGTAAAAATAGTGCTGGTGTTGGTGTTGATAGCATTTATACTATTTGCAGATTTCAGTTATATTTTGTTGACCTAAACCCAACACGAGCTAAAAGTGTGAAGATGTTTTTTTATTCTTCATGTGGTGTGATGGCAAGCACACATGTGGACAAAATACCTTAACACTTTCTCGGTTCTTACAGGATCCTTCAAGGAATCATTGTAAATATCTGTCTGGTGGTTTGAGGGCAGCTCATGAAATGAAATGCGTCTGATTCTGGCTTGGTTGCATTGGTATATTGCATGTTATTCAGGAACTAGCTACCTGTGCACAACTTTTTCTTTCTTGGTGATATGATGTGATGATAGAACCATATGTGGATGTGATATGATTACAAATCTTATCCGCTTTCTAGTTTCAAGCAGTATTTTTGCAGACTATAAAACCCCCAACAAATGTCGAAAGGAAAAATGAAAGGGAGAGAGAATAACCATTTGAAATGGGCATATGTCACCAATATTATTACGCAGCAGTTACACTTCATATAGTTGGCAAATATTTTTGGAGTGTACCAACTGCTGGTGGTGAACAAGTTCTTGTGTGTATCTGAAAATTGTATGAGCATTTCATAAAATTTTGGTGAGCTTTATGAGCTCCTTCTCAACTAACTGCCGGAAGGAATCTAAGATATGAGGATGTGGTGGATTGGATGTGCAGAGGCTGGTGATCATCATCATGATCATGATGCAACGAAACGGTAGATGTAGGTTTACATATGCTCGAATATTTTCCAAGATACAAAGCTTCTTTGTGCATTATCTCAGACTTTTATTACATTTTTTACTTGTCAGCGTGCAAAAAAAGTACTACTTCTAGGTAGATTTCCAATGCACCCTTCTTTCTCCCAACTAACTTCCCTTAAGAAGCAATTTTCAGTTTGAGAAACGAAACAACTAAAATAAATACTTTTTGTTTTGATTTGGTCGGGTTCCTTAAAAAGCGGGAAGGAAATGGACTTGGTTTGGTTGAAATTAAGTAGAAACCCATGCAGTCGTCAGTAATAACTTCTTTTCCCCCCGGAAGAAATAAGCAAAAACTTTATTGCTTGAGATTTAGACTTGCTGTGTTCTGTCAACCATAGCATTAGCAAGCCGAATACCATCATTACTGAGGTTTAAAACTAAGTAGGTTGTTTTAAGCTTCAAATTAAAGTTTGCAATTTACAATGAAACATGAAACCTGGCCCACTCTACAAATTATATGGGAGAAGAAAATGATTGTCTTGAATTATTTCGTCTTAAAAGTGGAATTATACTTTTTGTATTGTTTTTTTTCATCCGTCATTTTTTCTTCAGTTTTGTTGCTGATTATTCGGAATTTTATTTAAAGCCTTTCAGCAATCTAAACTAGAGACAAGAAACATGTGCTGAGAGTCAGAGGGAATGAATGAGTTGAGCTGTTTGAAAGCACTTTGGGGCATATAATAAAAATCCCCGTGTGATGATATGAATATGATGCGCCTTCAACCTCAAACTTTATAGCAAATCCTTGGAAAATACTTTTGAGATTTTTTTACAAATTAGAAAACCAAAGAAAGTGTTGAATTTTTTTTTGGGGAGAACAAAACGCTTATCCTCTCATATATCTATACTAACATACTTCTGTCTATCTACATCTACCCACATCACATCCGTTAACTACATTTTCTTGTGTCGCGGCAAAGCATTGCAACGCAACGTTGCTGACACTTTGAACAAGCGACATGACGAGAATTTCTTGTTGGGAGAGACGTCGGAAAAAATCTATTTCTCTTTTGAAGGAAGTCTGCAGAGAAGAAAGAACAAAATAACTTGAGAGTTTATAGCTTTCCTTTTAAAAATGAGTTTTTTTTCTTCTTCTCTTCACTCTTCTTCATGGTATTCTATAGTAGTAGTAAGCTCAGTCACTGACTCACTTTACTTTCTCTCGTTTCACTCTGTATCACAATTTTTTTAGAACAAGAAGCATCCTGAAACATTTGCAGTACTCGCTGAAAGAATCATATTATGGTGGAGATTCGAAGGAGAAAATATGGAACAAGAAGATGAAGAAAAAAGGATTTTTTTGATGTGAGCATCTACAAGAGCATCTATCTACTCTTTTCTTTTTTCCTACACGGAATAAAATAAAATGTTTTAAAAGTGTATAGCAAAACATAGTTCCACATTGTCATCTTATTATCCAACACTGTCTCCTATTCCTACGTGGTGTGTGCGGGGCTCAGTGCTCCCGCTTTTCTACTTTCCCTTTTGGTATTACACACGTGCTATCTTATAAAAAGAATCTCGGCATTTTTTGTCTTTAGTTAAGAATATCTGTCGTATGTATCGTATCGTGTGTTGGAGTTGACGTTGGCGTTAGCGTTGGCATTCACATTGGCTTGGCCCCCATGAAAAAACTTGTCTTCAATCTAAAAAAAACTTTGGGAAAAGTGACTGGAATTCTTTTTTTCATGGTGGAACAAAAAAAAGAAGAAGAAAAAGAGCTACCTCAATATGGCATGGTGAAAGTGAACTGATACGCACTACAGATGAAAGGAGGGAACGACCCTCATGAGTTCATTTTTTTCTGTTTTCTATCTCCCAAACCACCATAATATAAACTAGCTTTTTCGTTGATGCCATTTTTTTTGTTTCAACCTTTGTGTTGCAACTTGCGATACAAAAGCTTTACTTTCTTTTTAGATGAAAAAATGAGTTTTATTTTTTTTTCTTGGGATTTTGTGACAAGTCACAGAGGACTGACTCAAGAATAAAAGGGTGGTTGGGAATTCCGTTGTGAAATTCTAGCAATCGTTTTAACGATACTTGAAACCTCATCGTCACGGCAGAAAAAACACAACTCGTTTTAAACTAAAAGTATTGGGCTTACTTTTGCAACATCCTAAAATATATAGTCCCTAAGCAAATATATTTGTTTGGAAATAGCTTTCAAATATGATCATACCGGATGGAAGCAAAATGAGGAAACAATGGAGAAAATAGCAGGTAGGTAACTTTCATCGAATCGAATGAACGTGTCCATCAACATCGCCTCCATTGTATTGGTGGATTGGATGTGTTGATCTTTTTTTACAATATTTTCTTAATACTGTTTCCTTGTCTAAAAAAAAAGTAAACACGCTTTCATTCCCCATTATTTACGTTGTTGAGGAAAAGTCTAGTGGGCGAGCAGCGTATACTTATCTACGTTCTACGTTGTATTGTGTACACAGCATTGAACACGTTAAGTGAACAAGACAAGTCGGAGTTTGGAGAAGAATGGAATGTCGGACCCAATTCTTTCTTTGTTTTTATCATTGGGCTCCAACATCCAACATCCAACTCCAATCCAATGTCGGCTGCTGTAGCTGTAGATAGTAGATTTCCTACACTGTACTTTTGACAAGCCGAGAGAAAAAAGCATGAAAAGTATGATGATGTACAATTTTGTGGATACAAAAACCCATTCTTTTATACTAACACTAACGTATGTACGTTACTATTGTAGTCTTGCATGAAGGCAGGCACGCATCCTCCTTTTTTCTTATCTTGACGACACCACTGCTCCATTTGAGATGCTCTCAGATATGATATGTGCAAGTGGTTTCCATCAACTTTCACTTGAATGAAGCTCAACCTTCCACCACGCTTTGTTACACAAGCCAAGCCTAAGCAGCAAAGACAAAGAAGAAGGTGCAGGTTCTTTTTCCTATGAAAATCCCAAGAGAGAGAGAGAGAGAGAGAGAGAGAGCAAAGGGAACCTTTTGGAATAAAAGAGAATAATGTAATGCTGATAAGATAATCAAAAGGGATCCTTCAATATGATATGTTTGATCAGGTAAGTAAAAAATATATACGTAGTTTTATAGTTTAGGAGAAAAAACAAACTCCACCTCATTTTTTCGCTTCAACAAACAACACTGAAAATTGTGGTATAGCAAATCAGTGTTGCATGTGCATGATCAAGAGCAAAAATGGTTTCCCAAAAGAGATATTTAATTCCGTTGTATCTACAACCTGCTATACCACTCACATCCGAAAGAGAACACACATCAAAAGGGTAATAGCTATAGCAAATGGTTATATTAATAATAAATGTGTAGAGAATATTTTTTACCTTCCTTTATTCATACCGTTCACTCAAGAATCGAAGCTCTCTTAACTTCAAAACTTTTTAATATTATGCTCACCGCGTATAACCTGTGAAAAGATCCATTAAACCAGATTAATGGAAGGCATTTGGCAATGGTTATGCTGGCAAAAGGATGATTATAACACTAACACTCCTTATTCCCAGAAGCAATTTTTTTCTCCTGCCGTATAAAATCTCTCTGTAAAATCCAGTATATAAACCAAACCAAAGACAAAATTTTTCCACATATTTTTCTCAACCGCTCGTCCTGTCATTTTTTTGTTTCTTGGCCCAATACCAGAAGAACAACCTGGTCTTGGTTTAGTCTTGGTCTTGGTATTAGTCTTAGTCGACCCAGGTTGGAAAAGATTAGATTTATTCTTGAAATCTATAGAGAGCTTGCTAACAATTCCACAGAAAAAAACCCACAAAGATAATGCACATTACTATTATAAGTTACAAAAATTCGACCATGGATATTAGATAAATTGCAGCAGCTTATACCGAATGAGTAGGTTATAGGTTTAGGTGGGTAACTCACATCACATACATTAAAAAAGGGGTACCTAAGCATCTTTCATAAAGAAAAGGAAGGATGGGGGATTTTGTCTGTACTTGCGTAGATGCGAACAGATTCAATGATGATGGCTGGCTTGGCTTGGCTTTGGCTTGCTAGCTTTTTCCTTGGTTGAATGCAATGCTATATAAGCACACACTTGGTCCCTGCTTTTCAGAAAGGTTTCCAAAATTTTCTCGCGAGGAAATATTACCGCACTGAAGAAAGCTACTTCTACTACGAGCATGGACACGTTGAGGATGTACACACATTTATTATAGGAGCTCTTCTTTTTCTCGCCACACTTTCCTCCACGCTGCTTTTGGTGCTAGTATACACATTTTGCTTTCACCAAAAATCCAACCGACCCATCATGCTCCAAGCAACTATATACCCATGGTTCACTCACATAACAAAACCAAACCAAACCAAGCCATGTGATTTCAGTGTGCTACTACAAGCTTGTATATGTATTGACTGGATTTTTAGCACTTTCTATTCAGCTTTTTTTCCAGTTCCTCAAAGACACGTTCTCTATAATACACACTAACTTTACCTCATCTCATGTTTTACTTTTTCTCGCTCTTCCCCAAGTTCCGCGTTGTCGATTCCTCTGACTCCCCCACAACAACAGAATATCTCTCTTTGTGGAGAGAAAGAGAGGAGCTCCTCAGTCTGGTTCCAAAGCTTGGCAAAGATTTGCACCGTTCTCTGCATAAAATTATGCATGATACATAATATGAGAGGAGAGCTCATAGTGGGAGAAAGGTGTAAAGTGTAAATGAGACAAGAATTTAGAGCGATTCCAACTGAATGTAAGCCCTCAGTCGCTTCCTACAGCTCCGTGGTGGGGTGTGATATGGTTTCAGTGTCAAATTTCACTTCATTCACTCACTTTGATGATTTCCCTTGAAAATTATGTGCCCTGAGAGAGTTTGAGGTTCGCTCCAAGAAAATTTTGTCTTAGACTTACTTGTGCAATATCTTTTTGTTTATAAGTGTGATTTGCCAGGATCTAAAAGAATACATAGCATTTTTTTGCAATAGGTAAAATTTGCAGGTTGTGAAAGTAAACAAACACCACGTGAACTCCCTGCTTAGCATCCAAATTTTTGTGCATTTGTGTGAGAAAAGAACCTAACAATATATTTTTGTGTGTGTGATATATAACTCGTTTGCATGTGATAAGAAGTATATGCAATGCAATTTCATAGTGGGATATATGTATATATATGGTGTGCAGTGTTCTTCAGGTTTATGAGAAAAAATCGAGTGTGACTTTGGCTTTCACTTCTACTTTCCTGTGTGTGCGGCTGATGCGCTCAAGGGATTATCCTGTTAATAATCAAGCATAACAACGGGAGCGTGCAAAAGTACAATAGATATAGATACACACGTTTGCATATATACTACAGCTTTGAGAATAATTTTATTGTGAAGAGTAATCAGTGTACGCGTGAAAAACCATGCCAAGTAAATTTTTGCTAGCCAAAAAGAAAACGAGCAGTGGGTGGAATGTGGTCCTTTGTAATAATGGACAAGTGTAGTATAATGTGGACCACCGTATACTACTCTGATTGTCATTGTGTGGAAAAGCAATCTCCTCAAATCCTTTGTGCTGACGACTCCTCCGTTTCTTCTCGACAATGAATCTGGTATGCATTCAAAATTAAAAACGGGAACGTAGTTGTTTGTGTACTTATGACCATCCATGCACTTTCTCTCCTTCTGGTTGCTCTTATGGTTTGGTATTACCAGAATAAGGCTTTCCAATGGATTATTACAGATTAAGTACCTTTGAAGCATCTGCTCTGCTTTCCAAATTCCTGGGTATTACAAACAACCTCCTCCTGTCTAATGTAAACTTCTGAATGGAAGAAACCCATAAAAAGTTAATACGTCAAGTCAAATCCAATTCAATGCAAGCTTTTATGTATGTTAGCGTTTAGCATTAAGCATTTCAGTCAAAAGTGCAGGCATTTGTTCAATGGCTTAAAAAAAGTACACAGCTTTGCAAAAAATAAAGTTTTGTCTTAAAAAAATACACTTTAGTTGCATGATGGCATATGCCACTATATTCTATATTGCTACAAATGTAACATGTTTTTGATAAAACGTGATTGATGAAAGTCACTACAAGTAACTCAAATGTAACTAAAGTGAAAGACAATGATGAGTTGCCTTTACGAAACGGGGAAAAACATGGATAGATTATGTTTGCCTTTCTTGACAGTACTCCTTTTTTATCCATATACTTGAGAAAACTGCGGTAAGATGTGACATGAAGACCAAAAATGAAGAGAGAGAAAAAAATGGACACATAAAAACTCTTTTCGACATTTACATTAGAAGTGGAAAGGCTGAAGCGTAACTTACAACACTGAGCAGCACAACTCACTCAAGAAATTGCGTGCCTATATAAAGTTATCTCTACAACCAATCCAATCGTGTGTGATGAAAAATTATCGGGGCAGTCAGAGACAGCCCCATGCATCCAAGGCTGCTGCTTAGGGGAATAAAGACTTGCCATTTTTTTCTGCCACGGATACAACTTTTATGATAGACAAGACAGAAAAAGAGAGAGAAAGAGAAAGCAGGTTTCTCGCTTACTTTGTACTCGTTTAGAAATTCTCTTCACTTGTCGTATTATCTTATGTATTGCACACATCCAGCAAAAAAAATACTAAACTTTTTTTCTCGCTCACTCGAAACCTATTTGGATGAATGGATGCGGTCTTTGGGTCTTGAGGCATGCAATAACTTATATTATGTATGCTATGTACATACAAATGCCTACATTATGTACAAGTACTTGTACTTCCTCCTCCTCCGGGTACCTATTTTTATGTGTCGTATTTGTTAGGTGGGTAAATGTAAATGTATTATAGATACCGTCACCATTTATGAAAAAACGAGTTGTTGGTGGTTTGGTTGTGGTGGTGGTGGCATGGTAGTACCGCGCCATAATAACTAATATGTAGTTGTTTCTCGCTGCTTGTCATTTGAACACAAGGAAGGAACGTTGCCTTGCATGCATTATGAACGAATAAATTTAGTTGAGTAAGCTGTCTGTCTTTTTTGAAGGATTTGTCACGGATGTGGGTTTTCAGTTGTCTCCTCTTTCATTTCCTCTCCCACTTTTTACTTTGCAAAACGACCCACCGCCACACTTATATTCATTTTGAAAGCAATTTGAGAAATCTAAAAACTTTCACATTAACTTTGTCGCTGAATATTTGTGGTAAGAGAGAGAGGGAGAGAGAGAACAGAATATTTGTAGCCGCTGCGTGATGTGAGATGATATGACAAACTTTTTCTTTGTGACACAATAGCAGCAGCAGGAGCAGTAGCTGGTTAAAAAGTCCAAATACGAAGAGAAACAGAAGAGAGAAATATGTACATAATTCACAGATACATGTATTCACAGATATACTTACTTATTAGTTTAAAAGGAAAAGTAGCTTTCCTCATTCCTCCACTGAAATTGTATTTATTACAAAAACTTCAGTTTCCGCCTTAGTCAAATAATTTTCTTCTAAAGCTGCTCACTTCTTGCTAAATCATTTCTTCTCATGGATGGAAAATGTAATCAAACGGGATGGAAAGGGAAAGCGACGTAATATATTTGGCTTTGTACTTTTTGTGTAGCATATTAATTTGTAATATATAAGCACGTATTCTATAGTAGATCCGAATAGTTTTCTTTGATGATCCAATTTCAAAAACGGATTTTAATATGAAATATGTACAAAAGGTAAACGCATGAAATGAAATATAAAATGAGAAATGGATCCAATAGAATAGAATGTACAAAAATGAATGATAATTAGAAAATAAACTGCTAGTAAGCAGACTCTAGAGACGCAGCTGAAATAGGCATTTAAATGCCATAAAACTCGTTCATTGATGTGCACCAATCATGATGAAGTGCCACCTTGGAATTTGGAATGCGTATCACCACATCTCTGAAAGTTTTTGTTGCATTAATGTACAAAGTCTTCATGTAGCCCAAACTCTTGAAAGAGCTTAATAAAAATTAATCGCGGGATGCTACCAAGATGCAATATTGAATGCGATACAAATCCCGAAAATGATATTAATACATTTTTAAGTAAATATTTATTATAACCTTACATACATTTTCTATGTATATATATACATACATATATTCATCACTTACAATGTAAATACAAATGTGAAAAAACTAATTATGACAATACATAATCGTTATAAGTAGATTTCTTTTTAAATGTAACATGGATAAATTTATTCTTGAATATTTGCTGGCAACTTTCAACAAGTCAGAAGATAATTGCCGCCTAAGACCAGTAATATTCAATAAAAATAAATCTGCAGGAATTACATTATTGCTACAAATTATTTTGCCTGAATAATAAAGATTGGTCTTGGATTTACAATAGCAACAAATTTCACTAAACTGTCACATGCCAAAACATGTAAAAACTGACGAAACCATACCAACATATAAAGGAAAAGCCCTTTTATTGCAAATATCTCGAAGCTACAATTTGAGTGGTATTATCAACATAAATTTGCTGGCACCTTAGTACCCAAAAAACAAACGGAATACATTTTCCATTTATTCAACTAACTAACTTTCATTAAACCTAGTAACCTTCAACAAGTTAAAAGGTAATTGCCACCTAATACCAGTAATATTCAATTAAAATAAATCTGCAGGAATTACATTATTGCTACAAAATTATTTTACCTGAATAATAAAGAGTGGTATTGGATTTACAATAGAATTCTTGGAAAATTCCGGAAAATTGCGTACGCGGTCCAAACAAAGGTATTCCGATGCCCGTCCTGTAATATCTTCAAGCTACAAGTTCAGTGGCATATTCAACATAAATTTGCTGGTACCTTAGTTAGTACCAAAAACAAACGGAATACATTTTCCATTTATTTAAACGAAGTATTTAAAACTACCTAAAACTACGTGTCAAGTCATGCATCACGTTGAACTTCAATGAGATAGGTTGTCACTAGGTCCATGGTCCTTCCATTTCATGTGCGCTCACCAGTGTTAAGAATTCCAGGTAGTTCAGAAAATTAAGTGCATATCATGTCCTGCAATAAAACATGAAAGTCTGCAATTAACTTATGAAATGTCAGAAGAGAAGTCACTTTGAACTGAAAGGACGGAGAATTTTTAACTATGGTATTTAGACGAAAACGCAACATACCTAATATTCCACAGTTCCTGATTTGGCACCTTAACGAACCCAAAAACCATGGTTGGAACTGGAACGGCATCTTCAAACCTCAGGATGGTTGTTTTTCCTGCAATAAACAAAAAACATTTATTGTTATTAGCTATTTAGCGAAGAAAAGTATCTTCCTGTGAAAATATACCACACGCAATAAAATTTAAATTGTCCAACAAATTTTCACAATTACCTTACCTTTGGCAATATGAGATGAACAAGATATGGACAGGCCTTGGGTACGTTTGTTGCTTCTGGATGTGTTCTCTTGAATGCGATCATGCCCCTCAAAGGCACGAAAACTGAGTGTTCCTCCGCCAACGAGTAAAATGCGATTGAGGAGAACTTGATTTAGACTGGGTCTTAAATATCCTAACCATAAAAAATGCCAGATAGCGACTGACATTAGTTGAATATACATTCTTATTCAATTTCAGCTAGAGAAAACATCAAACTAATGTCGGAAGATAAGAAAAACAAAAAAAATCATGTTATGGATGCGTGCTAGCTTATAGCCGGGGCTTGGATTTTGTACATGCACAGTATGGTACCACATAGGTACCTAAAAAACTTATATTTCGGCTTATAGCTAAATATATAAATTAAGCCGCTCATCCCTTTTTGTCCTCTGCATACAATCCATACGAGTATCTTTTACAACTTTAAATACGTATGGAAATTCCATATGAAGCTTTTAACATATCGGCTTAAACTACAAACACCAAAAATAGATTTTCACATAAATGGCTGCTTCAACATTTCGGATGAAATGGTAATACTACCATACAGTGACCTGAATAAGCTTGTGATGAAACAGTACTGCTATTGATAATGAAGAATGGAAAATTTATGATGATTTTAAGAAAAAAACTTTTTTAGACTGTTGGTGCCACATAAAAATAGACAGAACTTATCAAACCACTAACCGCTGGCGCCTTATAATTTCCAAGAATTGCAATTTTAAACAGAATTTGAAAAACAAAGCTGGTCGTCAAATGTTTATATATTCCTAAATATAGAATGCTCCGTAGGATTGATTGTACAGTGATATTGGATTCTGTATTTGAATAATCATGTATTTAGGTAAATCACCCTTTCCTGACGTTCAGTCAGCTACCTTCAACCTTGAATGCCAATCAAGCCTTCTCTTGCCTCTTTACCTAGCTATAAACCTTCCCTGTACACTATTCTACTTTTAGCTGTCTTCAATAAAAAAAACCTTACTAACAAACCCTACGTGTATACGCATGCTCAATATATAGCATCTTCATGTAGCACGACTTGCATATATATCAGATTCCATTTCACATGAATGTATTTTTGGTCGAAATCAGGATTTGATTGACGAAAGCATAAAATTGTACTTTCAATTAAGATAATTCAATTATGATGAAGGGCTAGAAAGCAATCAGAAACGCAAACAGGCGTTTAAATGTTGTAAAACACGTTCATTAATATGCACTTCTTGCAATAATACGAGACCCCCAAGCTGCGTCTATGTATAGTCTATGTTTAGTCTCCATGGATCATGCGAGACCCCTCTGAGTGATCACCCCCAAACCCCCTTATGTCCACCAAATCCCCTCCATGATGCTCTCGTAGTAAACCCAACGTAGTAAAAACATTACTTGTAAAATATCATTCCGTATGTCGGCCGTATGCACAAATCGAAGACTTTTTGAGCTTTTGTGCCTACAACTTTCGAATCGTTTGACCAATTTGTCTAAAAATTATTCCCAGATGTCCGCTTGATTAGTACAATATGTATGCCAAATTTGAGCCAAATCGGAGAATGTATGTGACCAGGAAACACCGACAGACAAACTTGGTAAAACCATTACTTCGCTGAATCCAATTCAGCTGCGTAATAATTAATCAAGAGCCAGTAAAAGGTAGGTAGGAATTCCAATAAACGCATTTTGTCAATAATATATAATATAACATTCCCATATTTTTCATCATACCGCGACTACCGACACAAAGAAAACAACAAGAATAATAATAAGAACAGCATTGCTTGTTAGTTTCATTTTATAAAGAAATTCATCTCCTCTCATCAAACTTCTGTGAAGTGAAGTAATAAATATAACATCATCATCATCAAATTCAAAGCATGCTAATGTGTAATAAATATAATGTACAGCTTGATGAAATAGCGGATCTAATCTAGAAACTGGTTTAGTTTTGAATTCCACTTTTCTGCAAGACTCCCCTCTTCCACTTTCACCAAGAGTTGAGACTTGAGACCGGAAAATTTTATTCAGTCGAAGCATGTAAAAGTATTTTTGCTATATTTATGTATAAATGTATGTACATGCTCAGTAAATACACGAACCTTGCTATTTCCTACTAAAAGTTATTTGCCCAAATACGACCTCAATGTCGATAACATTTACCCAACGGAGCGGATCGCATATTTGTTGTGTTCAAGTGGGTTCTTTCTTGCAAACGACTGTGCTGTGTTGTGTGATGATATTGTACTTTGTACATAATATAACATAAAGCAAATGAGGAGTTTTGCTTGGCTTGCTGGTGAAGTTGATTAATTACCACGATGGTTGTGTTGTAGATCCTGATGATGACACTTTCCGTTTGTTTGCTGACATACTTGTGTGAGGGCTTAATAGGAATACAAATTATATAAACAAAAAGTATACATATATATCATGGAAATACTAAATACCAAGAAGTGATGTGATGTGGGTATTTAGTTTATCTAGGGATATAGTTGAGCATACTATTTCTTTGGTATTTAGTTCTTGGATCTAGGCTGGGATCCATTTGTTGTACAATACTCGTGGTTTCACATTTTCATTATCCCAACAGTTTACGTCAACAGTCAGGAGTAATACGTTAACAATGAGACATAATTTCAATTCGACGAAAAGAAGCAAGCGTGACAGCTTCAATTTGAAATTCCATTTAAGATGCCTAGTTTTTGTTGTAAGATTAACTCTTTCTAGCTTTAAGTGAAAGCGAAACCTCGCGACATATGCATTCTTCCCCCTTATTTACACATACACTTTGTAAACTGCACTTTGTTGTTTTCACATAATCCTGTTTCGCTTTATAAGCATATTATGCCAAGTTTTAAAAGAGTAAATAAACTTTGTACTGTGAAAAGTTGATTGTTCACTCGCTTTCTCCGACTGTCAATGTGTATGGTGGTGGTATAGTGTGTGACATATTTTGTAGGAATACTTGGAAAGAAATAAAAAGTTGAACTAGTTATCTGATGAGTCAACTATTCAACTTTAATGCGAATCAGGGCTGTCAAGGGAGCATTAGCTTAATCATTTCATCAAGATTGATTCAATTTAAGTTGATAGATTTTTTAGCTTCTTGCGCATAGTGGGGCAGAATGAGAGAGCGAGAGAGGATGAACCTCTTCATGCATTAAGTTTTTTATAGCATTCTTTTTCATTCAACTGAAGTGAAAGTCTGAAAATAAAAGTTAATTGACCTGTTAAGACCAAACCAGCAAGCTAAAAAGCCACACAATAATGGAGATCCCAATAGACGTAGGATATAGATCCTACATCCGAATGCAAAGAAAAAAATGGGACATTGTCTATCACGGGAAGGATTTGTACTTTTCACATGCCAATAAGATCCTAGAGCCCTACTACGACATCAACACAAAGGAATACTACGGTATAGAAACAAATCCAACAAGACTAGCAATCATCAAATTCATCGACCAGTTTAGAGATGGACCAGGAATTTATGAGCCGGAAGTCTTCAAGGATCTTCTCTCCGAAAGTATTTACTACGGGAAGCGGGTCCGAGCTCCAAAACCATATCTTGTTGATAACGCCCAGCACCAGTCAACCAGCAAGGTTTTAGCTCAAGCAAAAAGAGAAGAGCATTATCGTCATCAGTCAACCAAACCAATAGTTCGTGAATTATCCTCTGAGGAGTATCCCCACCAATATTCACTCATAGTTGAAAGCCATCCTTACAAGAAAATGATTGGTCACACTTGGACACACATTCAAGCCCCCTTTCCCCCTAATTTTGAAGTGTTTGAAAAAAGCTCAGTTAAACAGCTCACTCAAGTTTGCCAAGATTCACATGAAATGATTGTAGTGGAACCTGTCAAAGCCAACTTTTACGCTCAAGCTGTATTGAGAGCTTTTTGGTGGTCAAAACTTGTTGTAAAGTTGATGTACACAACCTCAATAGTTTACTGTTGCCACAGACCTCACAGATGGGAAAGGAATTTGATATATTTTTTGGTTACAACTGTGGCTCACAATACCCTCAAACAAAGTTTGGGGATGCATCCGTTGGGAAAATACAAGTGGCCGGATCGGTTTCATGATAATGAATGTTTGAATGAACTCAAATATTTTAGGGAATTTGTACCAGTCATTCTTCATCATAGGGTGATGGTTCTCTTTAAGGATTTGGAGGGACAGATAAGTGGACCACAGAGGACGTTGAAAATATTACATTTGCTTAATTTGTTCCTTCTTTCTTACAACTATTTTTTTGGGATTGATCATTGGTACTCTACCTAAATAATAAAAATGCAATTATTACAGCATTTTTTTATATTCCAGAAAGAATCCAGTCAATTTATTTTTTTTATCCATTATTGCATTGCTGTCAATTAATGAAGGTAGTACAATTTATCATCATACAAGAATGATTCCGTCACATGCATTTTTCTATACTTACAATTCAATATAATTTCCGAGAGGAATACTGTGCCACAAATGAGCACGCAAATGATATACACAACGAATATGATGTAAACGTTTCCTTTACTAAACCCCAACGGTTCCACAGGAACATCCTCTTTGGCTTCCGTTCTCGACTTAAACCTATACACATCTTGTGCTCTGTTTGAAGTCTGAAGTCGGATGAATAAACTCATCCAATAAGTATGAACTCCATTTTCCTCCAGTCTATAAAAGAGGGTGGCCATCTCATGTGACGTGACATTTGTGATCTTTGGATTCATTTTGAAAATCCACATTTCTGGGATTGAATACTTGGAATCAAGCGTTTTTCCCATGTGACAGTATCTCTTTTCATTTCTGTTTCCTCTTCTTAGAAACTCTTGCTCATTCTTCTGGGTTAAAATTATCCAGTACATCATGATAAGTAGAAATGGTCCGAAAAGAGCAACCTTTGGCTGGAATGCTAGGGCATTCACAAGCTCCGGCAGATTTATCTTATTTTCTATAGACTTGAAAAGTGTCTGTAACGTGGTCGAGTTTCTTTTCTGAATTGAGCTGTAATGAACAAGAAGATTTTTGCTGCTGTGCTGCTGGGAGTTATCCAGCGAAGATGACGATGATATATTACTGCTTTTTCTTTCCTGATTTGTTCCACCTTTGTGAGCCGCAGCTACCTCTGCTTCCACCATTCCTTGGACCATCAACTGGATATTCTTAAAATAGCCTTGGGGACAGTACAAAAGTCGATAGTCTCTTGAGACCAAGTCATCCAAAACTTTCATCACATCTTGACCTGCTGGAGAGATCAGGAGGCTGGTCAACACACCAGAGTACATGTTATTTATCACCAAACATCCAATCAACCACAAACTAAACAACGCACTTTTTGCTTTGTTGCTGCTCACATTAGCTATCGAAAATACGGAACCAATTGTCACAAAGGCGGAAAGTGAACATCCAATTTTCATAGTTTTACTTAAGCAAATAGTCATTAGCACCATTGTTGAAAGTAAAATGATCCAAATGAAGTTTCCAAAAGGTTGGAGCAACATTTGGAAATTTGTTTGCTGGATTTCTCTCTCGACATCACAATAAACGAAATTAAAATACATGTACAAACTCAATATAATTGAAGCACGGGATTTTGATACGGGATAGCAACACTCGAAGACAGTTCTTGAGATGGTGTATGGACTTATCATTCCTATGAATGTGGACTCATTTATTACACCCGATTGAATATCTCTTTGAAGGACGACGTTTGGTGTAAAGTTAGTCATTCGTGCAAACTCTGTTATAAGTTTGGCTATTGCCAAGAGAGTTGTGTTTCTTTCTCTTGAAAAACCAGTAAATCCATAAATATCTGCGGCTCGGGCTGGACCCATTGAATTAACGAGGGATTGGGTGAGAATTCCATGGTGGGTGATGAGTATTGGGGCTCCATTGAAATTTGGAATTTGGGGCAACATTATAAACCTCAAATAAATGATTTTAGGCTGCAAAAGAGCAAGTTAGATGGAAATGCCAGAAAAGACTCTCAAATTTTTTGAAAGGTTCATTTACAAAGAAAAAAGTGTTTAGATCCCTGGATTTCTTTATTGAAACTGATGATAATTTTTGGTGACTCAGCATATTCAGAGGAAGTTGAAAGTGCTGACGTTGGTTGGCTTTGACATATGCAGTTCTTATACAAAAGGTGCATAATTTTTGTTGATTCATCGGAAAACTTACAACGTCAATGGGCTCTAATTCTAAGTAATCAATCCAAAGAAGCATATGGGCGTTCATTAAGTTGTCACATAATGACTATGTAAGCTGGAATTTTTTTCATTTTTCATATATATGCTATTAATGCATCATCAGTAGTATTGGGCTGCATTTGTACCTGAAAGTTTTTGCTTTTATTCAAATTATTTGATGATCCACTACCGGCATTTACATTCCCATATATAAAATGACATGGGAAATCTTAATTATTCAGAGATTGGAATGACATTCGTAAATTCTAATTCTCTAATTCGGACACGACAACGGCATGAGTTGCTTGTTATACCTAACAATCAATGATATGACACATAGTTATTGATGGTGTTTACATTAGTAACATTTGAATTGACTGGCTGAATACAAAAGATGAAGAAACCACAATAATTTCCTGCTCCAAAATACAAAAGAAATATTTTTCTAGGCAGCTGTTACTATTTCCATTTTGTCATTTCATTGTTAGTTCACTCAGAGTGAAAAAACATCTATCTCAAGTTTGTCGAAAATATGACGCAACTGTCACAAAAGTTCTATTTTCAGTTGTGGTTAATAAGCACACCAGCACACGTGTAAATTAAAAGACAAAGTTTACTGCGCAATATTTCACTTTTCTTATTTTGATAAGCGTCAGATGCTTCAATTGAATTAAAATCTGCTTCATGCTTGTTGTCTTCATCTGTATATTGATTTTCCATACTTTATTTGGGGGCATGGCTCCACGTCAGCATTTCACTCCCATTTTCCTTTCCTTTGAACGACACTTTCTCTAGACTACTGTCACTTTGAATTGGCTGGTTGAGTTCACACCTTCAACCTTTAAATAATCAGTTTATCTTGGTATTACGTGGAGTGGCAACCAAAACACCAACCAAGCGACTCCTACTTCCATCGCAATCGCAGGCCCATTAATAATGCTCTTCGTCTTTGTCGTTATTTACTGTTAATTACCAATTTTACTCCAAATACGATATAACATCCATACTTCTGTTTTTAGAAAGGAAGAAATGAATTACAACTTCCGCACAAAATGCCCCAACACAAACTACCACACAGATAAAGAACATGATGAAAATCACCAACATGCTTCCTTTATATAAACCCAAAGGCTCAATAGACTCTTCAATTACAACATGCGTTTTCGACCTAAACATATAAACATCTTGAGCTCTGCGTGCAACTTGCAGTTGATAAAATACTTTCATCCAATAGTCATGAATTCCTGCGGAATCAATTCGGCGCCAAGTATGGGCCAAGCCAAATGACAGTTCAGGGTCCTTCATCCGAAATATCCACACTTCCGGAATTGAATAAAGAGTACTCAATTCCCTTCCTAAATTGCAGTACCGTTTGAACTTTATTTTTTTGGATTTCTTGTAAGCTTTCTTATTCATTTTAGACACAATATGCCAAAATGACATGCAAGCCATGTATGGTGCAAAGAAAGCAGTCTTTGGTCGAAAGGCCAAGGCTTCAAGAAATTTTGGCATAATAGGTAAAAATATGATTGAGTTGATGAGAATGTGTAAACTAGAATTTTGTTTATGACCCATTGTCATTTTCTCTGCCATTTTGATCATATAACGAAAATTTGGTGTATAAACCAACCTATACTTTCTGGTAATGAGATCATCCACTGTTTTCATAACGTCTTGCTCCACAGGGGCTACAAGTTCACTTGTCACTTCTCCAGAATATAAATTGTTCAAAAGGAAGCAACAAAGTAGCCAGAGTGGAATTAGCAAGTGTGTATTGCTTTTACTTGTAGTCTGGGAGAAAAGGGCAGCAACAGATATGAGAGCCATATTTGATAAATTTTTGGTAATCAGCAAGGTTCCACATGCAGTTAATAAAATATAGGTGAATATCAAACCCAGCCATGTATTCAGGTGAAAAGGTTTTGCCAATTTTTTAAGATCAAGTCCTACAATGTCTTTGGTTTGATCACAATACACAAAATTGAAGTATTGATAAACTGATAATACCACAACCGCTTTGGTTTTTGACATTGGAGCAAAATGTGGATAAACGACAGCTGGCACCACAAATGGGATAATCATGCCAGTACTGGCGTTGTAAAGTCGATTGATTGCGGATGGGTTGGAGAGTGGTCCAACAATAGGGGTGAAATTGCACAATTGTGCAAATTCAGTTACAAGTTTTCCAATTGCGAGCAAAGTTGAGTTACGTTCTTTAGTATAGCCAGTGAAGCCGTAAATGTCAAATGTACGAGCTGGGGCTATAGTGTCCAACAGGGTTTGAGTGAGAATAGCAACGTTTCCTCCGATGAGTACTTGAGAACCGTTCAAATTAGGAATTTTGTACATTTTGAATTTGTAACAGACAAATATAGAAAAATGAAATATTGTCAACTCTTTTAGATATTCGTGAGAGAAAATGTCGCAAGATTTTTTTAAAATGAAGTTCAATATATTGCGTATCAAAATTTGGTAGGTATGTGGCTAACCCTTTTATACTATCAGGTGAAAAGAAATAACACTTTGTACAAAAAGATTTAATCGATTCTCCTTAATTGTACTTATCATATAACATTACTCCCCCTTTCAAATGGAAGATCAATACCAGTTTCTTCACAATAATTATTGTTATTGTTACTGGCTGTTAGAAACTATATAATGCAGAGGCGTGGCGTGTATGAAAGGCTGAGCAAAGATAACTTGTCCTTCAGTTGTCATTATTTGTCATTCGGGAAGATCCCAAACAGGGTGTTTTTAAGAGGGTATTATGCATATCTCCACTATATAAAAAAGTAACGGAATGGATTGCATCATATACATTGTATTTTGCCATTTTGGTCAACAAAATTAGGCTGTTAAAGTATGTTTTCGTATTGTGTAATGCTCATGCAAAAACATTTGGAATTTACATGAATTGCCGTTTCTGTAATTAAAATTTATTCATTGACATTTTACTTTATCTTCCAAGCTGTTCATTTTTCATTATATAGTTTTAGTAATCGTATATAATCTCTGGTAAAAGTATTATAATAATTAATACAATCATTTATACATAAACGGATCTATTCCATCATGAATATCCTTATTCATACAATTCAATATTACTTCCGAGAGGAATACTAAACCACAAATGAGTGCACAGATCAAATACACAACGAAAATGATGTAAACCCTTCCCTTATTAAACCCCAACGGTTCCACAGGAACATCCTCCTTCACTTCCGTTCTCGACTTAAATCTATACACATCTTGTGCTTTATTTGAAGTTTGGAGTCTAATGTGGACTTCCATCCAATAAATATGAATCCCATTCTGTTCCAGTCTATAAAACAGGGTAGCCATATCATGTGAAGTGATATTTGTTATCTTTGGATTCATTTTGTAAACCCAAATTTCTGGGATTGAATACATGGACTCAAACTTCTTTCCCATATGACAATATCTCCTGGCCTTTCTATTTCCCTTTCTTAGAAACTCTTGCTCATTCATGTGTGTTAAAATTATCCAGTACATCATGATAAGTAGAAATGGTCCAAAGAGAGCCACATTTGGTTGAAACGCTAGGGCTTGAACAAGCTCAGTAAGATCCCTCTTGTTTTCCGTAGAGCTGAGAAGAATCTGTAAAGTAAAGTTATGCTTCTTTCCATCACCACCACCTGCTTTAGTGTGAGCCACTTCTGAAGCTGCAGCAATTGCCTCTACCATTCCTTGCACCATTACCATAATGTTTTTAAAAAATCCTTGGGGAATAGACAAAAGGTGGTAGTCCCTTGAGACCAAGTCATCCAAAACTTTCATCACGTCTTGACCCGCTGGAGAAATTAGGAGGCTGGTCAACACGCCAGAGTACATGTTATTTATCAGCAAACATCCAATCAACCACAAACTAAACAACGCACTTTTTATTTTAGCGCTAGCCACATTAGCTATCGAGAAAACGGCACCAATTGTTACAAAAGCTGAGTGTATAACCCCTATTTTCATAGTTCTACTCAAGAAAATCGCCATGAGGAGCATTGTTGCAAGCAAAACCACCCAAGTTAAATTGCTAAATGGTTGGAGTATTATATGGAAATTGGTTTCCTGAAGATCTCTCTCTACGTCACAATAAAGGAAATTGAAAAATTTGTATTGGGTCAACGTAATGGAAGCTCTGGACTTTTTTAATGGGTTGCAGCAAGCTGACACCATTCCTGGTCCAGTGTATGGACTTATCAATCCACTGAAAGAGGATTCATTGATTCCTCTAGATTTAATGTCACTCTGAAGTACGACAATGGGTGTGAAGTTACAAATCCGAGCAAACTCTGCTACCAACTTGCCAATCCCTATAAGAGTTGTGTTTCTTTCCCTTGCAACTCCAAGAAATCCATAGATATCGGCAGCTCTAGCTGGGGCAATAGAGTCGACAAGGGATTGTGACAACGTTCCAAGGTGGGTGATAAGTACAGGGGCTCCTTGAAAATTTGGGACTGTCGATAGCATAATGACAGGAAGTATATAGAAGCCTATTTATTTAGGGAAACAATTTTAAATGTTTAAAATTGCGAATTTTTCAATTCCCGGGATGATTTAGTCATGTTCACACGAAGGGGAAATGGTAAATGGTGACCTCGGCTGAGAATGAATAAGATTGTCATTATTTTTATTCCAACAAAAATGTTTCCTTTAAATAGAATGGGTGAAGACTCTTGATACAATACAATAGAATTGCAAGAGGTTCAAGGCAAGGTGTGTTTGTATGCAGACAATGTGCATAATCATAGTTGTTTTGAGCCAGGATTTTTTAGCATTGGTAAAAGTAGTCATTTAATATATGCTCTTACCTTTTTCAAACGAAGAGGGAGCTCATTAAACTGTCGCATCAAATGTTAATAGTATTCATTTCGGTATTTTGACAAACAATTTATGTAGAATACTAAAGAACGTTTTTATTACTCTCATGTAGGTACTTACGAAAAGTAATAAAAAAAAGTTTGACATTTTTTATTGAGCATGTCAAATGCAAAAGCTGAATTCAAAAGACGTATGAAAGAGGTAAATGCGCATCTAAATGATATCCTGCCAAATGTTTATTTATATGATGTATGATAAGATATGATGGGGCAATAAGAGTTAAGTAAACGATGTGAAACTTTAAATTTCTTATTTAATGGAGTTTCCCATGTTTTATTACAACTCAAAACTGGAATGGAGTTTCACAGTGCAAATGTTAGACTCCCAGAAGAGTTCAGTTGCAAACGCCAGCAAGCAGATGATAACACATATAAGATACACCACAAAAATAACAGAAACGCTTCCTATATGTAACCCCAGTGGTTCCACGGGTACCTCTTCCTTTGGTTCCGTTTTGGACTTGAACCTGTTCAAATCTTGAGCTCTTTTCGTACCTTGAATGCGATAAAAGAATTGCATCCAATAAGGATGAATCCCATTCGCCTCCAGTCTGTAAAATAACTGTGAGAAATGTGATGACTTAATTCCCTCATGATTCATGTTGAACACCCAAGCTTCTGGGATGGAGTATGCTGACGTGAGTTCTTTCCCCATGTGGCAAAACCTCTTAAATTTGAGAGTATTAATATGAGATTTTTTCGCTTCATGCTCATTCTTCTCCGTGAGTAATTTCCAGTACATCATTATCAAAAGAAAGGGTCCAAAGAGGACGGTTTGAGATTGGAATGCTAAAGAATTAATTAGCTCTGGTAAATTATTTCTCATTTGGATTGAGCGGGTGAGAATTTGTAAGCTGGAATTCACCGGAGAGTTACCAGCCATGAGCTTCGTCATAAAAACGATACTTTTGAAATATCCAGCATTTGTATAAACGAAATGGTAGTTTCGCTTGACCAAGTCGTCCACACTTTTCATCACGTCTTTCTCCACCGGGGCAATAAGCAAACTTGTCAAAACTCCAGAATACAAGTTGTTCAAGATGGAGCAGTTGAGTAGCCACAAAACCAAAAGTTTACTTTTGTTGTTGAGTGTGATAACATTTGAAAATATTCCGGCGATCGTCACAAACATTGACGTTTGAAACCCACCTGTTTTGTTTGTGGTTTGCCACAACATGATTGACATGAATACACTGCCAATTACGATAAATAGCCAAACCATCATGTCAAAAGGTTGAAGGACTAGCTCTAACTGTATTTTTTGATTGTCTCGGTTTATGTCACAGTAAACAAAGTTGAAGTATTGATAGACAGCAAGGAATATTGACCCACCCGTTTTCTCCAGAGGGGCATAGTGGGAAGCAACCAGTTTTGGCACTGCGAATGGAATAATTAATCCACTGAATAATGTCTTGTCAACTTTTCCCGAGTGAATGTCACTGAGGTCGCCGACAATAGGGGTAAAGTTACATAGTCTTGCGACCTCGGTCACTAACTTTCCAATGGCAATCAGCGTTTTGTTTCGCTCTTGAGTTACTCCGGAGAAGCCGTAAATGTCGGCTGCCCTCGCGGAGAATATGGAATTCAACATGGTTTGTGTTATGAGACCATGGGTTCCAATGAGCATGGAAGTACCGTTAAGATTTGGAATGGAGCTCATATTTTAGTAAAAATGGATGGTCGGCAAAAGAAAGATGGGGACTAAATTTTTGCATTTGTTCCAGGGTAATAATACATTTAGTTATAAAACAAAAATTATGTCAATGTATTAGGTCATACGTAAACGGCAAATTGATACAGTTTTTAACTTCAGTAAGAGACTTATGTTGAGGGTTGAGTAGCCTCAATTATATTTTATCTCATTTGAATAGACAAACGTAACCGGCTAAACTTAGACTCACTTACCCTATAGTGCGTGACTGTAGCCGCATACCTAACCTATTATATGTAAGATCAATTGTCTGCACCGGTGAAAAAATTGCATGATAATAGAAAGCCTGTGTTGCAAAACACCAATTACTACTACATATTATTTATAAGGATAGTAAAGTGTGCATGAAATTTCATAGCTTGAAATTCTATCAAGTAAATGTAATTTTAATTAGATGTTTTTTGGCTTTTGGAAAGCATGTCTGGAGTGGTCACAAACCTATTTTTGGTATTATTTTTCTCTCTTAGAACTAGAATAAAAAAACTTGAAGTCCATTGTTGTTCCCTCACTTATTGATTTTCGATTAAAACGCAATATTTGTACAATCTATTTGCATGTCTAGTTCACGCCCTCCTCTTCTTCCCACCCAATTCGAGTGAAAAATTACAGCTCTGGATTGGTTTATTTTTAATCACACCTTTATAAAACATAATAGGCCAAATAAAAAATGAATTCGCGGCACGTGTAGTAGATTTAATGACGCAAAAGGACGAGATTGCAACACTTAATGATTTTGTCTTTCCTCATTAAATTCACTTAAATATACACACCAATTCGACTTAACTTTTACTAAAATGAATAATTGTAATCAATAAAAGGAAGAACTTCCATGTTTCTGGTTTTTGATACAACGTGATGAATAAGAATCTCGGCACAAAATGTTACCACACAAATTACAACACAGATAAAGAACACTATAAAAATAACTAGAACACTTCCCTTATACAAGCTCAAGGGTTCAATTGACTCCTCCGTCACAACATTCGTTCTCGATTTGAACATGTACACATTTTGAGCCCTCCTCGAAACTTGCAGTTGATAAAATACTTTCATCCAATAATCATGAATTCCAGCCGCATCAATTCTGTGCCAACTGCGTGCCAACTCAAATGACATCTCCGTGTTTTTCATCCGAAATATCCAAACTTCAGGAATGGAATACGCGGAACTCAATTCCTTTCCTAAATTACAGTAACGCTTGAACTTAACTTGCTTTGTTCTCCCATACGCTTGCTTGATCTTTTGCGTTAGCGTCTGCCAATAAGTCATTGCACCCAAGTATGGAGCAAGCAAAGCAAAATGTGGTTCAAAAGCCAATTTTTCCATGTAGCTAGGAGTATTTGGCACAACCACCATTGATTTGAAGAGAATGCGTAAACTAGAGTTTGCTTTGTGAGTTGATGCCATTTTCCCTATCATTTTAATCACATAGTCAGAGCGGGTGGTGTACAAAAGACGGTACTTTCTCCTAACTAGATCATCAACTGTCTTTATAACATCTTGTTCTACCGGTGCTATTAGATCACGTGTGACAGCCCCAGAATACATATTGTTCAGAATAAAGCAGCAACTCAGCCACAGCGGCAAAAGAAGATGATGCCTAGTGTTTTTTGCTGAGGTCTGAGAGAACAAGGCAGCAAAGGATATTAGTGCCATTTTACTGACATTTTTGGTTATCAATATTGATCCGGTTGCAGTCATCAGGACACAAGTAAATATCAGCGCTAACCATGTGTAAAAATCAAAAGGTTTTGCTAAGACTGTTAGATCAAGTCCTATAATGTCTTTGCTTTGATCACAATAAACGAAATTAAAGTATTGATAAAGGGAGAGAACCAAAGAAGCCTTGGTTTTGACCATCGGAGCGAAATGAGGGGAAACGACGGCTGGCACCACAAATGGTATAATCATCCCAACACTGTCTTCCTTAAGTCGATTAAGAGCGGTGGAATCAGTGAGTTGGCCAATGATAGGTGTGAAATTACACAAGTTGGCGAATTCAGTCACAAGCTTTCCTATTGCGAGTAAAGTGTTGTTTCGCTCTTGAGTGTAGCCACTGAATCCATGAATATCAAATGTGCGGGCTGGACCCACAGTGTCTAAGAGCTTTTGAGTTAGGATTCCAGTATTTGCTCCGATGAGTATCACACCACCGTTTAAGTTTGGGATTTTATACATTTTTAAACTATTAAGAAAATAGTTGGTAAGCGTTTGGGTCGTTATCGTGGGTTGGTTAGTGTGAGCTCGTTAACAAACTAAAGTCATTTTTTAGAAAGGTCCATAAAAGTTTCACTAATAAACTAAAACCCTATAGCTTACTCGTTACTCCAGTCTGTCTGTTTTCTGATTTTTTTTCAATTCACCATCAGATAATCATGGGATAAAATAAGGGTACAAGTACAATAAAAATTTGAGTGCAATAATTGCAATTTATTGTAGTAACAACGGAGAAAACTTTCGTAGGCTTCGTAGGTATTTACAAACCTTAGAAAAGTTATAGTTCAAAGAAAACTGCTAGATAATGCATAATGGATAGGTTACAGCCGCCGGCTCAGCTATGGAAAAAGAATATCATTAATTTTTTAGGTTTGAGAATTTTGTCGCCAACAATTCACGGTTGGCCGTTCCCGTTCTTTTGTATTGAAGTTGATAATGCGTCAAGGGGTTTCATAATGCACACCAAACATTTTATTTAACAAGAAAAAACCTACTGCGCAAATAGTAGCACAATACGCGTATTATTAGAAAAGTACATTCGCAATGTAATTATTGAGTCATGCTGAATCAAGGCACGCCTTCCATTCCACATTCTTTGTTAAACTTTTCATCGTACATAAATTTTTGATGTTAATATTAGAGGTTGCTAATTGTCTTCAAACATTTGAAATATCAAACAACATACCTGTGAGGTTTATTAAAATGTAACACGTGTGTACATTTCTCAAAAGAAATCGTCTCAAGCTTTGGTCCGCAATGCAGCTATTGCATACCATATATACATACATACTACAATTGTAGGAGTTACTTTTGTATCATCATCATCAATGAAATCAGTGTGGCTTCGTTTCACCTTGTCCTTCATGAAATAGAATGCCGGCAACAGTTCTCCATTTTGCATCCTCGTAGTGGAAGGAGAATGTACTTAAGCTTGACGGTTCTACGAGTAGTAAGTAAACATCAGAGAGAGAGAGAGAGATAAGAATTATATATTGCTTTGTTTTGCTTTTATGTTGCGCAATATAGTCTCATTTAGTTTGTTTGAAGGTAGGCTTTAGCTTTAGCATACATGCATAAATATATATGCATGTGATATTATGTGCTTTGGGCTTCTTTACTATGAATGTGCTTTTGTTCAGTCCAACATCCTAATGCCAATAGCTTCGACAACTCGTCTGCCCCACATGAACCCCACACAAAACCCACACCACCTTACATTTACATACATTCCTTTTTTGGTACCGTTTACACATTCCTTTGTCTGCGGTCATGCACTAGCTCCCAGTCTGTCACAAAATGCAGTTACAAGTAACTTTTTCTAGGATTACAATAAGAATATATTTTTTTGCTTTACATTAGTAGGTCTGGTCTGTTCCATTTCTCCAATTCTATTATTTCGTCTTCTTAAAAAGAAGAAGCCTGATAGTAACCAACCAGAAGGAGAATGTGCTATATATACGAGTAAAGGAACATGTATTTAATTATGGATAAATGTCAGGTAAATAAATTAACCTGGATTCAACTTTTAATAATGCAAATTACTATGATCCGCAGACAGGAAGTCTAAAAGTTCTAAATGAAGAAAATGAAGCTTAAACCCTTGCAACATATCTGACTGTGATTCAAAATGATGTCGCATGCATGTTATGAAGAAACACTGATTGAAGGGAAGGTTGTACTTTGAGTCCGGAAGACAACATCGCATCGCGTCCCATTCCATCTCATCATAGTCATTCCACCAACTCAAATGCAGAGAAGCCATGGACTACATCCGACAATTCGATATCAGACTCGAGAAGGAGATGTACTATGCGGGAGAGCAGCTATCCGGTTTGGTAATGCTGGATACAATTGAAAATTTTAAGCTGAGAGGTAAGCCTACTGTTATGATTATGATAGTACTTACTTACTTCCTACTTTAATCCAACTGATATCCCCAAACAATAAGAGCCAAAACTGTGGCTATTTACTGCGGCTTTGTAGAAAGATTTGGTATTGGTAGTTTCTATGTGTCCAATGAAAATAATAGTAAAATTGTGTGTTTATTTGTCCACAAATGACAAAACGTGTTTTTTCTTCCTAAACTTTGGAAAAGTTTAGCTAGCGTTTGCACTTGCAGAAAAAAAAGTGTATGAGTTTTCAATTGCAAAGCAAAATACACCAAACCAAAGTTTCATACTTGCTTCATTGTAGGGAATAACCATCAGACCAAACAGACAATCCCTGTTTATAATGACTCATCAGATTTCATTTTATGGATGTTTCTCAAGTACACTTCTTGTCGCATTATCCCCAGGCAAAACTGCAATGTTGCATGTTACGATTATGGAAGAGATATATAGAGAGGATTATGGCCACTTTAAAGTCAGCTTATAGGGAAAAGTGAGTTGAATTGCAATAGTAGTACACACTACCAGGGTGTTTGTAGTTCTGCATCACTACTTACCGCAAACCATAACTTTTCAAAAATTGTACAAGAGCTCAAATGAATTTAACAACATATGGAAAGTGCTAGATTTCAGAGTTTTTGAGTTTCAGTGAGAATAATATGATATATAAGTATATTGGGCCGCAACATTCCCTTTCATTCCATTCCATGCCACAACATCATATTGATGATGATGATGATGACGACTTTCCTCCATGCCTCAATCTTAGTCAGCATATCAAATAATGTTCTACTATAAAAGAAAGGAAAGAAAAAAAGAACCGTTTGTATGCATTATGCAGAAAAATGAGTTTCGCTAGAGCTTTTTATGACAGAAATTAATGGGAGTCTGCATTAACTAACTTGGCTAAAAGAATGTGTTCCTTCGTCATTCGTAGTCAGACTAGACTTGACTTTAATAGTAGGAGAGGAGCTGCGGGCTGTAAATATATGAGCTTGTTTTATGAAAGCATGAGCTAGGATGATGGAGAATTAATGCGTGGAGTAAATAGGTCAAAAATTTTGTTGGATTATATACACGTGTGCGTGTGTGTGGTATAAATAATGCCTATCTTGTAGTAAACACATCTGTCAAAACTTTCAGCGTTATAAAATTGTACTCTGTATGCATACGCATCAGTAAACATTGAAGTCAGTATTTATGACTACTTTTTTTTTAAATTGCAGCCATTCGTGTGGTCCTCCGAGGGAAAGCGCACACTGAATGGAAAGTAATCATTAGCGGAGATCGCCGAACAGTGAAAGATGACCAGTACTTTATTGATGACCGGAGTGTGATTTGGGGCAAAGGTATGGGGTATAAAAAATATACATGAGTTTTGGATACATTCACCAGAACAGACGTTTCTAACGATAAATGTCAATAATTACTTAAAAGGGATACATTCGCTTTATACATCCAAATCTAATTCATTTTCAGTATAGTACTAGAACATCAAACGAAGGTACGAGCACAATAGACCTTTGTAGTATAAAAATTCTATAAAAAAAAAGGTAGAATTGAGAGCCAAAATTGTGTTGGCTTGAGTGAAATGTACAAAATTTATGTTTCTGAACTAACGATATATACTAGAAAAGGCATTGCGTTCTAGTTCTTTTGAGTGCTAGAGAACACTTACCAGAGATTTTAGTCCGCCAAATCAAGTTATAATTATTAGCTGCCATTTACTACTTCCTTTCGCATGCTCTCTCTCTCTCTCGCTACTTTCACTTCCCGTGAGAAATTTGGATGTAAGTGCAGTAGACAACTTGCTTAATCTTTCCAAGAGCCATTTATATAGAAGCTGACGGTAATAATGGTTTAGTTAACTTTGCGTCAATATCGATTGAATTTTAACTCTGCTCTCAACGAAACCAACACACAGTCAGTTGAAACTAGCTAGAGACATCATATCATATCATACTGTACAAACAGAGCCACAAAAATGTGTCCAACATAAATGAATATTCGTCCAGAATAAGAAAGAAGAAGCATTAACAGAGATGTCTTTTTCAGTCTGCGCACTATGCATACTTAAAATGCGTAAGTATTCTTACGTCTTATGATACCCCTTATTGAGAAGCGAAGAAGAAGCTCAAGTTCTTCGTGAGTTGAGTCTCACTAAATTTCTCCCTTAACAGTTTCATCATGCGCACCCTGACAAATATTAAGTGCCGAAGAATTTGGAAAGATTTATAGTCCCCAATCTCTTTTAATTACCAATATAAATAGGAGTTGGTAGGTATACCCATAAAATAATTTGGTAGCATATATAGGTATTAACATGCGAGTATAGATTACTTTTGCTGTGAGCTAAAAACTTTGTTACACGGTGACAAAATCGATTTCATATGGCACAAGAAAATATACAAGAGTTTTGAGATGTTTACTGTGAAAACACTCCAAGTCTCAAGGGGGCACAAACGGAATGTCAAGTGCTTCTCTCTCCACTTGAATTGCTGCTGTGTGTGTTTGAGGAAGCCAGTGATGTATTAAATATACATAAAATGTTGTTTACTTATATATGAATGAACGAGAACAAGAACACTTTTCATACATAGTTCTCATCGACCCAACATTCGTCTCATTAGGCCAGGCCAGGTCCCATCACTACTACTTCACGGTGTAGCTCTAACTTTCCAGATTTCAGCTCACATAAGATATTTTCTAGAAATCCATTTAAAAAATTGCAGAAAAAAATCACAGTTGGGTCGTCCACTCAACTTAAAATGAAGAGGCAAAGGATAAGTAATTAAAATCTATTTTCAGCCCAAGTATATTTGACCCAAATCCATACATTGTGTTTGAGCATCAGCAGTTTTGTATAAAAGAAAGAAATGAACATGTCGAAGGGAAAACGGGGAGATTGATATGATCTGAAGAATCCAGAATTTATATGTATAGTTAAAAAAATTATATATTTCATTAATTTCTCTCAGAAAAAGCAGAAGGAGCCGTCCCTATCTTGCCAAGAGGAATGCATCAATTCCCATTTCGTTTCCAGTTGCCTGAAACATCTTTGCCTTGCTCATTTGAATCAAAATGTGGAACAATTCGTTACTATTTGAAGGTAAGGTTTATTAAGTATTATAATTTGTGAGGGTATCTTTTCACAATTTCATAGAGGAAACTGTGGAAATGAAAGAGTTAAAAAGAGAAATCGGAACGGATAGAGGAAAAGTTTGTATTTGTTTGCTACTTCCCTCATTTGACTGACTGTTGAAATCGAATCTTGGAGAAAGAAAACCTCTTTGAGACCAAGAATTTCGCTGGATCCGTTTCGTTTCTACCAAAGAAACACTACTGCACCACCTACCAACCAACCACCATGTGCTACCATACTTTGCCATCGAGAAGCCTTTTCCTGAATTTTCTTTTTCGTCTTTCATTTCCATCCTCATCCTCCTCTCTCTGAGAGAAAAACAAGTTGGGTAACATGTTCTGTAGTTTGAACAAACTAACTTATTTCTTCCCATTCTTCTCTCTTTTCAGGTGACAATTGATATTCCTTATGCTTCACCACCTCAAGGAGTAAAGTATTTTACTATTATTGGTCCCCATATTGATTGTATGGATGATAGCTACCTTGTAAGTTTTTATATATACTTTTTATTAGATTAGACTATCACGTTTTGTTATCCTTGTAAAATCAGTCGCCCTGATTTCATTTGATAACCCGTTCCCAAAAGGTGTATAGCCTATAGCTAAAAGGTGGTACCATAATACTAGGAAAAAGCAAGTCGCCAAAATCAAACTTGCTATATACATGTAGCTCCAGCCTCCGTTGTCGATAACCATTAAAAGACTTGTCGGAGAAAACGTAAAAGGAAACCTTTCCAGTTGTGGAACTTCTTGGAGATGAAATAAAATCGTGTAGCAATATGGCATGGAGCATTGTTCTTATAAGTTTTCCAAGTGCGACTAAGATTTTACTTGTGTCTTTCTCTTCTTTTGTATTTTATTTCGAGTCAGATAGAGAAATATATACACTATCATCATATCATACACGGACCACACCACATGCCTATAAAAAGCCCTACAGCAGCAGGAGTCCCACAATACCCCAAATTCCAAGTATAGTTTTAATGTACACAAACGTCTCAGTTTCTCACTAGCAAACTTACTAATTGCCTCCTTTAATTTCTTACTAATGACCAGTTTTATAATCACATACATATTTCTGTAGCTCACATAAGACTTGTTAGATAGTGCATCATAATTATTGAGCTTAATTTTTGCCATCTTCTTATCATTAGAATTATTGCAAAAGTGAAACTTTAATAAATGCAAGGAAGCATAATGGTATATGATGATGATGTTGCACAAGATAATATGAAGAAGCTGTGGTATGGTGCTGGTGCTGTGCTGTAGGAGATTGTAGGTACAAATAGCTTACGACTTTATGCACATGTTCCTCTAATATACACGTGTGATTCGCTCAGATTCATGAGATGATATTACGTACAGTTCGTTTCCCCCGTTCATTACTTTTATTGCATGCCGTTAACTACAGAGTAAACTGGTGAAAAGTAAACCAAAAAAAGAGTTTTTCATTTCGTCTTCATCATATTTCATTTCACTTAACGCCTCATTCCCTCTAATTCCGTTTAATGTCGCGCTTTCCCCATTTGACCATGAGAAGAGCGGAGCTAAGGGAAAGTGACTGTGGGAGAGTTGACTGAATGCTCACATGAGTTAGTGAAATGGGAAGAAGGGCATGGAATTATCGTTATCACCATCATCATTATTACTGTTATCATCATCAACGTTCCACTCATCATCATCATCATCATCATCATCCTGTGTAATGGTGGGGTATTAGAGAGCTTGTAAGTGCATGAAAAGAACATGGAACGAAAAAGGGAGAAGAAGACGGTACATTTCCCATATAAAGACCAACTCCTCTGGGACATTTATTTCTAACTTTCGTTTTCCTTTTTCCTTCAAACACATTTTGAAAGGAGGAAAAGTAAGATATATGTAACTGATACAAGGGAACAAAATAACAAGTCTCATTTGGCGAGAAAATATTACTTTTCTTCTCCCTAAAAAGTTCATCTAAACTAAACCGATCTTCATTTCATCGTCATTCTCCATGTCAAGTGAACATACCTACTTTTGTGGGGGAGTTCAATGTTCAATCGTTATTTACACATTGGGTTTACAAGAGAAGAAAGTAGCAAGGCTTTGTAAAGTTACAAATAGAAAAGCTATGTTTTAGAAGGATAATGTTCTTTGTTCAGACAGTCTCTGTACTGTACTGATGCAGTTCTCAACAAATTCATTGGGTTGGTCGGTGAAGAATGAATGGAACTTTTGTTTATTATGGAGATTTTATAAATAGACGAAATGTCTATGAATTTACTTGCCTCCTCCTCATCCAATCTTTGTTTCTGCTAATAAAGGGCATACAAAATAAAAGTTCCGGTTGATGAAGTAGTAAACAAACATCTTTGATTAAAGTTTATTGTTCGTTTGGTAGATGAGATTCGCACACACACAAACGCTGGGTTGGGATTTGGGATCGGAATCGAGGATCCCAACTTTGGGATGAATGTTGTAAGGTCACAACAAAGAGGAAAGATATTATATGAAAATGCGTGAAGTATAATACATAAGCCATAAGCCTTCGTGCTTCTAAAATTAAATAGATAGACATAATAATAATGATCTGATCATCAAACAGTTCTCGTTGGTCCAGGTACAACAAGAAGTCTAGTAGTAATAAGTCAAAATGTTTTTTTTATAAAGGTCATAATTTTTTCATCTTGGTATCGATCGCTTACATTATTACAACTCAAGATCAATATAGTACATATATTTATGTACTCTGAACACAGATAGAAAGATGTTTGTTAAACTATGAGATGAGATTAATCTTTTGTAACTTATAACACGTGCTGTTATACTTGTATTATAAAAGAACAATATTAGAGGCTATCGCTGTTTTCTGGAAAATGGGAATGCAACCAACCACTTGAAAAGCAAAATTATCTAGAGAAAGTCGGTGTCTCTGCCTAGCATACATAGTTATTATCGATTCTCATATTCAACATCCCTACATGAAATTTGATTGCCGTCCTTTGATGAAAGCTGGCAGGTGCTTTATCACAAATGAACAAAGAAGTTGGAGATAATGCATGAGTACTTTGGGTTTAAAAGGACAGATGCTATAATAGTAAGAACACAATATAGGTTTCATATGTCTATGAAAATCCAGTTATTCCTAAACTATTACTATCTTGAAAGCTACCCCAAACACCGCAACGCCTCAAAGGATCGCCCTATACCTGCCTGTAGTTGAGCAGGAACCATCTGCTGTGAAAGCGTATGCTAAGTAGGTATTTGTAAACGGCTTGATTAGAGTGCTTCAAGTAGTAGCATCTCCAACAGAAATGACATACCATTATACTTACCAAAGATCTATCAGTTGAAAGTGAAAGCACGCGTGTAATGGGAACTAGAAGGTTGATAAAATCGTTTCGCATTTTCGTATCACGTAGAAAGAGAAAGTCTGACGCTATATTTGTCATTCACTAGGGAATAGTATTGTTCATAAACTCATGTTTTCAGTACATTAGCGGGTGACATTGTGATGGTGAGTTGAGTATGGGACAAAGGCTTTTAGACTTTTTGATGCCTTGGTGGCAAAAGATATAATAATTAACTTGAAACTACACAAGCTATACACCTACTTTTGTATCCAAACTGTAGGTGAAATTGATTCGAAAATCGAATTTCTCTTTAGCTTTATATATAAAAATTCATTTAAATTCAGACTGTTTCAAATTTCCTATTATTCTCATTCAACAGAAACCAATCCGAGGAGAGTGCAAACGTAAAACATGTTGCCTTTGTTGTGAGCGTCGCGTGGTCTCCCTTCGCACCCAGCTGGACCGCTCAGCATACTGTTGTGGAGAAAGCCTTCGGGTGAAAGCTGATATCGACAACCAAAGTGAAGAAGAAGCCCGGTTAAGGCTGAAACTCGTGCAGGTACATGGATGAATTGTGTATGGAATACAGTAAGTATAAAATGTAAATGTGGAGCATTGTGTGTGGTTCAAATATTGCATAGGGAAATTTATGCACGCAGTTCATCACGGATAATGTAGCATAAGACTATATTGTCTGAGGGTGGTGGAACTGGCATTAATCTCTGTAGTTCAGGTAATAAAATGAATCACGTACATGGAAAATGCGCGTTCACATAATAGAATATACCTCCTACCAATATATTTATAGCCTGTAATGACTACACCCTATATATAGTCACTGTTGTATCAATATCAATACCCCAGAAATTTACATAAACATTCCAACAATAATTCAGTGTAAACACTCCAAAAGTCATAGCTTATATTGCCTTGTGTTTCTAAAAGCCATTTGTGGACAAGAAAGTCATTTTGATAGAAGCTTTAACTTGATGATTGCATGCATTAATCAGATTCCAAGGCTTTTGATTTCGCTTCCTCCTACAAGTAGAAAACATCAGGGAGGATACGTGTAATATCAATTCAGTACTCCATGAAAAAATGGTTCGAAAAACTAATTGAAAAAATAAAAGATTGTTTTAGAGAAGCAATAAGTGTTAAACTTTCTAGAAAAAAAATATGTTTCCACTTCTGGTCAAGCAGCTTGTACATTTTCCAATGTAAACGTACGTTTGTTATAATTTCCTCAGGGATTTTTTATTCTCTATCCTACTTCATCAAAGCTGAATGAACTAGAAAGAATTTAATTTGTTTGTGGAAATGGAAAAATGAAAAATAGTTAAGATTAAAAGATTTTGTAGTAAGCAAAAACTAGTTTAAAGCTATTGTATTATTTAAGTTAAAAAGTTACAAGTTACTAGTAGCATTTGTTAACACACTCAACCTCGCAGCATGCCAATATAGGGAGTCTGCTTAGTCATTGGAAAGGAGCTGATTGTTGTAGCAATTTCCCAAAGGATTCTCAGGAAATATTATTCTGATCTGAAGATGGAAACATATTGAACCATGTGCAGCATATGGAAAAGATGTTTTACGTAACTTAAATATGTATTATATCTTCCATATCGTTCGTGGCCATCTTGAGACTTGGAACTGGGTATAGAAATATGGAATTGGAAACACTTTTCCCCTAAAAATTACTGTGGGCAGGTGTTCAATGAACGCTAATTAGTTTTAATGTTCGGATACGTCTGCGTTATTGCATTATGTTCTAGTATCAGTTTCTATTTCTATTAGTCTTTACATTGAATTCTCATTAACAAAGTGGAAAGGGGAGCATCTGACTGAACCTCTTATTTTCCTTACAGCATGTGGAATACTTTATCGACAGAGGAGTCCTTGGAGTTCAAAAAGAATTATCACATACAATTTTGGAGTACCGGAGTGCCCCCGTGAGTCCCCACACGAGAACGAAATGGGATTCCCAACAAAGTTTAGTAGTATCCACAATGCCACCAACGCTTACTGGTATATGCCGTCTCATTCAGATATACTACGTCCTGAAAGTAAGATAATAGTAGTGACAACCAAAACTTAATATTATAAACTAAACAACACCACATACAAAGTACATACTTATGAAAGAGTATGATTTTAAAGATATCAAAATTGTCAAATATTTTTTTATTCCTAGGTGAACCTTGAATTTGAAAAATCTGGAGAAGACCTTTTAATGCATTTCCCCATTACAGTGGGCACCGTTCCATTTCGTATACCAAACTCTAAGCAAAAACCTAAAATACAATATGGTAAGCTACATAGCTTAAAAATTATGTCATGACCATCAGATAACTTATGATAACTCTTCTTTTCAGAGGTTGCATCCGATCACGTTGAGGGAGGCATGTATATTGGTCCAGAATTTCAACTTGGACAAGTATATGATGGCACCACAGAGTTTGGAGACTCTATCGTTCTCTACCGACCTGTATACATTAACATTATTCAGTCCACAGCAACAACAACATCAGCAGATGCATCTGGATCAACACCTGCCCCAACTTCATCTACCAAGATGAAGTCACAAAGGAACTCCATACTAAAGCCTTCGTCCAAAAGTACTACAAGTCAACCACAACAAGCCAACTCTTCAAAAGCTTCAGACGTAACTGAACCGGAATCTTCAAAATCCAGTGCCAAATCCAAAAGCAGTAAAGTTAAAAAAATGCATGCCTTAGCTCTGCCCTCCCTCCAGTCGATAGCAAAGAAAAGAAGTTCTTTACCTGACAACACGAAGACTCATCCATTCAATTTTACCAATCCTCCTCCTATCATAAAACCAGAACCATCATGCTCAACGTCTCACCAAAATGAAAAAGGCAACCAAGAGGCTTCAACAAAGCCTAAGAGCAAGGAGTCTGATGTTCAATCGCCACCCGACTCTAATGCAATTACATCTCGCGAGACTGTTATTATAGTGGAACCTAAGCCCACTACCAGTAACACGAAGAATGGAGAGGATTTAGAAGGTAATAACATGGAAGCATCCAATGAGGATGATAAAAAGCCAACCGAGAAAGCAGATTGATCGAACAAAGACGAATAAAAAAGCCTCCGTGTAGAATCGGATTCAGGGTCACACAGGCTTCAGGAAACAAGCCGCATTAGTTAGTATTTGTGACAAGTGAAATACGCCATAAAATTAAAAGTTTATGTATGCTTAGCACATAGAAAAATCATTATAATATTGTCCAACGTAACAAATACTTGTAAGTACGATTGAATTAACAGTTTTTATCCCTTTAAATTAATACTAAAGCTATATCAGCTTACCCATTTCCCCAAGGGGTTTTCTTTACTTTATAATTAACGTTGCCCTTCAGACTTTGTGAAAGCGTGCTGTAATAATGAGTTACGTTTGAATGAATGAACTTTTAGCAATCGATATTCTCCATATCAGTGAACTATACTTCAATTTAAATGCACAGCAAGCTATATGTAAGTACACAACAGAAGTAACAAAAACAAACAATCAATTTAATGACAAAGATACATCTATGACATTTATTAAAATAATACGATATTAAGAGTTAAGAAGTCGTCAATTTTTTATCAATATTAATGAATCGGATTGGTCTTTGACTATTTATTGTAAATTATCTTTACAAGACCTATTATACACTTCTATCATTAAGCTAAACTGCGAAACACTAACGAAAATAATAAAAATACATAAAGTAATTCTTACCCTCCAAATGTAAGCATATTCAGCGTACATTTTATTTTTTTATGTATGATCCAATGTCTTTGCATGGGAATATCTTTTCATTATTTCAATCGTCTGGTTCCGACACATCCGAACTCTGGTTGGAATTTGAGTCATCAGAATAAGATACTAAGGCAGCAAGACCTCCAGCAGAATTCGAACTATTTTTGACTAGGATTTTAGTGTCAGTTGAAATGTTGTCGTTGGCCCTGACAGTTTTGGTACTGTTTATAATTCGTGAACTGTCACTAACACCGCAAGCTGAGATTGGAGTTGGAGGACCACTATCACTACTTTTAGGCACCTCTAAATTTTCTGAATCATAACTTTCGGAAACTATTTCAGAGCTATCTGGGGTAATACATTCACTAGTCATTGTAGATGTTACAGTGTTACTGATTGTTGGAACACTGGAATTTTTTAACTTGATCCCAAATGAAAGCCTACGATCATTAAGACAAGACTGCAAAGATTTAGTAGTTGATGATGCTGGTTGATGGTTGTCCGTTTTATCAATAGTTGGAGCTGGTACTTCCCCAACAGGAAGTAGTGGATATGGAAATTGACTTTTCTTACTAATCGCTGCTCTTTTTTCTTGTTTTCTTTCTTCAATACCTTAAAAACGAGACACAAACACGAATATGAATTTAAAACATAGGGGGCATAATAAAGTAATTTTTTGTAGTAATAAAATATATTAGCTCACTTTTTGCGGGTTGCAGACGAATAAGTGATGCTACTTTTGCATCATCTTCAGTTTCCTCGAGTAGAGGAATGTCCAACGACCGTTTTTTAAGAAAATCGTTATCTCTATCTTGTTGTTCCTTAATTTCTCGCTTTCTTTCCTACAATAATTTACATGAAAATGGTGAGCTACATTCTTACTTATTCAATGCAATACAATATATACATGATCAGTTAAATGCATACCCTAAATCTATCCCTCAATGCTCTGTTGGCCATGTAATCGTCTTTCCATCTTTCTTGTAGACTTTCTAATTTGGACAATGTCGGTGTAACATCTTTAAGTTTCCTTTGATCCTCGACCCCATGTTGTAGCCTATTATAATCAATAAAAACAAATACCATTAACCACACTCATTATTTCTAACGTGCAGTTTCATTTTGTATCAAACTGTAAAAATCATACTTAAACATGGCATCGTCAGCAAGTTTGTGGATAACTTGTTTATCGTCTGGAACGACTTGGCCATTTTCTGTCGGATCCCACCTCCTCTCCTGCCGTCTTGCTCCATTAATGATGACATAATCTAAATTCTAAACAGAAAATCATAAAATGAAACCAATTTCGTTTATAGTAACTAGAACTAGCTATGCACGTATCTATGAAAAAAGCATTTACGAGTGACAAGTAATGTTTAACTAACCCCAGGATCCGTTTTTATTTCAAAGTGGTTGTCACATAAATGGCATTTCATCCGGAATTGGTAAACTGGGGTTGAATAATACATTCCAATCTTTGACTTTTCTGCATTGTATCTATACATCAAATACACAAGTTGTTAGTACAATTACAGCTAGTTAGATTGAGGATATGATCAATGATTAATCGATTTTTTAGTAGTCTCTCTAACCTTACTCCCATCCCGATATGATTATTGCATCCTTCACACCATATATTATACGGCATTTCAAAGCGAATAATCATAATCCCTAGATGCAGTTTTCGAGCCCTTTCTCGAAGGGCATGAGTGCCCATGAATTTGTTAAGGCCACCTTTCTTGGGGTCATAATCGGGTGGGTAGTATTTATTGGTTCCTTTTCGTTCACCCTGTAAAAACATAATGTAATTATTTTAAGAAAGTTGGTTACAATCATCATGATGCCTTAAAAAAATTTGGTGACTAACTAAAAGTTGATAGTTTAAAATCAAATTTACCATTGTGACTTCTTGAGGTGGTGGTTGATAGCTTTATCGGTCAACGGTACAAAATGTCAGTTGAGTAGAGATACACCGATGATAAGAAAAGTATTATCAACAATTGCAAATTGGGAAGAGATCTCGCTCGGAACTGTTGATGATGGACAATCTACAGTAAATGGATGACGGATGGACACTGGTGATTCAGAAATGAAAACGTCTTTTTTCACCAACAGATTAATCCCAATCAATAATTAACTTTTGTTCCTTCAATGAGAGATTTTGGTTAAATATTATAAAACATCTGCAATGCACGTCTGCATTGAAACTACATGAATATATTGTTTACTTACGTATATCGTGTGCATTTACGACTATCTATAGAGTACATCTGTTTATGAAATTGGATACAAAAGATGCGCTGCAGCAAAGCCATGACTTTCAATGTTTCAATGAGTCAAGTGAAAACAGAAAAACAAGCCTCGATGTCCTTTCATCTTTGTTTAACCTTTTCCTTTTAACTGTTCTTCATTCTCTTCGCTAATTATATCTCTACTTGTGAGTTATGTTATGCTACGTTGCCAAAAATAACCATATTCCTTCATCTTTCACTCCTCTTTCTTTTCCATATGCTTTAATACGTTTAGCTATAAACAAATAAAAGACAGGAAGCTGAAAAAAATATATGATGAAAAATTATCGCATCGTGTAATAATTTTAATTATTCTTTATCGTTACTCTAAAGACAATCTTTAACAATCATGTAATACACTTTCATTCTTAGGCTCATATTTAAAACAATACAAAACAAATCTGTATTAAGTCTATATGTATATGATTCTAGATAAACAAACCCCCACCGGGAAATACATAAAATCTTAATTTTAATGCAATTAAGTATTAATATTAACATAGGACTACTTAAAATTACTTAATGACTAAGTACTACAATATGTCCACAACACAGTATTTTTCATAATTTCAAAGCTCATCTGTACTCTGTGTTTGTAAGATCAGCACAGTAAACAACTGGTGTAATGATAACTATTATCAATTTTCTATGAGAAACAACTCGTCTAAAAACGATTAAAAATAAAAATATAATCGTAATCGACTTAACTTTCGGTTGCATTAGGCTATAGTATTACTAATTAATACGGGTTGGGATCATCACTCATGATGATAGTCGGGTTTGTATGCTGAACTTCGTCCGCGACCTCGGATTCCACGCCCACGACCCCGGCCACGTCCTCTCCCCCGAGGTCTAAAACCGCTTGGACCTCTTTGGTTGTAAAATTCGGAGTAGTTTTGTCCATGGTCTGAATAATTTGAGCGATGATAGGGAAGTCCATATTCTTCGGATCCATTAGGTCCTGACCATCGACTTTTATATCTGAAATGACTGGACTTTGAATGACGGTGGTGGAATTCTTCGGATTCGCTGCGGCTGCGGTATTTGCGACTTGGTGATCGTGAATGAGATCTTGAGCTATAACTTGATCGTGATGTACTACTGGCCCTTGTACTTCTCCTTGAAGGTTTTTCTCGAGTTCTACTAGACCGTCGACTACGTGAACGTGAATGTCGGTGACTGGAATGATCAGAATCCGACGACTCAGAGTAGGAATCTTTGTCACCTATCCAGTAGGAAGGATGAACAAACTTTTATATTAACTTTCCGATACAAGTAATTTTACGGACTTTACAACTGCAAAAAAAACAAGCTTTATTACCATTTTTATTTGCGTTTTCAGTCTCATTTACTCCATTTGCAGAGTTATGTTGGGTGTCAGGATTCTGGCTTGAAGGAACTGTGAAGAATAAAATTTAATCCATATTCCTGCCTGCAAGAGAAAGTCTAGTCTAATTTCCTTATAAATGTAATAAGAGCACGGCCTTACCCGTTGTATTGTTCGTTGAAGTTGAATAGTGAGGTGCCGGTGGAGGCACACGTGGTTGAAGGGGTAAATGAGGTGGTGGGGAGGGATTCCTCGCCGTTGCAAATCTGGAATCATCATCCACATTAAAAGATGATCTTCGACTTTCATTACTATCAACCTGCGATCCCAAAATTTGTTGTGTAGCTATTTTTTTGACAGACTACAATAGAATACAAATAAATTAAATTTGAAAACTATGTACGCACAATCATTACAATATATACTAAAAGTTTCATTACGTACATGCATTTCCTCTAGCTGTGTGCCTTCATTACTATTCCCAACAACGGTACGTAAAGAGCCTTCTTCAAACAATGGCGCGCCGTTAGATTTCGGAATAAATGTAGTCGGTGGTGGTTGACCTGGTTGAAAAGGAAAGCTAAAACGATTTCCCAGCCGTGGATCATTAAGAACAATATTTTGATTTGAAGACGTAAAAGGTACTGCAGGAATCTTTGGAAACTGAGAAGCTGCCGGCCCAGCAGCTGCCATTTCATCATTATAAGGCACTAATGATTTAGGATAATGAACATACACTGCATTTTGCGAATTATTGGAGTTGGAATATTGTCGGGGATCCAAGCTACGCACATTTAATACAACAGGATTTACCTCGTCTTCAATCTGTAACAAAATAAACATTAACATTGTATAATCATATACATGCATTTTAAAATTTATTTATCATCGCCAATTAACTGATATACCTGTTCTATCTTAACAATAGGATGAATGGGCAGTAATGCATTTGATGTTACAGTTGCGTTTGCATTGCAGACCGATAGAGGTGTTTGCTTTTGTGGTGTTGCACGCATTTCAATAGCCGGAGTAATCCTACTTGCACTGACAGTGTTTCTGACTTTCAACCAGTCATTACTGATTTCTGGCGAATGATTTTTCTTCAGAAATGGCATACAGTTGACAAATCTTCGAACTTTTTCGTAATTACTGCCATTGCCAAGTATTAAAGTCTCGAATCTCTTGATGTTTGGGATACAAATTCTGCTTAAATACAGTATTTCATCTAATCTCCAAATGTTATTGTCCGTCTGCACTTCTTTGGAACGTAAATCACATACGCTCTGATCATGAATAATTGATAACTTTTCTATAGTAAGTGCTTTTGTGACGAAGCCGTCCTCATAGTTATACTTACTATACTCCTCATTGACACAGTGAATATTGTTGTCATTAAGAATGAACAAGACCTCTTTCACGTTTGGAAATTTGTGGAGTAACTCGAAAGCAACTTTCATTGATCCAACATGTCCCGTGAATTCCACATACTTGACGTGCTGATAATCCTCAAAACTTAATCGAATTGTGTTGACGTCTACATCAGTTGCACAGCATAGCGTTAAAAAATTCACCTTTTGACAAGGTGAGCTCTCCTTACTGTAAGAGTCCCCGTAAACCTCAAACAGGGCAATATTATGATGATTTATTGGGACTTTGACATAGAATGACGACTTGGAAGATCGAGACTTGATGTTGTTAGAATTGAACACGACAGGGGGGTTATTATCATAACAGTCTACCGAACAAACTGTTACCAGTTTGGATTTCTACAAATAATACAAATCAAATACATCCCCATATATTCTAATGTAACTTGATAGTGATTGATGGTAATATCATCATGATATGCATAATAAAAGTTGGATGTTAGAAATCACTTTGCACTCTTACCCTCATTTTATTCATGGTGGAATTTTGGAGAAGAAATCACAGCCGTTTCTAAACACCAACACTTTCTCCAGTGTGTTCTCCTGCGTCAACAGCTACCACAGGGACTTTACCTCGGCTATCTCTTGTCCTTTTATGAAGCTAGAATAGAATATTCAGCTTGTTTTCGTTAGTTACATATATTCTTTCTCGACTCCAGGACTCCAATCCAAATGCATCACTCAAAACTAAGGTGTACTTTTTAAATGGTCTTCCATGGGAAAGCACAACAAAGGAGCATTTGCCTGTTGAAATTCAAATACAAGAAAACTTTTTAAATATATACGTGTTTAAAATTATTACCATCACCCTTATTATACATTTTAGTACGTGCTCAACTGCTCAGCAGTGTAGTCTCAAGCTTTCAAGTATCATTAATACTATGATTAAAAAACGATTTACAATTTAAGCAAATTGCCCAGTGTAAACTCTGGTTTAGGAAATCATTCCTCTTTGCTCTGCTTAAGCAACACATAGTACGGTACAGAAGGGTACAAGAATCTAGTGTACCACCACTCCAGCACCCCACTCGTCACAGGCTGCACTTATCTATTAATACCGATGATGACATCTTTCAATGTATGAAATTTGTGTTGTGCACGCTGAAGTATGCAAATGCACCCGCCTCAAATTTGAAACGGACACACCGGATGACAGAAGAGCAACGGGTGATAAGCCTAAGAAATAATGAATAGTAATAATGTAGGGAATAAAAGAAATTCTTCCGTTGCCGTTTATACCTTTATACCCATCGGCCTTCTGTAAACAATGAACAAATACCGTACATAAAAGAATTATGCAATTAGTAATGATCTCCTATCCTATCAACTATCTACAATTTATCGATAAAATATTATATTACCCAAAAATGTTTATTTTCTTACTTTTCTCCTTTATTCTTGAACACGTTCTCGCACTTTGAAAATGTAAACTGCACAACCGCCAACAGTACAACTACAATCTAATAGAGTCGGAGAATACAACTAAGAAGCAAAAAATTGAAATGAGCTAGAAAAACCCTTTTTGTCGGTTTGTCCTTCTCGCACCCAACTGTAACTTACAAAATGTGAAAATTGATTTTTTTAAGCTGACAGGAAGAAATGTGCTCCATTTGTAAAGTGGAGAGGAACGGAAAAAAAATCCTTCAAGAATTCAACATCTGAATCTATCTGTATCTGCATGTATCTAGAAAGAATGTATCTTCTATTCTTCTGCAGTCGTATTTTTTTAGAATTATATATAGGTCAGGTAGATGAAGGGAGATGCAGAAATGACAAAAATATATCAAACATCCGCTTTGATTGAACTAAAAAGTAGTCGGGTGTAAAAGTTGTTGAAAGCTTGAACTTGCGATCACTTATAAGGTGATATAATATGTACTTATAGATGATGGAATATAGATAGATATAAAGGGATATTTAGCCAGCGTACATTGTCCTTTCAGCAGCCAAATGCCTGGTACTTTTCTACTGTTATAATAATTTATAAATTCTTCTCACAAACACAAACACATCACCGTTCGTGAACATTGCCTTTGCTTGGTTATACTGACTCTATACACGCACCTCGCACGCACATACACGCAATGAGAGGCACTTTACCGGAAGGAAAACTGGCTTTCTAGTTTGCATTATATTTTAATTATTTGTCTTTGTTATCCGTTCCCTCTTTTCTGTTGCGTTTTTAAAGACCCTTCGATTCTTTCTTTTTAAACACAAAGTGCGTGTGGTCTGTTATCTGATCTGTATCCATTCCATAAACACTGAGTACTTACATGCAACATTTTAATGCTAGTTTATTATCCCCTTAATGAGGTCCTACTTATGCCTTTGCATTTGTATCAGTAAAAAATTGCACAAATGCTTTATAACGAAAATCGTTTTGGAACTCTCACACATCACCTAAATGATCTCATTCTTGAGTCCGGATCATTATGTATAAAATGTAAGTATGTAAATGCGTAAAAGCATCAGTTTAAGATCCAGTATGCATGTGAAGTTGGCTTTGTTTAGTAAAAGAGATGTACAAAAGAACATGTTATATGTAAATGCAAAGAAATAGTTCATAGATTCAGATTTTCCTAATTAAATAGATAATGATTTTATTATGTGGCGTCTGTAGTCTGTACATACAACATATCGTTTACCTACTACAACTACTAACTAATATATATATAAAAAGTATCTAATGTTAAAAAAGTGAATAAAACATTAAACAATCTTTAACGGCTACAACCGGTTCAATCAGCCCAGTTCAAAACTATTCTATCCGCAGAATAAACTTTGACTTTTGACTCGGTTCACAATTAGGTTAACATATTACCGGGATCCAAGAACTTTACATAATTACAAATTAAGTAATTGCCAGACTTAAAAAAATGATTGAAGCAATGAAATAATTATTTTCTTAAAAAATACATATATTCCGTTATTCCCATCATAAGTTTAAGAACCAACATTTTGCATGTATGTTGCTTCAATATACCACATCATCCTCTACTTTCTACTTTGTCACCAATAAACTGCAATACTGGACAATAAATTATTATCTGTGTTTGTATAGTATGTACAAAAATATAAGAAATAATATGACTTTCAAACTAACAGGCATCCTGGTACCGTCTTTTCTTATTACAACTTCCACATTTTGGCCTTCGTTCATAATCGACTCCTTCGACGGGTAATTTAAATTCCTGGTCATTAACACGCCTGTCATCACTGTTAGATGGACTTGTGGAACTGCACTTTTTTTGGTTTTGCGCGTTTTTTAACTGAAAAAATTTAAAAACTATTTATTAAACAAACCTACAAGTTTAAAATTTACAATAATTACAGTCAGCAAGTCACAGTTATACTTACAATATCTTTGAGCACGTCAAAATCGACATCTGGAATCATAAATGGGATAGCCGGCGGTGGTGGTGGTGGTAACAATGGAGCCGTTTTTGGCGTTGGTAATAAGGGAATCTTTTGTGTTGTTGAAACCTTTAATGGTGACAGTGAAGTTTCTGTATCATCTTCCTCCCATTCATCGTAGGAAGAACCCCTTCCAATTGCAATGTTTTGCAATCGACAGTCGTTACCTGTTATAATAACGGTGGAAGTTTCTGAAGTAGTACTTATCACGCTGCTTGGCCTGCGTGATTGTAGTCGCTGCTTCTTTGAAGGAATAGACTCCTGCAAGATAATTTCAGTTTTTATAATATGTAAAACAAATTTTTGTGGTCAACAGAACCTTTTTGCATTTTATATTTAACCATACGAAAGGGCTTACTTCATCAGACGACAAGGAAACGACAGAATAGTTTTTTTCTTCTTTGATGGAAACTTGTGCCTTTCCGTTTTCTGTTTTAACAACAGACTGCAAACGACCTAAGGATCCTTCCATCTCTTGGTTTACAACTTCCGCAAACTTGGATACCTCTACAGGTGTTAAAGGTTCCACGTCATATGAAGTAGTCTTATGAATCCCCATTGCACGAGAAGAAGTTGTGGCTGCTAATGTTGGAACAATTGGTTGCTTATTATGTGTTGAAAAATCAGATGCATTATTTCCAGGCTCACAGGTCACTTTTCCATTCCTCAAGTAAACATTATGTTTCGGAAGGGATTGCTTCTTGGAACAAAATTTTTGAACTACGTCGTAGTACGATCCGCAACTATTCTCGATATTAATTCGTACAGCTTCCAAATTTGGAAAACAATTTTTGGAATACTCAAGAATATCATGTAATCTAGTTCGTTGTTGTCCACTTTCTTCCACACTTCCGGTCCCCTCTATTTTTAGAATTTTAACGTTTGGATTCCGCACTGATGCCATATATTGTTGATGAGGTGAAAACCGCAAGTCCGTATCGGAGAGGCTGATGTTATCCTGATTTAAATAGATCCTTACTTCAGTGCAGTTTTGAAGTTGGCTTATTACTTGCAATACTGCCCTGATGGAATGAAGTTCTCGGGTAAAATCAACGGTCTGGACGTGTTTGTATTCAAAAAAATCATGACAAATTCTTCCGCTTTCATCCCCACCGACATAAATAAATGACAGCCGTGTTGTAGGTGATGACAATGAATCATAATGTTCGTAATACATCAGATTTGTCGGAAAGGTCGGGAATGAAATATCCACCTCACTCTTTTCCGAACGGCTCTGCCCACGGTAGTTAAATTTGGGGTAATAACCACCAAAAGCATCCGTGTTTGTCGAGCAAATAGTTACCAACTTTGATTTCTGGAAAAGTTTCAACACAACAATCATGTTATTTTACGTTCCCGCAAAGAAATGATAAATTGTAGTGTCAAATTGCGGATCAAATGAAAAGGCTAATTCATAGTTACAATATAATAGTATACCCAAGTGAATATACATTAACATACCTTCATGTTAATTGGCAAAAAGTCGACCATTTTATCGTGTCTCCAAATGAATATAGGGAGCAGCCAAATTTTCAAATTTTATTTAATAAGAATCCTTTAGGCTTTAGCTATCTACAAGCATCTGGAAAAAAAGGAAAGATGGACGTAGTGAGAACATGTTAAACTTATGGAAATTCGCGACTTTTATACAAAACAAAATTTTTCTCTAATGCATAAATTAAGTGGCTTACCGGCTCGAGTCAAATCCTGGGAGTTGGGAGTCTTCTATTATAGTGCTTTGTCCTTGTAGACTTGATATTTGTAAGATGTCAGATGTAAATACTAATTGAACACAATTGACAACTTGTGTCTTCAAAGCAATTTCACCTTGAAATTAAAATAATATTGAACTTCACTTCTTCATGTGTATAAATAAATGCAAGCTTATTAGCTGTCAACATACTAATGCAAATATTATGCAAACCTAAAGTTCTATATTACACATACAAATGTAGTGATGAAACGATGAAAGAGCAAATTGACTAATCACAAACAAAAGATTTTAAATCATATTTTTACAGCCAGTTTCAGCATAGTCGGTCGGATTCAAATGGTGACTGTGATTGGGTAAGATTTTTTCTTCAAAATTTTACTCGTTGTTGTCAGCAAATAGTGCATGCAGGAAAAATATGACGGTTAATGTACGAGGATAATGTATGAAAAAGATCTAAAAATGTTGCTGAAAATGTTGATTGAAAACTGAAAATGGGAATGCATTTAGTTAAGTATTCAGGTCATCTAGAAATGACCTCTGTATAACTGAATCAAAGTCAGGTCAGAAGTAGGAAAAACAGGAGAGTCAATAATTAGCATTTCTAGCCTTCAAAAGTTATTGAAGATGTATTATATTTGAATTGGGGCAATATGTGGCAGCTGTACTGACAATATAATATTATTGGTTTTTACGTGTATGCGATCAGACTTTTGAAAATAGCAAAAAAAAATTCTTAATGACAAATTAATTTATAGTCGCAATATTGCTTATTTAATGTAATGTCCACTAACACCATAATGTTCAATATTTTAATCCAGTTATGAATACTTAACTGTACCTTAAGTACTACAAAATTACTTCAAGTTTCATACCAAAAAACTGATAGATTTTGTAAGAAATATAAAAATGAGTGGAATCGGCCAGACCGACCACAAAAAGCCCTACGTGCAGCGTGCAGCCTGTGTCACACAAATGAAAACTGTTTGTTGCACGATCGGTGGTGGTGGTGCTCTATGCTGGCTGGATACGCTCACGCTTGCGCTTGTTGCTTGAAATGAATGAACCATTCATACCTAACCTACTTCAACCAACACAAAAAGGAGCAATCTCGTACTTTGAAGTTTGACCCGTTCTGACCTGAAAAGGGACGACGCATGACTCATCAAAATACTACGTATAAATAACGTCTCTTCTCCAGGGCTTTTAATTTCCCCTATACAACCAAATACGCTTTTCATTCATGATTGTCTGTCTGTCCAATACATTCTAAATGCAAGAAAACTCTTGTGTAGTTGTAAATGTAGAGGCAGATGCAATACATACAGTTCTTTGAACTGGATATGGACATTTGTTTGTAGAGGAAGTCTACCATCAACCAATAATAGAAAAATAATGATCAACTCTTGCATATCAAGACTTGAAAAGTATACGAGACAACGAATAAAAATTACTTCAATATCTACTACTTCATAGTTCATTTCATTATATACTTTATTCGTTGAGCTAACGATAAGGTTTTTTTTTAGCTTCCTGTTGACTCCAACCTATAATTAATCAAATTTCAGCCAAGACACAAGACAAAGTTACCGACGTGAAGTGAACATAACATTGTTGCATTGGCTTGGCACATTATTGAAAGAAAGGTTATCTATAAAGTCAACCTGAATGACATTAAAAATGCATGCACTGCTATTATCATTCAATGTTTAATTTTATGTGCAGTCAGCTCAGCCTAAAAATGCTTTGCTGTATGGTTTCTTTGCTGAGGTAGCGATACTCGAAGCCTAGAAGGCTATTTTTTATGTATATATTACATTAGGATGAAATATGATATCACACTCTATCATATCATGTAGTAATGAGTTCTTAATGTAGTCTGCAATACGAGATTGGGAGCCGCATCTTTATATTATACAATAAATGCAATTTCTTTAAAAGTAAATTCTGCTTTTCATGGATAAATACACAAACATAATGACAAAATGTACTTGTCTGCTTTTTACTCTTTCTGTGTCAGTATAAAATAATGCGAGACTTAAATTTCCACACGGTCAATGGTCTTTAATTGTAAGAATGGGAAATTCCTCTTAAAGTTTTGTTTTTGAGTGCATCAATAATATTGCTAGCACCATTGTCTTAATTATTAGTGGTAATTAATGTGCAGTCAACCCAAAAAGAAGACTCGGCTACTACTAGTTTGTATACGTAATCCAAGGGTTCTTGTTTGTATAAATTATATACAAAACTGCACATAATGTTGTACTCGATGTTGATTATGATTACAAATGAAATGATACGCAAAACATGATAAGTTCTAATAAAGTTGGGTGGTTGTTGCAAACCATTTAAAATGGTTTTACGACTAGATAAAAATAAGTACCTCAAAAGTTATTTTACATGTGTATATTACCAACGATTGCCATTGACAAGGCAAACCTGTGGTACTGGAGACTGCAGTTTCAATGCGATACCAACCAGCCACCAGCTTATGCTTATTGCTTTTAAGCATTTGGTACATGTTTGCATAGGCATAGAACTTTATAAACTTAAACTAGATGACTTTGTATTTAATATAGACTATCATTTCTCTGCATGTTTGTATAAATGGTATAAAAGAAAAATTCAATTTACCGATATTAGAATGTAGACCTTGAGCATTTAAACAGTTGGGAATGGAATTAAGGGTTGACCGATGGCATCACGTTCACTTCCAAGAAATACAAAGTTTAGAAGCTTAAGTATTTGTCGGTACAAGGTTCATACTTTTTTATCACTTCAAACCTTTTTTGTTCCACTGAAACAGTTTGTAAAAATAAAGTCCTTTGTGACTCATTCTGAAGAACAAGATTACAAGAAGCAGGGTTGCTCTTGCTTACTTGCTCCCTTTTGTTATCGTACTGAAGTGAGCAGATCGAGCAGATCGAGCAAACCAAACACGAAAAGGCACAACCACCCAAAACAGAGCTAAGATCTAAACTAAACACTCTTGTGCATGAAGATTTGAGATGTTCAACAGATGTAGGACGACTGGTAGTAATTATAAGTTTAATGTTATCTTCTTATTTCAAGTCCCTCTAGGCATATGCTTAGATGTCCTTCAACATACCATATAGCAAAAGCATGGAAGTGAAGTAGAAACTGAAATGAGCCCCTTATGCTTATGCTACCGGGTTTCCGATTCTATTATCATTATCTTATCATTATCTTATCATCTACCCAACCGCATGAAATGAGAGGGATTGACAAGCTATAAACACAAACACATGCATTTTTATACATCATGATCATGATACGATAATCACACTCAAAAGCGCACCTTGTACCTCTTTGGCTTTATAGCAGAGCCCTTTCCAACAAGAAGTGTTGAAGCAAGTATTTCATTGTCAATGTTTTTTACCTCCTTTTGGATTGTTTGACCAGGTGCAAGTTCCTACTCGTGTTAACGTGCATATAAAAAATGAGTTCAGTAGCATGTATGTATGTGTGTATACTTATATATATACAATGTGTATAAAAAAGCTGGCGCGATGAATCCAAGGAACTGTTGTACAAAAGACATTTGATCTTGTGCAGTTCTAAAAATATCAAGCAAGTAAGCATGCATGATGCTATTACACAATACATGCATGCATGTGCATCAGTATACGTAAAAATATACGTTTTCACTTTACACAACCCTCAATTCCAGAAATGCAACGTATGCAGGATATTTTTAGTTCTGTAAAAAAAAGGTTCCATTTGTAGCAACATTGGAGTAGGATTACTCTCGTTGATATGAATCAGGAGAATAACTGTACATTTTAGGTAGCATTACTCACAGCCCCCTGACAGTAACATTCTCTCTCATCCAAATGAAAAATCCAATGATTCCAAAACAACATACTAGGCATGCTTATTTCCAAGATACGTTTATATTGATGCAAGAAAAGATCATTTTATCGAGAGTTGTTAGTAAATATGGTTTTAAAAAGGTAGGCTGCTAAAAGGCCGTTTAATTTGGTTTATGCCATGATAAGGACGGACTTTAAATAAAAATGAGATACTAGCGGTTATTATCGCTATCTCAATGTTTTTCCCAACGCGAGTCGCTAGAAATACTGCAATAGCCTGACTTCAAGTAAATGGCAAACGAGAGAGAGAGTAATCCATAAATCCAAAACAAAATCCATAAATTCATATGCTTTTCTCTCGCAATACAAATTTCATGCTCCCAACATTTGTCCATAACCCTTTAATTACGAACGCGAAAGAAAAGTCATGGGAAATCCTTGACATTCTCTGCCCTCTGCATAATTAGATGCGGATTGAGTTGTAAACGACACATCACATAAAAAACATTAGTTTTGACTGTCTCTCGCTCTTCCCTTGCTCTTCCCATGCTCTCTCGGCATATAGCGGCCAATTTATTATACTGATTTTCTTGACACCAAAAAACAAAAGCTCTCTCTCCCTCTGTGTGTGTGTGTGTACCATTTTTTCTTTTTAAATTAGAGTAGCAATATCGCTACATGCCAAGAGAGCATGCGAAGAAATGAAATCATGAAAGAGGGAGACAAAGTCAAAACTAATGGTTTTTATGTGATGAGTCTTTTACAACTTAATCCGCATCTAATTATCCGTGAAATTATGAGTTTTCCCATGACTGACTTTCTTTCATTTATGCTGGGGATTTTAATATAGATATAGGGTTGTTAACTCGGATGGCATCACGTTCACTTCCACGAGGAAGCTAATCGCTGAGAAGCTTAAATATTTGTCGGTACGGTTCATAATTATAATCGCTGGAAACTTTTGTCAAAAAGTAATTTGTGACTCATTCTGAAAAAAAAGTTTATAAGTTGGTGGTAGGAGAAGCAGGGTCGTTTGCTCTTGCTTACTGAAGTGAGCAGATCGAGTAAACTAAACACGAACAGGGCCTATTCAGCAGGCACAACCGCCCAAAACAGAATAAAAGTGCGTGTGTTTTGTGTTTGTATGCTTGTCAACCCTTCTCATTTCATGAAAATGAATAGATGATAACATACTGATAATAGAATCGGAAACCAGGTAGCATAAGGGGCTCATCGTATCATGATCATGATACGATAATCATACTCAAAATCGCACCTCTTTGGCTTTATAGCAGAGCCCTTTCCAACAATTCAATCAAGTGTGGCAGCAAGTATTTCACTGTCACTGTTTTTTTACCTCCTTTTGGATTGTTGGAGTTGCCCTGACCAAGTGCAACTCGTGTTAATGTGCATATAAAAAACAGGTTCAGTAGCATGTATGTATGTGTGTATATGTATACATTATATATCGAAAACCTGGTGCGATGAATCGATTATATAAAGGAACTGTTGTATGAAAGACATGTATACAATATATATGTACTTACAATAATGAGTTATTGCTGAACAATAAATGGATCTTACAGTTTAAAAAATCAACTAATAGTAAGCAAGTAAGCATGCATGATGCTATTACACAATATGTATGCATGTGCATACTTATACATAAAAATTCTTGTTTTCACTTTAAACCAAACTCAATTCCAGGAATGCAACGTATACAGGACATTTTACATTTGTAAAAAAAGAAAAGAAACAACGTTCCATTTGTAGCAAGTTCACAGAAGGATTACTTTCGTTGAGGTGCCTTAGGAGGATTTCTGTTTTTAGCACTCCCAATGTGCTAACTGAAAGGATCTTGTAAAAATGGTTCAAGTACCCTTCCTTACCATCAATAAAAAAGGGAGACAGACAATCAGTCCTACTAACCTTTTTCCTAAATCCCATTTTCATTTCAGCTCATCATTTGTCCTTTTCTTTAGTCCACACAATGAGCTCACGTTTAACTTTTCTACCATACCAAATGAAAAACTTTGGACAGAGCCTGTGCGTACATTACTCACAGTAAGTAACAAAATTGAATCGGAACACAGGAAAAGCTTAAGGTAGAAAATATTTGAGGGCAATGCCAATGCTACTGTGTTAAAAGAATTGAGCTCAGATACAATTGTGGACAGTACCGTTTCGTCCTATTGGGACTCATCAACAACAGTACATCCTAAGTTGAACTAGGATTTGATTGTGCTGATTAGTCCCAATAGGATGAAACGGTACTGTCCACAATTATACCTGAGCTCAATTATTTTAACATTTACTGCATGATGTAATAATAATGTAATTAGGCACGGTGCAAGCCTTAATGATGCATAGATGAAGAACTTTTATTTCATTTCAAGCAACTTGACTGCATCATACAATTTTCATTAACAATTGGTATGCTCCACAGTCCTTCCATTTTCGGATGGAAATCCATAATTCTTCACCAGTACTTCCAGGATAGCCATTACTTCAGGGTCTGGATTACGAGTTCTTGTCCAAATTTGCATAGTTTCATAACGGTAGTTGTCTCTCACTGAACAGCCAAATTGGATTGCCCAATTTGTGTAGTCAGTTTGGACCATCACAGAGTCTGATTCCACTGCAGAAACGTTAATAATTTTTAATAATATTTGATCTTTAATAATTTCTAATATAAAAACGATCGAATCGTTTGTTTCTTCCAGAATGAATGAAAGACTTACGCAATTCACCCTCGTAATATCCTATAATTTTCCAGATGGCATCATTTTCCTCTGATATATGCACGTAATCAGGGAGCACGGTAGGTGTATCTGTTCCATTTTCGATAAACCTGTATATGAATACAATATTATGATCTGCGTTAGATTGGGATTCTATTAATATCTTAGAACTATCAATACGTTGGCTGATAAATGAAAACATTACGAAATCACATCTGTGTTTTTTAAAGACTTTTTGGAGAGATCATTATTTCATGCAAATATTCATTGGCTTACCTTTCTTCTACAATGAGAGGCAGGAATGTGCTTTCGGAACGGCTGAACACAATGTCGAGACAGCGAAACTCAAGGGGTTTAGCATTTTCTGCCAATCCAGTGTAAATTTTCTGTCCATGCCATGTTCCTAGAAACTGATAAATATTTAAACTTTTGTATTGACAAGCTTTATGAATGTAAATACGGAGTGTAGATATTTAATTTCACGAATAAAGCCTGATCGAATGTTAAGAAAAATATAAAAATTATTAAAATTTCAAATGTTTTTTTCGGACTAACATTTTCAACCGAGAAATTATGGACAGGTGTAACTAAGCCAGTATGGATACATGTTTGATTAGCTTGTCCCAAACAGGTTCCCACAGCGGAAACCAGAATCAAAAAGGAAAGCACAGTATGTAAAGCTTGCATTTTAAACGGTTGCAATTTATAAATTCAAATCTATTCAAGAAGACAATGATATTATGGCGTTTGCTGTTCAACGAAACAAGTAAAACTGATTTTTCTTTCTTATATGTATTTGTTTGGAACTTGTTGGAAACGGGAATCTTATCCGTGTACTTGTCACTTATCTATGACCACTATATAGTATACCGTAGGCGGCTGGTAATTGTGTTCTCATTTGATTACCTGATGAATGGGCCACTTGATCGGATTTCACATATATATGTATATGACAATCAAAACATTTAATTTGGGTGAACCACTCATCTCACTAATTTCATGTAACTTACGGTTAATAAAGAAAATTTTTTGGGTTAAAACTTAGCATATTACAGACAAATCTTTTTATAGGAATGTTATCAGAATTGTTGACGGTATGTATTATGTATGAAGCATCTGCTGTTGAAATCAACATGATTTCATATCAAAATGCTATTATAATGACATACTGATTGATTTATAAATATATTTATTTCATATCTTACTGATCGATGAAGGGGAAATACGTTTTCTGATTAACCAAATGCCTGGAATATATGGTAGTGGACTGGACATAGGTTAAATTTATGTCATGGAGCGATATTGCATTTTAAATTAAACATATTTGCTCATTATGTGTCAAACGTACGTATGTGTGACAGATTAACCATCAAATGATTCTGTTCAAAGTTTAGTTTCAAATTGAAAACAATTCTATCTCCGAAACATTCGATTGTATTCCCATTCCGATTTTCCCAAAAACCCCCAAGGTCCTCATCTCTCCCATGACAAAAATCCATTGCGGAAATACAAAAATTAGATAGCAGATAAGAAATTCACCTACTAATTCCATTGAACTCTTTCGATGGGCTACTAAAATGGGCATAATTAATATGTATTTCTTAATAATATTCCTACTCCATCCTCCAATAAAAATCTACAATGATGTGCGAACATATCGCAACAATCAGTTAAAAACTATATTAGTTAATAAATCTCTGCTCAGAATGCATAAAATTGACATCAGGTAGGCGTGGATGTAGACGTAATGGACATGTTAAAGTCTTACATAAATATTTACTACATTGTAGTCCTATTAGTTTTCTCAAAACCTAAAAATTGATAAAAAACTATTACATAATGTTATAAAAACGAGTCAAGGGTGGTGCATGAAATGTGGCAGGCAGATAAGTTATATATTAAGAAGGGTCTGTTTGTAACAAAAACTAATGACAATATTAACAAAGAACAAGCTTAATTATGTATTCCATTCCCCAAATCACAAGAAATCAATGTCTACTCCTACACCTAGTATAAAATACAAGTTTAATACCAACATTGGCCATGCCTGTAACACTACAAAACTAATAAAAATGGAATAAACCTTTGTTGTTCAGGTACTATCAATTATTACTTGTATGAGATTGTTTATATTAATATATAGAAGTATTATTCATTCTATAAAATTTGTATAAAATATATTTGACAGCTAGAGCCAATATATTAGCTGCATATGTAAGTTTCCGGATTGTTCATCCATCATTTAGCTGTACCAATCTCATGCGCTCTGAAAACCAAACCCTTTGTTTAATTATAGGCTTTTATACAGATGAATTAATTTGTTTTAGGGCAAATCACTTAATGCAGCCAATCACATAAATTGCTAACTTTAAACATGTTCAAGTATCACACGTGTGCACTTGCTTAGCTTAAGTTAAGTCTTATTTATAGAATATTCAATATTGAACCCCGCTACTACTGCTGTCATTTAATAAGCAAAAAATACATTTTAAAATATTTTGTACCTAAAACGTGCGTTTTTATTAATTGAGTAGTAATGCTGACTTATAACTTAATATATCGTACGTATAACATGTTTTTGGGTTAGCTGAAGCGGAAATACCTTAACTTTACGTAACTCTTTTGGGACGCCAACAAAGTAAAAGGGTAGGCAGCGCAGCGTAGCAGCAATACACGTGGGATGCTTCACACGTGCATATACATATTATCATAATCTGAAGCTTATTGTGGCGTCTACTAGTTTTAGTTTGATATCTTTGTTGGGTTCTAGTATAAAGATTATAATACCTACGACTTAAATCTTTGGTTTTAACTAAAGGGCCCGTACGTCCTAACTTTTGGTATAAATACTCTGTCAAAGGTCTCAGAGATCACATTCAACTCTTAGAGCTTCTCACAGCAATAACTACCTCTTTTTAACAAATCAAGTCATTCCGTTAGGAACACAAAAACCCTCTATCAACATGAAGGCTTTCGTAAGAAACCAAAATTATAATAAAATTCGGCAAAAATTTGTGAATTCTGCCAATACCGGCAAAAATTTATATAAAATACCCGTTTGTTCATAAGTGTGAGTGACTACAACAATATATATATTGGTTTGTTTAATAGATTGCTGTCGCTGCTTTGGCCGTTATGGTCGCTGCTGTCTCTGCCCAAGGTGGACTCGGAGGTGGTCTTGGTGGAGGTCAAGGAGGTGAAGGTGGATGGGGATGGGCCCACCCAGCTTACAAATACTCTTATGGAGTTACCGATAAGCACACCGGAGACCAAAAGTCCGCTTCTGAAGTCAGAGATGGTGGAGTCACCAAGGGATCTTACTCTCTTGTCCAACCCGATGGTGTCATCCGTACCGTCACCTACATTGTCACCCCTCACGGTGGATTCCAAGCTCAAGTTCACAACAAGGGAGTCGCTGGTGAGTATTCAAAATTCGTTACCATTCGTTTAAAGTCTACTACTAAAAGAAAAAGAACTTGGCTTAATCATGAAAATTATCTTATCAGGTCACCCAGCTGGTCACGGATGGTCCCATGGAGGCATTGGTGGAGGACGTGGAGGACTCGGACTCGGAGGTGGTCTTGGTGGTGGAATCCTTGGTTAAGCGTTTTAAACCTTTACCTACGCTTAAACACTAAAAGATTTCTTCTCAAGCCATTTTTGAAATAGCGATGCCTATACTCACCTAGTCTCCTTTTTTATATTTACTCAATCCTTCTCTATCGCTCTTCTGTTTTCTCTTGCTTTCTGTTCTTGTTTTTTTTCTTTTCCTTTCTGGAGCTGGTCTCCAACCTTTAAGACTTTATCACAGCGTGAATCAATTTACACATTTTTACACGCAGCCATCCCACTCCTCTTGTACTTTTCTTATTCTTTGCTTCCTTTACCTTTATGTTTTTAAATGTTCGTGCTGGAGTTGACCTAGCGTTGATTTCATAACGATTTGTTTAATTATCATTACACGTGCCTTAAAAATAGAGCAATAAAAGAACGTCTATTTTTAATGTTATATGACACAACAAATTTATACTTGTTTCCTTACTATTACTTTGTAAAAAAAAATCATTTCATACGTAACTACTTTTGGCATCAAATGCATATATACTTATCAGAGCATGAAACATTAAAATCTCACTTATCAAAAGTGTTGTACAAAAGCACAAGCATTTCCGGTACATTAAAATGAATAATTAAAAAATATCATAACACGATAACGATTGCTAGAGTTGTAGAAAAATTGTTGCAATCGGCTCATAACACACATTGTTGGTACCCAAAATTATACATTGCTCTAAACACCAATTAAAATGTTTTTAATGATTTGATGAAAAAAGTCTATGTGTAAGACGAATGTGCTTTGATTGGAAGGCATGATTATTCATACTACTTGATCTTTACGTGTTTGCGTTCTTCTCAAATCTAAACGCTTATGTACGTAGACCTTTGAAGTGTTAAATATCTAAGAGCATCCATAAGTTTACAATATATTTTCATTTACTCGCTTAATTACCTCAAGGAAACTAGCGAGGAACTATAGGAGTTAAGAAAATTTAATAAAAATATATGAAATGATGCTTAACAAAGGTCATCCTAAATCTGAATGGCTTATTTTCTTATCCTCCGTGATACAAAACTGTAGTTTCTCTGTAATTGAATTAATTCTATGTCTGGAGATCTCTCAATCAGTAATAGAGAGTCACCAAAAGATCATAAGTTTAACCATAATAAACAAAACAAAAGTTGCGTTGCTTTTGGCTGAAAACATTATTGGCTCCCTTTAAGTTTGGCTCTACATAACTGACCACAATATAACCAGATTACGCAACTGAAACTTTTAGCTTATCTTATTGTTACGCCTTTGAATTTAACAACTCCATTCTACTTTAATGTTGCCTGTATGTAACGCAATCGCGTATTATGTTAGAATTGCATTGCGCAATATTTGCTTGCATTACTGCAAACGATAACCATGCATAGGACACTCAGAATATTTACTCTATAATTTTCATTTAAATATGAGTGCGAGCAAATTGCTCTTTGATGTGACTTCAATGTTCAATTCAACTTGTATTTTTCATTTTCAGCGATGGGTTTTAAATAAAAAAGTTTTTTTATGACACGTGTTTATTATAATTCAAATTTTTAAGTTCAAAAGAATCAGTTTACATGCATGCATGAAAATTATTAATGGAGAGATATACATTTATACGCACCTTTGATTACGAGTTTTTTTACGTTACTTTTAGATTTATTAATTATGTGGTGTTTTATTTCACTTTTAAAGTATTAACAGCAAAAGCAATGATACATACATACATACATTAAGCATCCGATATTACATGTCTTTGGTTATTCTTAGGTGTCTGTCTTTGGTTATTATTCATTACTAAAGCTTATCATTGGTATTCTTTTGCGTTCATTCCACTCCACTGCACTGGTACTTACTAAAAGAAAGGAAGGTACATGTTCATGTTATATAATCATGAGATTTATGAAATATTTACAACCAGCTAATAATCTTCTTGAATTCAGTCAGCAATGACAGAATGGTCAGAAAAGTTTGAGATGAGGATTCCATAACCCGTAATTCAAACAAAGATTTTCGTTTTAAAGTATGTAGTTGTCTTGCTATTTTAGTCTTCTTAAATCGGTTTGTATAATCGTAATATTAATATAGATATTACATACTTAACTATTGTACAAGATATACTACTAGATAAGCACAAGCGGCTACAACAATCGCTTTCTTGAATGCTCCAAATACTTTTGATTTCATACCCTTTCGTCTCATTACCCTAAGTTTAAAAAAGCTAGGTTGCTTCATATTCGGATACGGATCACTGTACATTTGCACCTTATTGGTTGAACAATGTGCTAATACTCTGGAGAAAAATTGACAGTATTCTTTATTCAGTCGGTCAAAGGTTGGATATGCAGAAAAATCCGTACAATATGTGTAGCACTCCATGTATAGTTCATGACAGCCAGTGCAAACTTGCGAGCGCATGTCATTTCCACAATTTATGGTGATTGTCTAAAACACATATAAGCAATCAATAATTAATTATTTTGCATAATTACGTAATGGATTATACATAGGAATTGGATATCTTAAATTTACATTTTCTAAAGTTCCAAAACAATAATTGCACATCAATTGCATTTCAGACTGCTTCAAAAATTGATGGTAGGATTCACAAATTCTCTTGAGTTCGCTATCATGAATCTTTTTGTCATTTTTGAATGCCTTTTCCTTCAGAAACAAATGACATTCTCGAATGATCTCATCTACCGGCTCAAATGGTATAGAGGTACAATCTCGCTTGCAATTTAGGCATATGGAGCCAGCTTCCAGCCAACATTTAGAGCAACATGCCAATGGATTATCACAACCACACCCCGGCATCACAGCCTATAAAAGAAAGTTCCATGAATTTGTTTTCTCATCATTCAAGGTCATCTCCAAGTGAAACGTTTCATTTGTATTATGTATAGATTTTAAGTATTTCAATTACTATGTACCTTTTTAATAGTGTCTTCACAAACCGGACATTCCAAAATGTCAAGAACTTTGTCAGCCAGAGAGCTTAGTTCCTTATAGTACCATTCCAACTCGCTCCTTTCAAAAGAGTAGAGTCCTAATGTTTTGGTGTTGCTGTATGGAAATTTATTGACTTCCAAGGTCATTCTTCGAAGCCATTTGTACTTGGCTTTGGAAATCTTTTGATGCTTTTTGGAATCCTCCATTACATGATGAGAGTCAAGTTGGTGTGAATATTCTTCCTCATTTTCAATATGGGAAGGTGATGATGACACAACCTTGCGCTTCTTCATTCCGTTGTTGTTATCCGGCATTTTGCTTCCGGTTTTAGTTTCGTGTTTTTAAACCTTTTTTAAAAAGTTGTTGGTCATATGTTTTTGATTGCGTAATTTTATTTAGTAGTAGCAGTTATTTTCAAGTATGTAAGTAGGTGTATTGCAATCAGTTCAATATACGTATGTATCAGCATTCAGCAGCACTTTTCTAATAGTTTCCTTTGGATTATGAAAAACTTAAGCTTTAGTTTAGCTTTACTCTTCCAATTCAGCCTATCCAAATTCTGAAATGTTGCACGTATGTACGAGTACGTACTACTTTGTATGCATGTATTATCTTTCCAAGTATTTTCTTGGAGTTTTAGAATCTGGAATTTTTATCTTTGAACTTCAAGACTTGAAGTATGTATTTCAATGTTGCAGCTGCAATACGGCAATACGTAGCACACAATGAGGAATGAACTTGACTATTAAAATCCACTTCCATCCAACACCCTTCCGGCACAAGTCTTCTTGCTCTGTATCTAAAACTGCCTGATTTTTTCTGTCTGAGTCATTGAACTGCTGTTGTTGGTTGTTGCTTTTTGGTTAAATTTTATATTATACTTGCTTGCGCATAGTCTTATGTACAAATTCATACAGACAAGCGACACATGTATATGGCTATGGTGTATGGATAGGGGTTTTCAGATAGAGCCTGCTCCACAACTGCATAATATAAAACCAAGTTTCTCCTTCTCTTTGAGTAATATCCAGCTGAGCCATTGCACATAGCCGCAGTAATGATTACCCACATGCATTTTATCATATGGGATGCCAACACCAAACCAAGACCGACACGGGTTGTTCCTTCCCTTCCTATCAGCTTTAGGAGATGTAGACAAAGTAATGCATGAATGAAGCATGGGTTTTTTGTTCTATACAAAAAATTTCCTTTAAAGGTTCTTTTTGCAATGCTGCAGCTAGCAAGTAGCTCAAGTACATTAACATTCTATATATAATCTATTGTGTTTTGTAACTTAAAACCCCAGCGCAGACCAAGACCAGATCTGATACGAAATACGGAGAGTCTTAGCCTTTTTAGTATCATATATACACCGAGTCGGAACTGGAAACTCTTTCGACTTGGATATGAATATCCTTCCTCTATCTGCGTTTTTTTCTTACATAATATTGCATTTTTGACTTGCCGAGTGAGAACCAAAATATTTTAGGAATATATACTCATGCATACATCAGTAGATTTCTGTAATGTCTACGTATGATGCGAATGCAATAATAAAGTGAGAAAAGATGTATGAATTTAATAAATATCAATATATCAGTCAATCAGTCAGTAGCATTTTTACAAATTATGACTTATTCCGCCTAAATTTCGATTGCCGACACATGAGGTGTCTGAGATATAAATGAATTAATTATTTCCTAATAATATAAACTTCAATTTCTTAGCAGATTTGTTTTTAGTTTTGGTATGCTCACATGTTAACTATGAAAACTGTTTGCAACTAATAAAAAACGCCATTCATTAAGATTGAATACATATCTAGTAGTCAAGATTCAAGAGCATTTCATGGACTTGAATTGAACGCATGCAGTTGACTGAGCAGGTGAGCAGAGCATGAGCAGTGTAGGCTTGCTTGCTTGCATGAATGAACTCTAATGAATGATACACAATACAGAGATCATGTATTCGGAAACAGGAAGTTAAGTCTTGTGGAAATATCTATTCTAAATTACACACTACATTTCATTTATATAAAAAAAAGTTACTGTAAGCATATTTTTAAAAAACTACACTTTGTTAACTTTGATTAAAATTTAGCAAAAAGTTTCAGTCGCAAAATGCGTTATGCATACACGGGGCATCATGTTACAGTACTTGATATAACTGCAATATATAACTGCATATTCCATCAAACATCCAATTGAAAAAAAAATCCTTTGACAAATTATGACACAATCAACAACAATTTCAACATTGTCGTCGCCTTGTAGTAGCTACATATTTTCATACTTTAAATTTAATAAAAAAGCCACTTATTAATGAAGTTGAAAATATGTGGAAGTATGCAGACAAATATCATCGAGCATAATAAGTGTAGCTATGTTTAAGCATAAATGAAGTAGAAGATATAACTTTATTATAGTTCATCTTTATACAAGGCATAAGTCAAGAATTCATTAATTGATAAAAGACGCCACCACCACCAAACATTTAGACTTCTGTAGGTTGCAACTTCTGGTTTTGATATTTACGCCTGAGTTTTAGGTAGTACGAAGCCGCTGTAATTATAAGGCACGAGCTCACCAGGAGAGACATACCACCTACAATGACTCTACCGTTTTGCTTCTGGTGGTGAGGCATGCCGTATTCCATGAACATCATGGACCCGCTAAGAATGACTTCGGCCGCACACACAAGGATCAATGGAACCAACGGAACCACATCATCATAGTCATCCTTTCCACTCCTTCTGCATGCTAGTTTAAAAACTGCAATGATGGCCACTTGCAGGATGGTCAATCCGGTCAACACGTTAACAATCAATATGGCGTGCGATCTACATTTCGTCATTACATGGAACGTGACAACGCTTGCGAACACAAAAAGTAAAAGGAGCCAAAAACGTTCCCATTTTAATTTGAAGCTTTCTCCAGCTTTATCAGAGTGAACGCTTGTTTGGATCTTGTAGGCAGGCCTGTTGCTGGTCTTACTTTTGGCTTGTGTACCTTCATTTTGCTCTTCTTTTGCAGGGCTACATGCGGTTGTAGTCGTATTGTAAACTGGAGAGTGAACAAAATCTGTGTCTGGTTTTTGAAGTAAAAGTTGTTGAAACGATTTTGTTTGAAATTGATCCATGCTGACTGAAGCTTGAACTTTGAGTAAATTACGCGAAAAATGATTGAAAGAAAATCAAGTGGAAAAATCAAGATAAGTCAATCAAATAAATGAAAATAATAAATTATTATTTATTCGTCCATATTTTCATTTTTTGTCAATATTTTTTTTGATCCAATGGTTTTTTAATGCTGCATAAAATCAGTAAAACAGTTTTTGTTTCAATGGTATTTCGAGTTTTGATGCATTTACATTTTTCTCTTGACCTTGAATTGGTATCAGCGTGGCGTCTGCTTCTTTTTGGATAAAAGGACCAATTGCAATTGCTGAGAAAAGAAAAGCAAAAGGTGAGGAACAAAGAGGAGAGGCAGAAGCCCATTGAAAACGAGGAATAAAATGAAACTCGATACCGCGAAAGTGCCTGTTTTTCTGGATGCACTTCCCCACAACGCACAGCGCAAGCTCCTCACTGAAGGTTTTGCTGAAGAAAACAACAAACGTGTTTCACATAAACACCAACACACCACCACTACCACCAATTGGCAATCCATTTGTTTACATTTTCTTCTTTCGGTCGGCACACGTAGTGTAGTTCCGTTTCCTCCTTCTCCTTCCTCGTCATCTAGTAGTATTCCACTCGACTCTATCTATTCCATTGTTTTTCCTCCGAAGGTAAATGTATTAATTAATATTTAATTTTCGGTTAATTTAAGTAAACGCAAGTAAAAAGTGGACATTGAAAGGAATTCATTAATGCCATGTTCAATTTGTAGATACTTTCTTAGATATAAGATATTCAATATTATTGACCGAATATGCTAATCAATAATGGATGGTGTTGATGGTGTGGTGGTATACTTTTGTTTTTTTTGTTTTCAATTTATAGGATTAGTTAGAAACCTGTAGAATCCCAAGAGTTTGAGAAAATGGCTGTGGTGGGGGAGTCGCAGGATTGTCAAACTGGAAAGCTTGTAGGGTTAAAACTGGAGGTTAGCCCGGACCTTATTCCTAGAGACATCTCAATTGGAACTAAAATATTTATGTTGCTGCCCAGTGAAGCTAAAAGTGTTCGGGATGTGAAACGGTACATTGGGAATTACGTTATTAAAACACCTGCCCCATTCCATGTGTATATGGGAGAGTATCGGATTCGGGATGAGGAAGATGCGCAGATTTTTTCATTGATGAATGAACCATGCAGGTAAATAATAAATAGGTTGTAGTTTTTAGATGTAGGTATTTTATGACTAAGCCAGTTTATAGTGGAATCAGTGGAATGGATTTTTTGTGATCTAGATTGATGCCTATACCAATTCCGCGTCCGGCACTATCGTCAACTCCAAAACCAAAGGCAGCATTAACTGGTGAGGGTGTCTCAGGAGTAAAACGTGTGACGTTCTTTGATGGTGATATTTCTGCATCTCCTGTTCGAAGGCCTGGTGAAAATGGCATTGATGTATTGGATGATTCTCGATCATCGACACAAGTTATGCCATCTGATAAGCAGTTTTTCACACCATCTCCAGCTCTGATTGCTCAAAACATTCACCTCTTTGAAAAAAGTGCTGATAATGATGACGATAACTCATCGGAACGTAGAAAACGGCGTCGGCGCAAGCATCGAAGTAAAAAATCAAAATATATTACTGAGGAAGAAGAAACTGACGACGTCAAAAAGGAAATAGCAGAACCACTTGGGAATGGGGCCAGTTCTAATTCTTCTTTGAAGCGGAAAACGCCTCCCGATTCTGAGGCTGCTGGCACGAGCAGTAGTATTAATAATGGTAGCAGTACTACTGGTGAAAAGTTGGGAATCTTAAATGAAGAGACTGAAAGTGAAGATGAAACGAAAGAAGGAGATACTGCAACTGCGACTCAACAAAGTAAAGAATTTCTTTCACCCAAGGCAGTGGAACCACTGAAAAGGACTAAGAAGCAAAAACTTTCTGACTCAGCCTTTGTTTCTTCAGAAAGTTTTACGTCTCCAGTGTCGTCGACTATTTCGGACGACTCAAGAGTTGGGAAAACAAGACAGGATACTCCAATAGTACCACGAGTTGTTAAGAACCCTAGGGTTTTTGAATCGGTCAGAAAGATTTTACACGTATATCCTGATGCAAACGAACCAATGCAAGACAGTGCTCGTGAGGTTGAAGAATGCAAGCCTGGAAACAATGGGAGCACAAGCAAGGTAGTCTCACAAGATAATCCAAAGGACGAGCAATTTTACAAATCTTTAATGGATGTTAATAGCGCAGGGGAGGTGGAAATAGGAGACAAGATCGCTTTCAGAGTAAGTTTTTTGTGTACTCAATATGTATTATGTAAGTAAATATGAACTACACTAATATTCCCCTCATGTTTGATTTATTGCAGGTGCTGGAATTGGATGAAAGATACAACCCTTCTGTATCTGCGTTTAAGGAAGCGATGGTCTTAGAAAAAATTGGTGGTCAACTGACAATTGAGTACATCAGTAAGTTGCAATTCTTTCTTTATACACTTAAATACACTGTATATGATTTCTTATTAATCTCTAATCTGATTCCATTTTTTTTTAGAAAACGAAAAAGTCATCCGTACAGGTATATACGACTTGCCAATGGGAGATGAAGAGGAAACTCCCAATTGTGAGAATGAGGAAGTTACAATTATCCAGTTTAGCGATTGCTTAGAGCCAAAGTTTATGCTATCTGTGAGCAAGATCTCCGCACCGGTGTCTCAACCACTTTGTAAATTAGATCCAGTTAGCGCTATTTAGGTCAGTTTATATGCCTCGGCTTTTTTTGTTTCATAATTAGGTAATCCGTTATTACTTACTTTCTTATCCTTGAATCAAACGTCGATTTAAGTGTTTTATACCGTTTAGTTTATTTTATAAATTTAGGATGTGTTACGCATAACTGAAGTGGAAGTTAGCAAATAATGTAACGAAGTAGTGGTCAAAATGTTTTATCAGATAGTCAGTCGGTTGGTATTATATATTGTAATATTTTAGAGACATGAGTGAATGATAACAGTAACAGTAGTGCATGTGTTTATGCGATTCTATGAAAATGTTATTTTAAAAACATCTTTGAAACATTCTTGTAAACAGTTTCTGCTTTTATTCTAGTAAAGCAATTAGGTAAATTAATTCAATTATTAATCGCTGCGTTGAAAATCCATTAAGTGAATATACTATATAAGTATTAGGGTTCATCATTTTAATCGTATCATAAGTATAATATTTCTAGTCATACCATACAGTTATAGTATTGCACATTTGCACAATCACACCAGTATGCATTTTGTCATAATATTCTCATACTGAAGTATATAATTTAACCTTACTACTTACTTACTTATAACTGCCGCAATGCAGTTTACAAAAAGGATTTAGAGATCACAATTTTTCTAAAACGTAATAATATAGTTACATAATATCATTCATATATACGCAGCGTGCAATATTCAAATGAGTCATTTTCATATAATAAGACATTATTTCATAACATACTACTACATCTACAACTACTATTCTAAATAGAGAGTGTTACAAATTTGTTGATTTATTCGAAAAAGTTTTTGCATACAAACAACAAACATTGCACTTTAACCAAGAATGTCATATTTTTGCCCAATCTATAAAAGTTTTTTTTTTTGGTTTTGTGTTTTTGTCACATCCAGTTTTTGTTTAAATTATTCGCTTTTGAATTAGTGCCACAGGTACTGGCCGTTCAAAATCTCAGATTATTTTGTCATAGTTGTTCATATTTAAGGCTTGACAGGAAGTTGACGAAACAAATATATATAATCCCGTGGATGTGTACAGAAAAACTCGAAACGGAAGAATTAAAAACGTATTTCGAATTCAGATTTGCTTAGACTTATTCAATAGTACTTATCTTGTGTAATGTATGGCAAGGTTGAAACTTTTCAACTAAAATCTATCAACTCATTCATTGTTTCTAAATGCGGACAAAAATGTCAATAAGCTAATAATCAGGAAAATGCAGATAGATAAATATACTCACTCACTCATTCTCATTGGCTTCTTTTGCCCTATTTCATGGCATACAGTTTACTTAAATCGTTAGTATTAATATCATGTAAATAGGAAGTTAAGATCTATTATACATAGCTAGATGTAAGATTATATTTTAAATGGTTTTAGTCAGTGATTAGATTGTTACACAAAATCTTTATTATGTGGCGATTCGAGTAATTTTATGCCAAAAATTTTATGTACATAATAAAATTGTGACTTAGTATTCCAACTCCAACTCACCCCTTGGCACTATCAAATGTATTTTAGTACATTTTACAGAATTAACACCTATTTTTAGTAAGGACGTTGCTGAAGAGGTTGAAAGGTTAACAAAGGATGCTATGATATAATTGTTGTATAATGTTTTCAAAAATTGCCTTATCTGTCCGTTTACTAAAATGCGACATTTTCAAAGTATTACAGTTTTTAGTGGCTTCTTAAGTAGTCTCAACTGCAACTGCTCAGAAGAAGTATGTATAGTCTTCCCTTAACAATAAAAACTTAAGACTACCATCGCGTTGCCGTTTTAGCCTTATCAGTTGTCAGTTTAGCATTTTTTTAGCGCTTAAAGAACTAGTTAAAAAAGTCATCATCTGCAAATGGATCTTGAGTAGGAGCCTGAAAAATATTGAAAGAGTCTGACTTTTTCATATTAGACGCATTATTAGTAAGTGCACTCTCGGACACGCTATCTTCATTCGATTTCTCTTCTTCGGACCTAATAGATTCAAGTCTCTTTGTACTGTAAACTGAAAAATTTCCTCTTAAGCTAGTTGTGGATGTAGGAGGAGTGAAGCTTAGATCAGGACTTGGAGTCTCGTCCCTATCCTCATTGTCGTGATTATTTCCTACGTCCTGATTATCCTCAACTTTGGTATTATTACCAGTGACATTTTTCAGATTTTCGTCGTCCCCTTCCCCTTCTTCAGATTCAAATTTTGTTGGAAAGAAAATTTGCTTCTGTCGAGATTTCTTGCTACTACTACTACTGTTTCCTTCAATTCCATTGTCAGGGCTAGTCACATCATTATTAGCATCTGCCACTACTTCTTGTAAATCCTCTGGTGTTGCGTTTTCTTCATCAGCATCAGTTCCATTAGTGTTTGGGGGACTCACAAAATTATCCTCGAACGGGGACTGAGGTTGTGATAATTTATGGTCTACAGGAGTTAGTGTTTCTGATTTTACAGGACTTTGACGCTTCGCGTTACTTAACGGTTCAGACGTCGAATCAGCATCATCTGCTTTTCTTGCTGCTAAAGCATCATTGCTGTAATCTCTGTCTAATTGTTCCAACTTTGCAGCAAATGCTTCTCCGCTAAAACGTTCTTCCAATCTATATTCTCGATCTCGGATTTTATTGGAGCCACTTTGTTTTCTAGAATGATTACTACCATGACCATTGCCACTAAAGGAATGTTCAGAATGTTGCTTATTATGAGTTCCTGACTCCCGTCTTCCACTATTCGGACGGCTTGAAGAAGATCCAGGGGGTGGACTGTGCCTAGATGAATTTCCATGTTCACTACCACCATACTTGGCTGATGAAGGCCTATGTCCTTTCTCAGACCTTTCTCCTGGAGTAGCTTCAGGACCGGATTCACTGTCCCACGAAGGCGAGTTGGTATAATAATGCCGATGACGAGGTTCTCTTTCCCTTTCACGGTAGTACTCGTCGCGGCCCCTATGTCTTCTGCGATGGCCATGTCTACTATGATAGGGATCCTCTTCTCCTGAACACTCTGAAAATTCTCGTCCATCTTCATATTCATCATCATATTTTCTTCTACTCCTTTCACCTCTATAATACCTGTCACGGTAATAAGAGTCAGAATGTCGGGGGCTGTCACGGCTGTACCGTTTACTGCTGTGATAACCACCTCCACTGCTAGGTCTGGGTCTGTGGTAATGTCTTTCAGCATATTCTCGCTCTCGTGAATGTACGTACAGATCTTTCTTCCTAGGTACACCATTTTCATCCTCATATGAGTCGTCAAAATCGCTTTCATGGTGGGAATATCGTTCTGGAGAAATGCTAGAATGACCAGAGCCAGCCCCTTGTGTAGGAGGTCGTTCTCTGTCCCTTTCTCGTCTTCTTTGGCTACTTGAATAATGATGATGATGATATTTAGGTGGAAGCCGGCGATGCTTCCTAGGACCAGATGATGAGTAGTTTGAATGGTATGATACATGCGAACGAGTATCCTCATCCTCCTCTTTGTCATCTTCAGGTTCGCCCTCTCGTTCTGATGAACGTTTGGATGAGCTGGGTCGAACACTGGTTCTTCCCTTCCTGCCGCCAGAGCTTTTAGAAGGCACAAATTCTTCCTCTGATTCACGTCCACCCTCTCTGGGTTTTCCCCTGGGAATGGAAGAATAGCTGTCTCTCGAATCTGATCTACCGAAATTTTCTCTGTCTCTTCGCCTATTATTGTATGTATCTTTGTCCCTGTCTCTATCACGTTCTCTCTCCCATCTTCCTTCTTCATCAACGCTCCCACGTCTATGTCTTGCACGACCGGATTCTGAATAATCGGAACCTTTTCCTCCAATAGAGGGATCCTCAATACTTTTCCCACTATGTTTGGATGAACCAGAGCTTTGACGATGAAACTGGCTTACAGGAGATCTCAGCAAATCTGGTGAAAGTGGTTGCGACGACTGTTGTACTACGCCCCCATTTTCTCGACTAGGTCTTCTCCTCTCTGGAACCGGAGGGACTGAAGGACTAATAATATTAGCGGCTTCTGATAATGAGTAGTTTACAACAGTTGGCTGGGATGGTTTCTGGAACGGTTCAAAGTCAAACTTATCAGCAGCAGCAACATTCTGTGAAGGTGGTGGCACCGGAGGTGTTTTTTGTGAATTTTCTCCTCCTCCTTCATCAGAGTCCCAAGGGCTTCCATTTCCATCTGCATCTACTGCTTTCACCAGAGATGTCGTAGCAAAAGGATCTTCAAAGTTTGACTCGAATGTAGCCCACTCTGTAGGTTTTGCATTAAAGTTTGATGAGGGACTTATATCCTCATCATCGTCAAATGGAAATTTTCCATCATCATCAGAAAGGTTAGCATCAGTAATGTCGTCCATGGTGTTGGCCATCGCGGTTGCAAAACTTGTGTCCTTACTTTTATGATTGCTTTCTCCAGTACCTTCAGCTTGAATTGTTCTTTCACTGCTCGAGTCTTTGTTAGTTAGGGTTTTTTCCATCGTTCGGGAAAAGTCTTCATCTTCCGAGTTTGCGGAAAATTCTGATAACTTACTACTGCCAATATTTGCAGTAATACTGAATCCACTTGCGTCTTCAATGCTTAGCTCTCTAAATACTGCATACTTGTCAAATTCTTCCTTCTCTTTTTTGAGATCTGCCAAGTCGGCTGGCGCGGAAGCAGTTGAAAAGTCATCTTCAAATCCATACTGGAACCCACTGCTTGCGGCAGCGCCACCATTATTTTTACAACTTACATCTCTATTGGATGATGCACTGCCGAGTTTGCTCAGCTCACGTTCTTTTTGCTCCATCTTTTCTTCATAGTCCATCAGTGTAAGCTTCTCTGCCAATTGTTGTATTGTAAGGGTGGACAAATTTTCGACAGGAAGCTCTAGTTTGTTTGCCAAATCCCCTAAGCTCAGTGAAGCAACTTGCTGTAAGGCTTGTTTCATAGTCAGTTTTATAACCGGTGGGTTCCCAACACCACTACTTCCGGAAGAAGAAGTTAATTTCACATCAGGGTCATTTCGCCGTTGCATGGAAGGAGACATGGATGATAATGGCACAGAGTAACGTCCTCCAACAGACTGGGTGTTTGAGGAAAACTGAGGTTTTCGTGAAGGCAACGGCAACGGAAGATCATTAGATTCGCTTGCACTTATCTTTTGTATGCTTTTGCTGAAATCAGACGTAGTGGGCGTGGGCTTTGATGGGAATAAGTTCAAAGGACTAGATTGTACAGTGCTACTAAAGGTTTGTTTCTTAGGAGGTAAAGGTGGTGGAGGAGACACTAGAGCAGGCGACAACTGCTGGGAAAAGTTTGTAGAAATTGTTGTTGTTTGCAAAGGACGTGGAGGAGGTTCCGGTGGTACCATTCCGGCTGACGCTATGCTTCCACTCAAAGAAGACATTCCTGATAGATTTCGAAGTCTGTCTGATCCTGAGGAAGGTCTAGGTACAGCAGTACTAAGAGATACGGATTTCCCTAAGGTATCAGAAGCATGACTATGAGGGGGCCGTGGAGGTGGTGTCAAATTAGGAATGTCATCAATTCCAATGCTTCCTTGTGAGTCTGTAGTCAGTTTTCTCTCACGTCCTCCTGACGATGATGGCCTAGGCAGAGTTTTTGGACTAGATGTTGCCGTTGTTGCATTTGAGCCAGCGATTGTCATTTGTTTGAGAAGCTGTGGTGACTTTTTATTTGCGAAACGTGAATTTGGTGGAGTACCAAGCACACTGCTTGGTGGAGGCAAAAATGGTAACTGACTTCCACTCATGTATTCAGAATTAGTGGCTGCAATGCCGCCTGCTGCTGATCCAATAGATGATGTAGAGGAAAAATGTTTTCCGTGTGGGGGAGGTGGAGGGCTATAATTTGGAGGGGAATCAGATCTAGAGTTTTCAGAGTGAAGTCTTAAGCGGATAGATGACGACCGAGAGGACGCAGAGGTCGGCGGGGTTTTCAATGGCAAAACATCCATGTCTCCAGTGTGAGAGGATGTAAAGTTTGTTGAAAACGAGTTGGGGATAGCTGAGATATCAGCAAACTGAACTTTAGGAGGTGTAATTTCATTAGTAGATACATTCACATTTAATCCCGTCATGGAAGTGTGGACGACATTGCTGCTTTCTGCCACAAGTGATGAGGAGGACGAGTGAGGAGTCAAGTTATCTGAAGCACCAAGGTCTTTGAGGTTTTTCTTTGGTGGGTTCTTTAAATGCTGGAAAAAGTCTTTACGATCGACAAACGGTCTAATGCGACCTGTACCCAGCGGATCTAACTCTGTAAAAATATCTAATTCTGTCTTTGACGGGTCATCTTCAGGCTGTCCATTGGCTTCGGAGTCAGGTACGAAGTCCTAGAAAAGTCGTGGAAAAATATGATTAATGTTACTTATATTTTTTGAGCTGTACAATATTAGTGAGCTCTTTTCACTTACGTCTTCAAAGGAAGCTACCCAACCATCGGCAGGCTTATTCTCCCTGTGTTGTGCAACGGACCTCTGTCTCACGTCAATAGAAACTCTGCTTACAGACTCATTCAGACTCTCTTCAATTTTTTCCGCACTGCTACCAATGGTGGATAATTTGGAGGTGGATTCGTTATTAAATGAAAAGGAAAATTGACCAGAGGGACTATCAAAAGGATCAGAATTGAAAAAGTCGCCTTCTCCATGAAATTTAGGACCAGGAAATGGGTCAATCTGAGCGAAAGGATCTGACGTAAAGTTTATAGGAGTTGTATTGCTAGAATATGAGGAAAGTGGTTGAGTACTTCCTAAAGGTAATGGCTGATCACTTATTCCAGGCTTCATATTAAGTCTGCTGGAAGTATGGAAGGACGGGGCAGCTCCTGAATCAAAGGGATCAAATGAGTCCCCAAATGGGTCACCAACAACAGCGCTATTTGACACAGGTGTAGGATTATTTGCATTGGATGCAGATGCCATGCTACCTGTAGATAACTTTGGCATAGGATTCATTGGATCACTGGATATTGATGCAGTACTTCCACGAAATGGCACCGAGTCTGCTAGGTTAGTATGGATATTATCTAAACCTTCCTGAAGACTATTCAGCTCAACTTCCAAATTTAGAAGGTCAACCTCTGCCGGTGCTGATGAATTTACTCCCGTGGATATAGAAGCCCCTCCAACTGCTCCAGCTCCTTCAATATAAGTCTCTGCTATTGAGAATTTAGGCTCAGTCTGAAATTCAATGTTTAAAACGTTTTTTTATAAAAAAAACCAATGCATCCGCCAACAACAGAAGCTGCAATTGCAGTTACTCGTTACATTCATTTTTTTTCTACAAAAATTCATTTCATTATTCATTGTTTTTGAAAGTAATGAAGTACACAACACTGCATTAACTGATTTCATATAGTATCTTGTAATAGTTGAGGATTAATTTTTATTAAATAGAGCTACCTTTGTAGTTGGGGCCGTTTCAGCAGCTCTGGTTGCCAAAAATTTTTGTTGCATTTCTAGCTGTTGTTTGGCTCGCTCTATCTCCTTCTTTTTAAGGTCAAACACTACTTGGAACAAATCTCTCATGGCTATCACAACTTGGCTTGCAGATTTTTCTGTTTTAATCCCAAAAAATCGGTGGCCTGTGTCGGGTGACCCAAAGATATAACCAAATGCTCTGGCATCCGTCAAATCTTGAGCGATGAACGAGATTTTATGCACTTGGTGGTGGTACAAACAATCCTGTAACAAAGAATCAGATTGATTGAATAAGTTTACCAATAACAAATCCATTACAAAAGAAGATGTAGCAGGGATAAAGTAATCATTGCCTTTGATTATACATGCTAAATGAAATATAGCCAAAATTTAAAACAATCATGCATGCGTTAATTAGAAAGGGAAATTTAGTTTACCTTAATGATCTACATGATACATAATATAAAAAGTGGAAGTTGGATTTGATAATATAGTTTTTCATTTTCAATATCAATTATTACTGTATAAAAAATATTATCGATAATATTAAATAATACAGATAAGACAACGTACCCCCGTCTTTTCATCTCTAATTCGCAAACCATCAAGAGCAATGTGAATGGTTATCTTTTGCTTGTGCTCTCCAGCTGCTTTCACAGCCATTTTCAGTTCTGATAGAGCCTCCTGACATATTCTGTCGCCTCTGGGGCCACTAACTTCAAGTACCCCAATGAGCTTCCCTTTGAAGAGTAGTCCTTCTCCTAGGAATCTTGCTGGATCTTGCTTATCTAAAATATTAAATACCAAATTCATATTCGATATGCCAAGCCTATTCATTACTGTGTTATGTATATAATATTTTATTTCATTTCATATTTAAGAATAGTAAAGTTCTGCTTGAGTAAGTACATTTGCACTTCAAGGGGCTAGCCCTTCTCCGTAATGTTTGCATAGGCAGCATTCTTTTAGATTGATGGTTATCAGCGTTTCTGCATTCAGTTAGTGAAGCATTCGCCCACACTACTTATAGATTTTCACTTTCATTGTTAGACAGTCTCAAGTCTCACACACTAGCTTAGTTGTTTTTCACTGTCACATTTTTAGTCGGTAGCTAACAAATGTTCAGTTTAGATGGATTACCAATATTTAAAAGAAAGGTTTCAACTTTTTCAACCTGCATTTTTCGAAAAAGTGAACACTACTACTCTCTGTTCGAAAGTTGGTTTTACTTTGTAGACTATTTTGGAAGAAGAAATTCATTTAAACTTCATATACTATGAAGTGTAGAAGGTGATGTAAGTGTAATAAATTTGGATCGATAGGTGCGTTTTTTATGAGAATTGGAGAAAGACAGCCATGTCTTGTGCTTCACTTATAAAATAATTTATTATTTCGAGCACTTATATGTATACGTGTACACAAGTGCTTTGTTTCTAGACCATATGAATTGTACACTTTCTTAAACAGAATATATATCTATTGTATTTAAATACTGAAAAAGACTTATGGTCGAAGAAAGTACATGGACTTTACGTCGCTGACGACATGAGCAATATTAAAAATTTATGAAGAGCTACCTATTAATCTATCTGATAATAATTATTGCAAATTTTTAATACTCGCGTTTGTTCATGCCATTTCCTCCACAAAGCATTGCAGACGAGATAGAAATTAGGACAGAAGGATGTATGTATTGCTACTAAGAGGAAAAGGCAATCTATTAATTTATGGTTGTGCCACAAAACATTCACTTATTCACTTTGAAAAAAAAATATTCATCCACACACACACACACACACGGGGAAAGAAGTTTTTGTGCACCAACATATATATAATATCGAGCTTAAATACGATCGTAGTTTACATTTTGCTTGTATACGCATTAAGTTATTCGCAAAGATATCTTATCCTAAGCTGAAACTAAAAAGCACTCCGGGAAAGTATAAACAACAGTATACTTTTGTTTCAAGCTGAAGCATAGAATAAAAAGGACTTTCACTCATATTTGAACACAATATATATGCCCAATACTTTTCCTTTCTTCCTCCTATTACTTTTTGCTGTCGAGTAATGTGACACATTGCAAAGTATACTGTACATGTCTACGATACGAACGATCTAAAAAAGGCATCTTCATCTCTTTCTATCTTGCTCCTGTGTGTAACATGAAGGTAGAGAAAACCCTACTACATTTGTATATAATGCTTTTCCTACTGGTTTAAGCTATGTAATACGAGCTTCTTCAACGACCCTTCCTGCAAGAGAGCAGAAAACGCTCCATATCATATTATATTGTTATAAAAAAGAATACTCTAATATCAAAGGAGAAAGAAATGAGTGAGTGAGTGAACCAACTCTCTACTATTCTGAGTGCTAAAAGCTTGAGAGATACCAGTTTTTATGCATATATCCCGTCGTCCAAAATGCACAACCAATGTCATACGACTTTCCCCATAAATACATATACATACATACTATTATAGATTCTCTACACTGTGTGTGTAGACCAGGAACAATTTATAACTTACTCATTTCACATTAAAGCAACCTTTGGCTAGCCTCATTCATTTTGTTGCACTGGTGTGTGGTGGTGGTGGACGGAAAGCAAGGGAAAAGCACACGCGATATGCTTGGAATGGGAGGCACACACAATATGTACATATTGGGAGACCATTTCATTGCATTACTTACTAGTAGAGATTTGTATTGCTGTTTTAGTGCAACGCATTCATGTTCCTCTCTAACTTTACTCGGCACTCTCACCACTAGCTTGCATGTACACACTTTCTCAAACTCAAATATGGTTATCCCTTTTTCCCGTCCTCCTTTTTGCTTGCTCTCTTTCCACTTCCCTGCTTCTAACTTTAAGATAGGATGTGGTGTAAACTTCTATTGATTACAACATTGGAACGACGACGATGAGAGGGTGGATATTGTAAGTTGTAAAAGGACAGAGTGAACGAAAGGAAGCTAGAGACTTGACTTAAGTAATTCTTTAGTGGTTTCCATATTTAGTAGGTATGCTCGTTGTAAGTAGTATGCATGGCATATAATGACCGAAGTGAACCGAGAAAACTTGTGTACATAAACAAGAATATAGAGTTACGTTACTTCATTCAAGTTGAACCGGAGATGAGATAAAAAATATTGTCAGAGGGAAACTCAGAGGATATAAAGATATGGGTTGAGAAAGTTCCATAATAATATAAATTGGTTGACTCACTGACTCCTTCTTCCTGTGAATTATTAGGCTAGCCAACACAAAATGTATAGTTCTTGCTTAAACTATTGTATGTGAACAGACCGGCTAGAAAGAAATCAATGAATGAGGGAAAAGTTGAGCCGTTGAAATAAATATATGTGTTTACCTATCCATTGTGCATTACCCGCATTGTAACTTAATACTTTTGTTTTTAGTGAAACGAAATCGTTTGGGTGACTCAATTTTTATCAAAGCAATTTAATTTCTCATCTTGTCGAGTGTAACTTGAACCTAATTGAAAGGTAAAACTGACGTTTTTTAGAGGGGATTAATAGTAATTGTATGTATTGTACGTCAGTACGTGTTCGTATGTACATGTCTTATGTCAACCGTTTCCTATATGTCTCATGTAGTATTGTATTACATATATACTTCATATATGCTTTCTTTCTCAGATATAATTATAGAAAAGTGATGCTTTTTAGTAGTGTGAGAGATGAGGATAGTTTTTTCCCCTTTGATGCAGTCATTGTATCTGTGTTAGATTTGATGTACATTGAAAACAAAAAGGCAGTAGTAGTAAATATGTACTGTGTGTACCTGCGGTTTCTCCAGCAGAAGCAGAGGCAGAAACGGAAACGCTCCCACCCAATACCTCCCTAGCCACGGAACCATTCTTTGAGGAAGCGCCAGAGTAAATGCTATCGTTGTCCTTCACGTGCTCTCCCGGTTTACTAGTTGTGGCTGATGCTGATGCACTTGCTGATGTTGTACTTAGCGTGTCATCATCACCTTTGCCTTGTTTTTCTGACTTATTTTTGCTTTTACCCTTGCCAGGTCGCTCCAATGACCCCAAAGCTGATGAGATTGAAATTCTTGATTGGGATTTCTCTGGATCTTTATCTTTCTTTCTCAACCGAAGTGTTCTCATTCCAATGGTTTTCACCCATGATGACTTGTCCTTTTTCTCCTTCACTTCTTTACCTACTTCAATGGAAGCAGAGTTACCTCCACTTGCGGTTGACTCTGCGACAGAGTTGGTATCCCCTTTGCTTCCCATACTGGCTAAACTACGACCACTTCCAGACCTCATGCTTTCACCGCCGTTAAACTCCTAGGGAAGTAATTCAATTACTTTGATGTAGTTTTGGTACACAAACATGTTTTCAAGTTTTCGGCAAGTCTTTTTGCTACTATAAACTGTTACAAATGGTAGTTATAAACCAGATTTTGCAGTTTACTAGCAAAACTTGCGTTGAAACTTGTTCTAGTCGGAAAATGTATTTTGCACCATAATTAAGTAAAGATAATATCATTACCTGAGGCGAATCTCTTGAACTATCCCACTCAAAGCCTACATCAGACTCAGCAGCGACTTTTCCGCTGCTGCTGCCACCGGCACTACTTCTTCCAGAATCTGTTTCCTTGCCCGGCATAGTGGTGGTTGATGATGAAATGAAGATATGAATTGAGCAAAGTGAATTGCTAATGAGAAACGGAAAACAAACAAAAATAAAATAGCTGTCGAGGAATCCTCCGAAGGCACCATTGGTCTATTTTATGTTGAACGTTGGAACTTTGGAACAAACTTCATTTTTCTTTTATATCTATGACCGTGGTCGATTGAGTTCCTGCATTTAATGGACGTTTAAGATGAGACCTACATTATTTTTCACACAACACTTTTATCTCCAAGTCATCATCTTCTTTTACGTAGGTAATAATTGAATTTACGATGCCGTTTAACTTTCTCCACGAGCAAAAGTTTTCAGCAAACTTAATTTTCTTTTATAAGAGTCTTTTTAAAACTGAAGTGTGAGGATTCAGCCGAGGCATCGCGTTGGAACACGTCCTTGTGTACTTTTGGTTGCATAAGATAAAGGCTTCACGATCTGAAAGAAATAAAAGGAAATGCATGATGAGCAAACAAATAATTTCACAATGACGGGTTTCCTATCACTCTCAGTCCATATTCTATATCAACAATTGATATTTTACTGCTTAGAACTAGCTTTCCTCGCAGCCACCCGCGCAAACACCTATTAACTATTCTTGACTGGTTATATGTATGGAATACTTTGAGCACGTGTCGTATAATTAGTATCTTTATTGAACATGAACATGAACAAAACTAATGGTAATTGCTTCGTTTCTTTGAGTAAAAAGTAAGTATGTTTTAGTCCAATTGTAAATTGCTTCCAGCAGCTTGTTAGGAAGGAAGAATGGAAATAATGAAGCTGTGAAGTAACTCAAGTTCCACATGTATAGTGGATACTCGAATGGTAAAAAACGCAACATAAACACGTTTTTACTATTACATAGATAATCCTGGTGTAGGCTTTAACACGCAGAGAATACAGAGCTTTTTATCATCACATTTCGTTTTGAAACATTCTCAAACATGGAAGAATTTTTAAATTCCATCATGTAAACAATTCCATCAATGCTTTGCAGCTGGAGCTTCCGATATGGTTTGCATACCTTATGGAATGCTCCCCCACAAGTATTATGGAATAACTTGATTAATATATACAAACACAGTTGTCCATGTTGGATTTCGTGTGTTAGCATCAAGTAAGGTTCAAGACCCTAAGAACGGGTAAGAAGAACATAACACAGTCAGTATGTTTATGTATACATACATTGAAAAGTCTTTGACACATACAAACACATTCGTTTTCAATAATAATATTATGTAAGCAAAACAGGCATGGCATGAAAAACAACTACATTTATGATTATGACTGAAGGAAAGAATGCAGAGCATGTTGTGAAAAATGTGTTATCGGTGCGGTAAAATTAACATTATCAATTATCTCTATTTCGTTTTTATTTCAATGACATGACATGAATACATTATAAGAACAGGAGAGATGGAATGGGATCCGTTTATTACAAGAATTTGTTGCGTACATTTGAAAGAGCAAACGCAAAATGCTTTTGCTTTGTGGACTTGTGTTCATATCTCACAAACAAGTGAAGAAGAGCAGTGCACTTGAGAAGTACGGAATAAACAGCTTCTTGCACTTATGTTATGTTTAAAGAAATAAACTTTATCACCCCACTACTACTCATGCACTACTATGTTATCAATACGTCTTGTTTTCTAGATACTAGATACATATATTTATGAGTTTTTCTGTGCTCTGTGACATTATGCACGCAGAGGTCAATGATATATCGAAGAAGTAGTTGGAGCACGTATGTGTGTATAATACTTTGGAAGAGCCGAGTCTTAAAAACTTCTCATGCATACTTGGATAAAAGATTGCAAATGAGTTATGATACGTCATTCGTAATACTTTAAACCAGTATTTACATTCATAAACTCTGAAAGCTATAAACAAACATCACGTACATTACTTGATGATTCCAAACAAAGTGCAAGCAAGCAAAGTTTCATGTCACATGCATTTTCCAGGAAGTATGATTCCACCATCAAACTAGGCCTAGCCTTAATATCCAATTTTCCATTAAAACTCTGCTGTGGCGTTATTAATGTGACCTTATTCTGCTCTACAATGATACTAATTACAGATGGGCCATTAGTATCACATTTAAAAGTTTTATGCATTTGAATTTGATGTTGAAACGAAGGAATATTTGTTTGCATATTATATGTTTTAGTAGGTTATTACAGAAGTGAAACAAAAGTTCTACAGCCAAGTGGATTGACCTGGAAAAATGATTTCGCTGTATGAAGCGTGCTTACTTTAAATTTAAACTAGCAGACCCGATGTGCAGTATATTGTTTTCAGGGTCGAACATTTTAAAAATACAATATGTGGATGTGCGTGGTAAATATTATCATTGCATTTGTTTAAGTATCTGTAATCCTGCATGGAATGTCAGCACCAAATGAGTTTCGCATTGTAGCAGCAGGAAAGGTATTTTAGAGCTCATCACATCACAACGCAACATTGTCATCAAAGAACCTCAATTGAAATTGGTTAGTTCCTGACTGCTATTCACTGTGTAATAAATCCTTTGACATAAATGATACTTTTAGGTTACATGTGTGCCATATAATTGATGCTTGTCACAAATAAACTGAAAATTAAGTGACACAAGTAATTTCAAGACCATTGACAAGTTTTATTTCCTGAGCTGAGTATAAGTACTGCCTTCATATAAACGTACACCCAATTGCTTGTACCTCATCGGAATTCGCATACATATTTACATGGTTGGACGTTGGATTTCCAGCAACATCAACCTAAAACAGTGCAGTAGTAGTCAAAACAAGTTGTAGAAAATCATATCAAATATTGCATCCAATTTCAGGGAAAATTGGACAGGACGAGCAAACTATATAATAATATGGCTTTCCTCAACTTTCCCATTTTAGGCAGTGCTTGTAGAATGAAAGCTGTAGACAATCAGTATCAGTCAATATGATTTCGCTGTCCGAACCATATTGTATGGCTTGTTCCAAAGTATGCTACTTATTTATGTGTTGTATGACTTATCGCAACATCAAGCCTTCAGCACCAGTTACCAGCCCCACTGAGATGCCTTCGCAGCATATATAGTATATTATGGAAAATGTTTTAGGAGATGGGAAGGTTTCTCACCCTGGAGAATAGTGTGGGTAGTAAATAGTAAAAAAAACATGGCAGAGAACTGGGCTAGGCTCAGGATGAAAAGTACCGGAAAAATTGCAAAATCCTAAACACACATCTATGTATGTATATATTAAATTCATACTAGAGCAATAAACACTCTGAATTAATGCCTGCAAGATCCCAGATGCTGAAAAACAAATAACAGCGATTTAGCATTCTGCTTCACGAGTTGGTTGAGACCAAGGACAAGCCTTTCACAATGAACATTGAGGAGAGTAAGCAGTTCATTTCCTCTGATATTGAAAACTTTTAGTCTGTGGGTCTACCTAAAAATTCTATATATGAACAGGAAAAGATACATCTGCTTCTTCTGCTTTGATGATCTTGTATAGAGCATCACTCTCTCTCTCTCTCTCGCTCCATACACAATCCATCCCATTAGCTATGCAAATCTTTTTGCAAACTTTATACTACACTAAGAGCAAGAGCGCTTGCTTTCCACTCTTCCTAGTAATTTCATATGGAACATTGCTTCTTTCCTGCACGATTCTCTGTCACAATCACCACTCTCAGTCAGTAACACGAAGTGAAAAAGACAATGATTCTTGGATGTTGCACAATGTAAAAGATGGTGTTCCGTGTTCCAAGCTGATAATATGATAGTATGTCTAAAAGGTTTTTTGAGACCAATAAATAAGATGTTGTTTTTGCAAGGTTCCAAAAAACCATCAGCTATATTATTATTTCGTTGTGTTGCTGTGCTCCATAATAATATCGGTTTCACAACATCATAAGCCAAACATTCATGACGAAGGAGGTTCAGGAGGTTGCGTATGCTTGCTTACTTTGTAAATGCCATTTTCAAAGTATGGAATGTTTTGTATTGCATTCCTCCTCATGTTAAGCAATAATAGAGCATAGAATGGAGAACGGAATTCATTAATGAGCTGAATTGAGTCACCACCGTCACCAATGGTTTGGTTAGATGTGTGCTGAAGGACAGAAACAAAAATTTAATTCACATCCTCTGGCTTGTTTTGATAATAAACCATGCAAGTATCCATTTCATTCGCATGGAATGAAATGTATATATGTGATGAACAATTATCTTTGGTATATATTCTGCTTATTTTGTTGTTGCGTCAGCAGAATTTTGCCGTAGCTCAAGAGTAAATTGCCTTTTACTCATTTTGTTACATGAAATCCAAAGCTCCCAATTCCAATTTATCTCTGTGATTTGATTGTCCTCATTTCATTCCAGTGTTTTTTGAAGTAGATATACGTGTACGTACGAAACATGCGCAACTGATTTTGTATGGAGATATTAGTGCTGGTGTCATTTGGTCTGGTATGAACATGATATGAGCAATAAAATAATGATTGAATGATCCCACAGTCAAGATGATATTGACATGATAATTTCACTGGATTTGTGACGGATAAGAATGTTGTTTGTATAGCTTTCATGAAATGATTTGAAATGATACGCAATCATGACTAACATGCATTGACCTGTAACAAAAATAAGCAAATTTTTCAAGCTCCGTTTGTTTTTGTGTAAAATCCTTCAGGCAAACTTCATAAATATTTTTGAAATTCTTACTATACTATTTAGTTGCTCCAGACAGAGTTTATCTTTTTATTTGTTTTCATAGTCTCGGTCTGAAACGCCATGATTTAGGTAATTAAGATGAGCAGTACATAATAAATGTGTCATATCTATATCTACTGGGCTGTTTCTATTTTTTTAAAAGGCTCTTGGTATCTTGAATCTCTAATAGTAAGAAATTCCATAATAATATATTCATGTTCTTCATGACACTTCTCCAGCATTTTTTCTATCTTCATATTTCATTAGTATACGCATTGTTAAATTGTTCTATCATCTTTTACATTGAGTCATTTAAAGTTGTAGATTGTGCAAATTATTTATTATCATTTTATGGATGCACGATTAATCCTGTCACTAATGTATTGCACCATATACCTTTTTTGAGTTATATGCTCGTGTGTGATCATCTCATTTTGTCATATTCAAACATTAAAACATTTTGGAACCAGAATTTAAAATATCATTGAGAACGAAAGTGAAAGGATTACATTTTAGATGGTCTCCAATTCAAGTCATAATCAATGCAATGAAATGTCAACTTGAAAACATTTTAGTACAATCATAAATTACCTTATTTTTATTTCAAGTATTCCAAACTTCCTCATAGTCTCGTACTTTATAGCTCCAGTTGCACACAATCGCACAACTATAGTCTCACTATTCACATATAGTTTCGTTTCTTCGTCTGCTTCTTTCCTTATTCCAATCAATGGAAAAACATGCAATTCATTAATAATTCTTGCAAAAACTTCCTTACAACAATAAATGAGATTAGTGAGCAAATGTTCTTCAATCTATTCCATCGACTCCATCGTAGTAATAACACTTTATAGAATTTCAATTATACACTTATAACTCACAATCACACTTGGTTCAGTTGTCATTTATCAATGAGCTTAGCTTGTAATATGTAGTAACTTGCATCCGAAATCAAGTTGACAGAGTTGTAAAAATAATGGTGCGAGTGCGAGTCTCATTATTCACTTTCTTTAGTTACTTCGTATCTACCTTGTAGCGTGTATATAATTTAAGCTCAGATTTTAATTAAGCGAAATCGGTTTTTTGGATTCATTCCTTTAGTAGTAAATTTGCAAGCGTTTAAAAATGTCACATAAAACACCACCTCCACAGAGACAAGTCACTTAAAATTGCAATTTGCCGTCACACCTGTAGTTGTGTAATTGTATTGTTCTGTAGAATATAATGTAAGACTTGTTAGAATGTGCTAAAGTTTGCAAACATTACGCATGCAACTTCAACCAGAGTATTTTTGTTCCTCTATGTTCCTGGTCTTGAGTGTCTTGGTCTGGTCACTGAAGTACCTAGGTAGTAGTAGTAGTAGTAGTCACTTTGAGTTTGTCATTGCCACTTGAGTGGATTACTTGACGAAGGGTTCTCAAGCGAGAAAATTGGTCACATCACACATGTAGTATTACATTACATAACGCATTAAAATGAACAATCATTGTCTAGAGTTGCAGTGAGTGAGCTGCATACAATTTGATTCTCTCATCCCAAGTTTATTGTATTTACGCAGCTCTAACTCTAATGCCATGATTATGATAGGAGATATATCAATTACGAAATTTGAGTAGCAGAGCTCCTTTTATATCTCTATATTAGCACTATTACTATTACGCACGCAAAGTTCAATCACACTTTGCAGATCAGCAGTGCTTTTATTTTTGTGCTTATACTATAACTATGTACCTATATATTCAACAACTAAACAAAGCTTTTTTAAAAAGAATCTTCATTGTAGATTGAAGTGCACTGCTGCTTCCCCTACATTCTCAGTTATATATGATATTCTCTTTCAGGATAAAAAAAAAGAGATGCATTCAACGCTGCCTCCACTCGCCTACACAGCTGTGGTACAAACTGTGGAAAAAAATCACTACACAAAATGTGTAAAACACAAACACATCAGAAGAGTTGGAGTTGGAGTCGGATCAGATATATACCCTTTCAAGAGGAAAGAGAAGAAGCCAAAAAAGAAAGAAAATGCATGAGTACGAAGTACGAGCCCAACACTCAACTCACTAAATCCCAAACTCATATACTTCTTCTTCTCATTGCATGAGCATGAGCTACACTAGTAGTTCAATGGATTACTTACAATGAGAGTGTCTAAAAAGGCTACTTTGCATTACAACTTGCAAACTCTCTTTCTTTACTCCGACTCAAACTCTGGTTTTGGTTTGGTTTGATGTGGAAAAGGCTTGCTTACTTATGTGTTTTTTAACAACATGTATTATATACATATATGCATGCATAGTAGTACACACAAGCCGACACTTAACATGACATGCCTTTGCCTCTTAAGCCCAAAAAATGTTTTCCAATTACTTTTCATGCATAAAAGTCTGCATCTTGTATGTATCATCAGCTTTGTAGCTATAGCCATAGCCATAGCCTGTCCTTAAAAAAGGTTTGTGTTACTAGTTCGTATCCGTATCTACTATACGGACGTACACGTACGAATGATGATGGTCACTTTTTTGTAATAGTAGTAATATTGATGCTCTCATAATCTCATCCTGGTCGGTCTGCGTCCTCCGTTTTGTTTTAAAATCACCAAGTCTGTATTGTCTACTCATTACTATACTCATCTCATTTCACGAATTGTATATTAGTATCACACTAAAAAAACATGTACATGCTCACATCTCACATGGATATGGTTACCTCATTGCACATTGTGTGATAATGTGACGCGACCTTGTGGAGTCGGCTGGATTTTTTTTTCTTTTCATATATATTCTTAAATTACATGCATACCTCAGCCTAACCTGTTCGATTGGTGCCGTTCCAGTGAGTCAATGATTTGTGGGATGCCTGCAGAAAATGTTGTGTGTGTCGCATTGGGCACAATATGGTACTTGGTTTGGTATATATAAGCTTATAGAAAAAGGCCACCCACACAAAGTTGTCTTGATTTTTTTTGTCTTTGGTCATAACATAACACAATATTCTTTGATATTGATTATATGATTTCATTCCATTTCTCCACAAATTTGTATTGCGACTTCTTGCCAAATTCTTTACATGCTTTTCTTACAGTATGTATTTAGTAGCATGCTTCATGCTTCTCCAGCGTTAGGGAATATGGAATATGGTATTTCATGAGAAGTCATCAGTGAGTATGAATGATGATCTCATCTTGGAATGATCACGATCTGCCATCTTTAATGGTTTAAATTATAATATCATGCAAATAAAACCAGAATATTACGTGCAAATAAATCAAGTGCAGTACTACTACTTGCATTTTGGAATTGAATATGAGCTGATGAATTATTGTAAGGAATATTATATATAGGTTGGCATTTTGGTGGAATGGAACAATAATGGGTAATATGCCTGTTACGTGTCAAAAGTTGACTTGACTTGGCTATTCACAATTTTCATATTTTAGTTTCTAGTAATTTCCGTGGTACATAATATTGTGTGTATTTTCTAAATCCTTTCTGCAAAATATCGTTTATAAAGACGATGGGATGGGACTGTTTGTCCTTCAAACTTTCTAAAATGTGTGAAACGTGAATTCGTAAATATTATATTTTTCGTACCTACATATTATGTAATGTAACAAAAAAGTTTCTGGGATCTAGTATAAAGCAACTTAACTACTTAATCATCACAGGACAAGAATTAAGTGCTAACACTTTGCTCTTTGAATGTCGCTTGTTTCCCCAATTTACTTTTCGTGTCGGAGAGAAATCCATATAATATACATACATATTATGCTGTTTATTCTAAAGAGTATAAACGCTAGAAACTACCATATTGTTTTGATAAGAATAAATTTAAGTATGAAATTGAAATTATTTCTAAAACTCCTTTAGCTTTATGAATTTTATCAGGTTCTTATCTTAGATGGTATTAGACAAACAAGATACCTATCACTCGTGTAAGAATGGATGTTGGATGTATATTAGGCATTTTGTGCATGTAAAAAGAAAATGCGAGCTGAGATGCGTAAACTACATAAACTGTATCATGAGTTGAGTAAATACATACTCATCAAATTTACTGATGGCTGAGTTTGGGATGGTGGTGGTGGTGCATAAGTGCAAATGCAGAAATGATTTTAATGACATACATCTTTTATGTTTGGATGTTATAATTTAATTTCGTTTCCTTCAAGTAAGAACTTTCTATACCAATCTTCAATGCATTTTCGCTACCCTTATGTTTTAAGTATGAAGACTGCATAGCATATAATAATGCATTGCAAAAATGTAAGCCTGGTAATGAAATGAGTTTCTAACCCAAGAGTCGAGTGGAGTACAACGTGCAACGACGAAGTATACCGGCCGAATGCACGACGCAAAACTTTTCTTTAATGTCAAATTCAAAGTAAAGTACTCAGAAAAAAAGGAGTAAACCTGAGTAAACTAATCGAATAATAAAAAATGCATTTAGAACATTGGGCTGTCCCTAATGAAATGACAAATTAAAATTCGTTGTCATGATAAACTAGGTACATAAGTAACAATATCGCTGAGCTGGTTTCCAGGAGAAAGAATCGTCATGAGGACAAAAATGGAAAAAACAAAGACGCCGCTGGAGATGCTTTTAAAATCAATGCTAAATCACCTTTTGTCGTTTTGCCTCCAAACGCTGGCATGATACTTGACCCTTCTTTTAATTTCATTCCATAGCCATTGATTAGCATTAGCCAGAAGTGTAAAGATTATAAATCGAAGTTTTGCTGTAACTTATCTTAATTAGCGAAAAAATCCGCTGACGCGATTGCAACTTACCTAGTCCAATTGATTGTTGCGAACTTTATCCACTTACGCTGTTAATATGCCCAGTATGCGAGGTTGTGCAGTTTTGTCTTGCGATAGCCACAAATGCGATCGTGATCCTGCAGTGAGCTTCCACTCGTAAGCTTCATATAACTTGATTATTTTATTACAATTTTATTGTTAACCCTTTTCCATTGCATACATGAACATTATGAGAACTCTTGAACTCTTCATTTTTAGAATCCCAAAGAAGGAGGCTTATGCTAAAGAATGGTTGCATTTCTTATCCGAAGCAAACGCCGGCTACCAATGGAAGTCTCGAAAAAACATGCTAATTTGCTCAAAACACTTTCAAAAGTGTTGCATTTATGAAACACTGTTAACCAATCGTGTCTCTTTTGGCCATATCCCTTCCATATTAGATGGAAAAGTTTTAGTGAACGTATAAACCTACACAGCAAAACAATACTTCCTCTTCCTATCCCAATTCTTACCTTATACGCCCAAACTTACTGAAATGCTTTAACTCTTTTATAGCCGAAATCAAAATGTAAGTTCCAGTTACCAGATGAAAGGATGACCCACTTCAAAAGACCACTATCGTATGCTAAAAGAGCGAGTGATGCTCGGCGTGAATTCTTACTGAGCAAACTGAATTCATTCCCAGTCCCAGAAATTGTAATTGGAAAGCCACCTTTAGTGAGACTTCCAACTTCACCTTCTTCTTCTGGTGCCCAGAATGCTTCACAGGCTGGTAGTTTCGCAAGTAACAGTATACAAGGTATTTTGAAGTTCATTGGTTTAACTCATGAATTTATTTGTAACGGGAAGTAGTAGGCTTACCCAATTTTGAATTTGCATTCATAATTTTTTTGTGAAAGGGCCAGTGGCAGGAACATCGCAAAAGCTATTGAATAGGAGTGCATACGAAATGAGCAGAAAGAAGGATACGTTTTATGTTAAAGAGAAATCAGGTATTTCTGTAACATATTATGTGTGTCGTCTGTAGAATACTTCACGGTTTTTTATTCGCCAATACTAAAATACTTTGTCCTTTTACATAAGATCCAATTTTTGAAATGAGTGAAGATGTGGAACTGGAAATTGTCCCAATAAAGCATGATTACCCTGATCAAAATTTCAGCAAAAGGAAATCCTCATTTGGCTCCAGCATTAAAATTGAATCAGCAGCCAAACATTCTCCAAAGAGTCAGAAGAAGATAAAGCGGCTCGAGTTAGAGAACCAAACATTGCGCAAAACATTAAAGGAGGTTGAGACAACGATGAAAGAAATGGAAAGTGAGATTGTTTCTTTGAAGACAGCGTCCATAAAACTGGAAAAGCGTCATTTTGACATTTGTCAAACATTGAAAAATAGCATGAGTGAAATGGGGCTACGGAAGATTAAGCGACAACGACAAGCTTCTCATCGTCTTCAAACCATTCGAAAGAAAGTTTCTACTTGTGTTGACGTCGACATTGTAGATATTTCTAATGATTAGAAGTGGTATATATGCTCCAGCTACTAATTTGATGTGTAGTTAGATAAGGAATGTGATTTTATGCGGTGTTTATTTTATTGAATAATAGAATTAGGTTTTATTTCGTTCAATAAAGGTTGAGTTTATGTAGATTTAAATGGATAACAAGAATAATTTAATCTTTGTCATAAATTGTTACGGCATGAACGGCCGCATTCATAATATTGAGATCATCACATAATATCGTGCTTATTTAATAGTAAACTTAAAAACTTACAAAAAGGAAAGTGAACACAAACAGTATTTTATAGTATTTTCCATTATTCTATATCTGTGTGTACTACAATGATAACAATTTTCGTTGAAAGTCCAATTTCCTGAATCTTCAGATCTTTTATAAACGTTTCTTCTTATACATTACACTAAAGTTCTGGCTGTATTCTGCTCTTTTGTAACAACAGTGACATTGGTATTATCAGTACCTGCAAGGGAAACAATAGCTCTCATAATCCTAATACTAAAAACATATGAAATATAAAAAGCTGACATGAATCTGCCCTGCATATTATTATTATTATTAGTATTATTGTAGATCCTATGTACTACAAGAAACCTACCAGAAATAGCCGAGTTTGTGAACATTTTGCTCGTGGATGCCACCTCATCTGAGTACCATCTTCCTCCGGAAATATCATTTAAGAAGAGGAAAAATTCTTTACGAAATTTTTTGCCGAAAGCACAATAGATAACAAAGTTTACCGCAGAATTCAAGCTGAGTAGGAAGTTTCCCAATTTGTCCCAAAATGGATTATAGGAGATTTTCAAATATGACAAAATATCGAGGATTAAATAGTCCACGCTGCAGACTAGAAACACTATTACAACTGAGAAAAGCATGATGGCGAAAGAGGCATCACGCTTTTGTTGAGATGTCATCTTCTGTCGCATCTTGCTGGATCGCTTGATCTATAAAGAAAGTACATACATAAATAAATATAAAGGATAAGGCCAATTTGGAAAAGGAAAAATAATATTTTTATGCTAAAACGTTTAAACTCACAGCGGTGAAAATGGTAGTATTGAAATAGGAGAGACTAGTAAAAGGAACAAGGAACATGACTATGAAGTATAACCAAAATATATAGTAGAGTTTGTAATCTGGATCACTTCTGAACTGAGATTGCTCCATTTTGTACACGGTACAGTTGCTTGTCAAATTATTAAGGTTGATGAGATCAGCATTGCGACAGGTAACAGTAAGAGGTTCCGTATGGAATTCAAACCAGCGAGGTATATTGTATAAGATACTGAAGAGGAATACTCCAGCGCCGCCAACAATGGCGCGACGTCGAGTACACAAGAATCGGGCTTGCACCGGCCAATTGATTGAGATATAACGATCCAGGGCCACAATCATTGTAAAATAGGTTGAACCTGTGTGAGCTATAAAGAAAATTAGTCACACAATTTTGGTTATGTATTTTGACTTGACAAACTTAATTGATAGATTTTATTAAGGCTTTCCTATTTTACTTATTACCAGTAAATGTGATGGCACGAAGATGAGGACCAAGAATTGGGTAAAAGATTTCTGTGTACCAGTCAAATATATCAAAATATACAAACATGGACAAAAGCCCATATCTTATCAGTTTCGTAAGTAAATACAGCGCGTCACAAAAGGTTAATCCTAGCGTCAAGATGCTGTACGTTGATCGCATTCTAGCGCGTGATAAAACAATGGCACACAATATATTTCCCACCATGCCCAAAACACAGACGATGAGAAGGGCCAAGCCTAACGGTAAAAAGTCAATTGTTGTTGTCACTTTTGCCATTTTTCCTGAGATTCAGTTTAATGGGGAAATTAAAAGCATCACTTTCACCTTATAAGAGCTATTATGGGGTGTCCGGATACATGCAGTGAATGCATGAGTAAAGTGAGTAGAAGTACATCATGTTAGGTTTCTTGACAAGTTGAGACTGTTTTGCATCAACAATCACTTTCTTCTTCTTATACACTTTACGCCCACTGATCCACTTGCTGGTAATGCTAAAAATGCAACCTGCTATTTCTGGGACGAATGTCATTCGAATGTACGGGCGTTTTTTTGTATTTGCTAAAATACCCAGCTTGTGAACGCTCTTAAATTGTTAATGGCTTTGGAAAACATTGAAAATTATAATTACACACAAAACTACAGCTCCTTTACGTCAAACAAAGTTGAACATGTGCGTCTTCGCTTGCACCGCAAACCGCAACTGAGTTGAGTACAAACAACCTTCTATTTCAGATCCGATCACTGATGTAAAATTTCAACTCGTAGTATGATCAGAATAATCGCCCTCATAAATATGTATGTATATTCACGTTCAAGTGAGGTGGATGTGTGTGTAGAAATTGGAAATAACACTTGACTAGGCTGGACTGCCTTCCATCGTTCGTTCCATCTCAATATCTCACATTTTTTTCTGAACATGAAGCGTAGGGTCTTATAGACACTTAGCAAACATCAAACATTTGCCATCTCAAACTGCCATCGTATCGTTTTGTTTACCAAAACTGTGTACAAAAAAGGGGTGAAGTGAAAATGACGCTTCAGAGAAGTATTGGCGTAGAGTAGAGTCGTGCTATACACGCTGTTGATTATGATAGTTTGCAGAAAGGAAGATTAAAACAAAATATTTGTGAGTTTTGTCATTGGTCTTGCTTCACTAAAAACATTTCTTTGAAAAACCATTTACACGAGAGCTTGCAATGCCACCACACAACTACTTGAAACATGCCACTTCAAATTTTTCATTAAAACACATTATGAAATGAAAGCACCGGTTCTACCTTGTCCATTTTTAAATTAAAATATAGCAGCTTATTTAGTAGTATCTCTCAAAATCCCCCTCACCCCTTGAAATTTCAATTTCCTTAAAAAATTTGAAATGTGTATTACGTTTCAAGTCATTGTCCATTCTGGTAGAAACCACAAACAAACACTTCGGGCGTCCTTCATGGAACTTTCCTTTGATGTTACAATAACACCACTTTATGCATGGCACTTCCGATCAGAAACATTTTAGGTTTGGCTAAAAAAAACACATGACAGTAATTCTAAAACTTTTTTTATTGATGTGTTATGTACTTTGCCTGTTGAGTAAACGCATTCTGTACGTTCATATTCACGAGTAAAAAGGTTAATGAGAACCCAACATGATTTGCATCATCTCTCAAAATTGACGAACGCCGAGTCGATGACCATAAGATTACGAGTTTTTGCTCTGCCACTTTTGCTGTAATAATGACGCTTTGGCTTTTTACGACCCTTGATAATAATACATAATACTTCGTTGCAACAAATGGCCGAAATGTTCAGGATGCTGATTGTAAATGTACACTATAGTACTATTTTGTGGTGGCTGTGTATCATCTATCATCTCTCTACGTGTGTACATGGCATTTGGTGCATTTATGAAAACTGCATGCTTTTAGCTTTTCTAGACAAAGATGAATATGTGAGTTGTTGATTCGACAATATTTATTGCAGGACAAATTTCAGGTTCTAAACCTCAATTATATTACTTATCCCCTATGGCCTTAATTTTCTCCTCAATTCTCGTGATAATGAAAATGGGATACGTGTGTAAAACGAAAGATGAGACAAGTTAATTATGGTCTCTTTTACTACATATTATGTATGTTATATGCTTGCACACGATCTCATGAGTATTTACTATCCGTAAAAACTTATTACGTGACGTTGTTGATCCAGTCCAGTCCAGGATACGATATCTTCATGAGCTATAGGAAGTTTGTTCTCGTCTTGTTATCATCTCTACTTCACAGTTCAGTGTTGTTAAACATGACCACGTTATTCGTTGTTTAGTAATCTGTTTTGGTAAACGTGCGTGCCTAATCAACACGCTATTCTTTTGCCTGTTTATGTTTTCTCTATGAATATGTATATATAGCACCACAAGTCACACGGCACTCTCCAGGAAGCTATAGCTATGGGCGTAATTATAAATGCAATTAGCAAAGTAGAAATTACTTTTTAATAAGACAAATTACACCACGTTCAAATGACCAAAGACTTTAACAATGCTTTTTACTTTTGACTACTCTCGTCATGAAACACGACTAACGAGAAGAGTCCAGTAAATGAAATTTTACTTTGAGCGATACAACTGCCAGTCCTAGAGCGAATGAACAAAGCAAAAACAATTCAATCAATCAATTACATCCAGTAGTTCACTTCAGAATATCGAAATTGTAAAGTCCTTGACTTTTAAGCGCATAAAATGTACAATTGGGGAAATAAAGTATTTAAGCAAACAATTAAAGCTAAGTTTTATAACGTTGCTCATTCACGAAGGTCTTATCTATGAACGATGCAGTTAGATGTGTTGTCTCTTGATATAAATTTGGACGGGATGGTTAGGCAAGGTTTATCAGTTGAATATCAGTTGAATCAGTTTATTTGTATTCGTAACATACTTATTTAGTTGGTACACAGTATCATACAGTTTTTAAAAGATTTTATTCCAGTTCTTAAAGTTATCAAGGGTAGGATGCATAAAGTAAATATTTGGTAGGCCTTGAATGCACCATAATCGGTGGGTTGCATTTGCATTTCATGTTTAGTATAGCTTTCCCTGATGTACGAGGCATATTATTTTTCGTAAGGCATACCCCATTAGATTAGTTATGTATAAATGAAAAATATAAACTGGCAAGACTCATATTTGTTCCAAGAACCTTTTCATTTGAGTCTTTTGTCTCTCGAAGAAAAGCTTCGGTTGAAATTATTAGTTTGTGACACTGGTTTTGGAATTGAGGGTTGCTCGAGGTATTGATTTGACATCCATGTTGAAGGTATCTTTCACCCATTGGCAGTCATCTATAAATAATCAATAGTTTGGAATAATTAGTTTGGAACTTTATCCTGCATGTTGTTTTAATGGTATAGGATTAATTATTTACCGCGCTACTTATACGTAAAATTACCTGTAATAGCAATATCATGAGAGCCATGTTTTTGTAGACAGGGGCAAGCTCCTCTTATTAGCTTACACAGCTCTTGTCGGAACTTCCATCCACAAACACAGTAAATGATAAAGTTAACCGCAGAGTTAAGTGTGAGGAGAAAGTTCCCTAAATGATTCCAAAATTCTGAGAATGCCACACCAGAATAGTCCAAAATATCCAGCACAAGATAATCCACGTTACAAATCAAGAAGACAAGGACAACTCCAATCAGCATTATTGAAAATGATGTGTCACGTTTTTGGGTTGACGTAAGAACACCTCCTTTTTTAACCAACTTGCGAACCTACGTCATAACAAATGGGCATCATAAAAAATGTACGGCTTCATTCAATTTCTTAAAATAACTTGATTGTTATCACGTTACCCCAAAGAAAATGTAAAGATTCAGCACAAACAGTGTTACAAAGGGCAATACAAACATCATAATTAGATAGATCCAAAAGATATAAACTTCTTTGTAAACAGGGTCAGTTCGCAATTCAGTGATTTTCATAACGTAGTATCCAGAAGTTACATTATTATTCGCAGAAACATTTCCATCCATTTCTATTTCTTCCAGTGGCACAGTTGTAAATTCCAGCCATCTCGTTGCATTGAAAATGAAGGACCAAACCAGAACCAAAATACATGTGAGGAAAGCACGCTTCCTTGTACAAAACTTTCTTGCGGCGACAGGTCGGTTTACGGCAACCATTCGGTCGATTGCAATTGCAATAGTGAAATAAGTAGAGGCCGTATGAGCTGCGGTTAAAAAAATCAATGTGGGTCAATTTATTTTGGCTTAAGACATACATACGTCACGTTTCATGGAATAATAATATTAAATTGAAATACTTGTTTACTAACCGGTAAACGTGATAGCACGCAAGTATGGTCCAATAGTTGGTAGAATCACGTTCAAGTAAAGTATTGCGGTTTCATAGTGAGAAAACAAGGAGGCGATTCCATACCTTAGAAACTTTGTAATCAGATAAACTGTGTCAACAAAAGTCAACCCCAAAGTTAAAACGCTGTAGGATGATTGAAGTCTCTTTCTGGAGAGAACGATAGCACTAAGAATATTTCCCACAATGCCAAAAATCGTCACCACAATGATACCTATGCCCAAAGGAACAAATGGGATGGTTGTGCTGACATTATTTAAAAGTGGGCCTTTGGAAGGGTCACTGGAATTTATCAGATCAAAATTTTCCACAAGCTCAGAAGAACTATTTTGCCAATATGGAGATGTGTTGTTTAAGTCGTAGGCTTCATAATCCAGGTCCATTTTGAAGACTTTTCCATACGGAACAAGAAAACTCGAAACTTAAATATAAACTTGGGTGGAAAATGTTTGGATGATGATGATAATAATAATAATGAGCAGTATGCTTCTGCACTGGCTCACATGTCTGTCGTCACCGTTGTCGTCTGCTGGAAAACAAATTGATTTCTCATCTTAAAAATATCAACACTTCATCCTCCAAAAAATTCCTTTTGGATGCTCACATCATCGTCATATCATCATATCACATCACATTACATACTCGTTCTCGTTCATAGTGGTGTTTGGTTATGAAATGACTTCACATATATGCATATATGGCATACATACATTATATATATTAGATTTAAGTATGATGAAGAAGATGATAAAGAAGTTAGGTTTGTCCAGTCCAGGAAGCATCGTCCTTCACATCAAGAACCTCCACGCATAAATATTACATCTACCAGCGAGCCACCATCATAATCACTTTTTTATGTACATCACAACATTCCTCAGCGACTAGAACAGCAAATGAAATGATGTTGATATTCCATTCCCATTGATTCGTTTCGTACACCGAATGAGCTATGGATATGGATACGGCTATATGGCTATAATAATGATGCCACACTGTCCAGTAAACAGCAACTTGATCAAACCTCTTCTTATTCTTGTCTTATGTTTAATTGCACACGTATTTTTTTGTGGTAGGATATTTTTTCTTCCATCGTGATTTCTACATTCTGTGTATACGATTACCATAATAAAAATGCTCAAGGCAATCTTCTTGCATGCTTAAGCTCTTGGTTTGTATTAAGTGTGTAAATTCTTTTAAAAATATATTATTCTCAATTCTTACTTCTGCTGGTCAGTTTATAATTTTTATTTTTTATCCAAATCCTAATGCTGTTGATGATGGAGAGGGTTATCATATCAAATGATTAACCTAGTTTTGTTTTAATACGAACCATGCTTTTTCATGATTTTAATGACTTAACAGTGGGAATTTATAGTGCAATCAACTGCACGTGATGTTTACCAGCTTCGTCTGCATTTTGTGATACGATCGTATGCGAAATGAAGCGTACTTTTGACTTTCAGCAATGCATATTCGCTTTTGTTATGCCGTGCATATGTATCTGAACTGAAATGCGGCGGTAGGTCGTAAAATGATTTAATGACATATTTCTTGGAATAGATTCATAATGAACAATGACCTTAAAATTCAAAGGAAATATAAGCTTATGCTTACGAATGGTGAAAGGAACTAGTAAAACTACAGTTTTACTAGTTCCGCACCTTAAAAAGATGGAATTGCAAAGAAAAATCTGACAAATTTTTATAAAATATTTGCACATAATGTCTCTCAATTTACTTTTTCAAGCTAGCAATTTACTGCTTATCTTTCACCTACTTATCAAAAATTGTTTGGCTGTTGATGTCATGTATAGGAAAGACGTGTGTGATGACGCCAAATTTTATTCACCTTATGTGAGACTTTTAAAAACTCGGCAGCCGCACCACGAGCACAGTCCCATTCTAAAATTACTGAAGCCTGGCTATATAGATGTGAGTAGATACACTGGTATACTATGCGTTAATGGTCCGTAAGTGCAACTCTTTATTACTTTTTATTACCATAATAATTTCCTGATGATTTCATATTCATATTCATGAAAATGAGGTGGACATGACATGACTTGTGCAATGTAATATAATACATAGTTTGTTTCAATGTTTTAAACAGTGCAATTATATACACGGACATAAATCACGACCCAAAATGTACAAATGACACCTCAACCTGGATGCCTTCTTTTGGCGAGCCTCAGATGTTTAGTCACGACTGCTTCTCCTTTAATCGCTTACCAAGAGATGAGTACAAGCGGATTGGTCAGCTAGAGATGAAGAAGGATTCTAGAGTCTTTGGAAACAAAGTATTTGGGGTTTATTTACTTGGAAAGAGTCCAGACTATAGGCTTCCCAACTTTATGTTTTTTCCACACCCTGATTTTGGCTATAAACCCAATTCCTCTTGGTGTGTTCATGATGGTGCATCCCTTGCATTTGTGACCAATGGTTTGGATACTAGTACCCATTGTTATAAAGTCAAGCGCTATAATATGGATGGGGTTTTAACTGTACAATATCCTGGCAATCCAATATTTTGCTCAAGAGAAGATCAAGATGTTGATTTTGATTCCCCTTGGCATAAAGAAGGTTCACTAAATGCTGAAGATATTCATTGGGAAAGTTGTGGGGAGAGCAGTGATCTAATGCCGCCAGCAGGCATAAAGGATTTCGACCTGGAACCGGAACAATTGCCAGATTTTAGGATAATTGATCCCAGGCTTTTGACTAATCAGGGAAGTCATGCGGTTATGTATAAAGCGAAAAGAAATAAGTATGGAGAAGTCATTGATGTTCCTATTTTTACTAAACCAAATCCACCTGGCTCACTATTCCCTGGTGAGCCCGGTTGGAAAGACCCTTCGCTGATGATTCATCTTCATAAACCTGGAGCAGAGAATAATAATCATATGGGTACTTTGCTCAAGATTCCAGTCCAGTTCTTTTATGTATTTGAAAGTTAATTTTAGATTGCTAAAAATAAATGGTCTTTTTTGTTACTTTTAAAGATCTGGATGAAACAACGACAATGGAGCCGTATCAAAAATTCAATGTTGAACTCGCACCATTGGATTGCGAAGAAATTCCTAAAACATCGGGTATTAATTAAAACTATATCTGTTGTTGTCCAGAAACTTGTAATTGTGACATGAGCATAAACATTATAATCTTGAACTTTATATAGATACCTGTAACGATGCTACAACCACGAATGAATGCGATTTATTGTCTCAAGCCTTATCCCTTGAAGAAATAGACTGGACTCAGGATAAGCTGAAGGAGGGCAGTTGGAGACTACCCATTATGAATATAATCACTAGCATTTATGAAAAGGTGTGCCCACAGGTTACAAAATATTTAGCACCTGCACTCTCAAGGATTTTCCAGTACTTTCTAACCCAAGCTGTTCAAGCGGATCCTGCTCTGGAGACAAAGTTCAAAGAGCCAAAGAAGCGTGAATGGACAGAAATGATTTTGGATTTGGAGAGATGTGATAGCAATGCCCAAATGATGAAATTCTTTCGAAAGAAGGATCATGCAGCTGTAAAACTTAAGAAAAGACTTGAAGGTAGGTTGGTAAAGTTAGAAAGGCGTATGTTATCCAGAATTACTGTGGCTGTTGCAAATTCAGACGATTCTTCTACAATTTCCTTGGCTGATGACCATAATCATACTAGCGATTTATCCGAACTTGAAAAGGTACTAAATTAAGCATGTGAGCCAAGCTGTAGATTATCTACTTCTATCAACGCGTTACAATGCTAAAAATGATAAATTATTATTATTATTCAGACTCAGAACCAGCTTAACGAATTTACTTTCAAGTTTCCTTACAAAATATTAATTGGGAGTGCAGAAAGGCCAGGATATAATGATGCAAGACGAGTGTACCAATACCGAGAAGCTGCAGAAATAGATCATGAGCTGGATTGGGCTCTGGATGCGTACTGGAAAATTATCTCTACCATTTTCGGATATTGCAACATTCACTACTCTAGCAGAAGTGCTGAAACTTTTATGAGACTGTATGACAGTTTTACAACCGATTTCTTGGAATATATTTTGAACGAGTGGTAATAAGCAATAGAAACGAACTGTATCAACAATAATAATTAAACATGTTGATGATTCACTTTACCCCAATTTTTTTATCTTAAGGATCAAGGGTGACAACATGCGCGTTTATGAGCAAATATTTGGAGAATTCATTCATGGATCTGGAACTTTATGGATAGATGCTTGCCATGATGGAGCGTATCAATGGTCAGGGACATTGGATCTTAGACCATTGAGACCAATTCCTTTGAATCAAGGAGATGTCGTCGCGCCTCCTCCTGCAACTGCTGGTGGTGCTACTCCTCCTGTTGTTACAGGCCCCACAAACTTTTTCGTTGATAATCCAGCCTTTCTGAAGAGTTCAGATTCTGATTATGATGACTATCATACGCTGGAATTATCTGAATCTGTGGAGTCTAGAGAAAACTCTTCACCAACTGGCAGCAACGTAGATAATACTTCAGCAACCGGACATTTAGATGACAACAACGGTCATTCACCACCAGATTCGTCATCGGAGTTACATAATGACCACACTAACTCTAACGCTATTCTTAAGTAGCTTCTTTAAGGACAATTCCACGTGAAGAGTTTAAAGAAAGTAAATAAAAAAAATATTGGTAAAATTGTTGCGGTTTTATTCACGATTTATTTAACACGTAACGACTCTATTCACATCCAGTTTATAGATAGTATATATTTATAACAACTAGTAAGTTGTAGTTTCAATATTATTTATAAATTCACTTTCTTCACCTTTTGAAACATTAACAAAAAAAATCGTAGAATTCATATTAACATGGCATGTTATTTTACATAAAAGGAAGGTATAGTTTTTCACCGTGCACATATGTACGTGTATTTGATAAATTATTCTCACTTAACTTAATTCAAATTCGTAAAGCATTAAGAATAAGAATTATTATTTTTACATTTAGTCACATTTATATATTTTTTTTGTAATACTCATATTACTGCTATATGTACTCAACAATATCCCAATTTACAATCGATTTAGCCGTCGTCACTCTTCCCAGAAATAATGTCAATGAGGAATGGTCCCTTGACGTTAGTTTGGTTTTTTTATATCACAGGTTACCAATAATAAATTTCTCTTTGATAAGGTACTCTTTTTTCCAGCAAAATTGCCACCCAATACAATCGAATAGTTATAATATGCAACATTGCATTACGCAGTGTGTATTACGTTACACGAGCCACAAAAATGATAGTGGAGGCAGGTGGACTATTGTAAATGTCAAACATTTACAATACTCAGCATCGAAAGGCAAATTCACTGCTAAATAGGGCTTTGTTCATTATCAGTAACGCTGCGTATTTCATTCGCTGTCGTCGCTGCTGTTGACATGTTTGGCAAAAATCGATTTGGGAAACTTACATTTGAAATGTACAAAAGCGAGTTAGGAACCGCACAAGGGATAGTTTTTACACTAGCCAGTTACATAAAGTGAAAAATAACGTTATCTACTAAAAACATCATCAGTTTGAAATAACACAGAACATTGATCGCGCATGCATAATACAACACTTTTTTTCATACGTCTACAAGGATACTATTATTTCAGACAGAGGTACAATATTTCTTCGGACATGCTGCTGCGTCATTATGTAGCATAGGAAATATATTGGTGGTGGAAACGGCTTACCTATGCCTTTCGGCCACAGCTATGGAATAGATTACATTATACAGACTGCCGTCTTAACATACTACATTTGCTAAATACAAGGTACGTTTTCTGTCTGCTTAGTGCTTATAATAATAAGGAGAATTGCTCAAACGGTAGCACTCATATTATTATAATAGAATGCTGCTTTACATTATATTTTAACTACACCAAACATTTTATTAGTCACAAATCAACACCTCAATTCCGGCGATTCCTATATTCTGCCAAGCAAGCACAATGCAAAATTTGGACTGTGATCTGTTCATCGAATCCTAAAATTTAGATGTTCCGTATTTTTGTAAAACATTTAAGTAATAATTCTTTACACCTTGTTGCTGATTTTTTTAAGATATCAAGTACCAAGTTTTGGTAATGTTAAAACTTATAACAGTCATATAACTGTATTAAATAATGTATACTTAATAGTACGCACAAGAAAAGCTACAGTACTGCGTGGGAATACAGAAAGCAGCAAAATTTAATCTCTGCCAAACAGACGCAAAATGTACAAAAATATCATGATGATGTCCATGTAAATATTTAGGGCAGCAAAGACGTATTCCTCGGGAGAGATGGAATACTTGTGATTTCCTCCAATCATCAACTGAGTGTCGTAGATTAAGTAGACAGAGAAAAGAAGAGCTCCTGTTAATTTTAAAATTAATAAAAATAATAAAGATTCATGATTAAACTATTATTACACAATTAATTACACAACCCAATAACGATAACAAAAAAATAATATTAAAATAATATATGGTTACCCAAACAAGCGTAAATCTTTTTGGCAATTGGGATGTTGGGGAGGAAAATCATGATTATGCCAAAGATGAACATGACTATGACGCAGCAGAACAGTATTCCTCCAAGAACTGTAAAGTCGATCTTGGTTTGGAAAGCGAATACTGTGAGACCAACTGTAATCGCTGTCGTGATGACTGCAGCTAGAACGACAGCTTGTGGTCTAAAATAAAATGGAAACAGAATCAGGTTTATTTAGTGTCAGAACATTTAACACGCAAGAAAAGGTCAGCAATGCCTAAATGTGTCTTACTCGTATAGGGATGAAATGACTCCAATGACAAATCCATAAGTCAGTGTGAAGAGACCAAGAAGAATGACATTGTGAGGAGACTTTCTTCGAACGCCCTCACAGCAACCAATCACCAACAACAATACAATAGCAGCAATGTAAGAGATAAGGGCCAGCGCAGTTGATCTTTGGACAAAAGATTTCACTCCCTGATGCAATGAGAAAAGCGCTATGATACTCGCAGTCAGCAACAGTTGTACGCTGAGGATAGCATATACCTTCCTAATACCGATAAGATCCGATACGCAAAAACAATTAGAAATCAGTTTCCTCATCATGTTGATAAAAATAATTCTTTATATATAATCCTCATTCCGTAACTTTCTTACCTAATAAACGCCCTGCGAATAGTTTTCTCAGAAAAGTCAAATCCATTGATGTCGCCATATGAGCTCCCACTTTCATTGGAGTACTTTGGTATATCATCCGCCGCAGTATTTACATTGACTGGTCCAGTAGGCATGTGGAATCCCATTGGGGGAGCAGGTCCCATCAAACCAACACCTTGTCCTGGTGCTCCACCAAACCCAGCAAAATCCGGAGGTGGCATCCCATATCCGGGGTTCACAACTCCAGCTCCAGGGTACCCTGGAGCAGGTTGACCACTTCCTGGGTATCCAACAGCACCACCAGGATAAGGAGGAGCCTGACCAGGCATCTGAGTTGGATATGGTGGGGCACCACCATACGGGTACTGCTTATTGTCCGTCATCGTTAACTAATGAATCAAAAAAAATAATAAACCCAATCAGTTACCTCGCAATAACACTTTATCCTAAATTAACTTTCGATTTTAAACCTAGAACAATAAAACCCTACACAAAAATTAAACCGAAAATCCAACAACACCAACCACCACGAAAAAGGAAAGACAAACAAAATATAAAAAAAATCAAACTCTGACGTCACAAATATTAGTGCCTAGCTCTCGCTCGACAATGCAGTGACAACAAGGAAATTGATTCAAAGTTAACTTCAAAATAACTTACGTTGTAACGGCAAAGGTTCCTTTATTCCTGAAAGTGTAAACTGAGAATTTTGTTGATTTAAATCAACAAAAAATGAAATTCAGTTTCAGCTAGATAACAGAATACAGATGAGAAGAGGAGTAGTAAGTAGGAGCGATCCACAAAAACCTTCTTAAAAAGTCACAAACACATAAAACGTTGACGACACGCAATTGAGATATATGAAATGAAGGGAAAGCGAATATACAGAATATTATAAAGACGATGAGTAAGAGCTTGTATTTGTACAGCAGGATGTATACCAACACCAACTACCAACTTTATTATGTGTATCTGCTAAGGATATTTCTTCAGGTCACGTAACACAAATATATTTCATACACTAAAACTTTTATTCTCCATAAAGTACTATACTCTCTTACTCTTCTGAAATGAAATGAAATGTATGGTTCTGGTTCTGTATTGAATATGTATGGTGTGATGTGACGTGAAGAAGGATGAAGGAGTATAAAGTAAAGATATACCTTACCTCCTCGAGTAGTGTTCATAAAAGCTGTAATATATAATTCCGAGATATACCTTACCTTGTGCTTGTGAGTATTTCGACAAGCTCTATGTTGAATGCATAAATGCGCTGCGCATGTAAGTATATAGTATATATATATTACGAGGATATCATACGCATTACCATTCCTAGTGTAGGATACATATATATATATATACCTTGAGGTTGTTTGTTGAAGATATTGCATTGCGTCAATGCTTTGTGACCACCGCATGAACGTAGGGAATATATGTGTGATAAAATGTGATATCGCACTTACTTGTTCACCAAGAGACCATTCGTAATGCTCATATAATAATACTTAATGGATGATTTAGACTATGTACGTACTTGTCTTAATTTACTTGATGCATAAAGTTGTATAAGAAACTTACGATTAGTTAACCTATAACTTTAAGAAAAATGTACTGGGTAATACTGGGTAAAAGGTTTTATCAACAATCCAAATACATTTTTCGTAACCTTGTACCGAGTATTGCATTGGTTTTTTGTTCTTATTAAATCTTCAGTAATGAAATGTCAGTTCAAATTTGAGCTACATATTAAAATTAAGTAAGATCATAAAAAAATTTATACAGCAGCAAGTAGCAAGAGTATGAGCAGGAGGATGGGAAACTGTCATATTTCAATCTCCACATATATTATGCTTACACATCAGAACCAAATCTTTCAGATTCCATTTCATATGACGTAGGTGATAGGGGAGGAAATGAGATGACTATGACTCATGCTTGCGACGAAACGTTTTGACAACCAAGAAGTTCAAACCATTGCCCTCCACAGGTTCTTTGGTCTTTATAACTAACTGCTGTCTAACATTTTCAAACAAGAGGTGGTACCGAGAAGATTTAACTCCTTCTGATCAAGAGTAAATCTCAGTTCCTGACACTTACAATACTTTTATTCTAATGAATTTACGAATGAATTCTTGCTTCATGATGTTTCCTATTCTGATCTCATCTTTTGTTTCGAACATCTTTATTCTGGACATGAAAAACTACCATGAATAACTGTAAAACCAAAGAAATTCGGTAGATAAAAGGTAATAACCTATTGGGGTAATATAAGACGTTGCCCACTTTGCCATGTATATTTTATTTAGAAGCTTAAAATAGCAAATATTCTACTGCTATTCGATAGTCAAACTATCGGCGAAAGTCATTTTTCACAACTTCCATCCAACCAATACAGATGCATGTTTAATGTACATGTGTTTAAATAATAATTTTCGACAAAAATCAATACACGTTCAAGGTTTAAACATACATTGAGCTACATATTAAAATTAAGTAAGATCATAAAAAAATTTATACAGCAGCAAGTAGCAAGAGTATGAGCAGGAGGATGGGAAACTGTCATATTTCAATCTCCACATATATTATGCTTACACATCAGAACCAAATCTTTCAGATTCCATTTCATATGACGTAGGTGATAGGGGAGGAAATGAGATGACTATGACTCATGCTTGCGACGAAACGTTTTGACAACCAAGAAGTTCAAACCATTGCCCTCCACAGGTTCTTTGGTCTTTATAACTAACTGCTGTCTAACATTTTCAAACAAGAGGTGGTACCGAGAAGATTTAACTCCTTCTGATCAAGAGTAAATCTCAGTTCCTGACACTTACAATACTTTTATTCTAATGAATTTACGAATGAATTCTTGCTTCATGATGTTTCCTATTCTGATCTCATCTTTTGTTTCGAACATCTTTATTCTGGACATGAAAAACTACCATGAATAACTGTAAAACCAAAGAAATTCGGTAGATAAAAGGTAATAACCTATTGGGGTAATATAAGACGTTGCCCACTTTGCCATGTATATTTTATTTAGAAGCTTAAAATAGCAAATATTCTACTGCTATTCGATAGTCAAACTATCGGCGAAAGTCATTTTTCACAACTTCCATCCAACCAATACAGATGCATGTTTAATGTACATGTGTTTAAATAATAATTTTCGACAAAAATCAATACACGTTCAAGGTTTAAACATACATTGAGCTACATATTAAAATTAAGTAAGATCATAAAAAAATTTATACAGCAGCAAGTAGCAAGAGTATGAGCAGGAGGATGGGAAACTGTCATATTTCAATCTCCACATATATTATGCTTACACATCAGAACCAAATCTTTCAGATTCCATTTCATATGACGTAGGTGATAGGGGAGGAAATGAGATGACTATGACTCATGCTTGCGACGAAACGTTTTGACAACCAAGAAGTTCAAACCATTGCCCTCCACAGGTTCTTTGGTCTTTATAACTAACTGCTGTCTAACATTTTCAAACAAGAGGTGGTACCGAGAAGATTTAACTCCTTCTGATCAAGAGTAAATCTCAGTTCCTGACACTTACAATACTTTTATTCTAATGAATTTACGAATGAATTCTTGCTTCATGATGTTTCCTATTCTGATCTCATCTTTTGTTTCGAACATCTTTATTCTGGACATGAAAAACTACCATGAATAACTGTAAAACCAAAGAAATTCGGTAGATAAAAGGTAATAACCTATTGGGGTAATATAAGACGTTGCCCACTTTGCCATGTATATTTTATTTAGAAGCTTAAAATAGCAAATATTCTACTGCTATTCGATAGTCAAACTATCGGCGAAAGTCATTTTTCACAACTTCCATCCAACCAATACAGATGCATGTTTAATGTACATGTGTTTAAATAATAATTTTCGACAAAAATCAATACACGTTCAAGGTTTAAACATACATTGATTGAATTATTTGACATTTCACAAGGTGAATGGGTGAATAAATATACAAATACACTATACAGCTCAGTAAAAGCGACTGAAGGATAGGTAAAAATTGATTCAAAATTCTCTACACAATTTTTCGCATATTTTGTACTTTCAGCCGCAGAGTTTCTCTTTGTTTTGTTATGTATGCCCATATTGCCCATCCGATTCACGATATTAACAAAAGCATGCGTTTATGAATGAAATGAGATGAACAAATATGAGCCACGGTCGACTTGATGTACATGAAAGAGATGAACACATGCACAAGCAACCAAAACAGCTTATCCTTTGCACATAACAGCTGAACACCAGGACGTTTTATTTGTTTACTGTTTGTCTTCCTACGGTGCAATCTTTGATGTTCTTTTTATTAACATTTTCAAACACTTAATTTTCTCCAATTAATTAAAGGTGGTTTTGGTCAATTATGAGTAGCATCAGCATCTTTAGTTCAAAGACTATTTCCATCAAGAAGGAAATCAAGACTGAGCCACCATCATATTTCTATTGCCTTCTCCACAATATTCCACCCACGTTTCATACTTCCGACCTGAGAAATTTCTTTGCTGAGTTTATCCAAGCTGAAAAATTTGATTTGTTTCACTTTCGACATCGTCCTCAAACTGTTAACATTGTTGATAAAAATGGGGAGGGAGGACAAGGAGGACAAATTAATAAAAATGCTGATGAAAGTGCACAGAATACCACACTAAAAAAGTTTTGTTGTGTTATTCGATTCGATGAAGATGTGTCCAGGAATCAGTTTGTGAAGCATTATCACATGAAGTTTTGGATGGATAAGGAAGGGAATGATTTGCCGACGAGGTGTATTGTATCTAAAGTTAATTTGAGGGGGGAAGACCTAAAGAAATTTTCCACTAAAGAGCTACATCCTCCAAAGTTCATGCCCAGGTTTGTATTAATTCATATACTTTCTCTTTTGATCCTTCTTATTTGATATCTTGAAATTAAAGTTTTTGATGTATTTGTTCCTTTAGGGGAAATGTTGGGACACCTAATAGTCATTTTCTTGGCCTCATTCGAGAATGTCGACTTCCACCTAGCTTAATCAAGAAACTTGGCTTGGAATTTCCAAGAGCAAGGGTTTACAAACGGTACAGTAAAGTTCCTCATGATTATGGTACCTACGTGGTGTCTGCCGTTGATGAGGGAGATGAAGAAGAGGAGGAAGTTAAAACAGGGAAAGGTCATAATTTAAATGATGTGTATCTTCCAAAAGTTAAGAAACGTTCATCGCAGGCACAAAATGGAGCACAAGCAGAGTCAGATAATGTATGTATTTAATTAAGTGATAACTTTTTATTCCATGTGAAACAACGCATTTTTAATGAGGGTTATTAATCTTTGATTTTTACAGGAAAGCAATGCGGATGATGACGATGATCGATGTGAAGAATGGGAACGCCATGAAGCTCTCCATAATCATGTAATTAATTATCTTGTACATTTTAAGTTTATTCTAGCTCCTACGTGTTGACGTATTCATTCATGTATAACTTCATTTTTATTATTATATTTTCTTTAGAGAACAACACACGGAGATGTCACTTCAGAATCGAAAGAACGTTTGTATGAGAGTGAAATTGAACTACAATGGGAGAAGGGTGGACCTGGTTTGGTTTGGTACACTGACGCCCAGTTTTGGGACCAACAAAGAGGCAACTTTGATGAGAAAAATACTGATGACTGGGATGTAGATATGGAAGGATACTATGAACCTGGTAAGTTTTTCAACTCGTTAGTATAATCTTTTAAACATATGAAATATTTCATTCCTGGTTAAACTAATGGATGTAATGGTTTTGATTTAAGGTGGGGGAGATAAAGATTTCCATGATTTGATGGACATTAGACGATCCCAGAGGATACAAAATGGATTGGAAACAATTTCAGTGATAAAGGCTGGTCCTTCTTCACAACCGTTTCGTCCCCAGAAAATTAAGATTGATTTTGGTAGCAATAAGACGGATGGTCGTATTGGGATGTTTGAAAAGCATACACGTGGGATAGGAAGGAAAGTTATGGAAAAGTCTGGATGGAAAGATGGGGATGGATTAGGTAGTACTATTAAGGGAATACCAGATGCTCTTGAAGGCGAAGGTCAAGGACCAGGAGACAAGCGAGGATTTGGATATTACGGAGAAAAATTAGATTTAGGGAATCCAACAAAACCTAAAAGAGCTTTTAAACATTATGATTTGGAAGCAGAAGATAGAATATCCATCGGGACAATATTTGACAAACCAGACGACTTGGATATTCCGGATCAACTGAAGAGAAGAAATGCTCCCACATTTATCAAGCGATATGAATTTTGTAGAGCATCCCCTGCTACACAGCCACCACCACCTGACAAAAAGGTTTAGAAAGTCGTTGGAAGTATTTATCTATTTTTATATACCAATGTTCTCCATACCAATTTTGATACTTGTTTAACTTAAAAAATTGAGGATTTTTGTAAAAACCGAAAAATACGAGTAAAGACGAGTAACCTCTGTTAAAAATTAAATTGTGATCGGCTGGTTTAATCAGTTGGGTTTAAAATTTAGTTTACAATACAAGTATGGCTGAATCTAAGCCTTCGTCGACGTCGCTGCATGTTGCGGGTAACTTTTCACTGGCATCCTTTTCTACTTTAATTCTACCATTCATCTCAACGTTTCATACAATTTATACAATTTTAGCACCAAAACTGGTAGAGGAGCACACAAAGATACAAATAACACAGGATGATCAAACGTTTCTAGTCAGAACTCTCCTAAATTTTGAAGCACCGCACTATTTTGCGAGTAATGTTTTATTATAAGTATTTCAAAAAGTTATTGCAATATGATATGATGGTTTTGGTCATTTTTTAATAATATACTTTATGTAGGATTTACTGTGTATGGTTGTCCTCCTGGACTAGAAATTTTAGATAAATATGAACATTTAGTCATTAACAGGAGGCTTCAGAACTTCCTTGGTGAGCTTGATCAGAAAGATATTCTGTGTATTGGAAAGTATTCAGAGTGGTCATATTCATAATGTGTATTATTAATCACCAATTGTAGACTTAGAGCCAGATAAGCGTCTGTTAGCCTACGCTCAATTTGATATAAAGAACTCTCGTGGAATGCAGCTTTACATTGCTGTTGAGAAAGTTAAGAGGCATGCTTTGAGATGGGTACGTGACGCGAGAATGTTCGAAGTTTCGTTTTTTGACTTTCACTGCCGGAAAGTATTCACAGTAAGAAGAAGATGTGGTTGCAGGTATTGCTTTGCTCAGTATTGCTGTCTGGTGTGCACTTATGGATTTAAAGGATGTGGAAATGTAAATAATAATTATTATTTTTAAGATTCCACACTTTTATTCCTCTTGCAACTATTTGTAGAGATGTCTTTCATAAATTGAAGTTTTGTCACTGTATAAATAGGTTGCAGATGTTCGTTTAGACTGCGATGGCACAAAGTTGGGAACGATTAGGCAAAAGTTGTCCTTTTCATCCACACTTCTTCACATTTATGGCAAAAAGGGAAAGTGCATTATGATTATAGATGGAGTTGTTGCGGACGGTATTTATGATTTTTAACAAGTCTCTATATCCAACCAGCGTGTGAGAATAAAGAGAAATACATTGTCATTGTGCGTCTCTACTTTCTCCACAGGTGTATTGGACGTGTTTTACCCAGGAGAAGAAGAGCCAATAGCAATGATTGAGACATTACTAAATCACACGGAAACCTTTGATTTTTACAAGGTGGCTGTACCACGTTGTTCATCTCCTTTTGGAATAACTTTTTTCAAAGCTTTCATTCCACCAGAGGAAAAAGCAATGTTACTTTCAGCAGTCATTTTACTGGTCTTTGAAATATTATTTTATGCTGTACTCTTATGGGTTTCTTATCGTCATCGTATGCTACTATTATCGTAATATTATGTAATACAATGTAGGAGTACATAACATTGAAACCAAACAGCGACTACCCTCACATTGCTGAAGTAATCCCAGACGACTTTCAAGATTTTGCGTTGCCATATACAAAGATACATCGAGACGGGAGTCGAGAGTTGCACATACTAATCGAGCGAAAAAGGAAAAAGCCCAGAAGGAAATCTTGGATCAAAGGAAGATATGGATGTTGTATATGGTGTGGTCAGTTAGTTTGTCTTTGTTGTTATCTTGCTATAAAAAGAAATGCGTTGAGATTTTGTGGACTATTTCTAATAATTTTATGGCTAATATGGATAATGGTGAAAATCATTAACGGATTCATTCACCTTTTATCCTAGTGAAAAGTTTTTTTGTTGGAATAAAATATAATACATTATTATACATTCTGTTCAGTCAATTATTATATTTCATAAAAGAACGAAAAATATTTTTTATTTTGCACTTGTAATTTATAATAGTTATGTATGGTTCTAAATGTCACAATTCTGATTCTATAATCAGTAGTTTATGGACTGCTTGTTGTTGAAGTTTCTTCTGTCGTAGAACTAGGTGCAGCAGTGGTCGATGAACCAGTTTTTGGGAAAGGGCATTTTATAATATCAGGGATACTTTGTAAGGTTGTTGGCATGCAGAAACAGATACATGTGGGGCGAAGAGTTCCTAGATGAAGACAGGTATGACCCGTGTAAAGCTTTCCAGAAGTCAAAGAAAAGACTGGGGGTGGACAGACGCAGCTTGGATCGAGAGTGCATACGCTTGGGAAATTGAGAAGCTCATAAACCTGAAAATAGTAACATTGTCAATTTTCACAATACATTCTTTACAATCTTAACGAAATAGTTTTATAAATCGATGCATAATTGCGTTTATTCTTAAACTGACATTTCTTTGGGGGCAATTAGTGCATAGACAATGTTGGCCATTTGTAGTGTTTACGCACTGCCCACCTCCAGCATACCCACAGAGATCCGTACACGCTACATCCGTGCATCCAACTCCGATTGCAGAAACCTGCTACAATTTTAAACATAATTAAAATGTTCATGAACAGAAACTATTTCGTCGTACCAAAACAAAAATGAACCATATTTTTGTAGCTTACATAGACTTGTTGCAACACCAAGAAAACTAGGAAGAATTGGCATGTAACTTTCATCAACTTATCCATTTTTAAAAAGTTTTTTTTTGCAACGAACTTAAAATATGAAGAATTGGCAGTAATAAGTAAAATGAAAGACACAATTAAATTATATGAAATGGGATATATCGTTTAAAGGAATTATAGGAACTGTTTTATGTAATGCGACCTGCCACATCAAAGGTTGGTTGCAGAGTGTTTTATAGGTTTAGCAAAGCTTTTACAATAATCATAATGCATTTTAAGATTAGTAAGTTTTTTGCTGGACACATTTAATTCTTATCATGATGATATTATGACGTAATAAGAAGATTTTGTATATATTCATCCATAAAAATAATTTAATTATTAGCAAACTATATGCGCAATCACCCATCATGAAGACGTAAAGTCAACTAAATAATAACCTCTGAATGTCAAGTTCAAGGGTAATATAGGTTTAGTATAAATTTCCTCATGATAACTACAAAGAAACTAATTGAGCGTGTATATAATGTGTATGAAAACTCTTGAAAACAACATTTGACATTAGAATTCCAGCTTGTGATTTAATGAGGCATTTACTGTCGCAATCACGTTGGCAGAGGCAGAGCCATCTCATAACATTCATTTACAGGTGTCATTTTTTTTAATTACTAGAACCAGAGTCATGATCAAGCTATAAGCTTTCATATATTATATGCATTTCTTATATAAAACATAAAATGAGATGGTATGATATAAATCATGAATATACAGGCATACAGGACTCCACTCTTGAACTTGGGTTGCAGGTTGCATGCGATAAAACACTAGTATATAACATTTATGCTACTTCCATACTTTAATATACCGAATACAAACTTTAGTCCCATATATATTCCCAAATTCAATACATATACACGACTGTGACATGATAAGCAAAGAGCTATTTTAAGCTACGTCTAAAACCTTATGTGAAACTCTTCAGAGCTCCAAATCACTGACTACTGAAAGTTGGTTTGTGTTGTATTTAGTAGCATAGATGTATACATACATGATTTGCCAAGCAAAACATGAGGCTATACAGTATTTCACATTTGAGACTACTTCCAATTATATGTAAATAACTTGTGACTTGATCGGATACAAGATTCAATGCCAGAAAAGTCAAAAGTAGTCAATTCGTTTGGATCTGTCAGCTGAAACTTTGGAGCAGGAGTAGTTAGCATTTGTTGTAAATTAGTCCATAATATTCAAAAATGCCGTTAGCTGTAACCTCAGGTAAGATTCACTTTTTGGTTATTGCTAGACAAGTTTTTTTGTCCATGCAATTAATATGTTTCCGGGAGCCTAATTTCTATATCTTCTGTGAACCTTTTTAGTGACAGGCCCTGTCAACGTTGACAATTTGGGGGCCATCCTTACTCATGAGCACTTGCATATGCAATTTGACTGCGCATTACAAATGCCACCTAAAGGATTGAAATATCCACATGAGCCTAAGGAAACATTTACCCTTCCGAATCTGGGAATAGTGCGACAATATCCGTATGACTTACTCATCTCTAACATAATGCTAACAAAAGCTAATAATGATATTGAGTAATGAAGCACTACTAGCTTATTCTGTTGGTTATTTTATGTAGGTACAGCTCAAAATACAATACAAAGCTTGATGATGCCGACACGCGAGCAATAATGCTAGATGAAGTTTTAAGATATAAAGCTGCCGGTGGTGGAACAATCGTGGAAAATACTAATGAAGGAATAGGACGAAATTTAGGTGTAATGAAGCAACTCAGTTTAGATTCAGGAGTGACAATCATTGCTGGAGCTGGTATATTCAATAACGTAGTATATTATTGGCTTTTTGGAATATCAGCATCGACTTGACCTTGAATGAATTTCTTAGGATTCTACATTGCTTGTGCCCAAGCACATTCCGTTTTATGCTACTCTGTTGAAACAATGCATGATATCATGCTGAAAGAGCTGGTTGAAGGCAACCAAGATGGTATCAAGTGTGGAATAGTTGGAGAAATTGGGTCTTCGTGGCCAATTGAAGGTATTTTGAAGTGTTGGTTAAATCAAACAAAATAAAAATAGAAGAGTTACAAAATTTCCTCTTGATTTTAACACAGATTTTGAGAAGCGTGCCATTCAAGCCACTGCCTGCATTCAGCAGGAAACGAACAAACCGGTTACTTTCCATCCTGGTAGAAATCCAGAGGCTCCGTTTGAAATTATGAGAATATTTACCGAAGCTGGTGGTAATCCCAAGGATGTGGTGATGTCGCATCTCGACAGTAAGTAGCCGAGTAATGCATAAAATATACTACTTTGATGAATATGACAAGCAATATATGCAATATTTCTTGTCAGGAACGATTTTTGATGAAGAGCAGCTTCTAGAGTTTGCAAAACTGAAAACATTCACACAATACGATTTATTTGGAACTGAAGTTTCTTATTATCAACTACAAGAGTCCATAGACTTTATCTCTGATGCTCAACGTATTTACAAACTAAAACTTTTGAAGGACAACGGGCATCTTGATCAGATTACAGTATCACACGATATCCATACAAAACATAGACTGGTAACTTGTGTATTTTTAAATTTCTAATCTTCAGTATATGCATATGCATTCAGGTTTCTATAATAGATTTTTTTTGTAATAGGCGAATTTCGGTGGACATGGATTTGCCCATTTTTTGCAAAACATTGTTCCAAAAATGAAAGTTCGTGGATTCACACAAGATGAAATTAATGCTATTACATCAGAGAATCCTAAACGATGGCTGTCACAAGGAGCAGAGAAAATTTAAAGATAGGGATAATCAAGATAAAAAGATTATGCAATGTTCTGTAATTGTAAACGGGTTCTAGTTTTAAATCAATAAAATGTTTTACTACTCATATGGTTCTAATACTATACTATCGCAATAAGAAATTCACTTCTTTTTGGTGTGACAAAGTATACAATATTCAAATCGATCCGTTTTGGAAAGTTCCACATGACGGGAGCAAGTTTCACATGTCCACATCTCCCCATTTTTGATAGGGCATGCGGAGAAGATGCACATTGTAAATTGATGGTTACAGCATGGGCAAACTGAATAAATGTCTGGGATATACTTTTCACAGCTATTGTCAGATAAAATTAAAATGCATAATTAAGTAGTTTTTAGTCAAGCCACAGTAATAATTATTTATGGTTTTAAGAAAACTGTGCGTTTTTACCCAGGACATGGAATTCTAGTTACCCCATGATCTTTTGGGCAATTGTCCTTGAAAAGCTTGAAGGAAATTGATGAAAAGGATTCGTCTTCCGCTTCCAGTTTTAAAAGGGCGTTGGAAGCAACGTTGTAATAATGATTATTGATGGCAGTAAGAGCTACAAGAGTGTTAATTCTTTGAGAGCCCACAATATCTTCGAAATTCCTTTCAAATTCAATTTATAGTTTCATATGAAATGTGTTGCTTTTTTACTTAAAGGTAATAATTCCAAATCTAGTGTTAGTTACCTTAAATGCATTGCAGCTTTAAATGCCCTTCCCATCATTCCTCTATGTAGAAAATTTTGAGTCAAATTTAAAAAGTGGCTGGCCTCTGCTCCCCTCCAAGGATCACTCCAGCACCATTCGTTGTGCCCTGTCATAATTCTCAATTGATCTTCAGGTATTAAAAACTCTAAATCTAGTTCATCACAGGCATTGATACAGCAGGTAATGCTTTCCCTTTTTATTCGGCTTTTCTGCTTTGAGAGCATTTTTGCTGCAAGGGCAAAAACCTTTTTGACTTCCAATGTGTTAGCAAACTCACTTTGAAGCATCCAAAGAGCTTTCTGTTTATGAACGTATAGGGTTTAAATGCAAAATCAGAATAAGAATTCATTCGGAAAGAAAGTAACTAATAATAATTATTGGTTACCCAAACTAATAGTTTGCCAGCTGTCAGTATTTTGCCACATCGTTCCAAAATCTGAATTGCAGGGCTAAACTGTTCTGACGCAATAAGAGACCTGACATTTTTAACGAGAGAAGAGCCAATCAAAGGTAATTTATGCTCATAAGACAGTTTCATTGCCAGGTCCCAATGTTGGGTATCCATCGTCATTTTCATGGCAGTTGCTGGATTCCCATATGCTACATAGCATTGTGCCTATGAAAACGCAGGCTGTTAATACAGTCAGGCTAAATTTGCTGTCATTAAGCTCTAGAAGTACTTACAGCTCCTTCAATCAACCCAACTGATGCCAAAAAGTCTCCAATTTTTGACAACTCGGGATCACCCAAAGGTAGCTTTTCAGATAATGCGATGAGCTTATCATAATCTTCCAACATGATGCAGGACATGATAAGACCTTCCACGTATCCCAGCTTGTTTGCTACTTCCATTCCTGCTTCCCAATCTTGTATTTCGACGCATGAATCATATTGATTTTCCAACGCTTTGTCCGTAACGTCTTCTGAAGAATAACCGCTTAAAAAGTTTACTCTTTCCCAGTCACCCAAATCCTTCCACATTTTGATAGCCAAATCTCTAAGTAAAAATCAGCCATAAAAATTTCCTTTTTAGATTTTGTTTAAACATTTATTGCTAAAGTTTTTTAAACTCGAACATTTACTTTCGTTCTATTCGCAAGAAATAATGCTGAGCTTGGTCATACTCATCCAAATAGCAATGAACTTGGGCTCTTTGAAGATCTGGTCCTTGAATTTCCTTAAGTTTCGCCATGAATTGGATTGCTGCAAAATTTTTATCTTCATGGTAAAGACTCTCTGCCAACTCATATTCTCCTTGCCTTAATGCTTCATCCGCGACAAGTTTTCTTAGTGTAGTGTGACAAAAGGGCGTTTTAAGTAGGTTTACAATTTCCTCTATCGGCTCGTCATTTTCTAATAGCTCGTTAATTCGAGAATATGTTGCAGTATACAACTTCAGTATCATTTTTGTATTAGGGTGATCAGGATCTTCAACAATTTTGTCCATGTTGAGGAGGCTAATCAATTGGTTCTAAAATACATACATTTTTTCATCATTTGATGCTTGACTTATGATTTGAAATACAAAACCCAAAACTCACTTCAAAGTGTGTCAGGAACGAACCGGATGGAATATTACAAATGGTCTCCATTATGTTACCATCTTGAAGAACGTGACTATTGAAATGAAATTGGTATGCAAGAAAAATTAAAATGTCATGTCATATTTAATGACAAAGGGATGCTAATGAAAGTTGAGTTTTTTATACATATTATGTCCCTCAATAACGCAAATTTGTCGGGATATATCCGTAGCCCACATCATTCCAGAAATGTTGGATACATTCTCACAAATGATAACTTCCAATTGCTGACCACTAACTTCTGGAAATACGCATTTGATTAGATTCCCATTCATTGTTAGCAAGGCCAGTTGAGATCCATCACAGTTGAAAAGGACTTTTTGGGAAATGTCTCCCTACAAATTTTAAAAACGTAGGTAAAATCCAATGCAATCGTTGACCGTCATATGGAAATTTACGGTTATATAAATCTATCTAGTTTACATCAAGATCCATGCGATATGTTTGTAAATAGCCTAATGTTGGCAACGCATAAAATTGAAGCTTTCCAGATTCCCTTGCAACACACAAACGATCTCCCAATGCATGCATACATCGTGTGCAATCCATTGCCGGCTTTGGAACAAAAAAATACATAATATTTTTTGCACTTCATACAATTTTCTGCAAAAGGGAAATTTCAATATAAATTCAATAATAGGTACCCGAAGTAAATGGTCATTCTTCTCTCCTGGTTTTGGTATTATCCCAGGAAAGTCATCAACGTGAACTTGACGCGTTGGCTTCAAAGTACTTGCTAACTTGTTACTTTTTCCGGCGCTGTTCAAGTTGTAATTCCAATTTAGTACAGCATTGGGTGCCAGGCAAATCACAGCTTTTTTCGTAAGTGTGATGGCATATGGCTCCATTGTTATGATGCAAAGGTCTATAATGACATGACGAATAAAATAAAATAATGAGTTTCTCCCGTCTTGGAATGAATTTCTTATATTTTTTTATCCCTTACGGTGCTTATGCACTCCTGTTTCTTCAAATACAAACACATGGTAAATGCCTTGAGTGTCCATGCATAACGCTGCAAAAGTAGTTTTGTAGCATTTTATGTCGATCACTTTCCCAGGTATATTTTCGGTGATGAACTGAATGTAGAAGAGTTATTTTATCAAAAGTACACAATTATTGTTCAAAATGATTAGAAAAGGTCTGAAATAGTTACCGTTTTCTCATTCCAAAAACTGATTCTTTGACTGATAAAATCCCTTGAGTAGGCATAACAGTGTACAGTCCCATTACTTGTGGCTTTATACGTAGGTTGCAAACCAGCAAAATAAACCTGCCTATCAGTTGCTATTGCTAAATGGAGGCTGTCATGATGCCATGAGACGCTCGAAATTGTATGTTCAGGTATTTTGAGAATTTGTAAAAGCTGTTTGGAAATTATAGTTTTTTAAAGTGAACATTCAAAAAAAGGGATATGAGAATTGATCTCTGCTAAAATGTAGGCAACATACTTTCCCTTCGTAGTTGAACATATTAATCTGCGGACTAGAGTACCCATCCTCTGTTGTTGTGACTCTCAATCCTCCCACAACTATATAGAGACCGTTGGGACTCCAGTCGGCGGATGTGGCCAGAATTTGGGTATGGATTCGTAAAGGAGCTGTCATAATAATTCATTTAAAGAATACTTAAATGGACATTACATCAAGTTGGGAGGTAATCTTGTGCGCACCTTTATCTCGAATGGAGCTATAAAATGACATGCAACTTTCTCTATAAACCACCGCAAAGTCAGGCGCATTATCTGCGATTATCCATGAAGATTTTGGTTTTAGTAGAACTGTCGTTAGTTCACTGGACTGACCACTCATTGCAACTGAACAATGCACTTTCTACATCAAAGAATAATTATGCCTTCATTCAAATTATTTTCTATCATGACCATCAAGCTCTAAAACCAGTTTGTTCACATTACCCCAACATCTCCGTTTTCATCAAAAGCGAATATATTTTGGTTAATCACAACCCACAGAATGGAATCATTGTACCAAACAACGAAATTAACTTGAGAATCGGGAAACTTTCGATCAAAAATCTGTGTCCCATCCAACAACCCCACAATGACTCCCCCTGTAATCCCCCCGTTCTCATCATAATCCTCATATCCAATTGCAATCTTTCCACCTTCTGGTGACACAACCATATCTCGTATCATCGACGTACTTCTATCATCTATTAACTCTTCTATCCAACAATGTTGTCGTTTATTGTATTGCCATCCAATTATCACTCCTACCAATGAAGATTTGAAGAGCCAATTCAAAAGAAATTCCTTCAAGCTAAATATAATATTTGCAAATTTTCTTTAATTTATTCAATCAAACCAATCTCGTCTGAAGTCACCAACTTCCCACTGACGCCATTCCAAGCTAAACATCTCAAATCAAAGGAGTGCCCAACCAGAGTTGCATTCATCAAAACTCTACATGAACTTCCCAACGGAGCACAATACAATTGACTTGGTTCCAGATTCTCATCCGACTTTAAATGAACCAGTGGCTTCTCATAATCTAACTCAAGGAGAATTAAATTCCCCTCTTCACAACCAATTGCGAGGAGACTTTTAGATGGACTGAATTTTAGGCACCGGACAGCTTGCAAGTTTGTTAGGTGCATCTGCAGAAATAGAAATATCCCTTCTGTTATAAAATTGCATAACCCATCTTTATTTCATAGATTTCATAAATTTCTTGGCGTCCTACTCTTTCTCCAAGAACAAGATAGCCACGTCGGAAATCTCGCCCAACTGATCGTATCAAGTATTCAGCCGCATCCGCCCATTCCATTGGACTTTTTTGTGCCATTGCCTGCTTTTCATCTTCCATTATGTCTGCCAACAAATTGCAAAGGTTTCCCTTGGGCAGTGAAGAGTCGTCAATCCAATTAGGAAGTCCAATTAAGGTGAGCCCATTGGCCACAAAATCAATTTCATCTGGTTTAGTGAGAGGTATCCCAAGGGGCTCTTCTGTATCATTTGGCTCGGCTTCGGGTGTGTGATGCCGACATCTTGGACAATCTCGCGGACTTACGATAGGCAACTCATGACCTGGAGGTGGTTTATGAAGTTTAGAACAGTGTTTAGCGACAGCATGACTGCTACTGTCTCCATCCCCACTTCCGCCATTGTCAATATCAAAATTGGAAGGGTTACGACCAACATGTTTCCTCAATTTTTGAGCAATGAAGTCTCCCGTGGCTGAAATCTGCTTCTTGACGTTATGCGGCATCTTTTTCAATTTATTTTTTAAAGAGGTGCCACTACTCTCTTTACTCAATCCGTTGCTGGAACTGCTGCTTTGGGTTAAGGATTTCGACCCATCACTCTTAGTTTTTACTGATTCACCTTCGGAAGAACTGAACGAAGTTAGACTTTTTGCTGCTGTTGGCAATCCAGGTAAGTTTGATGATCCTAATGCTGACCATTTAATGAAACCTTGACCAGTTTCGTTCTCGGTTGTTGAGCGCTGAAGCCCTTCACCCATATTTCCTGCTTGCTCATCATCCCCTGAAGTTCCTGAACTAACACAAGAGCTGTGGTCAATTTCTTCAAAAAACGGATTCAGTTCACTGATGGACCTAAGCCGCTTTTTCTTCCGTGCATCATCTTGAGAGGGTGATCGCAACTGTCGTGGGGAAGGTAGCAATGGTAGCTTTCCTTTTTTATGCATAAATGTTCTTTTCGGTTCCAGTGCATCATCGTTGAATGATTCATTAGAGCTCATTGTGGTATTCCTCTTCAGCTTTAACCACAGATTTGAAACCAAGTTAGAATTATTCTTCTTTGGCTTTAATAAACAAATTTCACATTCGCATTTTCGAACCATCAATCAAAGATTATTTTGCAAACTAATACAAAGACGACTTCATTCCTCCCCATTCATTTTTCTCGTGGATTGAAATACCAACGCGTGGCGTCATACGGGGTAACTATGGACTCTCCCAAATCTTTAGATTTTTCCTTTAAAACTCCAAACCAGAAGTTGCTTAAGAGCAGATTGAGAACACGGTCTTCTGCAACTTCTTTTGCATTTGAAAACGTTTCCTGTTCTGACCACCTCGAAGGATATTCTCTGTAGAGACAAGGAATCTTGCAAGTAATAAAGAAGGATGCCTCCAAAAAAGCCAGACTATCGGCAGACATTGAATGAGCGTAATCTTAAAGTGAGCTCGCTCCTCCAAATTGCCGACGCTCATGAAGACGAGCTGAAAGAATCTATGAAACAAAGCAGTAATTTCTTAGACAGTAAATTCACCACCGTCACAAAATACGATCCGATAATACCAGAAGAAAAAACAAAACACGGAGGAGGAGCTCCAGCACCTTCAGAATCCTCAACCTCAGCAGCTGCTAATGCCCGAAAATCTGCAGCTGGAACGGAGTTCAGTTTCAGTACTGTATTCGAAACCAAAGATGAAACGAAGCATAAGGCAGTGGCTAAAAAGGGTAAGGCCCATCCTAAAGCTACAAAATCCGACCCAAGTTCAACCACAGCTTATGCAACCGCCGCGTCATCATCAGCCATTACCACGGCCGCCTCATCCGCTTTGACGTTACCTGGATCAAGCCAAAAACCTAGTGCTACTTCCACTGACTTTTCTTTAGCTTCCACAACCAATACGAAAAGGTGAGAAAAGTACTCATTTGAAAGCAAACTAATCTACAGCGATAAGTTTATTAAAATGAAATTATTTTCTTCTGTAGCATAATAAAACGAAGTAGCAAAATTAGTAATATATTCCGAGATGGTGACACCAGTTTGAGCATTAGCCAGCAGTGTAAGCAATGTTGAATGTATGTAATTTGCAAAGAAATATCTTGGGAATTATTTTTGAAGTATTTTTTAACAAATGAAATACTTTTGTTACTTTCCTTCTCTCTATAAATAGCTTCTTCTGTTGCCGAGTCAGGGTTTCACCATGCTGTTGAAGCGTTGCTCACCCTTGAGAATTCCAGCATCATTTTCATGCAAAGACTTTTAGATTATGAGGAAATACAAGGTATATAGACTTCAAGGAACCTATCGTTTTTGAAAAGTAGAAAATGTTTAATTTGTATTCGTCTCATTTTTAGCTGCTGGCATACGATTTCACGAAGATACGGTGGATTTGGCATATCAAATTATAAATATTCAAGGAACCCTCGTGTTTCTGATGGAGCAACATAAAGTCAAATGCAGCGCATTTATAGTTTATACCAAAAGATTATTTGAAAATATTTTGTATGATGTGCATGGGACAGTCGTGCTCAAAATTAAAGGACCCTCTGTCATCATGTCGAGAATGGTTTCTGTAAGTAAGTACGCTGCATTCCTTCTATTTTAAAATATTTTTTAAGTGAAAGTTTTTCATAAAAGATTCATAACCCGAGTTATTATGGTGTTGCATATATTTATCTTTTTTCAAGAGAATGGAAGTTACTGATGATAAAAACAGGGTACTTGGCTATGTCAAGGAGTTTGGGAAGAGAGTTAATTACAGTGTTTACAATGCCAAAGGGGAACGTTTATTCCTTGTAGTTTCAAATGTTTTTATTCCGTCATCCTCCACAGTATTTTCGATAGTTTGTCAAGGTGTGCAAATCGGGGTGATTAAGTTTGGGTGGAAACATGAATACCATGATCTGCCATATATAGATTATGAAACTACGGGGGTAAGGCGAGAATAATGCTATGCTGACACTGACCGTTCATTTTCATAGCGTTTGTTGGAAGTTTATATTATAAAACTTTTCTATCATTTTCTATCAGGTTGAGTTTCCAGCAGATATGGATGAAAGGGAGAAAGCATTATTAGTTGGATGCATGATGCTCATAGTTAGTTACAAAATTAGATAATGAATTTATGATGTTTGTTGACAGGGTCAGATTGACTTTTAACCTAAGAATTTTTTCTATTTTAGGAATTCAGCTGGTATTCCCCTTTGACAAAGCTTAAACTCTCAATGTTTATAATGGGTATAATTTTGTTAACTTTCGGAGTACTCATCACCCTCTTCCCTATGTTTGTGGAGAAGGCCACTGAGAATAAGGAAACGGCATCTTTCTACAAGGTGACAAGTGGAAATTCCCGTTTTTAAATGTGTTCCTCAAAATATGTGTTTTTCTATACAATAGAATGTGACTTGGTTATCTTCGTGTTTTACTTGGAGTTAAATAATATTTTAAAATCTATACGATAAAAGCTATATTTTATTTGGCATCGCAAAAATTTGTTTTCAACAACTCCAGTCTAATTCTTATAAAAAAATTTGGATTGAAATTCAAGACCTTTCCCTAATGAGCATACGAATTATGTGAATTTAATGCAGTGGTGGTGGTCATACAGCTAGATTACCAATGGATTTACTACTTTTCCTGTCGCATTTCAAAGGGTTTTTGCATATCTTGATATTTTTTTTACTTGTCACTCCTGTTTCCTATACTTTATCACCAAGTGATTGAATACATATATTTTTCCAAAATGCCAAATTGCATTATTTCTTCCTGGCTTCATCCAAGGCCATTTTCTCTTCCTCTACTCTACTCTACCCGATTGCATCACCTTTACATTACTACTGGGTTCATTGCAAAAAGGCGTAAAAGAAAACGCAAAAAAAGAGTGGGCCATATCAACATCCTGTTATTACTACACACCATCGTCCTTCTCTTCCATTTTTACGGAAAGAATGTCTGAAAATCAAGGCAAAAGAAGTACTTCACTTTTATACAAATCGGTCGGAGAGGTACATATTTATGATGCAAACTTGATACCGTGATACAACTTTATACCATAAAAAACTCCAAATCCAAATGTAGTGCAAATGTACTACATATCCGAACAGTTCACTCACAATACAATGAAATGACATGTTTTTCTTTTGATATTATTTGTGCAGTATACAATAAAGTTCCTAACCAATGATATAGTCGTCATATAAGAAACATTTTCCAAGCATTTCCGTAACCCTTGTGCATTGTATTTTATGTACATATATCACACACTTTTTTCGCAGTGCTACATAATTAGAAGCCAGTCATAACCTTACAAGAAAGCAATAGGTCATTTTTTCTTATATTGATCTTATATAAATATATGAGGTGCGAAAAGAAAGAAAGTCAGAATGAAGAGGGATCACGATCATGATTGCTTTCAAAAGTCGGAAATACTACTTACTTTATGCAAATGGAAATGAAAATGGAAGGGAGGAAAACTTAGTAGCAAAGCACATGAAACGAAGGAACGTTATAACGTTAACATAACAATAACTACACATAAACAGAGCTAAGAACCATATGGGAAAGATTTTAGGGGGCGGTGAAAGCAGGTCTTTCACGGAACACGTATATACGATGATGGTGTTCCTCCAATTTAATTTGCTAAATGCTCAGCAAAAGCTACTACTCATATCACATGTTTCGGGGGATTCGTGTTAATGTAACATGCATTCATCTTCATACAAAAATCTGCGTCCAACAACGGTCCAACCCAGCCATCTGGTAAATTGTGCCCTTTCTTAAACTTTTTTTTTCACCACCATCACATACAATCATCATCATCATCATCACATCACAAAATATATATACAGTCTTAAGGTCTGCTGTAAGGTCTTTTCCGTATGTATGATTGTGGTTGGAAATATCAAGGCTTTTTCTTTGAATGCAGACGATGTGATGTGGATGTGATGTGATATGTGATGCTTTATTACTTGGCTTTTCTTTATAAGTAAGTACAATAGTGTGTGTGTACTGGAAACATGTAATGTAATACAACTCTAATAATGTATTGTGTGCATAAATGAGAAATGGGTAAAGTCCAAGGATTTCTTGAGACAAGGTAAGAACAAGGCTCATAAAGATATAAAGGTTAGTTTTGTGTTATGAATAATACACAGGGTGTATACTAAAAAAAGACCCCGAGACTCGAGATACGATACGAATAATATAATACTAAACCAAAAGCAAAACCAAAACCAAAGCCAACTTCCTTCATTTTTCCTAATGCCTAATGTACGTGTGGAATAGGGAATACGAGATGAGATCTGGACATGAACATGAAAGAAAGCTGTGCTGCTGACACTGGCTTGGCTTGGCTTAATAATACGGAAAAAGTATTCCGCGGTCAGTCATAATACGCTTCATCTAAGGAAACAAAGAGGAGGACGGAGCTGGAAGAAGAAGATGGGCGTCATAAAATTAATAATAATACCATTTCATTGTCTTTCATTAATCTACAAAAAAGTTTTATGGTGCATCCCATCAGTAAAAAGAAGATTCTTCGTGTTTGGGGCTTATTTTTAAAATAGTTCCTTTTGTGAAAGGAGGAACGCCTCAGAAGAAGTTAGTTGTTGGAAGCTATAATATATGAGGTTTGGGAGTTGGGAATCAGTTTCAGTTTGGAGGAGTGAGAAAGTGTCTAAACAGATCAGTTCAGTGCGAGTTTTTTGTGTGTTAATATCAATCTTGTTTTGAGGAGTGCCAAATTAAATTTACTGTGTCGGGTGCCTGTTTGGAAGAAATATTCCTGCCTTATTATTATTATTATTATTAGAATAAAAGTTTGGGAGAGGAGGGAAATAAAAGTGATACGTGGAGGTATATTGTTCATATGATAAAAGAAATGAATTCAAGATGCGAAATCAATACGTTAAGAATAAGGAAGTGAAAGCATGGAGAAAGCAGTGTTGCATTATATTATGGAACCGGAATCTGCTTACCACGAGTTGGTGCTAATTAATTTATTGCAGTTTGACTTAACTAAATCAAGACGAAGTGCATAGCTTAGTGTTGACATTTTTTAATTCAAATTACCTGCCATGTGACCTGTATAAAAAATAAAAATACTACGATTATATAAGCTGTGGCCTTGAATGAAACAAAATTTTAAAACACCTGGAAATATTTTTTTGTCCTGTGAACCTACTTTCAGAGGTCATAAAATCCGAGACTAATCAGATTAATGAAATCTGCAGGTAAAATTTGAACCAAACAAAAATATTTTTAAGCAAAGAAAAAAAGCCGAAAGCATATGTATGTATTTGCAAATATGTATTGTGTACATAGATGATATGACATTCTAAGCACAAAATATATATGTACCATACAAAATGCTAATTTAAATGTAATTTATGACTGTTTTTGTTCTGGAACAACACCACATACACGACAATACCTACCACCACGTCACGGATCCTGTGCATTTTTTGTACAACCGAACCGAAAAATACTATGCAAATTAAGGGAATGCAGTTATTAATGCTGAGGTTGTGAAAAGTGGACGGGGAGAAGCGGATAAGAAGTCAAAAGCTACAGCAACGCCAGCGTCCTCGTTAGATTGACACGCAATGTTATCAGAGGCCATAATTTGGTCTGTATTTGGTATAATTGCCATCTCAGTCGTGTTCTGCTGTTGTACTTTCGGCTGCTACGTGCTCTTCCAATACCTTTTAACTGAAGGTTAGTTATATATCGTATATATACTGTGTACAGACTTAAAAACTGAATGCAGTTCGTATATATAAGATCTACAAATGCCTCTTTACTGAAGAACTTTACATTGAATTTACAAGCTCTCAAAAAATCACATTTCAACACTTGAATGCACAAATATGTACATTCGATAGGCAGCAGTATATTTTTACAACACTAATCCATTTTCTGCAGCTTACAAAAAATCCTGCAGCCATAAATAACTTGACAAAAACTCATGTCACATGACATTTCTAAGGTTGTCCACTCCACGTGCATTTTTTCAATCTATTCCTGGCATTTTATGCAACGGAAAAGGCACATTATTGCACATTCTCTCTGGAGAATCTACACTACCTTTTTTACAAGCAGCATACGTCATAAAATTCAATTATAGTTTGTAAACCGTGATTTATTACAGCTTAAAATAATCCCGTTCCAAAAATAGACTCGTTAGCTATACATGGGCATGTCATACATGTCATTGTGCATTGTTTTTTATGAATGATAAATTAGCCACTCTTCCAGCAGCATAAACATATTGATTATTTTTATATTCCTGTGACGGTTGTGGCACTCAATAATTAATTATTATACTGCCTGAATAATAAGACGTGAATGTAGGTTCAAATATAGTTGATAGTATGTACGCATAATATGTACTTAAAAATTCCTTACAACTGTGACGGAAGCAGTGACCTTGTTTTTGCGAGTCTATCGTGTTTTCCAAAAACTACATGATTTTCATGAAAGTTCTGCTGATGTTTTTAAGCATGCGATTGCGACTCAATTAATAAGCCCACGTGTTGATGTTTTGCAATGTATGTTGATAACAGATTTTTTAAATACATTTTAATTTTGTGTATTTTTTTGCTTCAAGTTGATCCTGATCTTCAACCCGAGACGCCAGTCTGGGAAGCCAAACACTACTATGACCCTCTCCCTTTAAGTACTCCGTCTCCGCCGGATACAATATGCAAGCCAACACCGTATTCGTTCAAACTTCAGAATGGTAACGGGGTGTACGCAGCCTCGTTGCCGCACGCCGTCATCAACCCTGCAGTACTACAGTATCCTCCGGGCCACGTTCTCGATCAGCAACGTAAGGCCCCACATGCTCCTGATGAGATTATGCATCATCACCAAGACTTTTTCCGCTTCCATCATCATGATTGGAGATACTGATGGTGGTGATGGTCGTGGTATTGATGCTTCTCAAAAGACAGGTTCATTCTAATGCAATGTTCAGTCAGGTTGATCAAAATGAGAATGATGGAGTTCTAAACTCTAAAAAAATCTTTAGTTTTGATTGTGACTTGTTACCACTTTTGTTTCCCAAATATAAAGTTGAAATAAAAAGTATGCTATTTTTTTAAGGAATGATAATTTTCTTTAGCATGTTACAAAAAATATTCATTATGAAATTTAAACGTAAAAATAAGTAGTCTTTTTAGTTAGATATTTATTAGACTGTAGCTATTTAGCTGAAATATTGAATACATTTGAAAGTTGAAAATTTTCTTGCCGTTGCGTTGCGTTCTGAAAAGCCTCACAAAGTTTTTATGGCATATTAAACGATAATATAATTAGTAATGTTCTAACACGACTTTTTATATAATTATTTCTTTCTCAGGTGTTGCCCCACCTCCACCACCTGCTCAACAAAAACCAGTGCCGCAAAAGGAAAAGAGTAGACGACACAGTCAAACTCGTAGCAGAACTCCAAGCCCTAGTCCGAGAAGAGCGAAAAATGTTTGGAGCACGGATGTAGACTTTCACCGACCTCCTCCTAATGATTACTCCAATCACCATCATCATCATACTTCTTCTTCTCATCACAGTCCTCATCAACATCAACATAATCACTCTCATTTGCAACATTACAAAGAATTTCAGCAGCACCAGAAAGTACTTCAGCAACAATTTAAACAACATCAGCAAATCTCATTACATCCTGATGACCAAAGCCAATATCCAACTCAGCAGCGTAGACACCATCCTCCAGCGTATCATGAAGAATCCCCACAACCAAAACAACAGCATTCTCCACGTCATCAGCACAAACATCATCATAATAATCCTCATCCTCATCAACCTCCAGAATATGAATATGATCAATCTTCTCAACCTCAACAAACCTCGGCCTTTATCATTGCATCCACACACGCTACAAATGCTTACCCACATTATCATCACCACCAAAGGTCATACAAGTCTCGGTTGAAGGACGCTGTAACTTGAGGATCTTCTTAATTAACCAATTATTTCTTTTGAATCGAGATACTAAAACCGTTTTCAGTACCTGAATATTCCTCTGTAAT